>OY728151.1:1272094878-1273344878 GCA_963277665.1 Viscum album | reverse complement strand
TGTCATTATTATTATTTGGTAAATGATGGTTCCATGAACAAATTAATAGGATAAAAAATATTAAATCAAAACATATACAAAAAAGTGGTTATTACCCGAAATGTGATTTTAACGTGGAATTATTAAAAAATTGGTAAAAAAAGAACATAATTAAATCATATATAGTTTGATTTATGTAATTTTGGTTCTATAATTGATATATAATAAACTTATATGTATTATATAGGAAGTTTTAATTAGTACAATGAAATTTTAGACTTACGGTATGAAATTTCCATCTCACTTTTACTTTTTTGTGAGACACAAGTTGTATTCACAAAATATTTAATTTACAAGATGTATATACATCCCATGAATTCATATTTTGATGATTATACTTACAAATATTTTTATTTACATATCCATTTTATGATATCTCTTTCATGGGTTTTATAATTCAAAATTTACCAAATTGGTAGGGTATTTTTGCCTCAATTTTTATTCTTCGAGACAGATTATATTGTTATCCACCTATCTTATTATATGTGGTGTATATACAATCCCTTTGAAATGTACTATATTGAATTTATTTATAATTATTATATATTAAGTTTTTTATGATATTATTTCATGGGGATTATGTTTCAAATTTACTGAAGTTGTAATGATTTTATGTTACAATCTCATTGTTTATCGGGATTATTTATGATTACATTTCTGATGATAGAATATTATGATACATCTCACAATAAACTCATTAAATTTATTCGCATATGGTTATTTATGTAGAATGGTGACTTTCCATTCATTTTATACTCTTTATGCATGAAAGGGTTAAAAAATGTTTTTAATAAACTTCATCTTTATTTATCTCTTTGGTCGAAAACCCCTTTTCCTCAAAAACCGTATTTTCTAAAAAAATAATTTTTTTTAAGAATTCTTCAAATTATTTATTAATTTAATTTTTACCAATGTTTTAATTTTTAAAATATATTTTTAATGGAATATTCATTGCATTTTCCAGACAATTACCATTTGTATTTTACCAAAAATGCAAAAGGAATATTTTTTAACATGTACGACATGAAAACTAATTCCCACATTCATGAAAATTATTATTTTTTACATATTCTTTTAAAATTTTCTAGTTCATTAAAAAAAAATTATTTTTAAATTTTTTATGTTTTAAAATGTATATTCAAAGTGGAAAAGCTATTTTCCTCAAGGAATGGTTTAAATGATTTCTAAATCCTCCTTTATAAATTTTCAAGTTTATCTTTTAAAGTCACTTTCCATCTAAAATGACTTCCTTTGATATAACTTGTTCTTTACAGGGGATATGATCCAAGGAAACAATTATTATCATTTATTTTAATGGATTATAATGTAAATATATTTATGAGACCCATTTATCTTTTACTGGTTTATACCATGAAAAAACTCTTAGGATCCCATTACTTTTTCTATGGTTTATACTTTGAGGATATGATAAAAGGGTTATGAAACCTATATCTATTTTGCATGTTATAATATAATGAATTATTTATGTAACCCATGAATTTTACATGGTTTATGTTTTTATTAAATGATGAAATGATATTGATACCCTTTTATTTTGCACAGGTTTTTCTACAATGAAATATTTTATGAAACCCATTTCTTTTTATGGGTTCTAATGGGATAAATGTTTTAGGATCTCGTGGAACATAAACGTATAGATTAAGCTATGGGTGAGACCTATATCTATCTCCAATGTGTTGAGTAATGATTATTGTTATGTGAGATAAAATGGTACATGTGAGGTTATCCCTAGCCCCAAATAGGGCACAGGATAGGTTATCCCAAGCCTAAAATAGGATACATGAGAGGTAATACCAAGCCCAAAGTAGGTACAGGGGTGGTTATCCCAAGCCTAACATTTTATGAACTTCTTGGTTGGTATCCTTTACATGATGTTATATATTCTTATTTTTACACCACAAATTTATGTCTTATTCTAATGTTATGCCCTTATTAATCTTGTTCTTTGATTTGCTTATGATTCATGTCTTATGAACTGTGATTATTTATGTCATGACTCAAGATTTTGATCTATGATATGAAAGGTATAGTTTTCAAATTTTATGATCATGTTCTCATACCCTTATTATTATGTTCTATTTATGCATTCCCCTTATTTACCCTTACTAAGCATCTGAGAACACCATTTCATATGTTTCCTTTCCCCATGTTATATGTGAAGAGAGGTTTTAAGTAGGGCATGTCAGTGAAGAGTACAAAGGAGGGTTATATTTTATGGGATATGTTGAATACATTTCATTGAATTATAGTATTGAGTACTTAGTATCCAAAGACGCTAATCTATTATGGCCTTTAGGAATGCATTTGTGTAATATATTGAATATTCATTTAAAAGGATTTAATATCTATCTATGAAACGTTTTTTTCACTAAAGTAGATATTAGAGGAAATATTTTGTAAAAATTTGGAAACTAGGATGTGGAAAACATATTAGTATCCCTAAAATTACTTCCTTGGATATGTCTCAGGATGTCTTTAAGGATTAGTAAAAGGATGTGATAAAGTATAGAAAAATGTCCAAAAAATTTGGTAAAGGATAGAGTTAGTGGTTTCCATTAAATTGCATCCCTATTTGGAAATATAATGTATAGGTGGCTCTGGCACAAAGTCACCTAGGGGAAATGACTGTAAAAATGGTGCATTTAATTAGACTTTATTTCAACCAAGTGCATGGTAATTGGCCTTTCTTCACACCTGGGCTGACACAACTTAAGGATATGATTTTGAAATTAAAAAAATAATTATGAACCATCACGAATGATTTAAATAGTTTATGAATATTAATTTCCTAGGATAAACCTAAAGTGTCATAGATTATAAATAAGGTTCCATGATTTAGATACCCTATAAGTGAGTTTTCAATATTATGTAGTTTTCCACTATGATTAGTTTCTCTCAAACTATGATTTTTGGTTTTAGTTAATTGATAAAACCAAAAATAAATCATGTGAAAATTGAATGAGATAAAAATTTGGTGATTATGAGTAACCAAATTGGATTATGGCTAGATGTAATGATATTAAGATTACACATTATCATCTATGATGATATATGATTAAGAATTTTAACTTCAGTGTGGTTAATAACACATATAATTAGAGGAATATGTAATTTTATAAACGTTCAAGTGGTAATGAAAATTGTGGAAATAAGATTAAAATTCATACATGTCAAGAAGTTTGGAAAAAAACTTAGATTAAGATATCAAATGGAGGGTAATATCTTATTTATGTGGAAAATAAGGTCATAAAGTGAGAAATTGTCGAGGTGTTCAATGTCTTATGTGTGGGAAACTTGTGAATTATCCAAAAAAATGCCCTAACCGAAGAATTAACTTCTAGACCAATGAAGGATTTATTCCATTCAAATCATTGAATTGAAAGGATTTAAGTATTTATGTATTTGAATTCAATAATTATATTGTAGGATTACTTTACCAATGGTATTTTTATTATAAGAATCAGAAAAAAACTAAGGATTTTTATGCCTTGCACTGTTAAAGACATTATATTCTGGGAGAGAATATTGTGGTTTTCACTGTCCAAAAAAGTCTCAAGTAAATTTTCACTCCGCGTGATCTGAATTTGAGACAGTGAAGGTGTGTTGAGTACCTTTAGTCCTTTGAAATTGATCTTTCCTATAAGCCTAGGAAAGGCAATGCAGCGGATGATGCGTTGAGTAGAAGTACTTATATATAGGCAGTTCAGCAGACCAACGATGAGTGGCAGCTTATGGCTCTGTTATCTGAGATGCCTTTGGAGGTACAAGATAGTTAGGGGAAGACGTTTCTTTCATATATAGCTGTTACCTCTACTCTTCTTGTTCAAGTGCGAATGAGGCAACTTTCTGATTCCAAAGGCCTAGTCCTATGGGAGAGTGTGTCGGGAGAGGAGCCTATTCCTGGATGCACAGAAGGTGGTGATGAGATCTTTCATTTCCAGGGGCACGTTTGTGTGCCAGCAGATATACGCAAGGAGCTGATGAGGAATGTCATTCCCCAGTTTGGGCAGTTCATCTTGGTGTCACCAATATGTATCGTGTTCTACACTACCAGTATTGGTGGCCATGTATGAAGAGTGATGTTTCTAGTTTTGTCCTGAGGTGTTCCACCTGTCAGAGGTGAAGGTGGAGCATTAGTGCCCAGCAAGGTTTTTGTAGTAGTTACACATTTCCGTGTAGAAGTGGAATGACATCGCGATGGTTTTCGTAATTGGGTTTTTGAGGTCTCCTTGAGGGAATGATGCAGTATTGGTTGTCATTGACATGCTTACAAAGGTTGCTCACTTTTTTCTGATTTAGGATACCTTCAGTGTTGGTGAGCTGGGACGGTTGTACATTCGAGAGATTGTATATCTGCATGGAGTTCCACACTCTATTGTTTTAGTCAGGGATGAATGTTTTAATTCTCAGGTCTGGAAGGGGCTTTAGAAGTCCTTAGGTACATAGGTACTTTTGAGCACAACATACCACCCCCGAACAGATGACCAGTCTGAGCGTATGATTCAGGTTCTTGAGGACATGATCCAAGCATGCATCCTATATTTTGGAGGTTCTTAGGAGAAGCAAATATGTCTTGTGGAGTTTTCCTACAGAAATAGTTTTCAAGAAACTATTCAAATGGAACCTTATGAGGCTTTGTACAGTAGGCCTTTCTGATCACCCTTATGTTGGTTGGAGGAAGGAGAGGCAGCCTTGCTGGGACCTCATCTTTTTTAAAAGACCACAGAGCAGATAGAGTTGATTCCAAAGAGGATGGCTACTGCGCAGTCATGACAGAAGTCTTATACTGATCGGTGGAGACAACCTCTGGAGTTTGAGGTCAGGGATCATGTTTTCCTGCATGTTTCACTGAGGTTGGGGAATAGGAGGATTAGAAGATAGGGTAGGCTTTCAACAAGGTACGTCAGACCATTTGAGGTTGTGGAGAGAGTTGGTCCGATTTCTTATATGTTGCAGTTACCATAGAAGTACCAGGCCATGCATGACGTTTTTCACGTTTCTCACATCCGACATTACTTTTTAGACCCATCTCAGGTCCTTCAACCTAAGGAGGTTGAGCTTGATGTGGATGCATCATTTGAGGATCATCCAATCCAGATTTTTTATCACAGTACAAAGGTTCTCCATGGCCGGTTTGTTCCTCTGGTATGAGTGTTATGGCAGCACGGGAAAGTACAAGATGAGTCTTGGGAGAGGGAGGCTGATGTATGAGCACAATGGCTAGAGCTGTTCGGGGTTTCTTCTTCAACGCTACGCTAGGGAAATTTGGGGATGAATTTCTTTAAGGTGAAAGTTTGTAAGAACCTAGATCTTCTTTTTATGTATGTTTTTCCTTTTTTGGTCATTTTTGAGAAAAAGAGGAAATTCTGGAAATTATCGAAGTACACGCCGTGTACTTTATGAGTACACAATGTGTACTCAATTAACATGGGTAGCCGGGTGCTGTCCATGTAGAGGTCATGCACATGGCCATGTGGGGTGACCTGGAGACCACCTAAAGCAGATTACGAAAATGGTGAGTACACACCGTGTACTTCCAAAGTACACACTGCATACTTTCTTTTTTTTCATTAAATGCATAGGGGTTGTGTCTAATCGGCAGAAAGCTCTCCTTCTAGGTCTTGTTCGACCGAGAGCTCTATACGGCCGCAGGTATTTGATAAACCCCTGAGTGAGTGTCCGTCCTCCAAATCAAACACTGTCAGTTTCATTGGAATAACATCAGTGTGTTCTCTTTTCTCCTAGAGTTCCATCTTCTGATTTATCATCTCTCGTGAGATATCGTGGGTTGAACTTTTAAGATATTTTTGTACATTTGTGGCATTCCAAGGTGATTCAAGCCTTGAGGATCACATATAGAGATCTTCCAATGCTGTGGTAGGTGGTTTGCACGTTTTTGTTTAAAGTCTTTGAGTATTATGTGCAATTTTTACCAATACCCTTGAACGTGGTGTTGCATGTTTTCCGTTTTACCCCTATTGATTGCCTGCCATGTTGGTATGCTTGTGTAGAGGTTAATTGTTTATTAATAGGGTTGATTGCTATTCATTGGATGTTTTTGCCCATGCATATTCTTTTTACAACCATTCGGTTCTTCTTAGCCTTTTGGTAACCTTGCATGTTTCCATGCCTAGGGCTGTAGGGTGGAGTGTTTGTATTTCTAACATGCTTGATATGCTGTAGACAGATTTAGCCAAGTAGTTATTGAGGTTTACCAAGGCTGTTTTTTCCTTTCTATGCTCATTGACCTACACAGGGCCATGAGAACCTGGTGTAGTAGACTATAAGGGGAATTGATCGAGTGAGATTCCTTAGAGAGTCTTTGATCTACGTGGGGATATAAGGGGAATTGACCGAGTGAGATTCCTCAGAGATTCTTTGAAACACTTGGGGATATAAGGGGAATTGATCGAGCGAGCTTCTTCAGAGAGGCATTGACCTTGACCTATAAGGGGAATTGACCATGTGATATTCTTTAGGGAGTCCTCGAATTGCCTTAGATTATAAGTGGAATTGATCGTGTGAGCTTCCTCATAAAGTATTGAATTACTTTTGAATAGAAGTGGAATTGACTATGAGTACTTCCTCAGAGAGTCATTATATATTATTATAACTAAAGCAGAGGGGATAGGCTGTGTGCACTTTCTAGAGGGTTACCATGCTTGACGTGTTGCTTTTGATGTCTGGAATTGTTTCTGCTGAGTACTTTCTTGTTTACTACTTCTGTACCTTTACCTGCATTATATTCACTGACTGTTAGGCACAGATCTCTGGGTGGTTGCCTATTGGTATTTAGTCTCACACCCTATTTGGGCCATGCTTTTGTTCTTAACCATATTATATTGCTTCAAGCATAGACAAGGTCTAGCTCACTTCAAATTCTGGTACTCGACTTTCTGTGGAGCTGGAGAGCATGGGACCAAGCATAGGATTGCGATGCTGAGGAGTTCCTTATCTATTTATTTTGTACTTTGGTCTAGTACTGTTTGTATACTATCATAGTGATTTGTTTGGATACTTTCCAAGACATATGTACCATGCATCATATATATTTATGTGCTTCAGTTGATTTTCATTCCAGTCTTCCGCTATTACTGTTTTTGGTATATTTACTGCTTCCGCTATTGTGTATTTGTTTTGTTTATTCTATGTTACTCTTCCAATGAGGGCATAGTTTCCCCACTATCACACCCAAGGCCCTCACTTCTAGTCGGTAGCCTCTGGAATTTAGGGAAATGCAGTTGAGGCCATGTGACCAACTGGGTACGGGGCTCTTTTGGGTGGCTTCCGGAGCTGAGACGTTACAATACCACTAGACTACATGAAATTTTATTTTTGTTGGAAAACATAAAGAGAAATTTTTTTGAGTATTTATCTCGATTATTAGTATGTAAGCTAGTCAAGGATTAGAGATAAATGTGTAAGAGGATGTTACTAACATTATCCACACTCTATAGAAATTGGAAGAAATCATTGTGGGTTTTGTCATCAGACACCCCGAAAACATATAAAGGGAATAATGCTATAAGATTTATAGTCAATATACCTATGAAGTCAGTACACTTTATCTCTACTAAATACGATTTATAAAATGGAAAAGCATTGTAGGATATATATTAATGAAATTTTATGGAATGTATGGAGTAAAAAATTACATTCTATCTGATTGGGATCTGGAGTTTACTTCAGTGTTTTGGAAAATTCTTCAATAAGATGTTGATGCAGATTTGTTTTTCCGTGATACATATTATCCTTAGAAAGATGGTTTTTCTGAGAGAATAATTCAAAACCTATAAGATATTCTATGATCCTGTTCTATGGATTTTAATTGTATTTTTGGATAAAAAACTTCCTCAAGTTGAATTTTATTACAAAAATAGACTTCACTAAATAATTCACGAGGATCGTTATGAATCCCATAATGGAAAGATGTTTAGAACTCCAATTTAATAGAATGAAGTTATTGAAAGAAATATATTCATGACTCATCTATCTAATGAAATTGAAGAAAAGGTTAGATCCATTCAACAACAAATATGGAAATATTTGATAAAAATATTATGATGAGAATCATCTGTGCGATCTAGAATTTTATTTTGGGAAGAATTTATTTCTATGAATTTCTCTATCAATGAAATAAAGGAAAACTATGCACTAGGGATACTGGCCCATTTGAAATACTTGATCATAGCGGGATAATATCTTATCATTTGGTACTTTCACCAAACACCTCTTAGGTTCATGTTGTTTTCTATGTATCTTTATTAAGGATGTATATACCTGAACCATCACATATATAGGACTCAGAGGTAATATCTCCAGAGCATGATATTTTTTATGAGGGACAACATACATATTTTTTGGATCGAATCTAAAAATTACTAAGAAACAAGACCACTTACTCTTTCTATTTTGTTTTGGTGAAACAGCTTGCATGAGGAAGCTATGTGGGAACTTGAGGATATAATGAGAGATCACTATCCTCAGTTTTTGATACCCAAGTGGAAAATTTCTAGGGAGAAATTAATTTTAAGGTGGGTAGAATGTGACATCCATATATTTTTTAAAATATATACTTTCCAAATAAATTTAATCTTTTTGATATTTCTATTATATGAAACACTAAGTTTAGATTTATTTATATGTAACTCTAAGTTTATATTTCATTACACGTAACATTGAGTTCAAATAAAACATGTCATACTATTAAAAAATTATTATTTGAAATGATAGTTATCACATGGCCATAGGAATGGTGGGTATGAATACTATTAAATATATTATGGTATATATGGTTTATAATTGTATATAAAATGAATTCCTTGGTGACCAAGTAAATAAAAATTAAAATAAAAACAATTTGAAAAAGGAAATCCTTTTATGAAAAATTATATTTATGATTTTTTTACCATAAATGAATTAAACAAAAACCTTTTGGAGGATGATTTTAAATGAATCTCTATAGTATATATTCAATAAAATGTTTAAAATTTATATTATGTGTTTTCTAGACAAGATATTTTAATAAATCCAATTTTATGTTTAGAAATTTAATTTTTCTAAAATAAAAATATAAAGGTTTAAATGACCTAAAAACCTATCTAAAATATATTTTATGACTATATTTAGAACCTATAATGTATAATTATCTTTAATAAACTATTTTAGATCATTTTTTATTTTGAAAAATAGGGGTACATCTTTCTATTTTAAAAAATTACAAGTGTGCCACTCACCCCATGTATAAAGGGCCACCCCTCCTCTCCTATTCAAGCCTTCTGATTCTTTTGGCTCAAAAAATAACTTGAAAAATAAATTCACAAATTACCTAATATCATCCACTTATCCTCTCCTACTTATTCTTTTCATAGATACAACCTATGAATGCTATTTTTTGAAAACCTAATGAGGTTACCTGAATAAGAGACCATGTTCTTAAACGATCTTTTTTATTTTATTTCTTCCTCAATATCATTAAATTGTTATTAAACCATGAATATATAATAAACTAATTATATTTCATATAATAATATTTTTATATTAAGTTCATGACCTACAAACATATCTATTTCCACCAAATGGGTTTCAAAATCACTATTCATGTGTGTAGTGGACTACCGCCTCACGAACTGATGTCATTCATTTTTCCCATTACCAACTCTCATGGTTGGTTATGATTGCAGTTATAAAGTATATATATATATATGATATTTATAACATAATTATAGATATTTAGTAATTATAACATATATATATATATATATTTAATTTCCATTTCCTCTGGTAGATGATAATGTCTCTCTTGTATACGACAAACTACCGCGTCATTAAGTTATGTGATTCATTTGACTAACGCTTTTCATGAAAGATAATAATGAATAAGATACAAAATATATGTGATATAAATGATATAATTATGATATTCTTGACATATTTATCATTAATAAAGTATAATATATATCATTTTGTTTCTTACCTTTTCACTCATTGAAACTTGATAACATCATCTATGTATTTGTGCACTACTCCCTTCACGAAGCGATGTAACTCTATTTTCATCATCACAACACATAGATGATATGTATATGTATAATTTTAGAAATAATATGTTATTTATGATATTATTATAATTATGTAAAGATAATATATTACTTACCTCCTTTCCATAATGAACATTTATAAATGAAAATTTTACTCATGTGTATGTACGACCTACTATCTCCATGCTCATAACATAATTTATTTCTAAAAACCATATTTAATGATTGGTATTAAAAGTATAAATGATGTATAAATTTTATAATTATTTCATGAGTTTTATTCTGGAAATTATGGAACCATTATCTTAGTAAGAGGACTAAAAATAACAAATTAAAACATATGCGAAAAAAATAGGTTATTACTCCAAACATAACTTTAACAAGGAATTGTTAATCGATAGGTAATAAAAGGAAATAAGTAAAAAAAATATGGTTTGATATATGTATTTTTGGTTCTCTAATAGTTTTAAAATAAAATTACATTTATTTTACATGAGTTTCTAATGATTATGAAGGAATTTGAGACTTATGGCAAGGAATTTCAATCTCACTTTTATTTTTCTGCGAGACACATGCCATATTCCCCATGTGTTTCTTTAATTAGGTGTATATAATTACCATGAATGTTTTTTATGAAGATTATATATTAAATTATTTTTATTTAAATATCCATTTTAGTCTCTCTATTTCATGGGGTTTATGGTTCAAAAGTTATCCAATCAGTAAGGGACTTTTGTCATAATTTTCCTTCTTTGAAGAATATGATTATGTTATGCACCTATATTATTTTATGAGGTGTATAAACATCCCCTTTGAAATTTAATATCATGAATTTATATATCCTCATTACATTTTAGGTTTCATTTAATGATATTTTATTATTGTTATTTCATTTCAATGTTACCAAAGTGGTAATGATTTTATGTTACAATCACATTGTTTACCAGGATTGTTTATGATCATGTTTTTGATGATAAAATATTTTGATCCATATCTCATTAAAATCATGAATTTTATTGTACTCTAGTTATTTATAAATAATGTCTATTTTACCTTAATTTTACACTCCTTATTTACGAAATAGTTTAATATAATTTTTTTAACAAAAATCATCTTGCTTTTTCTCTTCGATCGACAAACCATTTTCTTCAAATACCATGTTTTATGAAAATATTTTCAAAAATATTTTTGAAATTTATAAAATTATTTATTTAAGTATTTTTTAACCATATTTTATTTTTCTTAAAATCTATTGAAATGGATCTTAATGTTTTTTCCAAACAATGCCTATTTGGATTTTACTAAAAATTTGAACGGAATATTTATTTTAAAATGTACGACATGAATAGAATTTCCCACCATCATGACCATTATTTTCGTTATAGATTCCTTTATAGTTTTTTGAATTTATTTTCAAAGAAAAGGATTTTTTAAATGTTTGATATTTTAAAAAGTGTCTTAAAATTATAAAGGATATTTTTCTCCGGATATTTTTTAAATTATTTTAAATATTCCTTTATAAGTTTTCATGTTTTTTTCAAAGAAAATGATTTAAATTTTTTGATGTTTTAATATTTTATTTTCATAAAAAACTTCCTTCCTCCATAAAAGTTACAAGTAATTATTCTTTAAATGTGATTTCCCATCTAATATGAAATACTTTGATGTAATATTTACCTTACTTGGGATATGAACCAAGAATTGCATTTATATTAATTATCTGAATGGATTATGAGTAATTGTTTTATGAAACCCACATCTGTTCCAGGAGTTATACCCTGACCAAAAGATTATGACACCCGTTTCTTTTTTCCATCAGGTATGATTTTATGTGATGAAAAATGATTATGAAACCTGACTCTTTTCCATAGGTAATGATATGATGAAATATTTATGAAACCCATTTCTCTTCCATGGGTCATGTTATGAAGAAATCATTGAATGACTATGAAAACCATTTCTTTTCCATAAATTATGATATGATGAAAATTTTTATGAATCCCATATATTTTCATGGGTTTATATAATATTAATTCTCTATTATCATATAGAAAATTAATGTATGGATTATGTGACTGGTGGGACCAATATCACCTTGAAATTAATTGGGTAATGATTAATGTTATATGAGATCAAATGGTTAATGTAATATTTTCCCAATCCCCAAAGAAGGTTCACATGAGGTCATCTTAAGCCTTAAAGAGGATACATGAGAGGTCATACCAAGACAAAAGTAGGTCCACGGGTGGTTAGCCCAATCCCAACTTGTTATGAATGCCTTTGTGGTTAGCCTTGATATAATATTTTTTATACATATGTGTACACCAAAAATTTATGTCAAACACCAATGTTATTCTCTCATAGTCCATGTTATTTGATTTACTTATGTTTCATGTTTTATGAACTATCAATATTTATTCCATGACTCATGATTATGATCTCTAATATATGGGTAAAGGTTTTAAAATGTTATTATCTTGTTATTATACCCTTATGATCACATTGTGTTTACATATTTCACTTTTCTACACTTACTAAAATTATGAGCCCACCCTTTCTTATTTTTCCTTTACCTAGGTTATGTAGAATGGTTTAAGTAGGGTATGTTATTGAAGAGTAAAAAAGAGGCAGATATTTATAAGAGATATTGAACATATTTCACTAAATTAGAAGATTTTGTACCCAGTATCCAAAGTGACTACATTATTACTATCCCCAAGCACGAGTTTGTGTAATTTATTAAATATTCATCTAAAAATACATATTATATTTTTATTAAAATCCTTGGTATCTATATGCACAACCTATTATAGAATTATATAGAATTACTCTTCCCAAATATGGTACCTTGAAAACATTAACAATACAAGTAAAATTGATATTCGGTTCATTTCCACACCATTTAACCAACTTTATTTATTAGCCAGATTTGTTTCCTTTTGTTTTATTTTCATAGATTTCACCCAAATTTGGTTCATCCCCTAAATCTGTAACAATTCACCCCTTTTAGTACATGACGACACCTTTCATCACCAACTATGTTTCCTTTTATTGACTACACCTTTAGTTCATCAATATTTCTTATTTTCTTTTTTAGGATCATTATCAACTCATGATTCCCTCGCTCCCCTCCTTTTACACTATCTCCTAAAAATACATTTCAAATGGGAGGAAATATTTACTTATATTATTTGTTTCATCCCTAATACTCACAATATTAATGAATAAAGATAAAAGTTAAAATTTAGGAGATTAAAAAAAATTAGGTGTTAAATAACATGATAAAAGCAATACAATTTGTGAAAATATTATCAAAATTTCCTAATTTTAGGCTATCAATATTTGGTGAATACATCTATTTTACATTTTTTAGTCACATAGAAACAAATAATTTTATTCATCATAAAAGTGATGAACCATGTCAATTTATTATCAATTAATGAGGTAATTTTTTCTATTTAGTAACGATATACTTGTCTATTGAAAATAAAATAACTTTACACATGAAAATTTCTTATTTCATAATGTCCTTGTTTTTTAATCAGAGTAAGGTACCCATGATGATGAATGTGAGCTTTATTGAAATATAGATTTAACTAAATCCTTTATAAGTTTCATTATAGGTATGAGTGTAATTTTAATTGAATTAAATGTTTTCATTCTATATTTTGTAAAAAAATATACAATCTAAATAAAAAAATTTCACCTTTAATTGGTGGAGATCAAATTTTGTATATATAAATGCACCCGAAATTCTCTTATTATTAAAGGATAAAATTTTAATTATTGAGTACTCATTGTGAATTTTGGTTCTAATTAGGTTACACCACCTTTTCCCCTTCATCACCCATTATATTTATATGAATAAGTTCTTCCTAATTGAATATCCCAGCTCATTTCATGCATCACCCATCAACACATACCATGTTAGCCATCCTGGTTCCTTTTAAAAAAAATAGTGGAATATATCATTCTGGGTCACATAAAGAATTATTATCAATGGACCCCTTAGGTAATTGTTGCAGTTCTATCTACCCAATGTAGTGCTGGACTACATACCTAGTTTGACGAGTACTATATTCTTTGACATTTGTGGTTTCTAGTGATAGGTAGTGTGTGTTTTATTTCATTTTTTATTTGATTTATGAGTTTTTTGAATAATATTTTTTTGGTCGTGTTAGATTCTAGCATCCCCTTTATTTTTTACATTGTGATTAATGTTTAAGGGAATTTTGGCATTTCCTAATGTTTTCAATTTTGAGATTTTGATCACAGTCTTGTTGGTGGAATTAATATTTTGGATATCTGGTGAGGATAGTTTTGATTTATGGTATCTTTGTTGTGTTTCCAATTTTTGTTTTTATATTTTGGAATGAGGATGGTCTCCAATTCATAAAATGTTTCCAGGGGTGGAAAGGATGGATGCTAAGTAGTTGTTTATGACAAGTGTCCTGACATCGAGGTACTAGTTTGTTAAAATGACATCGATGATCAGGATACTAGTTATTTCTTTAGTAGAGTGGTTGTATGGTGGTGAATAGTGGATCAAGGTATTGGTTCGAGGTAACTCATGGTTTGAAGAACCATTGTGTATTTCTATTTGAAATTTTAATATAAATTTTCATAGTTTTTTCATGAATTTTAAATTTTTAGTGATTTTATGGGTGTTTTTTGAGTTGTTTGTTAATGTTACCACAAAAAAACATGGTTTATTGGAAAATAAAAAATTAAAATGGTCTTGGAAGAAGTAATATTAAATTTTATATTGAGAGTTTATACTTTTAAATGTTTTTAGAATGCATACCACATGTTCATATATTTAATTAGTTGAATTATATATAAAAATTTATTTCTATATTGATTTTAATTTCTATTTTGAATTTAAAAGTAATATATTTATGTGATTATAAAATAATATAATACTATGTTAATTATTCTTTGCATATTTTAAGACTTGAAATTAATTTTTATAATATGATTTTGATGTTAGTTTATTTACTAATTGGAATATGTTGATTTGTATTAATTTGTGAGAAATTTTATATTACATAATTTTTATTCCCGAACTAATGGAGAACTTCTTAGATGTTTTATTATGAAGTTAGAATAAATGTTACAATTCTGATTGGGGATTTCATAAACCATATACATATATTTAACTTATCTATATCATTTTTAATTTTTAAATGGGTTAATAATTTATTTAAAAAATCATAATTAATGATTTCTATTTTATTTTTGAGGAAAACAACATAAATAATAGAAAATATTAAGATACACATATTTTTTTTATAAAATTAAGAGACAATATTGGGAAATAATTATTTTTTTAAATATGTATCTTTATAGAGTTTCATCAAATTAAGAATAATTATGATGATCGTATCATGGAAGATGCATTAACTTTTTATGTGTCTATAGATCTTGTTGGTGTAATGGACATATTGCAATACAATAGTTTCACTAGAGGCTCACCCTTTAAATCTAGGATAATATTTTTGGTTGGAATTTTTTTTATTTTTTATATTAATTTTGGTTCTTGTTGGAAATGGGTGAATGTTTTTTGGCATTCATGTTTTTAAGAAGTCAGTTGGGTGACATGGAAAAAATAATCAAAGGTGATTCATGTGAGTGAAAAGTTCCAATTTTAACATTATTAATGTTTAATTATATGGTTTTATTCTTCCTTTTGTTCGTCTATTTTCTTTGATATAATTATTGTATTTACAGGGGAAGATCAATTTAATCACCAATGAGTTGTTTTTTTCCATAATTATTCAACGAACTTTTCCACTCTTATATTTTTTATTTTCATTTGTTGAATATATTTTGGAAAACTATATAAAAGACTTATGATTATTTAATATTTTTATTTTTTATATTTTATTTTTTATTATTGTCCATATTGAGTTCCATGAATAAAATATTGAATCTATTATTAAATTTTAATTACTATTAGAACTTTTATAGAAATTTTATCCTTAAAATAATATTTAATTTTAGAATTTACTTGATCATGAGTTCTATTTTACAATATTATGCAATTGATGACTATGAATAACACATAAGTTTAAATATAAATTCTTTAAAAATATAACTGGATCCTTTCATTAAAAGTATCTATCATATATATAATATTGATTCTATTCATTTATGAATTTATGATGATCAAATCATCTTATATATGGATAATGGATTTTCATATTCTTATCAAATGTTTACTGGGAATTTACATTTAAAAAGGAAATAAACATGAATAAGTTTCATCATGTTATTAATATGAAAATAAAAAATTCATTTGAAATTATTAAGTTAGTAGAAGCTATCTTAAAGTTGAATAGGTTTGTATTGTCAACAAAATTAGTTCACAAGCCCACATATCATCTTGATTACTTTGATCTCGGGTTGTAAAATGACTATATGATTTCTTTTATTGATGTTAATATATGTTGAATGTTTTGAAATAAATTTCTATTTCTCATGTATTTCATACCATTTTTAGTTAAATCCTTTATTACTCGGTATTTTTATGTTTCATGTAAACTAATATTTTGGTTTTTGGGTTGTAATATAATTTTTATAGTCTTTATCTAACCATTTTTAGCACACCCTAAGTATGTGTATTTATTGGTTTTTTGTTAAATTTTAATATTTTAATTTTTTATAAGTATATTTATCCTCAAGATGGTATTTTTTAATCCATGTTTGATTGAGTAATGTATAGTTATTGACTGTGACATTTTTAGAGCTACAAATCATCATTTTTGAACATGTTGGACCACATGAGATGATATGATTTGGGTGATTATACAATTTTTTTTCTTGAAATAATAAATTTAAGGTAAAGGTTTGGCCTTTAAAATTTTATCAAGTTATTACATCTCAATTCATATAAAGAATGTGAAATAAATATTAATGTTTAGTGATTTAGATTTAGTAGATATATACAAAATTAATAAGAACATTAAATTCCTTAGTTAGTTTTAATATAAAAAAGAAAATGTATGTTTAAAATTAATAATGTGTTAGGTTTCTTTATCTTTATTTTTATTTGTGGGGGAAAATTTCTATTTTATGTTCTTTGGTATTTTCTGTATTTGAGTTATATTTATGGGAACCGAAATTTGATTATTTTTCTTTTTAAATTACAAATATCATTTGGAAAGTGCAATGAAAAAAATTGGTTGGATTTAGAATTTTTTTATATATATGTAAATCTTATTTTTAAGAAAAACAACAGTTTCAATTTATTAATGTTTTTTTTAAATCAGGTTATTTCCAACCACTATTTAGAACACTTTGTATTTTTTATACTAGGTATTTAATTGGTGGTTTCATTGTTGTTACCCAAGGAGTGTTTCCCTCTTAAACCGTCGAGAATATGAAATTAAAAAGGACATATCCCATGAATAATTCCTAAATTTAGGACATAGTGGTAAAGATAAACTCAACTGACCTGGTTAGCACTATGCACATGCATCCCCTATCTGAGTACTGGATGTGTTGAGACTTGTGAAACCCCCTTAAAATTTTTGTATTAAAATATATTATAACTATGGGTTATTTGGATTTTTAGGAATATTCTAGGCATGCGACTATTTTGGGGTTTTTTATTATTCTTTATTTTCATCTGTAGTGAGTTTCACCACAACATTGAAGGGCTGTACTAAGAAAAGTGTGTTGGATGACTTACAGTTATAGACAAAAAGTGGTCATTATAACACTACAAGAGTTTAAAAGAAGAACATCATATTTTATAGTGTGGATGACATGAAACATTGAGGTAAAAAGAGAATATAACACCCCAATACTTTATGGTATATTTATTTTTAAACAAATTCTATCTCTTTAATATCTCTCTATGAACGCAACATCAGGTTTAAATGAAACACAATCCTCTATCAAAATATTATTATTTGAATATGAAAGTTATAACCTAGAATTCAAGTTAGAAGGTATGAATAGTAAAAAATAAATTATGAAAATTATATTATTCACACATGTATAATATAAATTTAATGTTTATATATTGATTAGAAATAAAATAATAACTATTCGCAAGAGAAAGAAATGTTTTCTAAAAAAATGTATTTTTTTGAAAGGTGGATTAATCGAGCTTTGAGAACATAACACAAAATTAATTTTTAACACTTTTAGGAAATTTATTTGAGAAAATAAAATTATTTTTTAAATTTAAATTTCAAAATTATATTTGGGTTAATTTTTTTATTTTTATTTTTAAAAATAATTTTTTGATGAATAATGAAAAATATGATTTTTTTTGAAAATTATCTTTTTGTTTAAACTATATAAAAAGGTAAATTATATTTTAAATTATTTTTAATGTAATATTAGTTCAATAATATTAAAATTTAACTAATTTAGTTCATTATAATCAATTTCATATTTAAATTTGATATTAAAACTTTCTATGCTTTTGGAAATTTTGACATTTAAAAACTGCTCTTTCGTTGCATTCGTGGTTCAATTTTAAATAGAATTTTTCTAGTTCAGTGTGCTTAATTTGAAAAAATGGAATACATATTTGATAATTATAATAATTTATATTATCTAATAATTTAATCACATTTTTTTAAAATAATTAACAGTGAAATGAATAAAAATAAATAACCGTAGTTATGGTAAAAATGGGTTTACAAGGGGGGGTGGGGGGTGGGGTTATATACGAAGATAAGGACTAAAAATAATCTAAGGATTTCCCAAAAAACAATTTATAGCCATATTTAGACCCTAAAATCAGTAATGTTTTAGAATGAACTATTTTGGAGGCTTTCGGCCTAAAAAACATGGATATCCCTTAATATTTTAGAAAATTCTTTGTGAGTCCTCTCCCCAACAAATAAAAGGCCACCCCATTTCAATAATTCTTCGCACTTAATAAACCATTTGTTTTATCCAATACATACCCAAATCCATTCCTTAATTACTTACCAAAATCCAAAAGGCCTTATTTTTATTAGGAATACCTCTTATGAAGGCTTTATGTAAAACCTTAAGAGGCTCTCTGAAGAAGAGGTAAACTTCTTAATGGTGTGTATTTGTTTTATTTATTCTTCTAACTTTATAAAAAAACTTCAAGAATTATAATATAATAAAATTTTATCTCCTATATACTAATATTTTATTTTTTAATGTAATAAACTATATCCATTTCAACTTCCATCAAATGGGAAAGAAAACAGTCGATGATGTGTACAACAGACTACCACCTTGGAAACTTGCACAATTCATTTTCCGTCACACCATTTAATGGATATATATAATGATTGATTTAAAATATTTACATTATATTTAAGTCATTATTACACTTATATAATTTTTATATCACATATAAATTCTTACTTTCCATTCTGTGGGGGATTTGATAAGATCACTAATTTGTATGGTGAACTACCACCTCACAAACCAATGAAATTTGTTTTTTTAGTTATGAAAAAAATTAATTATATTAAGGTTAACTTAATAAACATATATGACATTTAATATCTAAAAACATTTTTAGAAATATAATATCTAGTATAATTTCTTACCTATAAATCTGTTGGAAGACAATAATGTCACATGTGCACATGTGTGGACTATCGCCTCCACATTGCGATGTTAAATATTTTTTATTTAATTTTTATATGGATGGTAATATGTATGTATAATAAAAATAATATATAAGAAATAATAATAATTATATATATAAATTAATATTTCTTTTCCTTTTTTTCATATTTCAAGGAAAATGGAAACAACGTTCTTTTGTACATACTACCCACCATATCCATGAACTTCGTAATTGATTTTCTATATATAACATTAATTGATTACTATAAATACATAAATAATGGATATATTTGATATTTATATCATGTTTATAATTATAGAGATGATATAACCATGATCAAATTAAAATGAACAAAACCACCAAACTAAAACAAACATGAAATATAAAGAAAAAGTTACCCAAATCTGTGTTTTTAACCAAGAATTATTAATACACAGGTGATAAATAACTATAATTAAATCATATATGGTATGAGATATATGATTATGGTCATGTAATAGATGTATAATAAACATATATTTATTATACAAAAGGTTTATAAACATATGAATGAATTTCCACCAGAGTTCAAGGTTTCTCATCTCACTTTTACTTTCTTGAGACATATGCCATATTCAACACTTATTCCTTTATGTGTTATATATAATACCCATTTTGATATGTTATATAATTAATATGTTTCTCATAAATTTATTTAATGTTTTATATAATGTTTCTTCTATCGTGGGTATTATGATTCAAAATTTACCAAAGTGATAAGTGTTATTAAACAATCTCATCTTATTTAGGATTATCTATTTTTAAATATCCCTTAGTGTAATTATTTTGTATTTAAGTCTTAAAACCAATATATTTCTTTATTATATGGCTATATATGAAATTTTCATGTAATATTACCATTTTATAGACTTTGGTAATTAAAATTATTGAGAAAATGTTTTTAACAATATCCAACTTCATTTCCCTCTTCGATCGAAAATCATTTTTCATCAAAATCCATGTTTTTTAGAAAATGTCTCAATAATTTTTTTACCCATTTAAAAAAGATTTATTGAAGTAAATTTTCACCCATTTTACTATTTTTTATTTTTTAAATTAATATTTTTTTTTTATTTTTAAAATGAGGACCATTTGGATTTTTCTTAAAATGTGAATGAATTTCTGTTTTAACATGTATGACATAAATAATATTTCAAACCGTTAAGACCAATCAATTTTTTTTTAAGATTAATTGATATATTTAAAATTTTATTTTCAAATAAAAGTATTTTCCAAATATTTTTTTAATTTTTTGTGGAAAATATATTTTCCATGGGAAATATATATTTTCCTCTAAAAATGTATTTATTGAAATTATTATGGTATTTGTAGTCATCAACGACATCAACCCTTTATTATAGTATTGGTCCTCTATAGATATATTGTATTGATACCATCCTTATTCTTTTTTGGGATGAATTATGATAATTTTGATTAGGATGTGTACTTTTTATTACCATTCACCATATTACTCGGATGGTTTATGATTATGTTTAATTGATTGGGGTATGTGTTAATATTTCATATGTTAGTTTTTCAATATGAATTTTTAAAATAAAAACGATTCATATCTTTTATATATGGAATGCTTTGGACTCTGTAAGTGATGGGTGGGGTTCAGTTGTAGAGATCCCTTTGATGGATTGATAGGCTTTATAAGACAAATCTATTGGCCAAAATAGATGAGTTTCTACCCACATTCGTAAACTGTCAAATGAAAGGTTTTGAAAAAATGTTTTAGATGTCCATCAATATGCATTACCTAATTTTGAGATAACCTATCAATAACCAAGTTATTATTTTATTAGTAAGAATATCCATGGATAAGTTTTAATCTCATGTTATTATGTGTATGGATTTTTTTGATCATCAGTCATTCCTTCCATATCATGATCAAGATATTGTTTAAATGGAATGTGTTTTAGTTATTTACCTTTCCATATTGATTATGATTTTTTATTCACGATAGATTACTTAATATAAATACCCTTAATGAGCATATTTTCTCACCACTTTCTTTTGTTTTATTTACTATAGGATGTGAGGAAGTGTTTTGTGATTGATATGAAGAGATATGATAAGGGGAATAATGGAGTTATTAAAGAAAACACTTAATTTATTTTATATTTTCAAATGTATGTGAAATTCAAGTATGTATATAGTCTACCATGATAATTATACTATCCAGTTCTTCAGGTTGTGATTCCCCGTATCTTTTTCAAATTTAATAAATTAAGCACTGACTTTGGGAAATAGGGTTTAGGGTTATAATGGCTGGTATCAGATAATTTTTGGTAGAATATTTGGGAACTAGATTTCAGGAAACTTTTATTATAAAATATAACCTCTTGTATTAGTCTAAGGATAATTCATAACAGAGGATAACATCTTAATATTTTTGATTATTTAGAGATTATGTGGTTTTTATAGAAATATATCATTGTATGTATACTATAAGTGGATGTGTTTCTATCACATATGCACCTTGGGGTTATGAATCTAAAAAAAGGCATGTCAAACTTGACTCAATAATTATCTAGTTCACAACAATAGGACTTACTATTCACATAGTGTGACACTCTCAGGGGATATTCTTTGGTGAATTTACTTTTAATTTATATACTATAATGAATGATTTGTATTTTTTTTATGTTTTAGAAACACTCCCAAAGAAATCACATTTATGATTATTAGATTATCTATGCATAAATTTTTCAATTTATGTTAAGTATTTCACAATTATTGGTATTATACATTACATTTCATAATATTATGATCTAATATAGTCTATTTCATTGTTTATAAATATTTATTAGTATAAGGAATGAAAACTATAAAAATTCACATAACCCAAGTAGGGATTTAAATTATAAGAAAGATAATGAAGACATATTTGAATCTGCTACTAGAACTGAAGAAATTATAACCATATTAGGGAAAATAACCTAGTTATGATCAATAAGCTTTCCAATATAGATTATCTAGTTGATCCTCCATTCAGTTTAACAATGTTAGAGTGATTATTTCATTAAAACCACTATCATTACATGGGACTACAAAAACATTTGTAGTTGAGAAATGGAGAGTTTCATAGACAAGATATTTCTCACTTTGGAAAGTAAATAAAGGAAGAAAGTTTTCATGAAATTTTATCATCTCTTAGTAGATATGGATCAATGGTGGTCATTTATTCCAAATAATATTGATGAATAATAAATAGTAAACATGTAATGGATGGATTTTAAGGTAATGTTCTTAGAAAATAGTTTTTCTCACAAACAATAAGTGGATATGGAGATACAATTCATGAATCTAAGACAAAAGGAAGATGAAAATGTTTCTTAGTAGGAATCCAACTATACCCAGTTACCAAGGAATTCTATTTACAATATACAAAATACAAAGAGTATGTTTGACCATTTAATTTATGGGAGAAATCCAATTAATTTAATTGAACTTGTCACCCAAACTCTATCATTATACAAGGACATAATATCTAGTGGTATAAAGAAAGAGAATGAATTCTCCAAGTCTAATAGTTTCAAATGGAATCAATAGAATAAGTGGAAAAAATGAAAATAATGGATAAAAGAAACTTGGGAAAAATGATGTCCCCCATGGGATAATTATGTAAAGAAACACACTCGTACTTTGTTGAAGGGAATGGGTGTTTACAGAAAGTGTAAAGAGAAAGTTCACCCCGCATGTGATTTTAAGGGTAATAAATAAGTTTCAAATATTTTATTATTGAACATTAATGAGATATTTAACTATATAAATGATTTCCATAGGCATTAAGGTGATATACCTCTAAACCATCCAATGGATCAAGGTCAGGATTATGCTATTACTATGAAAATGTGGAATAATTAATGGTATTGTGTTTTGATTCAAGAAATATGTTATAGGAGTATTATTATGAATTATATTCTGATTATAAGAGTTATTAAATGTATAAATATCATACTATATTAATTTTTATTTAAGGATTTGACATCAAATATTGAATGTTACCAATGACCAAGAAAAGTGATTTAATTTAAAGTTAAACTTCTTGGAAAACAAATGATCCAGGGAAGAAAACCATTAATAAATTCTCTATGTTTAGATAATAATGAAAAAGTTATTTTTATGGGATAATATTGGTGAAATTTAAATTGGTTAGTTATTTGATGAATTTGGTTTTCTTTTCTATATTTTATTTAATGTTTTGATTTATGGGATATATTTGAATATATGCAATTTTTTGGAAGAATGAATGTTTTTATTAAGGTTTTATGGTAATAAAAGTATTCAATCATTTTTAATGTGACATTAAGAGCTAATTTATATTATCGGGGGGAATACAATGCTGATTTAGTGAACTTCATTATGCATTTTTAGTATTTAAATTTTTCTAGACATATTTTGGATGATTATTAAGGTTAACCAATAATGAAATGGATTAAGGTGAATTTTTGGAGTTAATAGGGAGGTATTAGCGATTAATTTACTATATTGGATAATATTTTCCCACCATTTTGTTTTTAGTAAATGTTAGAGGAATCACTTGTTACTCTTTTATGGATATTTTGATTTGTTAAAAGTTAATTTTAGTTCTTGAGAGAGAAAATAATTCACCATGGATATTAATTTATTAGAGTAATAAGTGAATTAAAACCAACAGTTTAAATTAGTTTTCAAAGTATATTAAGTAATTATATTTTCTGGTGTTATTTACCATGACAATAAAATAATTCATCCAATTTAGGAAAATGATACTGAAACAAAAATGTTATCCAATTAACATCATATATGATGAATCAAATAACATTTTAACTCATCAAGGAATTATGGTTATTAGGACATAAAATTTCCCCTGATACATCAATTTATTTTTATAAATGATCTATATCACTCTCAATAATTACTTACACTTTTCTTCCATTCTTATATATTCACTTCCCACCAAGGTTATCCAACTTAGAAACCTAGTTATGTGTCATTATAGTTGAATTTTTTACTTCCAAAACTATCTTATCAATTAGATTCTTTATTAAACATTTTATGATTTTTTTTCCAATAGAATTATTATCAAATGTCAAGACCTTAATTTTTGAGATAAAGATTAAGTTGTGAAGAATCAATTTATTTAAGGGGTAAAATGTAACACCCCAAGATTTTAAAAGTGGAACATCATGATAGATAGTATGGATTACATGAAACAAAAACACTGGAAGAGAATATAACACCCAAATAATTTTTGATATATATTTATTTTTAAATATATCAAATCTATTTAATATCTTTCAATGCACATAATATTGGGTTTAAATGAAATGTGTTACACTCTTATTATATTATTATTTTAACATTAGCCTTATAATATAAATTTTAAGATGATGGGTATGAATATTAATAACTAAATAATTAAAATAATATGGTTTACACATGTAATTTTTTTTTTAAATGGTTATATATTTTTTGGAAATAAAATAAGAACCATTTTAAAGAGAAAAAAATGTTTTCTGAAAATGTGTTTTTATGAAAGGCAGATCAATCATACTTGGAAAAAAAACTTAAAATACATTTTTAACACTTTTAGAAACATTATTTATTAAAATAAAATTTATTTTTTAAATATAAATGTCAAAATTATATTTCGGTGAATTTTTGATAAATTTCAAAAAGGATTACTTTTTGATGAATAATGAAAAATACTAATTTTTGTTGAAAATTTTCTTTTCATGTAAATTATTTATTGAGTTAAATTGTATTTTTAATATTTTTAAAGAGAAATTAGTTACTTATTATTATAATTTAACTGAATTAGTCCATTTAAAAAATTTTATATTTAACTTTGATATTAAAAATTCTATACTTATGATAATTTTCTGTTTGGAAAATTTATCTTTCATCATGTGTGCAATTTAATTTTAAATTAAATTATTCTAATTATATGAGTTTAATTTTAAAAATAGATTAAATATTGAGAATAATAAAAATTTATATTATTCAATAAAGTAAATTTAATTTTTTTTAAAATAAGGAATAGTGAAAACCAAAAAAATTTATTACCACAATCAATGTAAAAATTGGTTTACTTGGTGGTGGAGGTTAAACTAAGATGATAAGGTTTAAAAATGAGCTACAAATTATAAAATAATAATTTTATAGACACAAGTAACCCTATAATCTCTAATGTATCATAATGAACCATTTATGAGGCTTTTGGTATGATAAAAGACATGGGTATCACTTTATCTTTTCCAAAATTCCATGTGTGTGCCCTCCCTTAATTTTAAAAGTCCACCCTCTTATCCCTTTTTAACACTTCCAAAATACATTGATTCGACCAATATCTAAATAAATCACATACTTAACTCAATACCCACATCTTAGATGAATTAGTTTTATTATTAAGCCATCCTAAGAAGGCTTGTGGTATAAACCTAAAGAGGCTCTATAAATAAGAGGTAAAATTATTCAGTGTGCATATTTTTTTATTTTTCAACCTCAATAAAAAATTATTCATAAATTTTATTATAATAACGATTTGGTCTAATATATAATGAGATGTAAATAAGTTAATTTAATAACATAGATCTATCTCTACTGATATCAAATGGGAAATGAAACCATCGATTATGTGTGTGGTGGACTACCACCTCACGAACTGAAGTAATTCATTTTCCTTCATCAACTTTAAAGGTTTAATATAATTATGGATTGAACATATGGATATTATATTTATGATATTTTAATACTTATTGAATTATGATATCACATATTCCATCAAATCTTCCACTTCTTAGGGGATATGATAATGTCGCTCACGTGTACAAAAGACCACCACCTCATGTACCGATGTGATTCATTTCACACTTACACTTTACATGAAAGGTATTAAGGTTAATTTTTTGGAATATATATTATATTTATGATCTAGAAATACTTCTAGAAATATAATATATCCCCTAACTTCTTACCTACAGTTCATTGAAAAACATTAACATCGCTCATGCGTACGTGTGAAATACCATGTCCACGCAGCGATGTGAAATGTTTTTCATTTTATTTTTACATGGATGATAATAAAGATGGATTTTTTTAATATAAATTATGTATATGAAATAATAATGATTATAGAAATATGAATTAATATTTATTTCCATTTTATTCCATTCATTAAGATAAATTTTGACTGCATTCATGCGTATGTATTCCCAAATAATGATATTAAAAAACAGAATTGTTAATAAATAGGGGATAAAATACTATTGGTAAATAAAATATGGTATGATATATATGAGTTTCTTCTGTAATATTTTTATAATAAACATAAATTTAATATACAGAAGGTTCATACACATACAGATGAATTCTAACCTGAGGTAAGGATTATGCATCTCACTTTTACTTCTGTGAGACATATGCAATATTCAACACTTATTTCTTTATCTAGTTTATATAATAGAACTTTATATATGTTATATCATTATTAAATTTCTCCTCATGTTATTTAAATTTTAATTTTAATTTACATTGTTCATGGGGATTATGATTCAAAAATTACCAAAGTGGTGAGGGTCATTTAACAATCTCATCATTATTCGGGATTGTTTATGTTTAAATCCCTCTTGGAAGAATTATTTTATATTTATATCTTAAAACCAATATACATTCTTATTTTATGTATATTGATTAACTTTTAGGATAATATTATAATTTTCACATAAAATTATTATGAAAATTCTTTAAAAAAAATCAAACATTATTTCTTTCTTCGGTGAAAAATCATTTTTCACAGAAATCCAAGTTTTCTAATTTTATTTCAAATACTTTTTCAATTTTTTTGAAAATGATTCATTAAAAAAAATTATCAATTTTTTACTTTTTACAATAGTTTTTTAAAGGAATCTTGATTTATTTTTGAAAAGAAGGAATGTTGGGATTTTATAAAAAATGTGAATGAAATCATTTTTTGACATGTACGACATGAATAGAAATTCCTAAATTCATTGGAACTTAATGTTTTTAAAGATTAATTTATAGGTTTAAAAGGCTATTTTCAAATAAAATTATTTTCAAAGAATTTTTATAAATGTTCAATTTAAAAGAAATATCTTTTTCATTCAAAAAGTTATTATCCCTTAAAATTGATTATAAATTGCTTATTATGGTAGATCTACTCATAAAAAATATAAAAACCGTATTATAATTATGATACAATAGGGATATAATATATTTTTATAATAATAATAATTATTTAGATAGTTTATAATTATTTTGATTGAGGATGTAGAATTTTATTACCATTCACTATATTACTCTGGATGGTTTATGATTTTATTTATTTGATTGGGGTAAGTATTAATATTTCATATGTCATTTTTTGAATATGAATGTTTATTATGATTATATTTCACCCCGTTATTATGAGGAATAAAATAAAATTATTAATTGATGGGTGGGGAATAGTAATAGATATCCGCTTGATGCATGAACAGGTCTAATGAGACAAATCAATTGGCCAAATTATACAAGATTAAACCAACAGATTTAAGATATCTTGTAGAAGCTATTGAAATTATGTTTTAGATGACTAGTATTATGTATTCCCTCATTATTAGTGAACATATTTACATCAATGTGATTATTCTATTAGTTAGAATATCCATGGATATGTTTCATCTCATGTGATTATGTATATGTATTGTTTTAATAATTAGTTATTCTAACCATATTATTCTCAAGTTATTATATAAATTATATGTGATTAAGTTATTTATCTTTAAATATTGATTATTCTTATTTATTATTGATAGAATCTAGTGTACACATACCTTAACTACCACGAAACCCACATTTTACATTTCTACTATTTATCAGTGCAAAAAAAACAATGATAAATGTCATATTTATCAGCGTTAAGGAAAGAGATGATAAAATTAAACTTTTATCAGAGAATTTTTAGAACCGATAAATGAAACCTTTATCAGCGCTTTATTTTTAGCACTGATAAAGGGAATACCTTTTCAATGCTTTATTTTTAGAATTGATAAATATTTTTTTCATCAGTGTTTTTAGCACTAATAAAGGTCTGAATAAATAAAATGAAATAATGAAATAAATAAAAATTAAAAAACTTGTTTATTAAAAAAATATTAAATTTTTTATTAATTGAATAATTATTGATAAAAATTAATAAATTGATTACACATTATTAAATATTAAAATTTTTATTAATTAGATAATTATGACAAATAAATTTGTATATTTGTATATATTAAGTATATACATATATGTTAACGTATATAAATATGATTTATACATTAAAATTCTTTATCCGCTTTACATTAAATAGTTATATATTTATTAAATGATGGGTTACAAATAAAAATTAATATGAAATGAAAATATTGACTAATTTCATAACACTCGACATATAATTCAATGTCAATGGTTTTTCAATTTAACATAGATCAAATCCATTTTATATATATTTCACATATATATAATTTATGCACTTTTATATGAAATGCACACACATAAAATCTATACATTTTTTCAATACTGTTAATGTGTACTTATTCTTAATTTATTCAATTTCACTTATTTTTAACATTTATGCATGCGCTTAAAATTAGATATTCATTAATAATGTTAAAAACTTATTTGTTCAAAAATATTTATAAATAAAAATATTTATAAATGTATGTTTACTATATTTATACAATTATATATTTAGAATTATAAATTAATAAATATTTTTAAAAGTTTTTATATAATTATATATAAATATTATATATATTAAAATAATAAATAAATTAAATTTAAATTTACTTAAATAAATAGTATATTTACTATATTTATATATATATATTAAATATATATATCAATAATTATACAAATATATATAATTATATAAATATTATTTTTTGAAAATATTTCTATAATTATAAATAAATAATTATAAAATTATAATAAATATTTTTAAAAAGAAATATATTGACTATATTAATATTTATATATAATTATTAAGTATATAAAAATATTTACAATTTATTTTATTTATAAATATATTTATAATTCCTTTATTAGTTCTTAAGGAATAAGCATTGATAAAATCGTCTTTATCAAATATTTTTTATGGTGATAAAGACGAGGCTTTATGAATGCTAAAAAATGTGCTGATAAAATGAACATTTATCAACACTATAATTTTTTCTCTGATAAATATTGATTTTGTGAGAAATTTTTAGCGCTAATAAAGATTAATATTTAATGATTTTTAGCACTGATAAAGAGTCCTTTTATCAAAACTTAAGTAATAAGAACTAATAGAAGGACTCTTTGTGAGCAGTTATTTTTAAACACATATAAAAGTGTTCCAATCTTATTAAAAAACACTAACCATTTTCAAATCCATCATGATATGAGAAGATTTCTAAGGGTTCCACCTGCTGCCAGTGCACCTCCATGGTGAATCAAACCTTGATTCACACTACTATACTAACTCTTGAAGATATAATCCGATATATGTTGTTTGATTGAAGTTATGGTTTCTTAGGGGGGTTTCAGATTTTATTCAACCAAGTGAGACAGGACTTTTGATTTTATTTGTGTATTTTTGGTTTTTTTTCTGATTTCTTCTTTGATAATGTTTTTATTTGTGGTCAAATTATTGGATACAAGCGAGGTTGGCCTTCTTATTTTCATAGTTTCTATTTTTGATTCATATCATGGTCACTTATGGTGAGTTTATTATTTCTCTAATTAGTAGTGACACATGGAGTCACATGGTTTTTAGTTAGTTTTTTTATTCTATTTACATTTACCTAATTGATATTCTAAAACTATCATATATATATTTTATTTTTTATTTTATCAATGGTATTCCATATATATAAAGTTTTAGAAATTGAAATTGTGGATCATGTGTATGATTGTTTTGAAAGTAGGTTGAGGGATTTATTTTATATGATACTAATTCACATATTCTTTTTTATACTTATCTGGGTTTTTGTGGGAATCTGTTGTATGGATTCATAATGAATGCTTTAATTTAATTTTTCTTTCTACTAGTTTTATTTATTTTTTTGGCAAATCATTCCCACAGTGTTTTTTTTCATGCCATGGTGCTTGTTTCTAGCCCAAGGGGGATTGAGAAAGACCCTTGGAAACTATCATGGGATAGCTTGGGCGTTTGATATATGGTTTTCTGGGTTTTTTTGGAAACTATATCTGTTGTCAAATGTGTTGTACCTTTTCTCAATAATCCGACTTCCAATGTCTCTACACTTTTAAAAAAATCTATTTTATTTTTCAATTTCTTTAGATTAATCCAACATTATTTATAAATAATTTTAATTATAATATATGAAGTATTATACCTTGGTGCTATATACTATTTTATAACTACTTTATAATTTTTCATCATCATTCTACTCCCCCTCTCCCAATAATTATAAAAACACCCCCTTTTTTCACCCATTTCTAGTTATACCACTTTTTTTTGAGACCTATATACCACTAGAAGAAATTATAATTTCTTTCCTACAAATGTAGATTTTCAATAATTTCTCTCCCTTTTGGAGTGTTTATTTGAATAATAATAAGTGGATTTACATGGAATCGCTTTAATACCTAGATATATGACATGTAGAAAAAATAGTATGTCAAAACCTTTTACTATAATTTTTTGGCATATAACGAATATCCCACACTCCATGATATAGACTGAAATTATATCCAAAAAATTTGGAAATTTTATTTAATTTTCAATGGGTGTCAACATGGGTTTTAAACATTCATTTTGAAATCTATAGAACACTTCCCTCACACACATGGATTGGAAAATAAATATCCCATGAATTCTATGAGTCACATATAAACTAAGGAAAATGGCAACTCCCTAATCGTCAACCTTTAAACATCGGTTATTTTTAATGTCAAAAATTATTATCATAGTCAATCTATTGGACCTCAAAATATTATGTCATCCTCATTGAAAAACATTTTCAATATATAAATAAAATTATTTTTATGTAATGATTGTGATCAATTTATCATTTTTGAAAATAAAGGATCTTTAATAATCCATCTAGCCCTCAAAACCAAGCTCTTAGTTCTTTTTTCAATTCAAACATCACATTTGTAATTTCACAGAAATTATTATCATATTTTAGATTGAAAAAATATATGTTTATTTGATATAAACTTCCTATTAGTGTAATCTGTTAGTAAGTTCTAATTTTACATCAAGTTAGAGTACCTTGAATTTCCATGGGATGGGTTGGTGTGGTGATATGACATCGCAAGAGTCTTAAGATGTTTTCGAATATTGATATACCATTAATTTTAAATATAATAGTTCATTAGGTTGCTACATCACTTGTTAAAATACATTTTTATATCTTATAGTTTATTGTATGAGAGTTTATTATTCTCTTTATCATATTTGATTTTCTTATTAAAACATAATTTCTTATATTATATTTTCATTTGTCTAGTAAATTTAAGAAATATTTTATGTGCAGTGATTATTTTATTAAATTTAATAACCCATTTTATTCAATGTACTAAATTTATTTGAAAAAATCACATATTGAGTTTCCCTTTTTAGAATTGTCAATAACTTTCACTTTTAATAATGAATATCTTATTGTATTTATTTGTATATAATATAAAATTAATATTTTATGATCCCAATAGGATGGATATGAATCGAAAATGGATTCAATCTAATCATTTGATAAATTAATATGAATATGGAGTAAAGGAGGTCATAATGTTTATAAGAGAGCATGTAGAAGACCCTTTAAAAGTTATTTGTTTGTGTTTATGTTATTTTTATTCTTGGAAAATTAGTCTGTAATAGTTGGAAGAACAATTGATTTGTAATGGAATGGATCAAATATATAAATTTTGGACTATACATGGGGAAAAAATGAATGTGGATGTAATGTCCCTGGCCCGGGTGCCACTCCATGGGTGCCCCGAACCCGGTCGGTCACACGACCTCAAGCGCATTTCTCCAAATGCCAGAGGCTTCCGACTAGTAGTGAGGGCCCAAGTATGATAGTGGGGAAAATATGCCCCCATTTGTCAAACTGTAGCGCATTAGAATAAAATAAATAACATACAAAAACAGTGGAAGCAATAAACCATACACATTTAAAATAAACAACTGTTGTAAAAGATAACAAACTGTTATATAGATAATGATGCAACATGTCTCATGTTCTAAGAAAACAGCCTGAACATGTTACACAACAGTACGGTACAATACAATACAGAGTACAGAATACAGCAAAGCAAAACAAAATAGCCGGTAGCATCACGAGCCTAAGCTCGGTCCCATGATCCCTTACTCTTCAACAAAAAATCAAGTACCTGTATAGGGACCCTTGACCTTATCCACACCTGTAGAAATGTAATCTATTTGGGCCAAAGAGATGACCCAAATAGAGTGTGAGAAATAAATCCTAGTAGGCACGCACCAAAGGCCGGTGCCCAACTGTGTGAAAATATATAACAACAGTGTGCAGTAATAAATGAAATAAACTAAGAAGTACACAAAAGTAACTAACTTTATCATTTATATTTCCATTCTTAGTATTCATTTTATCCATTTAATATTAGACATCACCTCGGTGAATGCTCTAATTAGATAGTCAGTGTTCCCAGACATGTAAACTCTTACCCTCAGGTAATCAGAATCGTAACCCGCAGGATATTTCCCACATGCATAACAGATATTTCTCTTAGGCGTACGAAGTGTCACCCTCAGTCATAGAGTCTATTGCCCACATGCACGAAAGAAGTTTCCCTCAGGCTAAAATAACCACTGCCCTTATGCTTAAGGTAACACTGCCCTCAGGCTATGTAAAGCACTGACCTCTGGCTAAGAAAGTAATCAGGACATGCCCAACATATAAACAAGCCATACACATTCAATTCCTCTCAATGAAATTCAATAAACATTATTACAATGGAATACCCTCGGGTATCATAGCCAAATGACTAAATAGAGGAACGCACCCCCGGGGTGGTCCTGGATCCATGCAGTGATCCCAAACAACAATTTATTTCACATTTAATTACCTATTCAATTATAGGGATTCAAAACAGCCAAGGCCCCAGCCACACGACACCCCAACATGGGTTTGTAGCTCAATGGTACAGAAAAACACACAACAATTGGAATTTAAACACCAAGGCACCTACCTCAATCACCCCGGAATGGTATACGTGAACGTTGCTTCCATAAACTCCAAAAGACAACATAGATCTTGGGTAGAAGAAATACCGTTCAAACATAAATAACTTTCCCTCATGAAAGAATTGGTAAGAATGTCTTAAGGAGAAGGAGAGGATTACCCGTACGGTTCTAATGAGATCGACAGAGGTGAAAATGGATTCCCGACATGCAATCTGGAGCTCCTCGAAGTTTTGGATATCTCTCCCAACTCCTACTCCGTTACTAAGCCTTCCCTGTGAACATGGTAGGCTACTATCCATTTTAAGAGAAAAAAACAAACTACACGTTTTGTACTTCTCAAGTACACGATGTGTACTTTTCATTTAAATGTTCCTCTTGCGGCTACCCGACACTATTCAATAGTCGACATGAGTACACGGTGTGTAATACATGAGTACACGGTGTGTAATGATGCTCAGTTGGCGGTGCTTCCACAACCTTACTATTTGCCTGCCGACTGACTACACAACATGTAAATACCCACTACATGGCGTGTAATTTGTTTTTACACCTTTCATCGCCAGTAAGGCTACACACCCTGTGTACTCATCCCACAGGGCCAAAGTACACAGCGTGTGGAAGAGTACATGGCGTGTAGTCCCAAAATTTAGGATTTGCCCCCATTTTACTTATTTTCTCAAAAACATATAAGCAAAAGAGAAAAGAAGAAACCCGTACCTCAAAAATAAGAACCAGGTTCTTACAGACTTCCCACCATAAAGAAATTCATCCCCAAATTCCCCTTCCAACGGTGGTGAAGATAACGCTCAGAATAACTCTAGCCACTGATCACGCAAGTCTTTCTCCCGCTCCCAGGTTTTGTCCTGCACTCGGCCATGCTTCCATAACACCCGTACGAGAGGAACTGACCGGCCTCGGAGAACCTTCGTGCTTCTATCCATGATACTAATTAGATGCTTCTTAAAGGACGCATCTTCCGGAAGCTCAAAATCATCTAGCTGAAAGACGTGACACAAGTCTAAATGATAGTGGTGAAACTGAGATACATGTAAGACGTTGTGCATGGACCGATACCTCTGTGGTAACTGCAACTGATAGGCAACTGGCCCAACTCTCTCCAGAATCTCAAATGGCCCCACATAACTCAGAGAAAGCTTACCCTGTCTCCTGATCCTCCTGTGTCCCAACCTCTGTGAAACACGCAAGAAAACCTGACCCCCGACCACGAACTCCAAGGGTCGTCTGTGGCAATCAACATAAAATTTCTACGAGACTGCATAGGAGCCAACCACTTCTAAATCAAGTGGACGAGCTCAGAAGTCTCCTGCATGAGCTGTGGTCCCAGAAAAGTTTCCTCACCCTCCTCTAACCAGCACAAGGGTGACCGACATGACCTACAATATAAATCCTTGTAAGGTTCCATCTCATTTGTTTCCAGAAAACTATTATTATAGGCAAACTCAACCAGGGGTATGTGATTCTACAAAGATCCCCCGAAGTCTAGTATACATGCACGTAGCATGTCTTCAAGCACCTATTTCATATACCTTGACTGGAAATCGGTCTGAGGGTGGTAAGCTGTTCTCAGAAGCACCTGTGTACCTAGTACCCTCTGAAAAATCTTCCAGAAACAAGATGTAAAATGGGCATCCCTATCTGAAACGATTGAACGAGTGACCCCATGAAGACGTAGGATCTCTCAGATATAAAACTTCTCGAGCTCATCAGCAACGAAGGTCTCCTTGATCGGAAAAAAGTGAGCTACCTTCGTGAGTCTGTCCACAACAACCCACACGACATCATTAGCTCGAGGTGACCTCAGTAAGCTAGTCACGAAGTCCATCAGGACATCATCCCATTTCCACTCTGGAATAGGTAACTTCTATAACAGTCTGGCTAGCCTCTGATGCTCTGACTTCACCTACTAAAAGGTGGAACATCTCCTAACAAAACCAGATATCTCCCTCTTCATAACCGGCCACCAATACTAACGTCTCAAGTCACAGTACATTTTGGTAACTCCGGGATGAACTTCCCAAGCTGAAGCATGAAAATCCTGAATCAGCTCCTTGCGTATATCCCCTAGAACCCATACTCGTCCATGGAAACACAGTACCTTATCATCACCTATCATCCAACTAGGAGGAGGGTTATCACTTGACACCGACTCCCATAGAACAAGGCCTTCTAAATCAGATAGCTGTCTCATCCCCACTCTATCCAAGAGGGTAGAAGTCACAGTTAAAGATGAAAGATAGGTTTTCCCCTGACTGTCATGCACCTCGAAATGCATCTCAGAGAACAAAGCCATGAGTTGCGACTCACCACTAGCCTCCTGCACTACCTCTATCTGAGCCTTCCTGCTCAGTGCATCAACAACTGCATTTCCCTTACCAGGTGTATAAGCAAGCTCAAAATCGAAGGACTGTAGGTATTCGACACACCTTCCCTGCCTCAGATTCAAGTCATGCTGAGTAAAGATATACTTGAGACTTTTGTGGTCAATGAAAACCACATAATTCTCTCCCACCAGATAATGTCTACAACAGTGCAACACATGAACAACCGCAGCAAACTCGAGATCATGCGTCGGGTAATTTCTCTCATGTGGCCTCAACTGCTGAGAACCGTACTCAAAAACATGATCACCCTGCATCAACACGGCTCCCATCCCAATACCTAATGCATCATATTAAATTGTATAACTCTTTCCCTCCTCTAGGAGTATCAGGATTGGTGCTGATGTCAACTTTCCATTCAACTCTTGAAAGGATGTCTCACATGCTTCTGACCAAATAAACTTCATACCCTTCTTAGTCAAACCCATCAAAAGTACTACTAAGTGGGAGAAGTCCTGGATAAAGTACCTATAGTAACCAGCCAACCCTAAGAAACCTCGTATCACAAACACGTTCTCAGGCTACTCCCAGGAAACTACTGCTTTTACCTTCTCTAGGCCTATGGTAACTCTTGCCTCTGAGATGATATAACCCAAGAAGTGAATATGGTCCATCCAAAAGTGGAACATTGAGATCTTGTCATATAGATTATGCTCTCTTAGTGTACTCAGTACGATCTCAAGATGGGGGCATGGTCGTGTCGAGTGTGAGAGTACACCAAGATGTCGTCCATGAATACTACCATGAAAGAATCCAAATAAGGATGGAACACACGATTCATCAGAGTCATGAAAATTACTGGTGCATTCGTGAGTCCAAAAGGCATAACCAAGTACTCGTATAGACTATATCTGCTACGAAAAGCTGTAAGTGGTATGTCTGATGGTCTCACGCATAGCTGATGATACCCTGATATCAAGTCAATCTTCGAGAACACTCATGCACCTAGAAGTTGATCAAAAAGATCATAAATCCTAGGCAAGAGATATCAGTTCTTGACCATCAACTGGTTAAACTTCCGATAATCCACAAAGAGTCTGAGGGTACCGTCCACCTTCTTCGTAAAAAGGACTGAAGAACCCCAATGATAAGTACTGGGTCAGATAAAACCCTTTTCCTGTAACTCCTCTAATGGCCTCTTGAGCTCCTTTAACTCAAGCGTGGCCATCCTATAAGGAGGAATAGATACCGGTGTCACTCCTAGCATGCGATCGATAGAGAAATTCACCTCTCACTCCAGAGGTATACCTGAAAAGTCATCTGGGAAGACATCCCTGAAACGATCCAATACAGAAGGGAAATACTTCTGACAAGTCCCATGATCATCCAGATATAAACTTGCAATCTGGGCTGTGACCCCACCTCGCCCACGATGCTCTGGTCCAGCTCGTCTCACTTGAACATCCCATTCACCTTTGTATAGAAACTATCCGCCCTCTGGTGATGTGAAACTCACCCTGTGGTGAGAGAAATCTACAAAGGATCGAAAGGGAACCAACCCGCCCTTCCTGAGAATGGCATCATAGCTCATCATCTCTAAGACATAGAGGACCCATAAGAAGTGACACCCACCAACCTCAAGGGGGAACTCTTGCACTGACACAAACAAGCCTTTTTAGTTCCCAACGGAGTGTCTAGCGTCATACCAGTTGAAGAAAAAGAAACACAGAGACCAAGGCTCTCCACAAGGGGCATAGATATGAAACTATGTGTAGCACCCATATCGAAAAGTACTGAAGATAAAACAGAAGCTACTAGAATAGTACCTCTGACTGTAAAAGGTCTGGGATCCTGCTCCTGTTGGGTCTGTTGCACTGCATATGCTTGCCCAGTGCCGCGGCCCTGCAACACCGACTGGATACCCTGAGATATCCCTCCCTATTGCCTCTGAGATCCTGGTGTCTGGCTACCATGGCCATGAACACCATCCCTTCCTGTATGCCCTGATGTATTCCAGTTTCCCAACAGGTAAGAAGCTGCTGGTCTTGCTCCCATACGCGGAGTCTTTACAGAACCCCTCTCATTATCCACTGGTGTAAACTCCCTACAAAAGCATTGTAGATGACCCATCTTTCCACAAGATTGGAACTCCACTGGATCATGTGGACACTGCTGTCTCTTGTGACCCTATTTACCACAATGGTAGCACATGACCTAACCACCTGAAACATTCTTCTAGCTGGTACTGCCACCGTGAGAGAAATCCATCTCTCACTTCCTCTTACAGGAATAAATAGTACCAGAAACTGGTGTCGAACCACCCTGGTCTACACTTCTAGCTTCCTGAAGGTTCCTCTTAGTAATCAGTGCCTGGTTCACAATATCATGTACTGAAGTCTACCTTAAAACATTCACCAGCGCTCAGATGTCATAACTAAGAACATCCTCAAAGCATCTGGCCCTCAACGTCTCATCACTCACCAGAACGGGTGCAAAACACTGATGCTCGGTGAAAGGAGCAGAATAATCCATCACCGACATAGAGACCTACTACAGGTTCATGATATTTCGAGCTCTGTCTACCCTCTGCGTCTCTGGGAAGAAGAAGTAATAGAAGGCTATTTGAAAATCTTCCCATGCCATGTCTCTTTGATGCTCTGTCTGAGTGGTAACATCCCACCACCTTTTGGCAGAATCATGCAACATATAAGTTGAGATATTAACCCTTCGCCCTGGAGTCATATCAAGATGCTCGAAAATTGTCTACATATACCCTAGACAAGACTCCACCGCCTATGGTCTGACATCCCTAGAAAACGTAGGCAAATGTTGCTGCTAGAATATATGAGTCAGATCACCTTTAGATGTGGCAGCTGGAGGTACTCCCTGAAAGGTCTGCATGAACTACGTAAAGCCTTGACGAAAATGTGCCTACGCACTTGTGTCTGGTATAACGGCTGGTGTCGAATCTGGCTCTACTGGATGATCCACTGGTAGCCCATGGCCTGCCATGTCTGGAGTATAATCGTTACCGCTCTCTTGGAAAACAACACAAGTTCATCTCGGCGGCATGACTCTACATGGTCAAAAAAACACGTTAGATCAAGATTATGAAATACTAAAAAATGAAGGGACCAAAAGGGGAACAGTATGAAGAAGGAATTCAGGAATTGAAAAACAAGACCACATGATATATATGCTGACTACAAGACGTGTACCTGACTTCTCTTCCCCTTCTCGGGTCCTTCTACCCAGCTAACCCACATGCCTCCCATTGAAAAAAACTTCACTACATGTATATAATCCACACGGCATGCATAGTGTAATTTTCCAACTGCCCGTGTCATTTGTGACACGACCGACTATTTGGCTTGATACTACACGGCGTGTTACACCCACACATGACGTGTACACCACCCAGTTTTCCCAGCCACACAGTTAAACCCACATGGTCTATCCTCAGACATGACTACACGACGTGTCCCATATGTACACGAAATGTACTAGACGAGCTTTGCCAACCCGTGTTGTTAGTTACACGGTCGGATACACGTCTCACACTACACGGCAAGTTCCAGATGGACACGGCGTGTACACGAAAGGATTACACTGACTATAACAACCCATACTTTACATACATTGTTATTACATCAAAATTGAACCACACTTATTAAAACATATAACAAAACCAATAAAGGACCATATATGTATAGTGTCTTTAAAAACTGGGAAACATAAACAACTGGTTCATAAAGCGTCTACACTGTCTCCCATTTATTTCATCATATCTATAGTCCCTTTTGGCATATCTTACTTAATAACCTTCTTGATGACTTGGGGAAAGAAAAAATACAAAAGGGTGAGCTCAAATGCTCAGTAAGGGTAAACAAAAGAAATATCAATCACATCATATTCATAAGAACATAACTTTTGGAAATCTTAACCTGCAAAAGAGATCATAAATTCATAACATGGCTTAAATCATAGTAGTGAAATGTAATCCCAATAATCATAACTTAAAACATGAAACATTGTGGCATACACACATAATCATAGAGAATAATTTCTTATTAGTCAAGACTCATTTCCAAGACTATCTTAGCGGACAAAGTCCATTTTTGAACCGAGTTCACTCCTCGTTCCTGTCCTGTTTCACTAAACCGGTTTAACCTGCCATTCCGGCCATGTCTATCTCATGAGATATAAAATCTTTACCCAATGCATTGGAGGGAGATATATGTCCCACCCATCTCATAATGATACCATTCTTATGTGTGCCACAAAATCATAAATCATACATCATTGCATAACCCATGTAATAAAAATGGGATTCTTAAACATCATGACATCATAAAACAATTCATATAAGATAAATGAATTCATAAAAACATTTCCATTACAACATAATCAAATCAATGTAATAATAGGGATAGAAACAAAACCCTTTATTATCTTAGATGGAAAATAATTTTGATAAAACACTTGAACTCCATTCTTGAGGAAAATATCCTTTCTACTTAAAAAACATTTTTCATTTCTTAACATGTCATACAATTTTAAACTAAAAGAAGTTGATTAAAAATGAACTTGAAACTTGTAAAGGAAGAATCTTTGAAATAATTTTTTGGAGTGTATGTACACTTGAAACAGAACCCTTTACGAGCGATGATATCGTTTCCATGATCGTGAAATTATATTGGAGTGTATGTATACTATTTCATAATCAGTAAAAATTTAAAATAATCATATATATTCATTATTTACACCATTATACCCATCCAAGTAAGGTGGTGGTGGAAAATAGATTACACCACGGCGTGGAGACGGTATTCTGTACGTACGCACGCGCGGTGATTTCATTTTCCGTAGGATGGATAGATTGTGAAATAGGGTTGTTTCATAATTATAATGACATATCAGTATATTAGTGATACTGATGTTATTACTTCATAATTAAACAACTAAAGAAGAAGAAGTGGAAGAAGAAATAAAGATTAATGAATCGGTAACGGGCATTACCTCTTCTTTGAAGCGCTTCTTTGAGACCTCCTTTTAGGGAACTAAAATTGGTCTTTGCAGAATACCAGGACCTCTTGGATGTCTCTAGAGAAGTGGAGAGAAGAAATTGGCAGGGGTTGGCCGAGCCTAAAGGCTCAAAGTGGTGTGAGGAAGAGAGGGAGGAGGTTCCCTTTTATAAGGGAGGAGAGGGGCACCTCTGAAATAACTAAACATATTATTTTATTATAAAGCCAAATTCAGTTTTGAATAGCTCCAAATTGATTTATTTAGAAGATAAGGTGGGGATGGGTCGAAACCCTCTCATCCAATAGAATTTAGACAAGTTTAGGTTCCAATTTTATCCTTATCATTTAGATTTAACATTAAGTTAAATAATTTTACTTTTACCGTGTCTTCTTGTGTTCTTACACGATAAGGTTAATAAACATACTATAACAAGAAAAACGAACCCCAAGTTATTTATTATTAATATATATAACTATATCTAAGTTATTTGGCCAAACTATAGATTTTTAGGAATAAAATAACAATTAATAATATAATATTTGTTTTAAAAACTATTTTATGTCAATTTTGACTCTTTTTAGTAATTGATTTTTGTGAAAATCATAACAGAATTATTAGTTCAAAAAAAGTTAATTAAATCAATACTAAAATTTCATATTAACTTATAAAATTAGTTTAATTCATGAAAAGTCTCAAATAACATTTATTTGGGTATTTATAACATCAAGTATGTCAATATTTCATTAATAAGATAATTACTGCATCATTGTTGTGTCATAAATAAATTAAATTATTTAATGTCTAAAAATTATAAATAAAATACAATTATGTTGGAAATCTTTTTATATTTATAATGAATATTTATATTCGAGTTTATATTTTTTATATCCCCATATTAAAAATGATTTACTTATTAAACTTTGATTTTAACTATTTTAACCCTTCTTTAAGTAAATTGATAATAAATGTCCTAATCTAATCCAAATGGGCCTAAATGGTCATATTTTATTCCTAAGGTTGTTTTTGGTCGAATTAAACTTATCCAATAGAATTAGGACATGTGTTAGGGTAATAATAATATCATTTTTACCCTTAATTACCCTAATTACTTTTAACAGTGGTAAATAAAAGTGAAAAGGTATTATTCACCCAAAAATTATTTTCATCTCATTGAACCACATTTTACTTACTGACATCAACCGTGTCTCTCAGATTTTCGAAATTCCACTCACAGAAGCAGTAAAATTATGTTTTATGAAAAATTCAGTTTTTTAACTACCACTTAGTGGTTTCACTATTCATCAAAAATTGAAAGTTTTCAGAAAAATACCAAAATTTCACCCTAGGCTAATTTCGATATTCCGAATCAAAACATGAAGTCCATTTTGAAAAATAAAATTTATAAAATTTCAAAAAGTGGTTATTACTATTCATAATGACTAGTTTTAATAATATTTTAATAGCATATCATTTTTTGGTGAAACTCGGTATTGCGTACAATGCAAGCTATCGAGGAAGGCCGCGATTGCGTGTAAAGAAAGCCAATCTAGTGTTGTGTGTAGTAAAATATTCCTTTGATGATTTAGAAACAAAATATTTCTCATAAAAGTCTCGGGTGTTACATTCTACCCCCCTTAAAATGAATTTCGCCCTTGAAATTCGTCACTTTGTAACAAACAGATGAGGATACCTCTCCCTTATCATATCCTCAAGCTCCCAGGTAGCTTCTTCTAATTGTTGGTTCCTCCATAAAACTTTCACTAAGCGAGTGGTCTTGTTCCATAGGACTTTTTCACTACGATCCAGAATCTCTATCGGTTGTTCTTCATAAGAAAGATCTTGCTCCAACGGTACAACTTCTATGTTGAGTACATGTGAAGGATCAGGTATGTACTTTCTCAAGAGAGATACCTGGAACACATCATGAAATTGAGAGAGATTCAGTGGAAGCGCCAATCGGTAAGCTACCTTTCCAACACGATCTAGTATTTCAAAAGGACCGATATATCTAGGGCTCAACTTCCCCTTCTTTCCAAATATCTTGACCCTCTTCTAGGGAGATATTAGTAAGAACACTTTATCACCCACTTAAAACTCTAGGTCTTTTCTTCGATTGTTGGCATAACTTTTCTATCGACTCTAAGATGCTCTTATGTGTTGTTGAATAGATCGGACGTTTTCTGCCATCTCATCAACAAGATCAGGTCCTAATAGCTTTCTTTCCCCAACTTCATCCCAACAAGTTGGAGTCCTGCATTTCTTTCCATAGAGAGCCTCATAAGGAGCCATCTGAATACTGGAGTGAAAGCTATTGTTATAAGAAAATTCCACCAAAGGTAGTTGTTGATCCCAACCACCTTTGAAATCCATAGAGCAAGATCTTAACATATCTTCTAGAGTTCGAATTGTTCTCTCAGACTTATCGTCTGTCTGAGGATGATAAGCAGTGATGAAACTCAACTCTGTATCCAGAGTATGCTGAAGACTTTTCCATAACTTTGTGGTAAATCTCGGATCCCGATCAGATATAATATAATGTGGTAATCCATGCAATCTTACCACTTCCTTTACATATATCCTGGCAAGATGATCCAGAGAGAAATCCTCTCTAATAGCAATGAAGTGTGCAGACTTTGTAAGACGATCAACTATGACCCAGATAGCATTATTGCCTTTGGATGTCTTAGGAAGTCCTGTGACAAAGTCCATAGTGATGTTTTCCCATTTCCATTCGGGTATGGGTAATGGTTGTAACATCCCCTTAGACTTCTGTCTCTCAGCTTTAACTTGCTGACAAACCAAGCATCGAGAGACATATTCAGCAACATCTCTTTTCATGCCATGCCACCAGAAGTACTCTTTCAGGTCCCTATAAATCTTCATGCTTCTAGGATGAATAGAGAATGAAGAACTATGAGCCTCATCCAACAGCTCCTTCTTTAATTCTGGGGTGGGAGGAACACAAACCCGATTCCTGAACTTTATTATCCCATCAGAATCAAGGTTTAATTCAGGAATATTTCTCACCTTCTTTTGTAACTCGACATCTTCTTTCTGTGCCTCTTTAATCTTCACATGTATATATGGTTGAACATTCATTTGAGAAAGATAATATTTTCCCCCTTCCATTAAAATTCCAAGATCCATCCTTTGTAAATCCATAAATATTGGATCTTTTGTGATCCTCATCATGGATAAGCTAGCATGGTCTTGTCGACTTAATGCATCTGCCACCTTGTTTTCATTCCCAAGGTGGTAATGAATTGAGCAGTCATAATCCTTAATCATCTCTAACCATCTTCTTTGGTGCATATTCAGCTCATTTTGTGTGAAAATATAATTTAAACTTTTATGATCAGTATAAATATCACACTGTTCACCATAAAGATAATGCCTCCAAATCTTTAATGCAAAGATTATCGCAGCTAACTCCAAATCATGAGTTGGGTAATTTTAATCATGGATTTTCAACTGTCGTGAGGCATAAGCTATCACCATATCATTCTGCATAAGAACACACCCCAATACCTTCTTGGATGCATCACTGTAGATCACAAACCATTCTCCATAACAAGGCAGTGTGAGCACAGGTGCACTGGATAACCTTCTTTTCAACTCCTTGAAATTCTCTTCACATTCTTCCGTCCAAACAAACTTAACTCCTTTCCAAGTCAACATGGTGAGTGGATTAGATAATCGTGAAAAATCATTCACAAAACGTCGATAATATCCAGCTAAATCAAGAAAACTTCGGATCTCAGTTACTGTTGTTGGTCTTGACCATCTTCCGATAACCTCTGTTTTTGCTGGATCGACAGATATCCCCTCTTTTGAGATTATGTGACCCAAAAATGCAACTTTTTGAAGCCAAAATCCACACTTGGTAAATTTGGCATAAAGTTTCTCCTTTCTCAGGGTCTTCAAAATAATTCTCAAGTGCTCTTCATATTCTTCCTTTCTCTTTGAATTTGAAAGAATATCGTCTATAATGACTACCACAAACTGATCAAGATAGTCTCTAAAGACTTTATTCATCAGATCCATAAAGATAGCAGGGGCATTAGTAAGACCAAATGGAATCACTATAAATTCATAGTGTCCATACCTTGTACAGAAAGTTGTCTTTGGTATACCCTCCCTTTTGACCCTTAATTGATGATACCCTGAACGAAGATCAATCATGGAAAATTATTGAGCTCCGCGTATTTGGTCAAATAATTCATCAATGCGTGGGAGAGGATATTTTTTCTTGATAGTGATCTTGTTACGTTCTCGAAAATCAATGCAGAGTCTCATTGATCCATCTTTCTTCTTAACAAACAGAAAAGGTGCTCCCCAAGGTGACGCACTATGGCTTATGAACCCCTTATCAAGATTTCCTTGGAGTTGCTTCTTCAATTACTGCAACTCAATTGGGGACATTCTATAAGGTGTCTTTGAAATAGGCAAAGCACCCGGTATGAGTTATATTGAAAACTCAACTTCACGATTTGGTGGAAGACCTGACAATTCTTCCAGAAAGACATCATCAAATTCCCGTACAATGAGAATATTCTTAATCGTGAGTTTCTCACCAACCATTTGAGATAAATAACTTTCATTTAGTAGAATCAAGACCCATAAGATGGAAGAAATTTCCACTGGAAGGTTATGTTCATCCTTGCATCGATAGACGATCATATATTGATCTGGAATATGAAATGTCACTTCCCTTCTTTGGAAATTGATATGAGATCCATATAAAGAAAGCCAATCCATGCCAAGAATCACATCAAATTAAACTATAGGAAGGATCACAAGATTTGCAGGAAGCACTTTCCCACAAACTTCAATCGGAGAAGAATTATAAACTTTTGATGCGACTGTTGTGCCATTAGGTGTTGTCACAGCTAACTCAACATCTAATTGTTGAGGTAATATGGTGATAACCTTAGAAAAATATTCATAAATAAATGAGTGGGTGGATCCAGAATCAAATAAAACATTTTCTACTTTAGAGTGGATGGTAAGTGTACCTTTCACCACATCGTTATCGTACTCCACATCACTGATAGAAATTTCATGTGACATTCCTTTGTCTTTAGCCTTAAGATTTTGTTGATGTCGATCATCATCAACAACCCTTGGATTAGGACATTTATTGGCATAATGCACCATCTCCTTGCACTTGAAACATTGAAGTGTAGTAGGTTCATTCTGTGTATCCCTTCTTTTGTTTGCATCATTAGACATATTCTTCCCATCATTGTGGAATTCAAATTCCCGATGACCTTCCTTTCCACATTTGAAACATTTACTTGTCCCTTTAAGACAAATCCCTCCATGTTTCTTTCCACACTTTGAGCATAAGGGAATGCTCATCTTCTTTTCAGTGTGCTCTTTAGATTTTCCTTTGACTTCCATTTTCCTCTACTTATCAAACTCATATGACTAATGGGTTACTCCAATATCCATCTCGACTTTGAGAGCACATCGAAAAATTTCCTCATAGCTATTGAAGTCCCTTATGGATAACGCCCTTCAAAGACTTGGTTTTAAGCCACTAAAGAATCGATCGATCTTACTCTCAGGTTGGATAATAATACCAGAAGTGTACCTTGCAAGTCTTTTAAAATTTTCTTCGTATATACCAACAGATTCATCATACTTTTGCTTTAGTTCAAGAAACTCCTTCTCTATCTTTGTTCGAAGAATACGAGGGAAGTGCATATTGAAAAATAAGTTCTTGAACTCGTCCCATTCCATGGACTCAATTTCATCTCTTGGCATCGTATTCTTGATAACATTCCACCATTGATCAGCATCAGCTTCCAAACGATACACTAATAATATGACTTTATCATGTTCAGAACATTGAAGAACTGAAAATATCTTTTCAGTAGTACTGATCCATTTTTCAGCAACAAGTGGATCAGAAGACCCACTGAAAGAAGGTGGACGTTTCCTCATGAAAGACTCAATAGAATATTGTTCCCTTCTCTGCTCATTTGGAAGTCCAGAATGATTCGTAGCTTGTGTAAGTATAGAAATACGATTTTTCACACCATCTCCCATAACATTTGTTTGTTCAGGAGGACAATAATTGCATTTTCCATGACATTGATCAACACAGTTCCTTCGGGTTCCAGCCATCATCTAAAACCCAAAAAGAATAGTGTGAGAGGCAAAAATCATGCTAGGGAAAACAACACAATAAAGGAGGAGTACCTTCAATATATAACATCTTGGGTTACCGTAATTCAAGTACTATAACCTATACTTATACATAACCTTAGGGACATCCCTAGACATACCTTAGAAATATCTCTAGGGATCTCACTAAAGTTCTCGTATCCTAGTTTCCAAAGGTTGACTAAACCTTTCCACTGATACCAACTATAACGACCCATAATTTACATACATTTTTATTACTTCAAAATTGAAGCACACTTATTACAACATATAAGAAAACTAGGAAAGTACTGTATAGGTATAGTGTCTTTAGAAACTAGGAAACATAAACAACTGGTTCATAAAGCGTGTACACTATCTCCCATTTATTTCATCATATCTATAGTCCCTTTTGGCATATCTTACTTAATAACCTTCTTCCTGACCTGGGGAAAGAAAAAATACAAAAGGGTGAGATCAAATGCTCAGTAAGGGTAAACAAAAGAAATATCAATCACATCATATTCATAAGAACATAACTTTTTGAAATCTTAACCTGCAAAAGAGATCATAATTTCATAACATGGGTTAAATCATAGTAGTGATATGTAATCCCAATAATAATAACTTAAAACATTAAACTTTGTGGCATACACACATAATCATAGAGAATCATTTCTTAGTAGTCAAGACTCATTGCCAAGACTATCTTAGCGGACAAAGTCCATTTCTGAACCGAGTTCACTCCATGTTCCAGTCCTGTTTCATTGAACCGGTTTAACCTGCTGTTCCAGCCATGTCTATCTCATGAGATATAAAATCTTTACCCAATTCATTGGAGGGAGATATAGGTCCCAACCATCTCATAATGATACCATTCTTATGTGTGCCACAAAATCATAAATCCTACATCAATGCATAACCCATGTTATAAAAATGGGATTCTTAAACATCATGACATCATAAAACAATTCATATAAGATAAAGGAATTCATAAAAATATTTCCATCACAACATTATAAAATCCATGTAATAATAGGGATAAAAATAGAACCCTTTATTATCTTAGATGGAAAATAATTTTGATAAAACACTTGAACTCCATTTTTGAGGAAAATATCCTTTCTACTTCAATTTTTTTTCCTTTCTTAACATGTCATACAATTTTAAACTAAAAGAAGTTGATTAAAAATGAACTTTAAAACTTTTAAAGGAAGATTCTTGGAAAAAATGTTTTCAAAATCCATTCATTCCATATAAGTTAAAAAAACATTCTCCTCGTACTTTTGTCGTAAAAGTCAAAAAAGTGCCTCATATGTAAACAAAAGAAAGATTCCTTACATACCATGTAGTAAAAGTCAAAATGGGTAAAATGGACATTAAAAATACGTGAAAAAACTTTTAGAAAACATGGACATGGATGATAATAATAACCCCAGTAAATACTTACGAATAATCAATCTCGGATAAAAATGAGATTTGCGAAATTATCCCTTACCTTAGGTCAGATTTCCATCGTAAGTGTCCGAACCTCCTGTATATTGATTTAAATAATTTCATTGACTTATTCCAGAATCATAATCATTGTTATGATATCATATATGGTCATATTCTTAGCTTATTAATAGTAATATTTCATTGCTACTTGTTATTCAGGTGGTTATTACATTTTGTTCTTATGCATGTTTTGTCGAATAAATTCGTATTCTTATTTTTAGATTATAGATACCTCATTTTCATAATGGTATTAGTGTAATATATATCATATTCATTCATTCAATTCATTTATATAATCATTATTCAATGAAGATCACGTAGAACGAGTCGCATCACATCGTGGAGACGGTATTCCGTACATACGCACGAGCGATGATATCGTTTCCATGATCGTGGAATTGTATTGGAGTGTATGTATACTATTTCAGAATAAATATCAATTTAAAATAATCATATATATTCAATATTTACACCATTATACCCATCCAAGAAAGGTGGTGGTGGAAAATAGATTACACCACGGCGTGGAGACAGTATTCCATACGTACGCACGCACGGTGATTTCATTTTCCGTAGGATGGATAGATGGTGAAATAGGGTTGTTTCATACTTATAATAACATATCAGTATATGAGTGATACTGATGTTATTAATTCATAATGAAACAACTAAAGAATAAGAAGTGGAAGAAGAAATAAAGATGAAAGAATCAGTAATGGGCATTACCTCTTCTTTGAAGCGCTTCTTTGAGACCTCCTTTTAGGGCACTAAAATTGGACTTTGAAGAAGAACAGGACCTCTAGGATGTCTCTAGGGAAGTGGAGAGAATAAATTGGCAGGGTTTGTCCGAGCATGAAGGCTCAAAGTGGTGTGAGGAAGAGAGGGAGGAGGTGCCCTTTTATAAGGGAGGATAGGGGCACCTCTGGAATAAATAAAAATATTATTTTATTATAAAGCCAAATTCGGTTTTAAATAGCTCCAAATTGATTTCTTTAGAAGAAAAGGTGGTTATGGGTATAAATAATCTCATCCAATAGGATTTAGACAAGTTTAGGTTCCTATTTTTACCTTATCATTTAGATTTAACTTTAAGTTAAATAATTTTACTTTTACCGTGTCTTCTTGTGTTCTTACACTATAAGGTTAATAAAATTACTATAACAAGACAAACGAACCCCAAGTTGTTTATTATTAATATATATAACCTTATCTAAGTCATTTGGCCGAACCTTAGATTTTTAGGAATAAAATAACAATTAATAATATAATATGTGATTTAAATACTATTTTATGTCTATTTTGACACTATTTAGTAATTGATTTTTGTGAAACTCATAACAGAATGATTAGTTCTAAAAGAGTTAATTAAATAAATACTAACATGTAATATTAACCTTGAAAATTATTGGAATTCATAAAAAGTCTCAAATTACATTTATTTGGGTATTTATAACATCAATTATGTTAATATTTCATTAATAAGATAATTACTGCATCATCGTTGTGTCATAAATAAATTAAATTATATAATGTCTAAAAATTATAAATAAAAAACGATTATGTTGGAAATAGTTTTATCTTTCTAATTAATATTTATAGTTGAATTTATCGTATTTATAAGACCATATTAAAAATGATTTACTTATTAAACTTTGATTTTAACTATTTTAACCCTTCTTTAAGTAAATTGATAATAAATGTCCTAATCTAATCCAAGTGGGCCTAAATGGTAATATTTTATTCCTAAGGTTGTTTTTGGTCGAATTACACTTATCCAATATAATTAGGACATGTTTTAGGGTAATAATAATATCATTTTTACCCTTAATTACCCTATTTACTTTTAGCCGTGGTAAATAAAAGTAAAAAGGTACTATTCACCAAAAATTTATTTTCATCTCATTGAACCAAATTTTACTTACTAAAATCAACTGTGTCTCTAGGAGTTTTGAAATTACACTCACAAAAGCGGTGAAATTAAGTTTTATGAAAAATTCAGTTTTTTAAATACCACTTAGTGGTTTCACTATTCATCAAAAATTGAAAGTTTTCAGAAAAATATCAAAATTTCACCCTAGGCTAATTTCGATATTCCAAATCCAAAAATGCAGTCCATTTCAAAAAAAATTTATAAAATTTCAAAAATTGGTTATTAATATTCATAATTTCTAGTTTTAATAATATTTTAATAGCATATCATTGTTTAGTGAAACTCGGTATTGTGTATGATGCAAGCTATTGAGGAAGGCCACGATTGCGTGTAAAGCAAGACAATATAGTGTTGTGTATAGTGAAATATTCCTTTGATTATTTAAAAAAAATATTTCTCATAAAAGTCTCGGGTGTTACACTGACCCATGTTGTTAGTTACATGGCCAGATCCAAGGTCAGACTACACAGCGCGTTCCATAGTGGACACGACGTGTATGTCTTAAGGTCTCCTCTGTACGTGTTTGTTATTTACACGGGCGGACTCCAGGTCAGCACTACATGGCGTGAACATCCGGTACAAGGCGTGTTTTCCCCAAACATTTCCCTTCCTCGTGTCCGCACCCACACAGTCCATGACACCGGAAGGGACTACACGACATGTACTTAGGGTACACGGCGTGTAGTTAAAATGTTTTATTTTCTTCTCGAATAGAAGAACACACGACGTTTGTTTGAGGAACTACATGACATGTGTCCTGGGTTTTCTGGATAGTAAGCCTCAGATACTACTCTGAAACCCAGAAAAACTTCTGAAACAACTTCTAAGTGCCAAATTCAAACCTATGAGGGCCCATACTCCCTGCAAATCAAAGCTTGGAATCTTATCTGGGTTATAAATATGGTAAACAACCAATGATCCACAAAATTCCTGTCAATGATGGCCCATACTCCTCAGTAACCAAAGTTTGGCGTTCATTCCTCCAAGGCCTTACACAAACATACCCTATCACATAGCAGGTATTTATCAAAGTAGCTATCACAACTGCATGATTTTCTAGCACAACAACTATCACAATAACATGCAATTTCTAATGTACATAGATGGCATGGAACTATGCATGGCATGTGATTTCTAGCATGTTACTAAATGATGCATGAGATGGAATACCCTCATCTCATCAAGTTGCAACTAAATAGAATCCATGGATAACATATAAATAGAACAATCCCAATTTCATCACCCAATGGTGAAAATCAGATCAACTGTAAATTGAATAATCAATAAAATTGAAATACGAGGTAAATTAGCTTTAGCATGTACACAGGTTAGCTACTCCCGGGCACATCTTATTTCCAACTACCTTTCCATCCTATCTCTGACTAAGGATCCAAATAGTTAGTCAAAGAAAAGAACCCCTCTGATACCACTTTGTAACGTCTCGGCCCCAGGTGCCACTCCACGGGTTCCCCGAACCCGGTTGGTCACATTACCTCAATCACATTTCCCTAAACCCCAGAGGCTACCGACTAGCAGCGAGGGACCAGGTCTGATAGTGGGGAAACTATGCCCTCATTTGTCAAAGTGTAGTGTATTGGAATAACATAAATAACATAAAACAACAATATAAGCAATAAACCATACAAATTTAAAATAAACAACTAAAGTAATAGACCACCAAAAGTTATATAGATAATTATGAAACATGTCTCAAGTTCTATGAAAACAGCCAGAACATGTTACACAATAGTACAATACAATACAATACATAGTACAGAGTTTAGCAAAGAAAAACAAAATAGTTGGTAGCATCGCGAGTCTAAGCTCGGTCCCAGGCTCCCCTAGTCCTCAGAAACAAATCATGTACCTGTATAATGACCCTATCCCTTATCCACACCTGCAGAAATGTAATCTATTTGGGACAAAGACATGACCCAAACAGGGTGTGAGAAATAAATCCCAATAGGCACTCACTAAAGGCCAGTGCCCAACTGTGTGAAAATATGCAAGAACATTGTGCAGTAATAAATGCAATAAACTATGAAGTACTCAAAAGTATCTAACTTCACCATTTATATTGCCATTCTTAGTATTCATTTTATCCATTTAATATTAGACATGACCTAGGTGAATGCTCTAAGTACATAGTCAGTGTCCCCAGACATGTAAAATCTTTCCCTCAGGTAATCAGAATTGTATCCCGTAGGTAATTTCCCACAAGTATAATAGATATTACCCTCAGGCATACGATGTGTCTCCCTCAGGCACAAAGTCTATTTCCCACAGGCACGAAAAAAGTTTCCCTCAGGCTAAAATAACCTCTTCCCTCAGGCTTATGGTAACACTGCCCTCAGGCTAAGTAAAGTACTTCCCTCCAGCTAAGCAAGTAACCGGGCCATTCCCAACATATAAACAAGCCATACACATGCAATTTTTCTCAAGGCAATTCAATAAACATTATTACAATGGAATACCCTCGGGTATCATATCCAAACAGTTAAATAGAGGAATGCACCCCTAGGGTAGTCTTGGATCCAAGCAGTGATCCCAAACAACAATTTATTATCACATTTAATTACCTATGAAATTCTAGTTATTCAAAACATCCATGGCCTCAACCACATGACACCCCAACATGGGTTCTTAGCTCAACGGTACACAAAAACGCAAAACAGTTGGAATTTAAACACCAAGCCACCTATCTCAAACACCATTGAATGGTATATGTGAACATCACTTCCAGAAACGCCCAAAGACGATGTAGATCTGGGGTAGAAGAAAACACGTTCAAATGTAAATAACTTTCCCTCAGCAAAGAATTGGTAAGAACAGCTTAAAGAGAATGAGAGGATTACCCGTACGGTTCTAACGAGATCGACAGTGGTGGAAACAGATTCACGATGAGTGATATGGAGCTCCTTGAAGGTTCGATTCTCTTTCGAAACTCCTCCTCCGTTTCTAAGCCTTCTCTGTGAACAGGGAAGGCTAGTGCCCATTTTAAGCGAAAAAAACTACACGACGTGTACTTATCAAGTACACGGTGTGTAATTTTCATTTAACTTTGCCTCTGGCAGCTACCAGCACTGTTTAACAGTCGACATGAGGACACGGCATGTAATACATGAGTACACGGCGTGTAATGACACTCAGTTGGCAGCTGCTTCCACCGCCTTACTATTTTCCTTCCAACTAACTACACGTCATGTAAATACCCACTACATGGCGTGTAGTCGGTTTTTACACCTTTCGTCACCAGCAAGGCTACACACCCTGTGTACTCATCCCACACAGACAATGTAAATGGCGTGTGGAAAAGTACATGGTTTGTATTCCCAAAAGTTAGTATTTTCCCCCATTTTCCTTATTTTCTCAATAACACTTAAGGAAAAGAGAAAATAAGAAACCCATACATCAAAAATAAGAATCGGGTTCTTACAGTGGACATAAATTGGGATGATAATATGGTTTATGAATCATTTTATACGAATACCTTTGTAAAAGATAATGGATATCGCATGGAGTAAATGGAAAAGACAATTGAAGATGACCTTCATGATGGTCCAAATTTGTTTGAGTAGTTAAATTGATATTCCAAGAAACCATTTTATACCAATTGTAATAAATACAAAACATTGTCTGCTATATTGACGTTATATAGTTTTGAAGACGACAATGGATGGAGTGTCACAATCCTTACATAATTTGGTGGTATTCTAAATGTTTTTTTCCACAAGAAAATGAACTACCATTCTGAATATATGATTCTAATTTTTTTAGGTTAAATGGGCATGATCTCTAATAAATACATGCTTCTAAAAATTATTGCATATTGTTTCACAAGGACAATGAATCAATAATAAAATTCCCAATTGTAGTGCATATTAATACAAGAAAAATGTTTCATGTCCTTAAAAGTATATGACATCCCACCATTCTATTACATAACTTTCCATTACATTTTACTAAGAAAGGATCTTTAACGTCTAGTGTCTTGGAAATACGGAACAATGAAACAAGAATACATAAAAAAATATTTTAAATACCCTTGAAAATATTCTTTAAGAGTTTATCCTATGTAAGATTACTACATCTCATAACCTAGAGACATACATCATAGGAAATGGTGAGTTGAAGGCCTAGTAAGGGAAAACAAGGGAAACCGTTTACTTGTGATATCAACATGAACTTGAAAAAAAAACATAAAGACATGGTTAATGGAACAAGATGAATACCATAATAAAAAGAAAATGAATCATAACATGAATATGTGGCAACAAAATTTCATTTGGACATTCATGAATATATCACCAAGGTTTATCCCCAAGGTGTCATAAAAAATTACAAATATTATTCAGTAAGGTATTGTGAAACTGGTCATCTCTAGAGATTAAATTATTTACACAATGAATTAGAGATCTATTAGGGAACCCCATTAATATGTATTTACTTTCACATGAGTCACATAGATAATAATCAAACATTTCATAAATAAACCAAATAGAATAAAAGAAATGGGTTTCATTTCAATATCATGATGTTCTAAAAGTTCTTAAAAATAAGATCATTATGTCATTTATAACCCATAGAAAGGGAGATAGAGTTATATGTATATTAAATCCAGAATAAAATAGATAAAATTTATGTATTGATAAATACAACTGTAAATGAAAATAGATTTTGGTATTCACATAAATAATATAAGATAATTTCTTGAGAAAAAGAAAGAGATTTTGAGACGAAAGTTTTACAACATAACGACTATATAACATGGTTTTAGAAAACATTGAAAAGAGTGGGGACTAGAGTCACCAACTCATAAATAAATCATAATAAAATATGGGTATAGAATAAAAATAAATTATATCATGTAATGGAGATTTAAAGGACTATCATATGAAAATGAATCTCGAAGGAAAAGAGGGGATGCGATTTATTTTACAAAAATTCAGCATCCTAACGACGCCACTAAAAAATTAAAAAATTCAGTTTATGAGATAGGAAAGAGAATATAATCAATTGAACCTGAAATGGACAGTAAGAATGATATATAAGAGAATACCCACACATAATAAAATGGAAACTAGAAGACATAACATAAAGGATGTCATGACATAAAAGAGGAGGGTGAAAGGTTCCCTTACCTGGAAGAGTGACATTGAAAGCTATAAAGTTGGGACGTTGGGGGATTAAGGGAACCTTGGGAGGACTCCTTGGGAGGAAAAAAGGACACATCTTCATTGAGAAGGATTTTGGAATTAAATTAATGAGGGAATGACATGGTATTTATAGGAATAGTGAGGGAATATTTAATTAAGTTCCTAGGGACCCCTCATCGGTGGTATTTGCAAAACCATGGGCTTTCCAATGGTATTTTCCCATGGTATTGGCCACTTGGGACACATAATATCATATATTACTATTCAAAAGTCTACCAGAATGATTACATCATTATTACATCATTTATGATGTCATTAAACACACTGAAACTCAAAACTGTATTTTCACTATTCACTAAAAAACAAAAAATTTTATAAAGATCTAATAAATTCACCATAACCTAATATCGACATTCTGAATTCAAATATGAACTCCATTATGTGAAAATAATTTTCTAAATATTTTTTATTTCATTTTTTTTAAATAAAAACATATTTTATTCCAATTAAACAACTTTAAATCTATAACTCGTTTCGTAACACCCTGAAAAAGTAATCAAGGTCCCATAAAATTATTGTATAACTATGAGATAAAAAAGTAAAAATTTTATGATTACATTGGATGAAAATACATTTCCATTTTAAATTATTAAATTAATTATAAAACTATAAATAAAATATTTATGACATACAAAAATACCAAAACATATACTATGATCATTTTTTCACTTTTATGATGTCTAAATTGTACTTATACATTCATGGGCAATGTGTCTATTTTTTGGCGAATTAACTATTCATTTCTATTCATAAGGGTATATTACTATTCATACTTTACTGTTCACTAAAAATTAAGTTGATATTATTAGAATCTAAATTTCTTACTGTTCACAACTGAAAAAGACAATTTTTTGAAAATCATTTTACATTATTAATTATTTAATGTTTACATAAATATTTCAAAATACCATTTTTTTCAAAAATTCATTAGTAATAGAAAACTATAAATTCATCCTACATTAATCTAGATAGTTGAAATTCAACAACTATTCCTTAATAATAAATAATAATTTTATTTATACAAAAGGTTTTCATAAGTAACTAAGGCTACATTATATAGCCCCTTATAACACCTGCATAGGACCTAAGTGTAAGGTGTGCTATGGTAATAGAATCTTGGGATGGCTCGGAAAACATTTACCGAGTGGTAATTTCTATCAGCTTGAACTTCTCTTTTAGGTGATTCTGTTCAAGCGTCACATGTTGAAGTTCAGCTTGGGATTGGTCCAGAGTAATGTCCAACAATGCTACCTCTTTCCCAAGCTCTGACAGATGGGCTTCGTACGGCCTTAGTCTACTGGATGAGGCCATCAACTCTTCTTTATCTATTAATTAACCAAGATTACATATATTTATATACAATAATCATAATTTTAATAGTTTTGTTTCCAACTCTCATATTGACCAACGGTCATATAACAGTCAAAACCCAACAATATCCTTTTAATTATACTCACTTCACTAATTAAAGGATATAGTTTTGTTGAGTATAAATTTAAATAAATAGAAATTTAAGAAACAATTATTATTCAATAGTTTATGTCATTACATTCTTCCCCCCTTAAGAAAATTTCATCCCGAAAATTTTAACTTATACCCTCAGAAGAGAAAAAAGGTGGGTACTTCTGCCTCATATACTCCTCTGGTTCCCATGTGGCTTCTTCACATTTGTTGTTCCTACACAACAACTTAACAAGGTGGGTAGCCTTATTGCTTAGAACCTTGTTTCTATGATCCAAGATCCCCACTGGCAGCTCCTCGTAAGAGAGGTTATGTTCCAGTAGTACCACCTCTGGATTTTGTACATGTGAAGGGTTAGGTATATATTCCTCAAGAGGGATATGTAGAAGACAACATGAACTTGTGTTAGATTTGGAGGAAGTGAAAGTCGATAGGCCAATACTCCTATGTGATCATGGATTTCATAATGGCCAATGTACCTAGGGATGAACTTATATTTCTTTCCAAACCTCATGACTCTCTTCCAAGGTGAAATTTGAAGAAAGGCTTTGTCACCAACATGAAACTCCAAGTCCCTTTGATGGTTGTCGGCATTTCTCTTTTGCTGACTTTGAGATACCTTAATGTGTTGTTTGATTGAATGAACTTTTTATGTCATCTCCTATACAAGATTAGGCCCAAGAATCATTCTCTATCTAGCTTCATGCCAATAAGTAGGACTTTTATATCACTTACCATATAGAGCTTCATAGGGTGCCATTTAAATGCTCGAGTTAATGCTATTGTTTTAAGTGAACTCAACTAAAGGTAGATGTTGATTCCATCCACATTTAAATTCAATTTAACATATTCTAAACATATCCCTGAGTTTTTGAATAGTCCTTTCAGATTGGACATCATTTTGGGGGTGATAGGCCATACTGGAAATCAATTTAGTGATTAGATCATGTTGAAGGATTCTCTATAATGTTGATGTGATCCTTAGGACACAATCAGATACGATAGATTGTGGAACTCCATACAAACTTACCACCTCCTTTACATAGTCAAGTTGATCAAGGGAGATATTTTCCTAAATGGAGATAAAATCAGCAGACTTGGTGAGACGGTCCATAATAACCCATATCGCATTGTTTCCTTTGGTAGTTCTCGGGAGACCAGTGATGAAGTCCATAATGATATTGTCGCACTTCCATGCTAGTATGGGTAGTGGTTCCAATACCCCTTTAAGAAGTTTTCGCTCTACCTTCACTTGTAGACATACCAGGCACCTTGAAGTGTAGCCTACAATCTATCTTTTCATATTATCCCCCTAATAATTATCACGACTGTCCCTATACATTTTTCTTATTCTAGGATGTATAGAGAAAATAGAGCTATGAGCTTCATCCATCAGATCCTTCTTTATTTTCAAAATATATGGAACAAATAGTCTTGTATGAAATTTCAGTACACCTTCTTGATCAATATTGAACTCAGGAAACTTCCCATCTTTCACAGCCTCAAACTTCTTCGGTAACAAAGGATATTATTTCTGATCTTTCATGATCTTCTCTTGTAATGAAGGTTGACAAATCATTTGGGTTAGGGTTGACGATGTCCCTTTCCTTATAATTCTGATCTCCATATTTACTAGGTCATTGATCGAAGGTGTAAAGACCCGTAAAATTCAAGGGAAATTTTTTTCTTAATTTTCTTTGGAATTTTACAAGAGAGCGGTTTCAGACGACACCTGATTCCGAGGCCGGGAGTGCCCGGAATTAATTTCCACAGTTTGGCTCGGGTACGTTCAGTGAACGAACGAGCGGGAATTTCTAACTTTTGATCCGGTGCTCGGAATTGAAATCCGAGGACACCGATGAACTCGCAGCGCCGATATTCGCTTAAGAAGACCTTTTCTGAAGTTGCGTTTTCCTAGGAGGAGATGTTTAATTTTTCTAGATGAAATGAAGAGTAAAATAAATTTGTGATACAATATTTATTTTATATCTTTAAAGTGGTTATAATCTTTTGTTGGAAGTTGGGTGGTTTAACCACCTAAGAGAGGATTAAGGTGAGGAGGGGCCCACCTGAGCCCCACCTTTTCAAATTCCCTAACTCCCCTCTCTCCCTCTTAAAAGCTTGACAACTTAACACTTAATTAATTATACAACTCATCTATAATTAATAAGTGAGCTTAAATTTGAGTTTTGAAATTCAAACTCTTGAATTTCAAAGGTTGGGTTGTGTTAATAAATTAAGTGTGAGATTAATTTATTTTTGGGTTAGTTTCTTTGTTACTTGAGAGGTTTGGGAGAATCGTTGAGAGACTTGAAGATCTTCTTCGTCTTCAACGAAGAACGTGAATAACGGTTCTTCTCCGACAAAGAACATCGATCCCACGACCTTCAAGACTCGGCGTCCGGAATTCTTCCGTCTTCATCTTCCTCCTCGACAAGGGAGAAGTTGCCGACCGTGGTGATCATCACCAACGACAAAGTACCCCCCTTCTTCATCATAGCGACAAGTGAGGAGACGTCGTTTCCTCCTCGGACGCACCCCGACGTCCACGGAATCTACGTCCGACGCCGCAACGCCTTTCTCCGCGATACCCGACGTGCGACGTCAATTTTCAAGGTAGGGGTTGTTGTTATTTGTTTATTTATTTATTCTTATTCATGGTTCTAGCATGACTAACGTGAGGATATTTAAAATTGTGTTATCATTTAACGTGAGGGGGCCGGACCGCATGAACATGGCCGAACCCCCTCCTTTGTTCTTGTTGATTTATCTTGCGGGTGGAAACTAGATGGCGTGGTGTCGTCGCACCACACGGATAATCGCACGATTATATTGTGCGGCGCCGTCACGCAGCGCCGTGGTAGAATCATCAAGAACGCGACGCCGTCGCGCCGCGTCGAAGGGAATCAAAGGCACGGCGGAGGGGCGCGGTGTCGTCACACCGCGCCGGACGACGAACACCACGGCCGGTTCCAGGCCGCGGCGGGAAGAGAAGACCGGCGGCTGGGCCGCCGGCGTCGGTAGCTGGAAAGGGGACCGGTTTTCCAGTCCCGTTGAAGAAAAACCGGCCGGAAGATGGCCGGCAGGAAGGTCAAAGGCCGAGGGAATTAAATTCCCCCGGCCAGCTCTAAACCCCCCCCATTTATGAGGGGGGGCGGTTTCCTTGAGGGGGGGCAGGCGGCCCCCCGGTTCCTCCTCAAAGCGGGCCCCCAGGAGGGGGGCCGTTGATTGGCAAAAAGGCGCGACATAAAGCCGCGCCGCCAATATGAAGCGGGGGCGTGCCCCCGCGCGTGGCGACAAACGGCGGCAGGCCGCGCCGCCGCCGGCCGGGCCACGCCGGACCGCGCCGGACCACCGCCGGTCGGCCCGGGTCGACCCGGTTCGGGCCGACCCAGGGGGGGTCGGGCCAGGTCGGCCCGGACCCAGACCCCCCGTTTTCGAGACAAATTCGGTCTTTTGGCCATAACTTGATCCACGGACCTCCGAATGACGAACCGTCTGCGGAAAAGCGATCCTTGGATCGAGACGGTCGTTTCAGTATATCGTACTCAAAGTTTCGGAACAGTTTGAGTTCGGCCGGGTTGGTTCCTTCACGAAACCAACCGGGCCTTTGGAGCGAAAACACTCATATCTCGAGCTACGGACGTCCGATTGACGTGCCGTCAGCTTTGTTGAGTTCCTCTTAGTGAGACGGATCATTTGGCATACTCCGCCCGAGGTTTGGATGCAGGTGGATTACGGTTGGGTTGGTTTTTCCTTAAAAACCAACTGGGGCCCGGGGACGAAAATGCCAATAACTCTCAGACCGGGCGTCCGATCGACGCGCCGTCTGTTGTGTTGAGTTCCTGTTGACGATACGGAACTTTTGGATACATCAACTCTGGAATTTGTGACAGTTGATGTATCAGCCTCTCGGCTCATGGAGCGGACCCTCCGAACGAGCTTGCTGTGTGCGGGAACCCTAGTGCTGGCTGCGACTGTGACTACTACTACTACTGCTACTCCTCCTGAGACTGCGACGACGACAGTACAGAGATCCTGTGTGGATTCGACGACGATGACTACAGCACTCAGCGATCCTACGTGGATCAGTGCTACAGGTCCTATGTGGGCCTGATCCTGTGTGGATTCGACGACGACGACTACAACACTCAGCGATCCTACGTGGATCAGTGCTACAGGTCCTGTGTGGGCCCGATCCTGTGTGGGTCCGATCCTGTGTGGGTCCTTGCGCTCAGCGGTCCTGTGTGAACCAGCGCCTACAGGTCCTGTGTGGGCCCGATCCTGTGTGGGTCTTTTGCGGGGGTTAGTTACCTATCGATCCTTCGTGGGTCCGACGACTTAGATGGATCAGAGATCATCTTTATCGTCCTTTGAAGAAGTATACCTGTGTGAGCTGAATCATGTTGCTTTACTGTGTGGATTGTGTTGTGCTATCCTGTGTGGATTACGTTTTGCTTTCCTGTGTGGAATAAGTTTACTTTCCTGTGTGGACTGAGTTGTACTTCGGCTCGGTGGTTGGAGCGTATTTGAAATTGATGACTTAGGTATATGTATGGGCATATACCTAAGCAGTGTCGGTTGTTACTTGGTGATTGTACCTTTCTTTGTGGTTTATCCTTTGTGGATTTAGAGAGACCTTCAAGGGTCTCGGGGTCCCTACTGAGTAGCTTATACTCACCCCTGCACGGGCTATGCCCGCACTACGTTGTGTTGGTTGCAGACGACGGACAAAGTTGATCTTGGCAGAGGCTTGCAGAGCAGGACGGTACCTGGAGGTTGACCACTGGGCAGAACGTGATCGGAGCGGACGACGGGACCCGAGGAGTAGTGGAGCTATCTGTACCCACCCTTCAGGTGGGAGTTCCAGTGGACAGCTCGGTGTAGCGGATTTTACTTACAGTTTCTGTTTTCCCTTTCGAGTTGTACTTTCATTTTAGTTTGGGTTTGTATACTGGCCCATTTACTTTTCTGCACTTTCAGTTGTACTCTGTTTTTACTTAGTGTTTACTTTTCGCTTGCTTACTCTGTGGTGTTTGTTTACTTTACAAAGGCAATGCCTCCCCTTTATACCGATATTTACACCTTGGTGCTAGTCGCCAACCCCTGGCCTATGGAAGGCGGGCTTGGGGTAGTCACGGCACGGACCCCGAGGGCGGGTCGTGACAAATTGGTATCAAAGGAGTTCGGTTCTACCACGAACTCTGATCTTTTCTATGTGAAGCAATAATGTTTAGCATATTGAGTGTGGTTATCAGTCCAGGGAGTCCAGTGTTGGTGCGGTAGCCGACGTATCCGTACACCAGGACCCTGACTTCTAATTTCTGACTTAATGCACGAAAATATTTATTGCGTGTGTGTTTCAAAGTTTTCTTTGTGATTACTTATATCAGCTCACCAGGTATACTGTTCTGACCGTGGCGCACCTGTTTCCTTTTCAGGATGGCCCCACGACGATAGCCAGCTAGGGTTCCGAGAGTCGAGTGTGACGACAGCCCACCGAGTGACGAGGCTTCGGTGCAGGGCCCTTTGTCAGCAGTGGCACCGGCGGTAGCTCTATCGGTCGAGCCACCAATGCTTCCAGCACCAGCCGCTGACGATGCACATCGCCTCAGCGCACTGCCTGAGTTTCAGCGCCAGCGACCACCCAGGTTTCGCGGGGAGACGGATCCCCAGGCAGCAGAGGACTGGCTGGAGGCAGTGGTACGTTTGTTTAGGCTAGTGAGGACACCAGCAGACCTCATGGTGATCCTCGCTGCGAGCCTACTACACGCAGCAGTAGGACGATGGTGGAGCTTGATGCTCTAGGTGCACGATGAGGCATCTCTACTTTGGACGGACTTTGAGAGCCTCTTCCACTCGGAGTTCGTCCCAGCCACCCTTCGTGCGGTGCGTATCCAGGATCTTCTTCAGCTGCGACAGGGCAGCATGACAGTCGCTCAGTACTCGGCGAGATTTACTGATCTCTCGCGCTACTCGACCGACATGGTACGGGACCCATTCTTCCAGGTCCAGACCTTCGAGCAGGGTTTGAGACATGAGATCAGGGCATCGCTGATCTCCCTCAGCATACCGACTCAGACAGGAGTACTAGAGCAGACCCTTCTGATTGAGAGCTTCCTTGCCGAGTCTACACCAGCACAGCGACCCACCGTAGGGCGGCACGTGGCAGAGTCATCTGCAGCAGGCAGTCGACGGATGACTCAGGGGTCCAGACAGACCAGACCCTCAGGCAGACGACCTCAGGGCACTGGCTCAGCAGTGCAAGTCACACAGCGCGGAGCCAGTCATTCGAGTGGAAGACAGTGCTATGCATGTGGCGGGCAAGGCCACATGGCTCGTGACTGCCCGACCCGCCATGCAGAGGAGCAGTAGACGGTTGAGGAACCACCTAGGCAGAGGCAGAGGTTCGACCGTGGCGGTCCGCAGGGAGGAGGCGGACGAGGCAGAGGAGCTGGCCGAGCAGCAGGTGGTGGGAGACGTTTTGAGGCTCTACCACCACCACCACCAGGAGGTCCACCCCGACCTCAGGGGAGAGCACAGCTTCAGGCAGCTGAAGCTTACGATCATGGAGCTCCGGAAGCGGGTGGACTAGTGCGGGACTAGCTCCAGGCATAGAGGCCTTTGCCCATAATGCCTCTAGCTTCGTAATTTGTGTTGCTTTGTGACCTTGTTCTTTAAGTTGAAGTAATAAAAGACACTTGCCTTGGTGACTTTTGTTTTCTTGTCTTTTGTTTGTTTTACTAAGAGGTGCTGGTTAAAAACTGTTGACTTGACCCTCACTTGCGAGATTTGTACTGGAGGAAACCCAGTGACTACACACTGATGCCGACAGTGTGACTCAACCCTTGGCGGCGAGAGTAACGGTTGGATATCTTGGTAGCAGCGTCGAGGCCTTACGACGTCATCCATGCCATGAATTAACTAATCATGGCGGGATTGACTGTTTCAGGCAAGGAACGTGGTTCATCCAGGGAATGAGACCGGATTTCACTTTTCAGCAAAGGAGAAATCTTTGCAGCTAGTCTCTTTGCAGATATCCTACGTGGATAGAGATGGAGCAGCCTTCCTTCAGTCTCTCACAGTCACTCCTCCACTACTGCAGCGAGTCAGGGAGTCACAGCGTGGGGACACTGACCGTGAGACACGGCGTGCACAGATATCCTCGGGACATGCACCTAATGGTTTCTCCCTTGGAGCAGAGCACGACATCCTTTTCAGAGGACGTACCATGGTACCAGTCGCTTTGCGAGAGGAAGTGCTGAGAGAGTTTCACACTTCTCCTTTGGCGGTACATCCTGGAGTGGCGAAGATGTACCAGGACCTCAGAAGACAGCACTAGTGGCCGGGCATGAAGAAAGAAGTAGCAGAGTTCGTTTCTCGATGCCTCACCTTCCAGCAGGTGAAGGCAGAGCATCAGGTACCAGCAGGCTTGGTACAGCCCTTGGAGGTTCCGGAGTGGAAGTGGGACGACATATCTATGGACTTCGTGACTGGACTTCCACGTACTTCCAGAGGTCACGACTCCATCTGGGTGATTGTTGATCGACTCACCAAGTCGGCAGACTTATTACCCATCAGAGAGCAGGGCTAAGTGGAGAGCTTGGGACGTCTCTACGTTCAGGAGATTGTGCGGCTCCATGGTGTGCCATCATCTATCATCTCCGATCGAAATACTCGCTTTACTTCCCGGATTTGGAAGGGGTTACAGGAGGCGTTCGGGACGCAGCTACGTCTGAGCACAACCTTTCACCCTCAGACGGATGGTCAGATGGAGAGGACCATTCAGACTCTCGAGGACATGCTCCGTGCATGTGTCCTCGACTTTGGTCGTAGCTGGGAGGACCACCTACCCTTGGTGGAGTTTGCGTACAACAACAGCTACCACTACACCATCGGGATGGCACCGTACGAGGCATTGTACGACCGACCTTGTAGATCTCCTTTGTGCTGGACAGACCTTGGGGAGTCAGCACTGGTGGGACCGGAGATGGTCCAGACCACGACAGAGAAGGTCCAGGTCATTCAGGAGGCGGAGGCCACTAGAGTTCGAGGATGGTGACCACGTCTTCTTGCGGGTCTCACCTTGACGTGGTATTCGGAGATTTGGCCGTGGCGACAAGTTATCTCCGCGCTTTATCAGACCCTTCCAGATCCTCAGCAGGATTGGCGAGGTGGCTTATCGCCTGGCTCTACCACCTCAGTTGCACCGGGTGCACGACGTCTTCCACGTATCTCAGCTGAGGAGATACGTGCACGACCCGACACACATTATTGACCATGGGAAGCTTGACGTTGATGATGGGGCGACTTTTACGGAGGTCCCAGTGGAGATAGAGGATCGACAGGAGCGGGTCCTGCGTGGGCGATCGATTCCTCTTGTGCGCATCAGATGGCAGTACGGGAACCTCTAGGAGAGCACATGGGAGCGGGAGGCTCAGATGCGTGCTCAGTACCCTCATTTGTTTCCCTAGTTTTTGATGTATCTTTACGGGTACGTAAAGCCCTGAGGTGGGAGTAATGTAAATACCCGTAAAATTCAAGGGAAATTTTTTTCTTAATTTTCTTTGGAATTTTACAAGAGCGCGGTTTCAGACGGCACCTGATTCTGAGGCCGGGAGTGCCCGGAATTAATTTCCAAAGTTTGGCTCGGGTACGTTCAGTGAACGAATGAGCGGGAATTTCTATCTTTTGATCCGGTGCTCGGAATTGAAATCCGAGGACACCGATGAACTCGCAACGCCGATATTCGCTTAAGAAGACCTCTTCCGAAGTTGTGTTTTCCTAGGAGGAGATGTTTAATTTTTCTGGATGAAATGAAGAGTAAAATAAATTTGTGATACAATATTTATTTTTTATCTTTAAAGTGGTTATAATCTTTTGTTGGAAGTTGGGTGGTTTATCCACATAAGAGAGGATTAAGGTGAGGAGGGGCCCACCCGAGCCCCACCTTTTCAAATTCCCTAACTCCCCTCTCTCCCTCTTAAAAGCTTGACAACTTAACACTTATTTAATTATACAACTCATGTATAATTAATAAGTGAGTTTAAATTTGAGTTTTGAAATTCAAACTCTTGAATTTCAAAGGTTGGGTTGTGTTAATAAATTAAGTGTGAGCTTAATTTATTTTTGGGTTAGTTTCTTTGTTACTTGAGAGGTTTGGGAGAATCGTTGAGAGACTTGAAGATCTTCTTCGTCTTCGACGAAGAACGTGAAGAACGGTTCTTCTCCGACAAAGAACATCGATCCCACGACCTTCAAGACTCGGCGTTCGGAATTCTTCCGTCTTCATCTTCCTCCTCGACAAGGGAGAAGTCGCCGACCATGGTGATCATCGCCAACGACAACGTACCTCCCTTCTTCATCATAGCGACAAGTGAGGAGACGTTGTTTCCTCCTCGGACGCACCCTGACGTCCACAGAATCTACGTCCGACGCCGCAACGCCTTTCTCCGCGATACCCGACGTGCGACGTCAATTTTCAAGGTAGGGGTTGTTGTTATTTGTTTATTTATTTATTCTTGTTCGTGGTTCTAGCATGACTAACGTGAGGATATTTAAAATTGTGTTATCATTTAACGTGAGGGGGCCGGACCGCATGAACATGACCGAACCCCCTCCTTTGTTCTTGTTGATTTATCTTGCGGGTGGAAACAAGATGGTGTGGTGCCGTCGCACCACGCGGATAATCGCACGATTATATTGCGCGGCACCATCGCGCCGCGCCGTGGTAGAATCATCAAGAACGCGATGCCGTCGCGCCGCGTCGAAGGGAATCAAAGGTGCGGCGGAGGGGCGCGGTGCCGTCGCACCGCGCTGGACGACGAACACCGCGGCCGGTTCCGGGCCGCGGCGGGACGAGAAGACCGGCGGCCGGGCCGCCAGCGTCGGTAGCCAGAAAGGGGACCGGTTTTCCGGTCCCGTTGAAGAAAAACCGGCCGGCAGATGGCCGTCTGGAAGGTCAAAGGCCGGGGGAATTAAATTCCCCAGGCTAGCTCTAAACCCCCCCCATTTATGAGGGGGGGGGGGGGGGGGCAGGCGGCCCCCCGGTTCCTCCTCAAAGCGGGCCCCCAGGAGGGGGGCCGTTGATTGGCAAAAAGGTGCGGCATAAAGCCGCGCCGCCAATATGAAGCCGGGGCTTGCCCCCGTGCGTGGCGACAAACGGAGGCAGGCCACACCGCCGCGCCGGACCGCTGCCGGCCGGCCCGGGTCGGCCCGGACCCGGACCCCCCATTTTCGAGAGAAATTCGGTCTTTTGGCCATAACTTGAGCCACGGACCTCCGAATGACGAACCGTCTGTGGAAACGCGATCCTTGGATCGAGACGGTCGTTTCGGTATATCGCACTCAATGTTTTGGAACACTTTGAGTTCGGCCGGGTTGGTTCGTTCACGAAACCAACCGGGCCTTTGGAGTGGAAACACTCATATCTCGAGCTACGGACGTCCGATTGACATGCCGTCAGCTGTGTTGAGTTACTGTTAGGGAGAAGGATCATTTGGAATACTCCGCCCGAGGTTTGGACGCAGGTGGAGTACGGTTGGGTTGGTTTTGCCTTAAAAACCAACTGGGCCCCGGGGACAAAAATGCCAATAACTCTCAGACCGGGCGTCCGATCGACGCGCCGTCTGTTGCGTTGAGTTCCTGTTGACGATATGGAACTTTTGGATACATCAACTCTGGACTTTGTGACAGTTGATGTATCAGCCTCTCGGCTCGTGGAGCGGACCCTCCGAACGAGCTTTCTGTGTGCGGGAACCCTAGTGCTGGCTGCGACTGTGACTACTACTGCTACTGCTACTCCTCCTGAGACTGCGACGACGACAGTACAGAGATCCTGTGTGGATTTGACGACGATGACTACAACACTTAGCGATGCTACGTGGATCAGTGCTACAGGTCCTATGTGTTCCCGATCCTGTGTGGATTCGACGACGACGACTACAACACTCAGCTATCCTACGTGGATCAGTGCTACAGGTCCTGTGTGGGCCCGATCCTGTGTGGGTCCGATCCTGTGTGGGTCCTTGCGCTCAGCGGTCCTGTGTGAACCAGCGCCTACAGGTCCTGTGTGGGCCCGATCCTGTGTGGGTCTTTTTCGGGGGTTAGTTACCTTTCGATCCTTCGTGGGTCCGACGACTTAGATGGATCAGAGATCATCTTTATCGTCCTTTGAAGAAGTATACTTGTGTGAGCTGAATCATGTTGCTTTCCTGTGTGGATTGTGTTGTGCTATCCTGTGTGGATTACATTTTGCTTTCCTGTGTGGAATACGTTTACTTTCCTGTGTGGACTGAGTTGTACTTGGGGTCGGAGGTTGGAGCGTATTTGAAATTGATGACTTAGGTATATATATGGGCATATACCTAAGCAGTGTCGGTTGTTACTTCGTGATTGTACCTTTCTTTGTGGTTTATCCTTTGTGGATTTAGAGAGACCTTCAAGGGTCTAGGGGTCCCTACTGAGTAGCTTATACTCACCCCTGCACGGGCTATGCTCGCACTACGTTGTGTTGGTTGCAGACGACGGACAACGTTGATCTTGGCTGAGGCTTGCAGAGCAGGACGGTACCTGGAGGTGGACCACTGGGCGGAACATGATCGGAGCAGACGACGGGACCCGAGGAGCAGTGGAGCTATCTATACCCACCCTTCAGGTGGGATTTCCAGTGGACAGCTCGGTGTAGCGGCTTTTACTCACAGTTGCTTTTTTTCCCTTTCGAGTTGTACTTTACTTTCAGTTTGGGTTTGTATACTGGCCCATTTACTTTTCCGCACTTTCAGTTGTACTCTGTTTTTACTTAGTGTTTACTTTCCGCTTGCTTACTTTGTGGTGTTTGTTTACTTTACAAAGGCAATGCCTTCCCTTTATACCGGGATTTACGCCTTGGTGCTAGTTGCCAGCCCCTGGCCTATGGAAGGCGGGCTTGGGGTAGTCACGGCATGGACCCCGAGGGCGGGTCGTAACAGAAGGATCTCTTTGAATCCTCAGCATGGAAAGAACAACTCGATCTTTCCTTCTTAATGCATCAACAAATTTGTTTGCTCTTCTGTGGTGATAATGAATTGAACAATCATAGTATTTAAGAAGTTACAACCATCTCTTTTGTCTGATGTTCAATTCCTTTTGTGTGAAAATATACTTTAATCTTTGATTATCTGTGTATATATCATATTTCTCTCCATAAATGTATTTCCTCTATATCTTTCGAGAAAAAATGAACACAACTAGCTCCAGATCATGTGTAGGATATTTCTATTCATGAATCTTCAACTATCGATATGCATAAGAAATGACCTTGTCATTTTTCATGAGGATTCACCCAATCCCTTTTAGAGATTTATCGCTTAAAATAACTAATCCTTATCTATTTTAGGTAAAAGATAACATGGGTGTAGTAACCAATATCTTCTTTAGCTCTGGGAAACTTTCCTCACACTATTTTGTCCAGATGAACTTGACCCCTTTTTGAGTTAACATGGTTAGTGGATTAGAAAGACCTGATTTTTTTTCACAAACCTCAAATAAAATCTCATTAATCCAACAAAACTACAAATCTCAGTTATTTTTGTAGGCCGAGGCCACGCATCCACAACTTTTGTCTTTGTAGGGTCAATTTCGATTCCTCCATTGGTTACAATGTGCACCAAGAAAGAAACTTTCTGTAACCAGAATTCACATTTCCTGGACTTCCCAAAATGCCTCTCCTTCCATAGAGTTTGAAAAATAACCCTTAGATGTTCTTTATACTCATCACGACTTTTTGAATATATCATAATATCATCAAAAAAACTACCACAAAGTTATCAAGGTAGTCCTTAAAGACACTATTCATCAAATCCATAAAAATAGCAGGTGCATTAGTCCTTCCAAAGGGCATAACAACAAACTCATAATGCCTATATCTTGATTGGAAGGATTTTTTTGGAATATCTTCTTTCTTCACCCTCAATTGATGATAACCAAGTCAAAGATCAATCATAAATAAGAATTTAGCCCCTTTAAGTATGTCTAATAATCATCAATTATTGGGGAGTTTATTTTTTCTTTAATGTGATCCCATTTAGTTCTCTATAATCAATACATAACCATATTGATCCATCCTTCTTCTTCACAACGAAAATAGGTGCTCCCCAAGGAGTCACACTCGGTCAGATAAACCCCTTCTCTGAAAGATCTTAGAGTAGTTTTTTAATTCCTCTAGCTCCACATTTTCCATCCTATAGGGGGTCTTTGATATCAGATGAGTTCCAAGTACGAGTTCAATGGAGAACTCTACCTCTCTTTCTGGGGGAGGTCTAGGAAAATCCTCAGGAAATACATCAATGTATTCGTGGAAAATGGGGACACTTTCTATCCTTAAACTATCTTCTCCTTCTTATTCTTCACTAATCAACTCCATAAAGAAGGATATGGGTGGTTATTTTAGAAAAATATCAGGTTGAGATATCTCTCCTTGGATGATAACTATAGGTTTCCCATTCAAGACTACTGATATTTCCTTTCTTGTGTATTTGATATTAGCATTATACTTTGAGAGCTAGTCCATCCCAAGTATAATGTCGAATTCTAGCATGGGAATGACTACTAGATTTGTGATAATATTTTTCTCACTAAAGTAAAAAACTAGAGTTTTTACACACTGATGATGCTTGGATAATCACACCAGGAGTCTTGAATGACAAATATACTTTTAGAAAATCAAGGGTTGATTATAAATTCTTTTCAAACATGGAGTAAATAAAGGAATACGTAGAACCAGAATGATATAAAGTATTTTCTGGCTTTGAGAGATTTATAAGAGTACCTTGCACTACATCATTTGGCACTTCAAATTAAGTCGTAGTTATTGAAAAAGTATGACCTTGTTCCCTTAGACGTTGCTGAGGCTAATGGTGATTCACTTCCACTGCCCTCGTATTTGGACTGTGATTGGAAAAGTGCCCAAGTTTTCCACACTTATAGCATTGGACATCTGGATGGGCATGCACCATATTCCCTTTTTCATTAGTGTTGTGAAGTTGTGGCTTCACCTCAGTACAACAATTCCCCACGATATGGCCATGTATTCCACACTTGTAACACTTATTAATACCAAGAAGGCAGTTCCCCGAATTATTTTTCCAACATTTATTACACGTGGGATGTTGTACTTGTTTTCCTCCTCTTCCCTGATCAAATATACTCCATAATATTGGCTCCATCGATCTATTCTTGTCATTGGATTTATGAGACCATTACTTTTAACCAAACTCTATTTTGACTTTCATCGCACTTCGCACGATCTCCTCATAGCTATCACAGTCTTGGTTGGCTAGATTCTTCCACAAATGAGGTCTCAGTCAACCGAAGAAACTATTAACCTTACCATTTGGACCCATGATAAATATAGTGGTGTAATGTGAATGCCTTGCGATGTTCATCTCGTAGCTTCCCACATATTCATTCTCCTTCTACTTCTACTTGAGAAACTACTTCTCCATTCTTGTTCAAATGGAATGAGGAAAATACATACTGAAGAAGATCCCTATAAACTCTTCCCACTCCATAGCTTCAACCTACACTCTTGGAATAGTGTATTTAATCATTTCCAACCACTTATTAGCTTCTCCCTCTAAGTGATAGATAGCCAGGGTGACCTTATCTTTCTCTGAACAGTAGAGCCCAGAAAAGATATTCTCTATAGAGCTAATCCACTATTCAAAAATCAATGGGTTTGTCAATCCCCTGAAGGTTGGTGGTCTTTTATGCGTAAAGGATTGAATAGAATTTTGTTCCCATCATGGTGAGATTGGGATTTCATCTTGATTTACGTTATTTCCCATAACTTCAGTTAGTTGGTTCATCATTCGCATGAATGCTTTCTTTCAAGATTCCTCCGGAGGGCCATCATCGCATGGTCCATTGCGGTCACCATTTGCGCAGTTCCTTCTATTTCTCGCCATTTTCTAAAAGAATAAAATCTTAGTGAGAAAATTATTTTATTTATGATTCTTTTAACTATAAACGATTTTACATCTTAAAACTTCATGCTTTAAACAATTACATTTCTCTATAAATCCTTCATAATGATTCATAAAAAGCTAATGATAAATAGAAAATATCCTCCAAGAGTGTCATAACCCAGAGTGTAGCAAGGCCCGTTGTCAAGTACCAGGATACCCTGAGTCATGCCCAAAACTCCTAGTCAGAATTTTCACACCTAGGTACATCTGTGCCAGAGCCTCCTCTAACTGCTCATATCCGAACATGGATTTATTTTCTTGATAAACCCCTTACTCAATACTCACCAAAATACCAAGAAGTATTTCTATATTTAAAATTTTCTATAGGGTTCTTCATAAAATTTTCATAGCATAATTTCCCTAAATATGTAAACTATTCTTTGATACCAACTACAAAATCCCACCTTTTTATTACATATCTTTTCATTACATTTTTCAAACAGAGGTTCTTTAAAGTCTAATGTCCTGGAAATAAGGAACAATAAAACATTAAAACTTAAAAAACTCTTTTAAATCCCCTTTAAAATCTTCTTGAAAAGTTAATCCTTTGTAAAATTATTGCATCTCATATCCTGGAGACATACAAAAAAGGAAACGGTGAGTTGACGTCCTAGAAAGGGTAAACAAGGGAATTCATTTACTTTTGATATCAATAAGAGATTGATAAAAAAACATAAAGGCATGGTCAATGGAAAAAAGGAATAAAATAATAAAAAGAACACAAATCATACCTTGAATATGGGTTTAAAACATTTAATTTTGACATTTATGAACATATCACCAAGTTTCATCCCCAAGGTGTCATAAAAAAATTACCAAGGTTATTCACCAATCTATCATGAAACTTATCATCTGTAGAGATTAAATTATTTACCCAATGCATTGGACATCTATCATTGTTCACCCTTAATATGACTTTAATTTCATTTGATCCACATATATAATAATAAAACATTCCCTAAATAACCCAAATAGAATAAAATAAATGTGTTTCATTTCAAAAGCACGACGTTTTAAAAGAGCTTAAAGATAAGATCATTATGTCATTTATAACCCAAAGAAATGGAGTGGGGGTCATATGTATTTCAATTACAGAATAAAATAGATAGATTTTATGTATTGATGAATACCCCTATAAATGAAAATAGATTTGGGTATTCACATAAATAATACAAGAGAATTTCTTGATAAATAGAGAGAGATTTTGAGATGAAAATTCTGCAGCATAACGACTATATAACATGGTTTTAGAAAACAATGAAAAGAGATGGGACAAGAGTTACCCACTCATCAATAACTCATAATACAGTATGGGTATAGAATAAAAAGAAATAATATCATGGTATGGATATTGGAAGTAGATACCATGTGAAAATAAAACTTGAAGGAAAAGAGAAGATGAGATTTCTTTTACGAAAATTCACCAGTCTGACGACGTTAATTAAAAATTCAGAAAATAAATTGATGTGAGAGGAAAGGGTCTCTCATAAATTTAACATGAAATGGATACTAATAATGATATAGAATTCCATACCCCCACATAATAAAATGGAGACTAGAAGGCATAACATAAAGGAAGTCATGACTTAAATGAGGAGGGTGAAAGGTTCCCTTTCCTTGAAGAGTGACTTCGAATGCTCAAAGGATGGGACCTTAGGGGATTGAGGGAACCTTGGGAGGAGTCATTGGGAGGAAACAAGACCATAGCTTCATTTAGGAGGATTTTGGAATGAAATTAATGAGGGAATGCCTTGGTATTTATTTGAAAAATGAGGGAATATTTATTTAATTTCCAAGGGACACCTCATCTACGGTATTTGAAAAACCATGGGCTTTTCCATGGTATTAGGCCATGGTATTGAACACATGGGACACCTCATAGAATATATTACTATTCAAAAGTCTACCAGAATGATTACATCATTATTGATGTCATTAAACACACCGAACTCAAAAATGTATTTTCACTTTTCAATGAAAATGAAAACATTTTATAAAAATTTTATAAATTCACCGTAACCTAATATCAACCTTCAAAATTCATAAATAAACTTCATTGGGAGAAAATAATTTTCTAAATATTTTTAATTTAATTTTTAAATAAAATCATAATTTATTCCAAATAAACAACTTTAAATATATAACTCGTTTTGAAAAACCTATAAAAAGTAATCAAGGTCCCATAAAATTATCTTATAACCATGAGAAAATAAATTAATAATATTGTTATTACATTTTATTAAAATAAATTTCCATTCTAAATTATTAAATTAATTATAAAATTGTAAATAAAATATTTACGACATACAAAAATAAAAAAATTCCAAAACTTATACTATGATTGTTTTTCACTTTTAGGATGTCTAAATGGTATTTATACATTCATGGGTGAAGTTGTTTTTGCCCAATTTACTATTCATTACTATTAATTACTATTCATATGGGTATATTACTATTCATACTTTACTATTCTCTAAAAAACAAGTTGATCTTATTAGACTCTAAATTTCTCACTGGTCACAACTATAGTAGAATATTATTGAAAATCATTTTACATTATTTATTATTTAAAGTTTACATAAATATTTCAAAATAACCTTTTTTTACAAAATTTATTAGTAATATGGAACTATAAATTCATCCTACAATTATAAGGATACTTGAAATTCACCAACTTCCCCATGAGAAGAAATAAAAATTTTATTTATACGAAAGGTTTACACAATTAACTAAGGTCACATTACATAGCCCCTTATAACACCTACATAGGACCTACTTGTAAGGTGTGCTATGCTTATAGAATCTTGAGGAGGCTTGGATAACATTTCCCAAGTGGTGATTTCTATCAGCTTGAACATCTCCCTTAGGCGATTCCTTTCAAGCTTCAGATGTTGAAGTTCGTCTTGGGCTAGGTGCAGAACAAAGCCTAGTGATTCTAACTCCTTCCCAAGCTCCAATAGATGGGCTTCATATGGACCGAGTCTACTGGATGAGGCCATCAACTCTTATTTCTATATTAATTAACCAAGATCACTTTTATTTATATACAATAATCGTAACGTTAAGAGTTTAGTTTCCAACGGTCATCTTGACAAACAGTCATATAACAGTCGAAACCCAAAAGTATAATTTTAATTATAATCACTTAATTAATTAAAGGATATAGTTTTGATGAGTATAAAATAAAATAACACACAAAATTTGGAAATAAATATTATTCAAAAGTTTTGGTCATTACAAAATATGTAGGGTAATTTCCTATCATTCCACAGTTTGGAAGACTATATGGATGTTAGGAAACTTTGAGACAAATAACATGGCATATTGATACAATAATTTAATATGATAACCTAAATCCTCCAACAAATTCTCCTGAGTGTAAGAAAATTGATTACGAATTTCTTGAATTTGAAGATGAGATGAGTAACTTTCGTCTTCTGTTATCTATATAAGTAATAAATACTTTTTTTGTACATAGTAGTACTAATAGTTTATGGAATGCCATGTTGGTAAATTATAAATGTCCACCATGGTTATGCATGAATAAAAAATACATTATGTTGTCTCTACTTATATCTGGACCAAATAAACCATTTAATGATATTGTTGTCTGTTTAGATCCATTGATATGAGATTTGAAATTGATGTGGTATACATGTATTACAATGTTTGATGCTCATAGAAGTGAATAATTCACATTTATGGCCATGTTTATGAAATGATAAATGACTTCCCCTCTTATGGAAATTTATCAGGTTATAGCATTATATGAATGTTGGGGTGTCCATTTGTGAAAAATGGAAAAACTCTGTTTAGATGAAATATTCCTCAAAGACTGTGGTTTTTGGAAAGTAGAAATTTTTACCTTAACAGCATAAATAACAATTCTGGATGATATCATTCGATGGGAACATCAAAAAAGGTACAACAACATCTCCAGCAATGGGAGATCAACTATAAAAAAATGAAAAAGTTTGACACTATTTTTGGTAAACCATTTTTGAAAAACTATAAAAAATAATTTTGGAAGAAGAGATCATTTTTCTTTGAATTATTTTATTAGAATTTGTTGTTTGTCAGATATTTTCTTGATTTCATGCAATTGAAAAAATGTATTTGATATTGTTATTGGAACGTTATAAATGGTCTTGAAAAAAAAGAAGGCATCAAGGATAGGTTGGACTTGATTGAAATGAGGATAAGGGAAGTGTTGGCACTGGTGACGGGTAAAAGGAGGACTTTTATTCCTCCAATAGCTTACACTTTATCCATAAAGGAAATAATTCAATATTTACTTTTCATTATTAGTGTAAAAGTTCTATAGGGTTATTTATCAAATATGAAGAATGTCATGTCAATGACTAATTTTAAGTTACAAGGACTAAAATCACATGAATTTCATGGTTTGATGTAAGATTTAATGCATATTTCATTCTATTGAATTTTTCCTAAAAATCTACGACATAAATTAACCAGAATCTGATTATTTTTCAAAGCCATATGCATTAATGTTTTAGACTTGGAGAAGCTTACCACCATGAATATTAAGATTGCAGTCATATTATGTAAAATAGAGATGTTCTTCACACCATAATTCTTTGATATAATGGTGGACCTGATGGTTCACTTAGTTAGAGAGGTTAAACTATGTGGTCCTTTCCATTATAGATAGATGTACCCCATTGAATAGTATATGAATATTTTGAAAGGGTATGTAAAGAATCAAATTCGGCCATAAGTTTGTAATGCAGAACAATTTATTTTTGAAGAATCTATTGAATTCTACATCGATTACCTATTATATGTTGAAAGCATCGGTCTACCAATCGGTCATCACATCAATATCCTTATAAGAGAAGGGATTTCTTGAAGATACATTGTTATGATTACAATGATAGAGTGGCATAAACCACATCTTTACATATTACCTAATAGTGAAGATGGTGATCCATACATTGATTTCTACAAAGAAATTCTTGGATATTTGAATCCATAATGGATTTAAATATGGATATCAAATAAACATAATCAATAGATTATAGGATGGTTCAAAGATCAAATTTATAAGGAGTTATATGAAAATCTGAATTCATTTTCTGAACGACTTTAATGTCTATCCAGAGGATCAAATGAAAATGTTATAGATTACACTAGTTTTGTAATCAATGGTTATTTGTTTTATTAAAAAGAACACGATGACATTACTATGATACAAAATAGTGGTGTAATGCTTGTGGATGAAGTGATTTATATACCTGGTTCCCATTATAGAAATCCAATTTGTGAAAATATTCCATATTTTGGCATTATTTAACAGATATACGAGTGGGGTTATACAATATTTCAAGTGTCGCTTTTAAATTGTAAATGGGTTGACAATATCAATGGAGTGAAAGTTAATAAAATGGGATTTCTGAAGGTTAATATTAGTGTGGAAGGGGAAAAATATGATCCAATCATAATGGAATAACAAGAAATGAATGTATTTTATATCTTTGATGCAATAAAAAAGAATTAGTCAATTGTAATTGTATCGAGTAAAACAAATATTGAGTTAGATGAAAATTCAATCTAGGATGACCCTTTCATTGGGAAATCACAATCAGTTCATGTTGGTCCCAATGTAGAAAATTCATTGTACATTAGAGGGGACCACAAAGAGGGTATATAGATTCTTGATAAAGGGACCATATCCTTGACACCTTTAAAAAAATAAAGAGGGTTCAATGAGAAGGTAAAAGAATTTTTAAATATATTTTGTTTTTACTCATAATATTATATGTTATTTATTTAATTAAAAATATAAAATTAAATTTTTGACTACTCATGCTGATAACGTATTCTGTACATGATGGAATAACAATCTATAATGAAAAAAAATCCTGTCGAAAGATATAAAGCAAAATTTATGATATAATTTTTCTATTTTTTTAAAAAATTATATAATGAAACATTGATTTAATTTTATTATTCCTTGTAGAGTTTTTTTAGTTTAGAATATTTCCATCTACGTGTCATGCCTTTGAAGGAAGAGATATTACATTGTCTCTACTCAATCATTGAGTTAATCTTGATTTTTTAATTGTAAAATAATTTTAAATAGAATTAATTAATTATTTCATATTTATGTTTAATTTATTTATTTTTAGTCTTAATCACATAATAATTGTTTTCTTATATAAGAAGATTCTTTATTAGAGTTAGGGGGATCTATCCAACATTCAGGCTTCTTATCCCTTAAAACCATTTCACACCTACAGTGGTGTATTTATCACTTTCTTTCAAGTTACCTCCACCACCGTTTCAGGGAGAGAAGCAACTCTTCCTCTTCTCAATTACAAAGGTTATCATGATGTTTGAACAGTAAAATCACTATCTGTAGATTTTTTTATTCATATTTGTGTTTAATTTATTTCTTTTTAGTATTACTCACATAATAATTGTTTTCTAATATATGTGGATTATTTTTTTCATGTTTGGGTGCTTTTTACAACTTTCATGCTTCTTATTCCTTAAAAACGTTACCCCTATAGTGGTTTATTTATCACTTTCTTTCAAGTTACCTCCACTGTATTTATAGGAAGATAAATGGTCCTCACTTTGCTCAATTACAGAGGTAATCTTGATTTTTTCATAATAAAATCATTTTACATATAATTAATGTGTTGTTTCATATTTAAGTTTAATTTATTTTTTTAGTATTAATCACATAATTATTATTTTCTCATACAAGTGGATTGTTTTTTTGAGTTGGGTTGATCTTTCAAAATTTCATTCATCTTCTCCCTCAAAAAACTTTCACCCCTATCATATTTCATTTATCAACTTCTTAAATGTTCTCTCCACTACGTTTGAAGGAAGACCAATGATGCTGAATCTGCTAAATTACAGAGGGAATCTTGATGTTATCATAGTATAATCATTTTCCATAGAATTAATGTATTGTTTCATATTTATGTTTTATTTATTTATTTTTAGTATTATGCACATAATAATTGTTTTCTTATACTGGTGGATTTTTTTGAGTTGGCATTATCATTATTTTTTTCATCCCTTTTTACAGAAAAAATTTCATAGAATTCTTCTCTTTCAAAACCTTTCACCCCTAAAATGTTGGCATTTTTCACATTTCTTCATGTTCCCTCCACTACTCAATAACAAAGTTAGTATTTATATTTTTATAGTAAAATAATTTTCTATATTATAAATGTAATATTTCATATTTATGTTTAATTTATTACTTTTTATTATTACTCATAATAAATGTTTTCTAATAAAAGGGGATTATTTTTTTACGAGATGATGTGGTTTGTTCAAAGCTTCTCATGCAATATTTTTAATTCGACAAATAAATCCAATAGAAATCATGGGTACATTAATAGTTTGGATTGTTTTATTAGTTTGGGATGTATAAGAATCAACCACACCTCAATCAGAGACACTCTATGACTAGTATGACTTCAATTAATTCTTTTTATTTTTGATAGAAAATAATTTTTGTAAAAACGAAAACTGAATCCATGTGTTTAATATCAGTTTAAAATCAACATTTGAATTTTAAAAGTTTCACTCACTGAAAACCACATAAATATGCTCTAATTTTCTTAAAAATTTAGGGCATCGATTCATAAATCTTTTTTGATGTGTAAAAATCGGTCTAACATCCAACTGATACACGATGTGATCCATATGTGTCAAGGTGCATGTTTTATGTTTAAAAAGACATTTTATTGATAAAGAAAAGTGACACACTCAAAATTGGGAAAACACCAACTGAATTTTCCAACGGGCTTCATTTTTTTTAAAATTATTTTTGATAATCAACCTTTCAAGGGGTGAGGTGGAACCATTACAAGGCTCGAAGGCTTAGAGACAATTACATGGCCCATATTACATTTAGGGAATCCCCTAGATAAGAAAATTTGGAACTGCTCCTCATTAGCACATGTCATGAATCAACACTCCACGTTCATAGGGCTGGTCGACTAGCTGTCCTATGCAGATCTGCACATGCCCGGTACCGATGGAAATGCCATACCATCTCATTCATCCAATTATAGTTAGATCTGCTCTAGTTAATACGCCTTGCTCTGAACCTCATTGCTAAGTATGAGTGATGTAGTGGTCTTGTAAAGGAAGTTTTCATTAAAGATGTGTGTTTTATTTTTTAAGTTGTTATGTAATGTCACTAATCCCCAAAGACACTATAACTCTTGATCTTCCATGTTGTATCAAGTGAATTTTTTCTGTAATAAATATTATTTATGTGTGTAATAAAAAGTAGGGTTGTTATACAAATCGTTAGTTAAAGGGCGAACAAACCATGCTATTAAACAATAACTATATCTAAACCCCTATTGTATTGTTTTTTGGGGTTATTTTGTTTTTAAATTTATCCTAAAGTGGATTTCACTTGTTAAATATGGATTTTGGAGAGCCTTTATGTTGTTTTGACAATGTTGGTATCAATTTTAGTCTAATGATTTGAGTTACATTTTTTAATGATTTTTTATTGTCTAGTTTTGTATGAGAAAGGATTATTTATTAAATGTATTTATTTAGAAACTAATTTTAGTGGTTTCTTTTAAAATGTTTATTTCCTGAAACATTTTGGTTTGAAATTGGGTTCTATGGTTATTTGTAAATAATTTTAAATCAATATTTCATTTCTAAAGGTGTTTGGTCTCATTATGTAAATTTTAAAAAGTTTTTAAAATAAATTGGATTTCATAGAAATGCTTTGAAATTGAAATGATTTTCTTGAAATGATTTGGTTTGTAGATGAAATTCATAGAGAATTTTTGAAATAAAGGGGATCTTTATGATGTTTTAGTGGGTTTATTATTTCATGTAAATTGATATATTTTTAATCCAATGTGATAGTTTTTTAACTCTCTTATGGGTAGCTAGGATTTGATGTTGTCTAATGGATTTTTCTATATTTTTATAAAGTAAATGAGATGTTTTCAAAGTCTGTGTGCATTTTTCAAAATGGATTTTGATTTTTTAATCAAATCTTGGTTGTTGTAAAGAATTATTTTTAAGTGTGTTTAATCCATTAGTTTTAATGGGATATTTTTTTTGGGTATAGATTTAATGGGTGATTGGATTTATCCGGAATGATATTTAGAAATACCTCCCTGAATGCCCCTGATAGAATATAGAAAGTTTTTTATAAGGTTGATATTTAGGATTATTTCTCTTCATATTTAGGCATGAATATTTAGGTTTTATAATGTACACAGACTCTAATAAGTGTTCTAGATCTAGAAAAAATAGGGTACCTAGAATTTTTGAAGAATTTATCATCTACTATTTTTGTATGACAATGTAGAACCCTAGAATGATAAGATTTTAAATGAATAAATGATATGAATCATGTTAACAATGTGTACCATTTTTTAGGTGCCTAACAGATTAGAACACTATAGGTTAGAGTGCTTGTCCTGGAGTACCGATTAGGATGATTGATTTCATGGGAAGTTTCCTAGGGTGTGTGTGAGTGAGGAGAAAGAACAGTAAAAGAACATGTGTGGTCATGTGGGAATAATCATTAGTCTAATGAATCTTTTGGTACATGGGTGGGAACCAGGTAGAGGACCATTGGTCTCGGGGGAAACTTGTGGTGCCTGATGGGCAAAGACCCAATGATCATATTAACATGGGGTGCCTCTAATATTAGCAGGGCCCATTTTTAACGTTGGTATTATAGGAACAACCCATTTAGAAGTGTTGTGGAACTTCCTTGGTTGAGATTTAGGGTCCACAATGAGGACATTGTGATTTAATGGAGGAAGGGTGGTGAATTAAATGCCCCATAAAAACAAATGGTTGAATGACTAAATGATTTTAAGCATTTTAATAAGGTGAACCATTATTTTGTGGAGCCTATTAAACTAGAACTCAGAAATTAATCATGGTTGTCCTAGAGTAGTGATATTGATGGTTGAACACATTGAATGTCTCCCAGAGTGTATGTGAGTGAGGAAAAATCACAATGAAAGAATAAGTGTTTCCCTAGTGGTACAATCATTTGTCTAGTGATCCATTTGGGCACATGGGTGGACCCCAGCTTGGGGACCATGTGTCTGTGGGGTAACTAGTCATGCCTGACAGTCTAGGACTCAAAAACATTATTAATGTGGGGTTTCTATGATGTATATATGGCATATTTGTGACATTATAGTTTTTATTTTGTCACTAATGACTTTTATAAAGTTCATTTTTTTGAAGAGGTATCCACCTAGACCTCATATATGAAGTGTTTGGTATTGGACTAGTATCGTATTAGGAGGTGGTTTATAGGGATTCTTGGATGTGTCTAGTACGTTAGTGATTATCTTTTTTAGATTTATTCTTGGTGAGTTTAGATGTGGTGGAGAATTGTGGTAATTATATATTGATTTATTCTTTGGGTGTTTCCTCCAATATTATTTGGATATGTTTTTTTGGATTTAATTATTATCATACCTCCTATATTATTATTCCCCTTTAGTTTTAAATTTTACTTTATCCATTTTAATAGAGTTAATTTTTTATGAATTTATTATGGGAATTATTGTCTGAAAATACAGGTAACTAGGATACCCATAGTTTAGACTCTGTCTCTAATTAGGGTATTGTTGCAACTTAGTCCATGGGTGATACTTTGTTGGGATTTCTATAAAGTTTACCATGGATGGGTGTTCCATGAGAAAGGCCCTAAGTTTCTTACCCTTATGCTTAATATTCCAATGTTAGATCCCAATTTTTTGTTCGGACATGATTTTGGTTTGTTATACCCTTATTTTTTGTATATGGGGTTTTGATAGTAGGTTGGACATTGTCTGGGAGTATATTTTTTTATTTGGTTACATCCTTAAGGAATTCCATTATAGTCTCTTGGATGATTTTGTTTTTGATAGAGGATTATTGTTTCCATTTTGGTATTGTTAAGAAAAGTTTTTTTACGGTGATATCTATTTGGTAGAGGCATTTATTTCTTTTCTCATGATTTTATATGAATTATAAATAGTGTACAGACCTATTCAAGGTCTCTATTATCTATCAACTATGTGTCTATTGGTTTTGGTTTGAGTTATACATAAATATGTTCGATGGTATTAAGGACATAATTTTGTTGGTTTTATTGAATCCATTTCATCCCAATGAAATTTTCTCATGGAACCTCTATAGTTTTTCCCAAACCCTCTCACCACTTATGTTAAATGATTAGTTTTTATATAGAAAAAATAATTTTCTTACATGATTATTACATCATTTTAATGATAAAAAACATAAAAGGTTACAAATAATGGATCCAAAATTTTAGTGTCTTGGGGAAATTAGGACCAAAACACCATATTTACATAATAAATAATAAAAAATATTTAATTCATTCTTCTATATCTTCTTAGTGTCCTTCACATTCTTCGTTGTATAATTAATCACATAAGGATATACATCAAAATAAATGGAGAACTAAAAGACCAGTAAGAGGATTAATATGAGACATGAAACATGGGTGAGCATAATCCTAATAAGAATAAAATAATAAAATGATCATCCCCATAACCATAAAAGGAAACATTAGATAAAGGCATGGAATTTGTCAATGCATAAAAATAAAACATCATGTCTTAGTGGTAAAATACCACATATAGTTTCTAACAAAGCTAGCATCATGTTTATAAATATTTCACTTTATATCAAGAGATACAAAACATTTCCCAATTAATTGAAGTGCTATATAATTCTAGGTGCACCCATCACAACAAAAAATTTAAAATACTATATAATTCTGGGCACACCCATTACATTATTACATTTACATTATCATTCATACCGCATAGAATGTATATCAATTCTTGGAAATTAAAATAACCCATAGATATAAATAAATTTAATTTTACAGTAATAAATTCATGAATAATGTTTGGGGTTCCCAAAATAAATAGAGAATAAAATACTTGGTATAAGAATCATCAATCCAGAGTGAATGAGAAACAATACCAAGTGAAGTTAAACATTTGTTTTTATAAGGAAGAGTTCTTTTGGAAAAATCATTGAATTTTTCATAAAACTATTTTAGAAGAATATATATCCCAGAAAAGAAACTGGAGGAAAAAATAAATGATGTCTAAGGAACAATAAAGAAACATATATAATATAAATCTAGTGAAATAGGGGAAAACCAAATAAATAAGGTTGGGTTCCAGAATCCCCTTAACTTATGTTCAAATGATATTTTCACTTTAATATTTGGGATACCAAAATTAAATTCATTAATAAATAAAAAACATTTTATAAATGAATTTCATTCTTTATAGTTTTATTATGTTCGTTTATGGGATTTTCAATTACATATAATATTTAATTTCATCATTTTGGATTCTTTGTTTTATTGGTTTTAATGATCAGTTTGCTTGTTTATGTGTAAGGAAGTTCATGTAAAATTGGAATATTTATCCAGAATTGAAATAATACATTATTAATGATATTTCATAAGATTAAATTGTCTTATATAGCATCATTTTATATTTTATGATGATTAATTATTATATTGAATGTTAATGAAGATGATTTAATTAGTTTTGGCGGTTTTACGAGCATTATAAGATTTTGTCATCTTATTTAACATAATGTTTATATATTTCTTCTATATCATTATATAACTTATAATAAGTATAATAAAATATTATTCAACAATAATTATGGTTTATGACCAGCTTTGAAGGAAATTGTGATAAATGTAAAAACATCATCAATGATGGCGGTAAATTGACACACCATGGAAGGTTTTTTCATTTTTAGAATAAAAGGAAAAGGAAAAAAATTAAAAGATGAATTGTTAAATTAAAATAATAAAATTTCAGTATAAAAAAGATACTAGAGTAATCATTCCTCTTGGATAGGTGGAGATGAGGAGAGAATAATAAAATAAAGGAAATCAAAAAGAAATTAAAATAAAATGAAAGATGGTTTTACCTCTTGAATTCTTATTCTTGTTAACCTCCATAGAAAACTAGTTTTAATATTATTTTGAGACAAAAGCCTCTTGGACATGGGGGTGTAGCTTTAGGAAATTATTTTGAAAAATTTGTACAAGGCTTAAAGCTTTAAAGTTGTGATGTGAAGTGGTGGTATTTATCGGGGAGGAGCTGGGTGTTTTCTCATTATATTATTTGTTAGTTTATTATTTTAACTCAAGAATATGAGTAGATTGAAACTTATCACGAAATATATTAAAATAATTAGTGGTATTTTGATATTATGGGGATTATATTATAGATTACTTAAGGAATATTGTATTTAACTTATAATGTATATATACCATAAATAACAGTTTTTCACTATTCAAAAAATTAAGTATTTTAGAAAACTCCCAAAAATTGAATAAAATCGTTTTTCTACATGTATAATTATAAAATTTAATCCATTTTATAAAAATCATTTTATAAATATGTGAAAATTAATTTTTAATTTAAATCATAATTTACTTGGAAAATACTGATTTTAAAATTATTAATGATTTTTTAAAACATTGAAAAATTAATTAAGGTATCATAAAATTATCTTATAAAAATAAGGAAACAAAATACTAATTTATTTATCTATTTTATGAAAATAAAATTTATTTTAAATAATTATATTAATTATAAAATGATAAATTAATAAATATTTTTTATAATAATAAAAACACATAATTAATATTTTTTTAAAATATTTAACTACTTATACTATGATATATTTATAACATGGTAAATTTTATTTATAATTTCATGGAAGAGGATACTATTCTATTGGTCTATTTACTATTCCAAATGGTCACATTACTATTGAAAAGGTCAAGTTACTGTTCAATAGGTAACTATTCATTAACTTCTTGGAATACATTTTATTTCATTCTTTGATCATTTATAATTTTTGTATTGTGTTCTCAAAGTGATTTTATCTGGATTATACTATATTGAATAATTATAGAAAGGGAATTTACATTGATAAAATTTTGCATTGTTACATTCTTCCCCCTTATAAAATTTCACCATAAAAATTTCATTTTACATTCTATATTGAAATAAAGGTGAGTCTCCTTCTCCTTTATCGTATCCTCTAGTTACCGTGTCTCCTATTCGTACTTATGATCACATCATATCTCTTTTACCGTTCAAGTAGTCCTTTTGTGTATAACATTATCTCTATGGTACAATATCTTCATTGTCTAATCTTTATAAGAGAGATCATTTTCAAACTGTACCACCTCTAGATTAAGTACATGTGAGGGATCTGATATATAATTCCTCAAGAGGGATACATGGAATATATCATGTACTTGAGACATGGTAGGTGGAAGTGTTAGTCGATAGGCCACGAATCCAACATGATCAACAATCTCCAAGGGGATGATGTACCTGGGATTTAGCTTTCCCTTCATTCCAAATCTTAGGATCCTATTCCATGGAGATATGAAGAGGAATACCACGTCTCTAGCCTTAAACACTAGGTCCCATCAACGATTGTATGCATAGCTCTTCTATAGAATTTGGGCTTCCTTGATGTGTTGCTAAATGGGTTTCACTCTTTGTAGTATTTCTTTAACCATTTCAGGTCTTAGCGGCTTATGTTCACTGAATTCATCCCATAATGTTGGTGTTCTGCATCTTTTCACATAATTCTCTTAATATGGTGTCATTATGATGCTTGAGTAGAAACTATTGTTGTAAGAGAACTCAACCAGAGGTATATGCTCGTCCCACCCCCATTTAAAGTCCATAGAACATTCCCTCAACATGTATTCCATTGTCTGAATACATTGTTAATATTGGCCATCCGTTTGAGGATGATGGGCTGTATTAATGTTCATTTTAGTGTTTTGAGAATGTCATAGACTTTTCCAAAACCTCAAGAGGAATCTTGGTTCTCGATCAGATACATTAGGTAGTGGTACACCATTTAGCCTTACCACTTCTCTAATGTATATCCATGCAACTTGATCTAGTTATTAGTCCTCTATAATTTTGATAAAGTGAGATGTATTAGTGAGATGATCTAAAAAAACCATATAACATTTTTTTCCTCTAGATGTATTTGAAAGTCTGGTTATGAAGTCCATAGTGATATTTTCTCATTTCCGTGTTGGTACGGGTAATGGTTACATCATCCCCTTAGGCTTCTGTCTTTGATCTTTCACTTTTTGACATACTAGGAACTTTTATGTCTATTAAATGATCTCTTTATTCATATTTTCACATCAATTGTTCTGTCAGAGATCTCAATACATATTTATTCTCGCTAAATGAATAGAGAAGTTTGATCTATATGAACCATTATGAAGATTTTTCTTTTTCTTTGGTTTTTATGGTACACAATTTCATGACCCAGACAATAAAACTCATTCCTCGTCAATTTTATACCCTGAATATTTCCCCTTTCTCATAGATCCCACCTTATTATGAATTTCTAGATCATTTCATTGATAATTCGTTATTTTCTCCGTGAGGTATGTTTGAGAAATAATTTGAGATAGGATTGGTGATGTTCCTTTCATAATTATTACAATGTACATCCTTTTAAAATATAAGAATATTGGATCCTTCTAAATTCTCAAAACTGATAATGTTGTTCGATCCTTTCTACTTAGAGAATCTACCACATTATTCACTATGTCAGGATGACAGTGGATTGATAAGTCATAATATTTGATGATCTATAACCATTTTTTCTTGAACATATTAATATCCTTCTATGTGAATATATATTTTAGGCTCTTATGATTAGCATATTTTTCACAGTTCTCCCCATGGAGATAATGGAACCTATTTTTCAATGGAATGATCATAACTTCCAACTCTAGCTCACATGTGGAATATTTTTTCTTCAGAATTTACGTCTTCATTGAGGCGTTGGTATCACTATATCATTTTTCATCAATACAAAACCTTATCCCTTCTTTGAAGCATCACTGTATACTAAAAGTAGTTTACCGCTTGTTAGAAGTGTGAGTACTAGCGCATTAATAAGCCCCTTTTTTTAACTCTTTGAAGCAATTTTTACATTAATTGGTCCATAAAAACTTTTTTCCCATCCAAGTAAGAATGGTTTGTGGTTTTGAAAATCATGATAAGTTCTTCAAAAATCACTTATAACACCCAGCTAGAATAAGGAAACTATATATCTCCATTATATATATTTTCTAGGGTAACTCTTTAATTTAATATGTCTTTGAATGGTCTATAGATATTCCTTTTCTGGTGATAAAATTCCCCAAGAATGATACTTCCTCCATCTAGAAATAAAATTTACTATACTTTTCATATTGCTTCACTCATCACAAAGTCATAAGAATAATATTCCAATGAACCGCATGTTCCTCCATTATCTTAGAGAATATTAAAATATCATAAAAAAGGGTTCCACAAATTTGTTGAGGGATACTCTAAATAATTTATCCATTAAGACCATGAATATTGATAGAGCATTAGTGAGTCAAAAAGGCATCACTATGAACTCATAGTGTCCATACCTTGTTTGAAAGGAAATATTAGTAATATTATCCATCCTCACCTTGATTTTTTGATATCCCAACCAAATTACCACTTTAGATAAATACCCAGGCCTATGCAGTTTATGGAAAATTCCTCTTTCCAAGAAAGGGGATACTTGTTCTTTATTGTGACTTTGTTTAGATCACTATAATCAATGAAGAGTCGCATTGACACATCATTATTCTGGATTAATTGGACTGGTTCTCCATGTGGTGAATCACTTAGGTGTATACAACCCCTATCTAGAGTCTCTTGAAAATACTTCCTTAATTACTCCAACTCAATGATGACCATTATATATGGTGTCTTGGATATGGTCATAGATCCAGGAATAAGTTCAACTAATAACTCAAACTCATTGTTAGATGGAAGAACAATAAATTCTTCATTGAACACATAAGTGTAGTCCCTATTAATGGGCATGTCTTCTATCATTATCTTTTCCCTGGTTTAAATAATTTGAGGAAGATATGCATGATCATAAGGAAATAATATAAACATTTGATGAAATGATTCTGAAAGAGATTCATCCTTCACCTTATACTTTTAAAGAATTATAGGATGCATAAGGATGTGAAGAGTGATGTCCCTTTCCCAACAATTGATGTTTTATTTGAATAAAGACACCCAATCCATGATGAAAATAACATCAAAGTCATCAAAAGGAAGAAAGACCAGATTTTTTTGGAGATTTAGTTTACTTAGATTGACTAGGGAGGAGTTATATAATTTGGATACAATAATTTCCCCATTTTATATTCTCATAGTCTACTGAACCTCCATATTTAGAGGTCCTGTTTGAATAGTTCTACTAAAATTAAATGATTTGAAAGAATACATAGATCCAAAATCAAATACTATGTTTGTTATTATTGAATGAATAACCAACATACCTGTAACCACATCATTTTCAAGATCTACCTCAACAACAATGCTAGCATAATATTTTCCATTCTCCTTTGGATTTGGTATCTACTAACACCGATTACCCTCAAGAATTCCAGGTACAGTGCACTAGCTTATAGAGTTCCCCTACTCCCTACAATTGAATCATTGAACCATATGTGGTTGTGTCCTTTTGTTGACTGCATTGTCTAGATTCCTTATATCTCTTCAAAATTCACAATCTTGGTAGAATTCTCTCCCATACTTATAGAATTTCCCTACCCCTTTGAGGTAATTCCCACGGTGCTTCTTCCAACATTTTTTAATTATGAGTGGTTGAGTTTTATTTCTTCCTTTTTCATTAGATCCTCCATATTAAAACTCTATATTTCATTTCTTATCTCCATAGCCTTGGTTACATTCTAAAAACATCATCTCCATTTGAAGATCACACCAATCTAATTCTTCATAACTCCCAATGTATTGAATTTCTAGATCCTTTTGAAGGTGTGGTTTAAAACCACTAAAGAATCTATAAATTTTTCTATCATTATTGATAACAAAACCTGAAACATAACTTTCAATACATGACATATTTTCATCATAGGCTGTGAAATATTCACCCTCTTTTTACTTCAGCTCTATGAATTCTCTCTCTATCATTATATGAAGAGTCTGAGGGAAAATATTTTAAGAAACATTATCTTAATGTCATCCCACTCCATCTCTTCAATTTTATTATTTATCTTGGTGTTATAAATTAACACCCGACATTAGTTAGACTCTCTATATATATGGTAAATAGCCATAGTCACCTTCTCCGTCTTAGATCAGTGAAGTATAGAAAAGATATTCTCTATTGAGTTGACCATTATTCCAAGACTAGGGGATCATAAGATCAACTAAATTCCAGTGGCCAGTGCCTCAATAAAGACTCAACAGATAGTTTTCATCTATTAGGTTAAGGAAGAAATTACATATTATTCATATTATTATTCATAGCATGAGATATCTGGGAAATCATAATCAAGAAATTTTGAACTCCACCTCCCAGAGAATTGAGGATGCTATATGGGAAATCACTAAATTATCCCCCACATGGGTTTTTGGCATGATTTTTCTCTGTTTCAGCCATTTAATAAAGTATAAAATGTTTCTATAAAACATAAATAAACAATCCATGAATTAATAAACTATTCCTTTGTGAAATTAACTAAAAATTCATATATTGTGTGATCCCTATGTTTAGAATTTTCTAGAAAAAAATATTCTTTTGTGTTTTTGTATAATTTGTCACATACTAAGGGTTTTCACTAATGTCCAATAATCCTAATTCTCAAATTTACTAAACTGTGATACGATTCCATCTAATGAAACCATACATTTCATACATTATTATTACATAATTTAAAAGATAAATAACATACAATGTTACAAAACTAGGATAAAAAGGTTTAGTGTCTTAGGAAAATTTGGATAAAATATAACATGGAAATAATAAAACATAAACAATATATAATTTTTTCTTCTCTAGATTCCGAGTAGCCTTCACATTCTCTATAGTACATGTAATCACTTAATGATATACATCAAAAGAACATGTGAGATAAAAGCCTAGTAAAGCGATGAATAAAAAGCGTGAAACATGGGATAGAATAATAATCATCATCATAAAACAATAAAAGTTTAATCATTATAATCATGTTAGGATACAATATATAACAGAGTGAAAGGTATAAATTCATAAAAATGAAACATCGTGCCTTAGTGGTCAAATACCACATATAGTTGTGTACAAATATAGCATCATGTTCACACACATTTCACTTTATCACATGGGATACATTACGTTAACCAATGTGTTGAAGTGCTATATAATTCCGGTTGAACCCATCATGTTATAAAATTTTCATTTTCTATATAATTCTTTGAACACCTATCACATCATAACATTTACATTATCATGCTAGCCCCATAGAACATATATAAATTTTTGGACATAAAAATTACCCATTGTAAGAAATGAGTTTCATTTCACAAGAATAAATTCATGAATAAACTATGGGGTTCCCAAATGAAAGATGGAATGACATTGTTGGTATAAGAATAATCATTCTGGAGTATAGAAAAAACAATCTCAAGTTAAGTAAAACATGTTTCTTTAGAAGGAAGAGTTATTTTGAAAAAATAATTTCATTTGTCATAAAAATAGGTTTGAAGCATGTGTATAATAAAAAAGAAAAGGGAATGAAGAAGAAACAACATTTAAGGAACATTAAATGAACATCCATACTATAAATGGAGTTAAAGAGGGAAAGCCCAAAGAAAAAGAGTTGGGTTCTAGAATCCCCTTACATTATGTCTGAATGCTTTATTCACTTTGATATCCTTTAAAATAAATTAAAATTCATTAATTAAAAAATAAAAAACCTTTTATACATGAAATTGATTTATTATTGTTTTATTAATTCAATTATGTGATTTTCTATGTGTTATAATGTTTAATTTCATCATTTGGGAGTGTTCATTTTCTTGTTTTTCATGATTGGTTCACTTGTATATGAGTATGGTAGTTCACGTATAATTGGAATAGTTATCCAAAATTGAAATTATATATTGCTAATTACATTTTCTAAGATTAAATGATCTTATATATCATTTATTTATATTTTATGAGGATGATTTATTATATTTAATTTTAATGACAATTATTTATTTAGTTTTGGGAGTTTTACAACCATTCTGAGCATATATCAATTAATTTAACAACATGTTTATATATTTCTACCAACAAATAATAGAGAACTTACATCCTACTAGTATGAATATATTATAATTTTTTTAACAACCATATCATATATAGTATTTTTATAAGGCCCCATCCTTGAACCTTACTTAATCTTGAGTAATTACAAGATTACACATTGAGGATATTTTCAGGTATAGATTTTTAGAGAATTAGATCTTAAATCATGAAATAAATTCCACATTTAAAAAAATTGGTTACATAAAAGATAGTATTCATTTTTCCCATCAATGGAAACATATTTAAAATAAAACATGGATTCTTTCTTGACACTTCCTTGAAACTATCATCATATCATGTACCATTCCCTTGACCCGTGAAAAACATTTCAAAAACTTGGGATGAGCATAAAAAGCTCATTAAGGGTTATAAAAAGTATGGAAAAGAAACATGAGTACATATATACATAAGAATGAAATCATACTTTACCCATAAAACATAAGCACTTTAACATACCTCATAAAATCATGAATAAATCAAAGAAATCATAAGACATAAAGGTAACTTGAGGAATTCATAACATTCTTACGTAGGGAGTAACCCTCTTGGTTACGTTTAGAATACCCATCATAGTATATTCCCTAAATCTCTTCAGAGAAACCTTAATGTTTAACTCCTTCGCGTTACCCAATGCATTGGAGAGTTATATCGGGCTCACCTACCCTTAGTTTATCACAGAACCAACCGTCTTCATAAAAATTCCCAAGAACCACAACTTAATCGTATCACATAAAACATGCATAAAGGAAACATAACATTTCCACTTTTCAATCACATGATATAAATACAAAACATTGATATACAAACATTATGAAAACCATTTTCAATACCAAAATAAAAGAAAATTAAAACATGGTATTTATTTTTCATTCAACAAAAGTTATAGCTTGTAGAGGAAGCCGAAACTCAAATAATGGTCACGGTGGCGGAGAAGTCATTGTCGCCGCACACGTACGACAAAAAAAAACATTCCCTTTTTTTGTTTAGTAAACGATTCATTTAAAAAGATTCCTTTTGAATAAATGTAAAAGTAAAAGGGGTTTATACACCATATAAAATACTGTTATGTATAAAAAAATATTCTTCAATAAAAGGAGATTGAGACGATGTCCCTTACAAAGACGGTATCCTTGGATTAAGGATAAATCAATTACATAATTATGTGTGAAAAATGAATACACAAAATATAAGTGCATATTAAGTGTAAGACAATTAGAGGTTATTCACACATATTCATAGAACGACATATTCAAGGAGTACAATTTTATCCCAAAGAATCAAAATTGGGTTAAGAAGTTCCCTTGCAAAAATTCGACAGTCTAATGGCGTCACTTCAAAATTCAGAAAAAGAATTGATTAGAGATAAAAAGGATATCTCATCACTTGGACATAAAATTTACATCAATAAGGATATAGAAGATCATATCCCAAAATTACAATATGTAAATTAAAAGACCCAACAAAATAAGTCTTTTAAAAAGGAGGAGGGGGAAAAGTTCCCTTACCGACTTGGGTATCTTTCGAAACAGACACCCCATGAAAGAAGGACAATACAAACTTGATGTAAAAACTAATAAAAGAAATTATATTACAAAAGATTAGAATAATTGGAAGTACATATACCACTCAAAAGAAATGGTGGCAAATGTCGCATAAATCTCACGGGAATAAAAGTGAGATGAAAAATCCCTTACGAAAACTCGGCAGCCTAAAGACGCCACTTAAAACTTTTAAAAATGGATTGATTTGATCAAATAGGGCCTCTCATCATATGAACATAAAATTATAGTAAGAATAATATAAAATAACATCCCAATCATAAGATATATGAGCTTAAAAGGAATGACATAAAAGAGTGTACTTAAAAAGAAATAGAGGGGTAGGATCTATTATGAAAATTCGGCAGCCTAACGGCGCCACTCAAAACTTCCAAAATGGATTGATGAGAGAAACTAGGGTCTCTCACCATATGAACATAAAAAATACAGTAGGATTAATATAAAAGAACATCCAAATCATAATAAAGATGAGCTTAAAAGTAATGACGTAAAAGAGTGTACTTAAAAAGAAAGAGAGGGGTAGGATCCCTTACCTCGGGTCCGACATGCCTCGATCGTTCTTTAACCTCATGAATAATAAACTTGAGTTAATTTATACTTGCCTAAGATCCTTTTTCAAGTTCATTATTTCTTTTATATCACTTACAACCATGCTATGAACACTATGTAATTATTTAAGTTAATAATGGTCGTTTTGTAGATCATTGCTACTTGAGTAAAAAATAAACTCTTTATAATTACAAGTTTTTCATGTGGTAAAATATATATTATATCCAGAATTATATTAATTATGTAGATATTATATATATCATATATATCCATTATATACATGCATTTATAATATTACATAACATTTAGAGGAAATACATGAAATGCACCGTTCATGGAGACGGTAAGCCGTACGTACGCATGAACGATACTTCCATTACTATTTATTATGTAATGGAATTAAAACATAATGATAAATAATAGTATTATAATTCCAGTATGGTATAATACATTATATCATTAAATATATCCTTTATACGTACCACATTTGGTATTAACGAAACAAATCACTTTGAGGGGGTGGTAATCCGTACTTCCTAAAATGAAGATATCGCGTTTAACCATAATGGAAACCATAAAGGTATGCCATAAATGAAAAATACAGAAGCTTAAGTAAAACTTAAACATATTATATATCATATATAAATATAGTTTCATCTTAATGGCCACCATTGAAGTTGTTAAAAGAATATTGAACAATCATCATTTCGTGAGGCAGAAATTCACCATCCACAAGAAACAGTATGTTCTTTAACCATTAGATGTAGGTGTGTGTAAGTGTATCTAGAATAATTCTTATAAAAACATCCTAGTATATTTAATATACTGGATTTGTTACAAAAGAAATGAATAAAAAGAGTTTATGGCGTTGGAGAAGCAAAATAAAACAAAAGAACACAAGTGAAGACATTACCTTAAAATCGGGTATCTCTCTTTTATTTGAGCTCAAAGGCTTCCTTGGGAAGACTTCTGCCCAAATTGAGGCCTCTAGGAGTAATATAGGGATGTCTAGAGACAAAATTAGCAGGGGTTGGCCGATCCAAAGGCTTTAGAGGTGTGGGTAAGGTGGTAGAGGTGTAGGCCTTTTATAAGAGGAGAGGAGGGGGACTCTTGGAAAGTTACAAAATGTTACTTTTTTTTCAAATGCGTTTCGGATATTAAAGGTCCCACAATGATTTATTTCTTGGATAAGGTGGTAAGGGTTTGAAATATACTCATCCAATAGTTTTTTGACAAGTTTATGTTATAGTTATAACATTATCTTTTCATTTTATTTAAATCCATTATTAATTAGGTAATCGCTGCATCATCATGATGTCATAAATAATTTAATTTATTTAATGTATAAAAATTATAAAAAAACTATCATGATGTAGGAAATCGTTTTAGATTTCTAATTAATATTTATAGTCAAAAATATGACTTGTATAACCCCATTTAAAAATTGTTTTATTAAAACAACTAATGCTTGTGACATTTTTATTTTAACTTTAAATAAAAAGTTCTTTATGTCATTTTCCAACCAAAGTGGCTCCATGGGGTTCCCAAGTTGACCCATGGATTGTCTTGCTCGGCAATGACACATCCAATGAGGGTAGGACATGTTTCTAGGTCATTTCATATTATTAAAACATTAGTTTTACCTTAAATTACACTAATTACCTCTAATCGCGATTAAAAACTTAAAAGTTACTATTCACCAAAAAATTATTTTAACTCCATTAGACCACATATTACATCCTAATTACAACCATATATGTCGGATTTTTGAAATTCAAATCACAGAAGTGGTAAAGTTTCATTTAAATGAAAATCAGTTTTTAAACTACCACGTAGTGGTTTCACTATTCATCAAAAATTGAAGTTTTTCAGAAAAATACCAAAAATTCACCCTAATCTATATTTGATATTCCGAATTCAAAAATGATGTCTATTTTAAAAAATTAAAAAAATATATATTGTATTAATTAATTTATTAATTAATTCCCACTGTCAAAATAAATAGTGAGTTTTTAAGAAACAATATCTATTAAAATATTGACACTAGTTTAAGTACAATTTCAAAGTGAAATTAATTCCAATGACCACTATTCTATTAAATGGTAAAAATATATTCTAATTTAACTTTGAAAACAATTCAAAATATAATCTAATCATGTAAATAAATTAGATTAAAAAGTGGTTTTGAATTAAAATACAACATTTTTTCACTATTCATTAAAAAAATGAACTTTATCGGAAAAATACCAAAAATTTCCACAAAGTATATTTTGATGTCCCGATTCTAAAGAAGAATTTTATTTTGTCAAATATAACACATAAAATTGTCAAAAAGTGGATTTAAAAGAGGTTCGCCATCAAAAGGCGGTTAATCGACCTTTAAAAAAATATTAGAATGTTTACGCTTAAAATTGGATTCATTCGCATTTTTAATCCTTTAACATTTATTGTAAAAAGTAAAAATATTTGACAAACATATATAATAATTTTGTAATTAGTTCTATTCATTCCTGCCATTACAATAGATAGGTGTTAACTACCATTTAAAATAATATTATTTTATTATTAGAGTGCAACGTAAGATTCCCAACAAACTCGTTGTTGCGTATTGGGTACGCCATCGAGCATAGCGTCCCATTTAAAGTAATATTAATATTTTATTCACAAATATGGATAAATGTGCAAATGTCATATTCTTTATTTACCTGGGGTGTTACATCTTTCCCCCCTTTTGGGAATTGCATCCTTGTAATTTTAAAATTGGGCTTGGAAACTTCATTGAAAATCCCACATCGGAACAAGAGTCAGTAAAAAAATCACTTTAAAATAAAGAAAGAGAAGTACAAAGGTCACCCGAGTTAACCCATACTAGGATTCCATGTAGGAAAACTTGGATATGGAGGAAAAAATAAAGGGTCATGTTCTGATGGAGAGTGATAGTAAACATGTCTAGGAGAAATTTAAAAACAAGAAAATCACAAACTTGTGATGGGTTAAACAGTATTTGATTCCCCAGTAGGAAAAATTAACAGACAACATTTTTGTTTTAAGTTACTTTTCATTGAGGAATTTATTTATGAGCTTAACTAAAACATAAGGAAGCATACTTAATAGTCATGTTGACTTTCAACTTTTAATATATTTCTTACATGAACTCATATTTTCTCCGAAGGACAAGTATTTAGGATGACTTGTTCACATTAAGAGAGATATAATCAACTTCTAGAGAATCACCTAATCCACAAAAGAGAACTATATACTTCCCATGTCTTTAGACCATAAACAAAACTAAAAACCAAATTTCAACAAAGACCATTCAATAAACATCTATCCCTAAAATTCTACAAAGTAAACCAAACTTAGATTGAAACCCAATTATCTGAAGGATTTAATCACATAGTCTCCTAAGATAAATTTTAACATTTTTCTCCAAAATTACATCAGTTACTCTTACAGTCTCATACTGAAAAGTAATTAACCTAATCACATATCCTCCAAGATAGGATAATCATTTTCATAGATAACCCAAAATAAACTAACTCTTGATTCCTAAAATCATCTAACTAAAAATAATTAGTCAAACTAACCAGGGACTTCATGTAGTCCAGTGGTAGGCGATAAATACCAGTCACACTTTGGTTGCGGGTTCGATTCCCACTACTTTGTCCGACGCGACGGGTTATCACACGGTCTGTGTGTTGTCCTTTTTCCAAAACTATATAATTATTAAAACATTCCACAAACCAAGATAAAATATTCAAAAATAATCATAACATATTTTAACCTCAAGTGTTTCTCATTCCTTTCATTTTCCATCATAACATATAATAACCCATAATTACCTCAAAAGTAAGGATCATATAAACCCTAATGTTTACATTTATAATTATTACCTGAACTTCCACATCGATTGGTAATCTCATACATGATGCATTACAGAACATACCAAGGTTCAAGTGGTTGATCATGACTCCTTGATAGTTGGTTTAGAGCAACCACAAGTTTCCTCATTAAATCCCCCATTTCATCGCATCACTTAATCAGAGAACCACCACAGTTTCCTTCAAACCTATTGTCACTTTGGTGCCTGCTGGATCCATCCATTCACTAAAAATAGAAAGTTCATTTTGAGTATATCAACAAAACCATCATGTACTAATGAGGAAGATAAACACTAAGATATACTTACTCATTCACTTTATCTAAAACTAGGAATCTTTCTGAAATCCTAACCATTATGGTAATGTCACTTATGCTTAGAGAATACCCTAACCTATAAAGTTATCTAAACCGAACTCTGATACCAACTATAAGGCCCCAACCTTAAACCTTACTTAATCTTGATTCATTACAATATTACACATTTAGGATCTTTTTAGGTTTATATTTTTAGAGAATTAGATCATAAATCATGAAATACATTCCACATTTAAACAAAGTGGTTACATAAAAGATAGTATTCATTTTTCCCATCAACGGAAACATATTTAAAATAAAACATGGATTCTTTATTGATACTTCCTTGACACTATCATCATATCATATACCATTCCCTTGACATGTGAAAAACATTTCAAAAACTTGGGATGAGCATAAAAATCTTAGTAAGGGTTATAAAAAGTATGGAAACGAAACATGAGTACATATATACATAAGAATGAAATAATAATTTACCCATAAAACATAAGCACTTTAACATACCTCATAAAATCATGAATAAATCATAGAAATCATAAGACATAAAGGTAACTTGAGGCATTCATAACATTCTTACGTAGAGAGTAACCCTCTTGGTTATGTTAGGAATACCCATCATAGTATATTCCCTAAATCTCTTCAGAGAAATCTTAATGTTTAACTCCTTTGCGTTACCCAATGCACTGGAGAGCTATATTGGGCTCACCTTCCCTTAGTTTATCGCGGAACCACCCGTCTTCATAACAATGCCCAAGAACCATAACATAATCGTATCACATAAAACATGCATAAAGGAAACATAACATTTCCACTTTTCAATCATAAGATATCAACACAAAACATTGATATAAAAACATTATGAAAACCATTTTCAATACCAAAATAAAATAAAAGTAAAACATGGTATTTATTTTTCATTCAAAAAAGTTATGTCATGTAGAGGAAGCCAAATCTCAAATAATGGTCACGGCGGCGAAGAAGTCGTTGTCGCCACATACGTACCAAAAAAACATTCCCTTTTTTCGTTTAGTAAAAACTTCGTATAAAAAGATTACTTTTGAATAAATGTAAAAGTCAAAGGGGTTTATACACCGTATAATATAAATTTGTGTATAAAACAATATATTCTTCAATAAAAGGAGATTGAGACGATGTCACTTACAAAGACGGTATCCTTGGATTAAGGATAAATCAATTACATAATTATGTTTGACAAATGAATACACCAAATATAAGTGGATATTAAGTTTAATAAAATCAGAGGTTATTCACACATATTCATAGATTGGCATATTCAAGGAGTACAAGTTTATCCCAAAGAATCAAAATTGGGTTAAGAAGTTCCCTTGCAAAAATTCAAAAGCCTAACGACGTCACTTCAAAATTCAGAAAAAGAGTTGATCATAGATACAAAGGATATCTCATCACTTGGACATAAAATTTACATCAATAAGGATATAAAAGATCATATCCCAACATTACAATATGTAAATTAAAAGACCCAACAAAATAAGTCTTTTATAAAGGAGGAGGGTGAAAAGTTCCCTTACCGACTTGGGTATCTTTCGAAACATACACCCCATGAAAGAAGGACAAAAAAAAATTGATGTAAAAACTCATAAAAGAAATTATATTACACAAAGAGTAGAATAATTGGTAGTACATATACCAATCAAAGGAAATGGTGGAAAATGTAGCATAAATCTCATGGGAATAAAAGTGAGATGAAAAATCCCTTACGAAAACTCAGCAGCCTAACAGCGCCACTTAAAACTTCCAAAAATGGATTGATGAGATCAAATAGGGCCTCAAATCATATGAAAATAAAAGTACAGTAAGATTAATATAAAATAACACCCCAATCATAAGAAAGATGAGCTTAAAAGTAATTATATAAAATAGTGTACTTAAAAAGAAAGAGAGGGGTAAGATCTCTTACTAAAATTCGGCAGCCTAACGGTGCCACTCAAAACTTCCAAAATGGATTGATGAGAGAAAATATGGTTGCTCACCATATGAACATAAAAATTACAGTAGGAGTAATATAAAATAACATCCCAATCATAAGAAATATTAGCTTAAAAGGAATGACATAAAAGAGTGCACTTAAAAAGAAAGAGAGGGGTAGGATCCCTTACCTCGGGTCCGACTTGACTCGATCATTATTTAACCTCCAGAATAATAAACTTGAGTTAATTTATACTTGCTTAAGATCCTTTTTCATGTTCATTATTCCTTTTACATCACTTACTACCATGCTATGAACACTATGTAATTATTTAAGTTAATAATGGTTGTTTTGTAGATCATTGCTACTTGAGTCAAAAATAAACTCTTTATAATTACAAGTTGTTCATGTGGTAAAATATATATTATATTCAGAATTATATTAATTATTTAGATATAATATATATCATATTTATCCATTATATACATTCATTTATAATATTACATAACATTTAGAGGTAAGAAATGAAATGCATCGTTCACGGAGACGGTAAGCCGTACGTATGCATGAACGCTACTGCCATTTCTATTTCTTATTTAATGGAATTAAAACATAATGATACATAATAGTATTATAATTAAAGTATGGTATCATATATAATATCATTAAATCTATCCTTTATATGTACCGCATTTGGTATTAACGAATCAAATCACATTGAGGGGGTGGTAGTCCACACTTCCTAAAATGAAGATATCACGTTTAACCATAATGGAAACCATAAAGGTATGTTATAAATGAAAAATACAGATGCTTAAGTAAAACATAAACATATTATATATCATATATAAATATATTGACATATTAATGGCCACCTTTGAGGGTGTTAAAAGAATATTGAATAATCATCGTTTCGTGAGCCAGAAATTCACCATCCACAGAAACGATATGTTCTTTAACCATTAGATGTAGGCGTGTGTAAGTGTAGCTAGAATCATTCTTATAACAACATCCTAGTATATTAAGTATACTGTATTTGTTACAAAATAAATGAATAAAAAGAGTTTAGGGGGTTGGAGAAGCAAAATAACATAGAAGAACACAAGTGAAGACATTACCTTAAAATCGGGTATCTCTTTTTGGTTTGAGCTCAAAGGCTTCCCTGGGAAGACTTCTGCCCAAAGTGAGGATTATAGGAGTAATAGAGGGATGTTGAGAGACAAAATGAGAAGAGTTAGGCCGATAAAAAGGATTTATAGGTGTGGGTAAGGTGGTAGAGGTGGGGGCCTTTTATAAGAGGAGAGGAGGGGGACTCTTGGAAAGTTACAAAATGTTACTTTATTTTCAAATGAGTTTCGGATTTTAAAGGTAAAAAATTGATGTATTTCGAGGATAAGGTGGTAAGGGTTCAAAATATACTCATAAAATAGGTTTTTGACAAGTGTATGTTATAGTTTTAACATTATCTTTTCAATTTATTTAAATCCATTATTAATGAGGTAATCGCTGCATCATCATGATGTCATAAATAATTTCATTTATTTAATGTCTAAAAATTATTAAAAAAATATCATGATGTATGAAATCTTTTTAGATTTCTAATTAATATTTATAGTCAAACATATGACTTGTATAAACCCATTTAAAAATTGTTTTAGTAAAACAACTCATGCTTTTGACATTTTTATTTTAACTTTAAATAAAAAGTTATTTATGTCATTTTCCAACCAAAGTGGCTTCATAAGGTCCCAAAGTTGACCCATGGATTTTATTGGTCGGCCATGACATATCCAATGAAGGTAGGAAATGTTTCTAGGCCATTTCATATTATTAAAACATTATTTTTACCTTAAATTACACTAATTTCCTCTAATCGCGATTAAAAACATAAAAGTTACTATTCAACAAAATTTTTTTTAACCCCATTGAAAAAAACTTTACATCCTAATGACAAACATGTATGTCGGAATTTTCAAATTCAAATCACATAAGTGGTAAAGTTTCATTTAAACGAAAAATCAGTTTTTAAACTACCACTTAGTGGTTTCACTATTTATCAAAAATTGAAGTTTTTCAGAAAAATACCAAAACATCACCCTAAGCTATACTTGATATTCAGAATTAAAAAATGATGTCTATTTTAAAAAATTCTAAACATATATGTTGTATTAACTAATTTAATAATTAATTCCCACTGTCAAAACAAATATCGTGTTTTTAAGAAACAATATCTATTAAAAGATTGACACTAGTTTAAGTCCAATTTCAAAGTGAAATTAATTCCAATGACCACTATTGGATTAAATGGTAAAAATATATTCTAATTTCACTTTGAAAACAATTCAAAAGATAATATAATCATATAAATAAATTAGATTAAAAAGTGGTTTTGAATTAAAATACAACCTTTTTCACTATTCATTAAAAAAATGAACTTTATCGGAAAAATACCAAAAATATCCACAAAGTAAATTTTGATGTCCCGATTCTAAAGAGGAATTTTATTTTTTCAAATATAACACATAAAATTGTCAAAAAGTGGATTTAGAAGAGTTTTTCCATCAAAAGGCGGTTAATCGACCTTTTAAAAAATATTAGAATGTTTATGCTTAAAATTGGATTTATTCGCATTTTTAATCCTCTAACATTTATTGTATAAAGTAAAAATATATGACAAAAATATATAAAATTTTTGTAGTTAGTTCTGTTCATTACCGGAATTACAATGGCTAGGTGTTAACTACCATTTAAAATAATATTATTTTATTATTAGAGTGCAACGTAAGATTCCCAAGAAACTCGTTGTTGCGTATTGGGTACACCATCGAGCATAGCGTCCCCTTTAAAGTAATATTAATTTTTTATTCACAAATATGGATAAATGTGAAGATTTCATATTCTTTATTTACCTGGGGTGTTACAATTTTATAGTATTAGAGAGAACAATTAAGAATGTTTTATTGTTTAAAATATTCCATTGGATGGTGGTGGGAATCATTCCCTCATCTTTCAAAAAATATATGGGATAAGCCCTTTTATCTTGGAAGAAACTTTTTTTATAAATATCTTCATTTAAATCATGTTATAACATTTGATACAACATAAACTATTTCTATCAAAACATCATCACATTTTTTCTATTATAACTCTTTGTTTATAAATAACAACTTCTACCACAGAAGAGAAATGTGATAAAAATTCAGACCCTTTATTTAAAATTTATCTTATATTTGAAGTAATATTTTTCACCCAACCCCTTAAAGTATAAACTCCTTCTCCATCATTTAAATTCATACTTTACTATTTAAAAATATTTTATTCATCAATTTTTGAACTCCTATTCAATTTAAAAATAATGTTTAATATTTTTCTTATCACATTCCCTTTGAATTATATAAATTGACTTTATTAACACTAATACCAGATCTAGACTATCAATATATATTCTTAATTCAATTATATGATCCATGAAATTTCTCCTCCATTTAGTAGTCTTTCCATAATGAAAAACCACCACTACTTCTTGATTCCCCACTTAGGTTTCAATGACTTTCAATTGAACATCAAGAAAAAAATAATCATATATCTCCCATTTAATGGTTTTCTAGGCTCAATATATTTGGGATATTAGGTAAAATTTAATTAAAAAAATTCATATCATTGTTTATAATATGTTATTAGAACCGTTATGGTTAAATCATTGAATGAGATCCATATCTAGATCAATCTATAAAGTATACCCCACACTCTCTAGGATATTAATGTACACAATAATATTGAGTACATGAGTGGAGTTTAAAGTTCCTTTAAAAAAATTTCAACTAAATAATGGCATTAATACTATGTACCAATCAGGCCTTTATTTTTCTAGATAGATACTTTTTTGATTTCATATCATATTTAATGCATCCATATTCTATTGTTTCTATTGTAAAATAATCTCCATTTTCACAAGAATGAGAGTGGAGATATTAAATTAATCCTTCATGTGATTGTGATAATTATCTAGATCTATTTTTAATAGTTTCACTTGTTGTTTGATTAAGAATCATTTTTAATAACATATCTCATATTCATTCTTCATTAAGAGAAATTATTAAGTATTTAATTTCTTGTATTAAAATTATCCTCTTATAATATTGATCTCAATGTAATGTTTGATAATGATTATTCCATTTTATCTACAACATAAGTTTTTATCAAATAATTATGATGTTTTAAGGTCATTCAATTTGTACTTATATTAAATATGATCTAACGAAAATGATGACCCCTTTAATTTTAAATCATGTCCATTATTGGATTTAGATCTATATTTAATGACATATTATCTTTTTTTATGTTGATATGTAATCCATGATTATATCTAGAATAAAATCATGTCATTCCTATAACATATGACACTTATATAGTTGAGTGGGTGACTCTTTTTTCAAATCCATCATATTTATTATTAAAAACATATTCCCTTTATATCCCTACCTTTATGGTTTCATATCTATGTTTAAGACAATTTAATTATTAAAATAATAATATAATTCTTAGGTTCATTTATATCTTGGTTTCCTTGAATATTATAATCCATGTTCACCCAACATTGTCATGATATTACTTTTATATGACAATGACCTTAAAAAATGTTTTAGTGGAATGATAATAAAACTTAGAATTTTAAGGGGATTTTAGAATTTCACAACTTTATCTCACAAATCCTATTTAAAAATATAATTTTTTAATGATTTAGTTTTTATATCCTCACCACTACCACAATATTCATTCTCTTAAATCATATTGATGTGTAAATATTTACAAAACCCATATATTATGTTAATGGACTAAATAAAACAAAAATATATTTATATATAACCAAACACATTACATGAATAAGTTGTAAGAAAACATTTCATATATGTTCTAAGATTCAAATTAAATCAAATCTCATCACAATAGTATGTGTTGCATGACATGTAGTCATCCCCTACATTTCAAAACAGAGGTTAAGATCTAAGGTTGGTGGGAAATCTAACCCAAAATGTAACTACCCAAAGTTCAATACTCAATACAGACTTAAATTAAATTATAATTATACTACATAGTTTTTATAAATTATAATTAACTTCTAAATTTAAGCTCATAACCCATAAATAAGTCAATGTCAAGGTAGAATAAAACTAAATCAATTATCCTTCCTAACATGTAACCTCTTACATGCATGTATAATGTTCCTCAGAATATGTTTGAAAATTTAAACAGAATCATACATTAAAATTAATAATATAAAAATAGAATATTAATATATAAGGTAGGAAATAATTTTAAATAATTGAACATCTTCTCATAAATTTACACATGAGATAAATATTTATAAAAAAATTCATAAAATAAGAAATTATATGAAATTTGTTATTGAATAAACATTATAAACATTATATAAATAAATAAACTTGATACCTTTTCTTATTACTAATATTACATCATTCATATTATCATTTTTAAAGAGTTTAATAAAATATATTATATTGGAATAAAATATAAATACATTTCATTTCATATGAATAATTAATATATTATGGAAAAATTTACTATTATCAAAATCTAACATATTTAATAATATACGAATCATGATTATATCATTTATGAAAAAAACATTTGATATTTTCCAAATAAATCACAAATATGTATTTAATTAGTATATTACAAATTAATAATTATGAAAAATTAATAATTTAATATAAAGTATTTTATATTTTTTATAGATTACAAAAAATTTATAAACTACCTTATAATAGGTATATTCTTTCTATGTGAGCTTCTATAATTTATTGATTTCCTTCCCATCCTTAGGAATCCTCTTCACATGCATCCAAGTATGTGTTCATCATCTTCCTTATAATATATGTTTATCCATCCCCGACTCTAGAATTCATATTTGTTAATTTGTTTTAGGTTTTTTTGATGGATACTTTATAATTGTAATTTATTCTTAACCATTGGGAATAGTTTATATTTATTTTTCTTATTTTGATTAAGGATTTCTTAATTCATGCTTCAACCACTTCAAATTTCTATATTCTGCATCATGATTCAATTTACATAGCTCAATGGTTGTGATCATTTACGGTGTATTAAGATGTCATTTTTACAACCTTGATAGGTATTGAATAGGGTTCTCCCAACCCATAGAAATGTTATTCTATCCATATTGATCCAATGGGTACAAGAGGCTTCATCGATTTGATGCTCCCTAGAAGTGAAGGGCAGGTGAATGTGATTTTTAGGATATCATCACCTCTAGTAAGTGTTGTTTTATTGTTATAGGACTGATGATATGGGTTCTTGGTGTGATTTTCATTTTAGTTTCCCCTCACATTCCATTATTTCTACGTTTTATTTGTGATTTGGTGGGTTTTATCTAAGGACTTTGTCATTTTGAATGTAGTGCCTTTTTTCTTTCCTTTTTTATATACTCTAAGGGAAAATAATTGGCTATGGTTTCAAGGATGTTTTAATTGTTGGAGGAGGTTTTTTGTGAAATGGAAGCCTTTAGCGGGGAAAACACTATATATCTACAATGAGGAGTTTAGTATGCATGTGAAAAGATCCATCAAATTTAATTATATTGTATGGTTTTGGATCAAATTTTTTGGTTTTTCTCTATTGATATTTTTTTTATCTAGTTCTATTAGTGATCTCATGAGATGATGACTCATTCATTGATTGAATATTGTGCTCAATAGTGATGGAAGTGGCATGTGATGGTTGCTTGTTGTTTTTCATTGGCTTGAGGTAGTGGTCACACTAGTCAATTGGTGTTGGGATCAAGATTTGTGACCCAACCATTTACATGATCCACATTCCAAAATATTATTTTCTGGATTGAATATAATTTTTGTTATTTTCCTTATTGGTCCTTTTATTATGCCTAGTTCAGATGAATTTGATGTTCAAGTTCCCACCAAAACCAATAAAATTGGTTTTTAAGAAAAATAGAAAAATGGATTTGTATAGGATGGACATAATACATTATAATATCTATATAAACCTAACATATTAAAAACCTCAATTTATTCCGTGTAGATTAATGGTATTTAAAATAAATAGTCAATATTAAAAATATTTATTGATTAAATATTTATAAAAAATTTCGTATTAATTATATACTTTTTATAGTTAATTAATTTATAAATAGTTTATAAACTAAATAAATATTCCGAACACCATTTTCTATAATCTATAGAAAAATTATAAATAATCTAAATAAATTTAAAAATGAAAATTACAAAAATCATATTTTACCATTATATCATATTTAATTTTGTATTCTATTTTTTCCGTTATTGTTATATTTAAAAACCTATATCAGGGGATATGGTAGGCACATCACAACCTAAGATGATTTCATTAGTTGATTGCAATCATATTTTAGGATATATTTTATATAATATGATTGATATGCTTTACTATTATTGTGAAAATAAGTATTGTATATCAAAGATATTATAACTGATTATTACCTCAATCATGTGCTACTGTATTAAAAAAATATAACATAGCCTATGATGTCATATATCATGTGACAAAATATATTGAAATAAATGGATTTAAATTTTCCCTTATTCTATGATATATTATATTATATTTTATGATCTTATTATGTCTTGTAATATCTTATATCATATGGTATTATATTGTATAAAATATATGCACTTCTTAAATATACAAAATATGATATCAATTATTTTAATATTTAAAATTATTTCAGGAATCAATTTGATCATGCCATAGATTTGGTACAGATTTAATGTTTCTTAGGACTGAATGATACTTATTTTTTGGTAGAATAAAGACTTTACTAAAAGTAAAATTAACCAAAAAATTTTATTATAGATGTCTGAAGTGTGAATTTTTACAATAATCATTAATAAAAAATGAAATGGGGTCACGAGGAACATCATTGTGCCATATCATCTCAATGGTTGTTACCCATTTTTTTTCCAATCCACAAGAAACGAAGTTTCCTTCACTAAATTCATGTGTAATAATGTAGTTCATGGATGATAGAGTTTCTAAGAAAGTCTTCCACATAATGGTAAGCATCCAGGAAAAATTAATTGGGACATCCTATGATTCCAAATAGTTTAAGAACAATAAATTCATATAAAGAGTTTTCACAAAGTCTAATTTTGAGAGGATTTTTCCCCATTTAAAATAGTAAAAGTACACACAAGGGATGCTTGGAGTCAAAACAATATACCTTCATGTATAAGCTTATTAAAGCTACTCTATATGACTTGAAGAGTTTCCATGAAAGATGAATGAAGCAGATTCTTTAGTTACTGTGACATCTAAATTTGTAAATAGGCCGCCAAGTATTCATTGATAATATTGTTTCGTGGAAAATTAACCTGAAACAAGTCAACCACTACAGACCATAGGAGATAAGGTATGAAAAAGATTATAAAGAGATGATCAAAGTCTTCCCTATGATAGTTTTATATAAAATGATTGGACTAGATTCTGATTCCAATGGTTTATAGTAAATCATTAATGTTTAATTTTCAATGAAACACTATCCATGAAAGAGTAAAATAAAATGGAATAATATGTGGTTTTTTGATATTTTTTCCTAGATGTTAGTGTGTGATAGAATTTCCCATCAATATTAATCCTTTGATGATAAAATTCCCTTGAAAACATTCACACATACAAGAATTTATTCCCCATTAATGCTATTATTGTTTAGGAAAATCTATTTAATCTCAAAAGGTATGGGGTTAAGTGGTATCTCTGGATTCTCTTTAATTTTGCTGTTAGTGTCCACAGACATGTCATGGGAGGAAAATTAATTTTGGAGAGGGTTTTCAGTATAATTTTCCATCCAGAAATTTAGAGAGGAATTAGTGATGAAAATCCAATTTGAATCAATTAGGTTATTGTAAAAATATTTCTTAAAAGAAGTCCAAGTGGAGGATTCCATATATTTAAAACATTCATATTTGAGTTTTAATATAAATATAACTCTTATAAAATAAATAGATTCATATTTACCATTGATAAGTCACTACATAAAACTAACCTATAAATATTTATTTAATTTTTTTAGATTCTTAATTCATATCCCTCAATAATCAATTGATTGACATCAATTTTTCCATGAGACAGTTGAAATTGTTCTTTAAAGAATTATTCCACTCAAAATATTTTTTTTGAATGAGATGATGAACATTTTCATAATGGGTTTCATCCAATTATATACCATAAAATAAAAAACAAATTTTGAAACAATTACAGACTTTGAAAAAAAATTATGAACTTCAATAGATAACATTTGTTTCCAATAGGAAAGTTGTTTCTTGATTTGGCTCACAATATTAGAGAAATGGCCAGCCCGAGGTTTTTTTCAAAACATAAGAACAACAAGGTAAATTAATTGTAAATCTACTTCTCTAATCCCATTAATATTGTTTATTTTCAACTCTCCTATCCATTGTAATTATTTTACAAAATTATAGAAATGTTTTATTCCAACTAATTTTACGCCCTAAAACTTTTTCATAGTGGAGGTGATAATTTTATAAAATTTTTAGGTTTATTATTTACCCTTGAATGTAAAGGATAATTTCATAATAATATAAGATATATGTAGGGAATATAAGACCTAAAATATCTCTAATGTGTTTTATCTTATTCTCAGTCACCATTCTAAGAAGAAGTATTCTCATGTAATCTTTAGAAATGGAGAAAAGAATGGATGAAAGGGTTTCTAAAATTTGACACATCATGAATAAGATAAACATACATCAAGGGAGAAATTTATTAGAATAGATACATGGGGTAAAATTTGGATGGTTTTCACCCATTTAAAAAAGGATTCATAGAATCCAAACCATGTCAGGTCATCACATTATGAAGCCCCAAACAAGTGTGTCGAAGGATTTTTTGACATATAGTTTGATAGAAATGTTACCTCCTATTGTGGGATTCCTAAGGAGGTTAACACATTAAAAAATCATGATAAGACAATATCTTATGGTTATACCTTTGATAAATCCAAACTAATTTGAAGACACAATCCTGTTGATGATTCTAGAAATCCTATTGGCTATAGTTTTTCTAATAATTTTGAAAATAGTGTTGACAAGAGAAACTAACCTGAAGAGGTGTATTTTATTAATATTTTCATCATTAGGGTTGATGGATAGAAATTGAAAACTGATACTTTTTTTAAGTTGATATCCTTTTAAAAAATTATTGACCAGTGTAAAAACATTATTGAGTATATTACCCTAGAAAAACTGAATGAAGGAATTTATAAAAGTATCCATCCAAGGAGAGATACCATAATTTAAGCTAAAAATGGACTCTTTGATCTCAAAGGAAAAATTAATATAATATATATTTTAGTTATCCTCTTGATTAAGAATATTAATAATGATATCTTCATAATATTCATTAGCAGTACTAGGGTAATTAAAAAACTCATGAAATTGGAAACAACATGTCCTGTTAGGTCTTCACTCTTATCAAAGAAGTTCCCCTTAACACTAAGAATGGAAAGATATCTATTAATATTCCTTACAATTTGAATATAGTTGAGGAATTTTGTGTTTATTTTTCCATCATTGATCTATTTTATTTTTAAATATTCCCCATACATGCTTTATTTAATATTAAGTAATACATTTAGGTCATGGTGACTTGATTTTCCTATTTAAGGCTATCAAAAAAATCATTTACAGTGTTCCTTACTTGGATATAAAAGATGAATGAGACAATATATGAGAAATTTTAATTAATGTGGCTTAAGGAATATTTAATCCATTATTTAATTCTTTTTCTTAAGGACCATTATCTTTAAGATATAATCAATAAAATCATCTTTGAAGTTGAAGGACCTCCAATTCTAATGAATAAAAGGTCTATAATCAGGTTGTGTAGTCATGGAATTATTAGATCCAAAGGGGAAGGGTGGTTTTGTGACATTATATTTTATTTTCAAAAATAAGATGGTGTTCAGAGTTGAATTTTGAAAAGGTTTAGAAAGATATCGAGGCCAAAAATTGTGGGGGAGGGGTACATCATTAATACAATTTTTATCCAATTTCTTGGAAACTATTGAATATATGTTCCTTCTATACTAGATATATTTTGATCAAAAAAAGGTTTATTTCATATAGATAAATATCCTCATCATAAGATTTAAATTATATTATTAAATTAGAATGTTTTCCAATGCCAATACTCTCATCAAGGATTATTATAGAATTAAAATGTCCCATGAGTGTCCATGGGAAATTAATAATTTTTCATACTATCAAAAATGGAATTCCAAATGCCTCTTATATTTATATCTATTGTTGGAATAAATTATTGAGTAAAATTTCTGCAATCTTTCATAATGAATATTTTGAGTAACCATCTTCTCGACGGAGGTGGTGGAAGAAATTCTCTCCAACCCATGTTGAGAAAAAACCCAAAGTCACTTTGTGTCGTTTTTCTATAGGTTTGTTCTAATATGTTGATAAATGGATTTATCAATTGATGAAAAATTCTATGTGAATATCATATTTGGTTTAGAGATACACAAAATATCAAGTTTATGCTATCTTATAAAGAGTTTATGGGCTTTAATTTTTTCAGGATTGGAAATCCCTTGAAAATTCCAAAAAAGGATCTTCATTTAAAATTTTGTTTGGAAGAAGATCCCCCTTTTTTCAATCCAAAAGTGTTTTTTTGGTTTATTATATAGTAAAAAAGGACTTTTTATAACACTTATTAGTATTGAATTCATATTTAGTGAGTGGATTCTCTAGGATTGGGTAGTCCATTGAATATTACTTCTTAGAAGAATTATTATCATCAATTCTGATTGCTGCTAAAATAGAATTAGTGCCCTAAAATTTATGGCCACTGAGGCTAACAGACCTAGTATCTAGATTGATCACCATTGCTATTTTTTTTGTGTCTTCAATTTTTCCAATGATATCTAGGTCAACTATATCCATAGAAGGGTTCCTAGTATGAATAGATTCATCCTGTATAGATGGGACTCTTTGATTTTCAGGTTGAGGATAAATGGCCTTGAAATCAGTATTTGTGATAATTTAATCTTGAGAAAGGCCATGGTTTATGCCCAAATATTTCTCAACATTATTAGGTAGATATATTCTAGGTCTATATATTGAGTATCTAGCCACATATTTTGGAGGAATACATTAGATATTATAGAAATTTATTCCTCAAACATAGATTTATGGGGATTTTCGGATGAAAACTTTTCATAAGGATGAGTTAAAAAGGAATCAAACTTCATAGTAGAAAAATTTTAAGGATTATTAGGAATTTATTTAGCAATGTTCATTACATCCATAGAGATATCCAATAAAATATCTTCAGCCTCATTTATTTGGTTCATATTTGGATCAAAACTATTGATGGGAGAATCAAAATCATACAATTTTTCTTCCTCATTAGCAAGAGAGGACCAATTTTTTCCTTTGACATATTTCACATCAATGGTACCTATCTTTGACCCATTTCCCCGATCCAAAAATTCTTATACGTTCAGTTCTATCTATGAAAATTACCTTGTCTTTATTTCTTCAATTAAATTCTTTCTAGTCATCTGGATATTTTTTGTTCCTCAGTTGCTTTTAAATTTTCCTTCATTTGGAGATGTTGTGTCCTAATATCCTAGAAAAATCATAGATTGGAGGAACAAATTCATAATCAATTTTCACCTCAATATTGAGGTCATTTTAAATGAAATAGATCACATATAGAGGTTTAATATGAATATAATATTCAACTACAATTCTTGCATACATACCCATGTCTCTATTTATCATGTGATGATCAAACTTTAAAGTAATTCCAATACAAGGAGAAATATCATTTAATATTTTACAGTGCCAAAAAACTAGCTCAACCCATGAATCATAATATAAATTTGAACTGTTGGGTTCCTTGGAATAAAGGGAATAAAGTTGATATTCCATTCTAAAATCCTCAGAGTTCCAGGCTTTAGGTGGACATTCCCAGTCTTCCAAACTGCTTCAAGATCATATTTTCTCATCAATAGGATATCGAAGAAACCTATACTGATTAGGACTATCTTCTATTTAGTTCCTCCCCAACAAGGTGATATTTGTGATATAAGATCATATAAGACCAAGGATTATCCCCTTTGGACTAAACGTAACATCCATAAATGGTAAATTTTCATAAAATCATTATTTTTTGGAGAACTTTGAGATCTTCCCCAAATGAAAATCCTCCATCATTTATTTTCCTGAACGAGGAAGGCCTAGGGACATATAAATGTTAAAATTAGATCTATGTAGTTCATATACAATGAATATTACATTACTCTTTGTTTTTTATGAGGCTACCTTTAGGATTAGGTTCCCCCCAGGTTCTTCTTAATATTATCATGTTCACAAATTTCATGATTGAAAGATCTCTCCCATTCCAGGAAAAAAGAATCTATGAGTCGATGGGAAATCAGATTGGAGAGGTGTAATTGATTTCATCTCAAAGGTAATCTAATGGATCATCACCGGGCCTTCTTTCCAAAGAGATAAAGATCCGTATCTCATATATTTTATAATTTATAGTTAATGAAACGTCATACAACTAAATCATAACCATGATTTTATATAACTTTAAATAAAAGTAATGTACAATACAAAATGAATAATGAAGAACATACTATTAATTGAAGATGGAAATTATTACCATCCTTAATCACAAACTTGATAAGGAAGGCAATATGCATCTAAAGGACTCATTACTCTAACTTTGGTTAATGAATCACCAATCTCTTAGTTAAGATTGTCCAAGAATATTAGGTATACTATTACCATGTTTGTAAAGGTAGAAGGTTGGGATTTAGTCTATAATGATCCTAACCTAGATACCCAAACAGTACCCAAATCATACCACTAGTGACCCCATGATCATTCCATAATCCCAAGGAGGTTGTGAGTAGAACCATTAGTCATATATTATTATTTTAAATTATTATGTATTTTAATTAATAAAATAAGTCATCATTAGGTCATGATGAATTCCCGATATGAATCATTTGTATTTTAAATGTTCAAAAAAAGAATAGAACCTATTCTCCATAAACAATAACATGTGCAATGATGATACATATCATCATTAAATATTAATAATATAAAATAATGAAAAATCCATCTCTATATTACTGACGATAAAATGAAAAATAGACTCATCACTAATACACCAAATAATTTACCATATATGACCAAAAAATCATAATACAATTTGTAAGAATAAGCAACGATCCAAAAAAATTCTCTCGAAAACATGGTTTTGATGATCTAAGGTCCCTAGTGACCAAAACTACCAATTCAATCTATGTCCAAAATATCTACATTGTGGTAAAATTGTTACAAGTGTACTTGAAATAAAACAATGGAAATCTAAATTTTTATCAGAGACTATATGTAGAGTGTGAGAATAAATACATGGTAGAAAGACAACAACGGTGTCTCTACTCACATAGTGAGTAAACATGTGTATACATTATCATATCTAAAAATGTACATATATATAATAAATTATTTTTTAGAAAATAATCCATGAATAGAAGTGATAAGAAAATAATAATATCAATGTGATTATTAACTATACCAATTTTTTTGTACAAGGAGGGTACATTCTTAGACAAACCAAATTTGAAACATGATCAGAATATGTGAAGAATGAATATGACAATGTCATAGTACAATAACCATATCGAGAGAAGAGAATAGTATATATCGATTTAGAAAAATCTTATAGACTATCCCAGGGAAAGGGAATAGTCTATATAAAGTTAAGGAAATTATAAATAAAATTAAAGTGAAAGGGAATATTGTATAAAAGGATAGAAAAATTTTATATCCCATATTAGGGAAAGGGAATCATGTATACCAATTCTAGGAACTATTACCCATCCTATTCCACTACTGAATACCATATCTATTTAAGAATTATATAATAGTTCTCAATTACTTTCCACATAGCCAACATATCAAAAAATAGTAATTATCATAAATACATCTCTAATTACAAAAAAATCATTCTCAACATAACAAGTAATAGAAAATCCAATATATACACACCAACTATCATAATTTATTGATATAAATAAAGGATACAAGTAAGAATGTAATAAATAGTTAGCAATTCAGTGGATAAATGAAAACATAAAAATTAATCAAGAATTCATGTATTTAATATTGATGAAGTTCAAGAAATGACATAACCTATATTGAAATATATCATTGGAAGAAAAAAAGGCACAATACAAGGGAAAAACAGAACATATGTATTTATAGAAATATATATGAGGAACAATGCATAGAATTTTAATAACGAGGTATGTAGAATTTATGGTTATGAAAAATCAACAACCAACATGGTATGATTAATGATGATAATGAGTTTGGTTAGTGAAATTATTTACTTCCAATACTTTATCAGAATGTGTATAACTATTATTTACTAAATTTGAGGTTAGGTTTAAAAAACCATTTGGTACTCAACCCTATTTTCAATAAAATATATCCAGAGTTTAGTTTTAGAATCCTTCCCGACACTAAACATTATAGTAAAACTAATACTCATAAAATTGAATGCTAAAATAGAAAATTAAACATTAACAAACATATATTTGAGAGAACATATTATAGAACAATGAAATTACCCCAGAATTATTTCTTGAGATGAAGAATTAAAAAATTAGAATTTATTATTTAAAACCTATTATATTCTTGTTGGTTAGGAAACCAGATTAAAATTTGTATTTATAATACATTATGTTTTGTTTTAAAACCTAAAATATTTTGGTTAAAAATCATTTCCTCCCATTTTTTCTAACCCAATCACTATCTCTTAACTGATTAAACCACCTAAATAAGGTTAGGAATTTTTCATGAATGTATAATTAATTGAGTTTATATTAAAAATAGAAGAATTATTTCATAAACCATAATTAATGGCTCAAGATGACCACCTTGAATAATGAATAGTCATGTCATAAAAACATTTATTTTAAAAACCAAGTTACCTTATTTTATAGTATGAAGATACAAAAACCTAAATATAATATAACTTAATTCCATGACCAAATATTCAAATTAATAGAATATTTATGTTACTTTGTCAAAAATAATGTTATGTGGCATAACATAAATATATGAAAACAATATCCCTTTATGATTTCAAAATCATTTGAAACATTATCACACTTCCAAACACAAACCTTTATTTATGAAATCCTATCATGAATTAAGGAATTTTTTTAAATTTTTTTTATAATTATGAAAAATTTGTAACTAAACACTAAAATATACTATTTGGATTTATAATAGAATCCATGCAAAAACATACCATTAAATTAATCAAAAAACAAAAATATACATATACACAAGGAAATAAATTAAAACAAGACCTTAATACTTCTTATCAATACCCATTTATATTAAAAATTTAACATGAATATAAAGATTCATATAATAAATAAACTTCTCTTAAGGTTATAAATAATATTTTTTAAATGAAAGTAAGATTGAATCCAAACCATTAAATAATCTCATGTGAAATCCCATTAAAAATATTTAACATCATGTGTCAAATTTTTATTAAAAAATATAAATTCACTAATTCCTAAAAAATATATTTATTATTCATAAAGAGTTTGGAAGATAAGTTTATGTTATATATATATAGAACATGAAAACACATGAAGGATTGAAACTACCTACCATATAAAATCCCTAGGGAGCTAAACATATTACAATAATTAATAAATGTCACCTACTAACCATTAATGTTTTTCATTAAAAAGAACCCCAATTAATAGTTACTGTAATCAATAAATTAATAATCCCAAATCCTCAGTATATGATTACAAACATACATTTAATGCTGTAAAAATTAAATTCCCAATTTAAACCTACCCAAAAGCCTCTAATTCTATATCTATATATTAAAATATATAGAAAAAATTATTGATCCATTATCCTATATCAATTCACCCATAAACGGAAGCTAAAAACCAATTTAATACCAAATTATAAAAGAGATAAAGAAGCTCTTGGATTTGTGGTCATTTAACTATACCTTGATAAAATAAAAAAACTAAGATCCATAATCCTCGATACTAAAAATTATAAAAAATATAATAACTATTAAGAAGAGATGAGAGTGAGAGGTTATACTTTGATTATGTGAATTTGACCACTCATGAACACCTTTGATTCATAATGGAAAAATTGAAGAATATAACCAATTGGATCTCTCTATGAGTGTGTGGACGATAGGGGAGAGTGAGAGTTGAAGGGACAATTTAGAGTTTTAATAAAAGATATTGTAGAAAGGCACATTTTCCCAAATTTCAAAGGAGTTGAGAGCCTATGAGAACTCTAGTGGGTATCCATTGATAATTTTTTGGTAGTCTAGTTATCCAATAGATGAATCACTAAACTTTTGGTGGAATTATATCGAAATTCCAATGACTAACTAATGCTACCCTAAATTTAATATCCTACACCAATCATAGGTTAATCTTATTACATGTTTCACTATATATATTACCATCATGGACGAGTCTTGTTACGCTTCCTAAAAATATTAAGAGTGATCACTTCACCAATATATTTCCAAAATTCATCCCAATATATTATTTTATCACATAAATTCACAAGTTAAATCCCTATGAATACCTTAATTAATATCATTAGGTTATGGTCAACTAAAACATTCCCTCCATAAAACTATTCTTCTATAAGAAAACCAACAAATTATTCATGAACAATCCTTTACCAAACTTAAAAACCATCTAATATAATCTATACTAAAAAATATCCCAAAAAACATCAAAAATTAAGACAATCCACTAAATATATCATGTTTTCAATTCAAAAATTTATAAGAATATATCCATACTATTCAAAAACTAAACACCACACTATACTCACACTTATGGTAATCCCTTGTATAATAATCACCCATGATTTATATATGCATGTCCTTCTATTAAATTATAGTTTATTTAAATCTATCAAATGATAAAATAGTTTTATAGAAAATAAGAGTCCCATTTCAAAATCACACGACTAATTCATTTCTAAAGACACTGTATTTTGAAAAATTAACTTATTCTATAAATACAATTTAAGAAAACATTTTTATAGTTTAATTCCTAAAATAAACCCATTATAAATTCCCCTTTATTTTTAAAACATCATTCCATTAAAAAAATGAAGTTGAAAAAATTTTACTTTAATTTTAATAGAAAAAAGAGTCTGACATAACTACACATTTATAATAACATGGAAAATATAAAAACATGGAGAAAATTAGTATCATTCTTGGGAGATAGGTTTAAAAAAATTTAAAATAAAATATCAAAAAATAGAACAAGTAGAATTCTAAAATATTAGAATTGTATAGAAATTTTAATGATATATCATAGTTTTGGAATAAATAAATATGAAGAACTTTTGTATAAGAAGAGAAAAAAATCTTGAATGGTAGGACATCTCTTAGTATGAAATAAAATACACATGAAATTAATTACTATAAAAAAATTAATTATAAATTGTAAAAAATTATATTTGTGTATTAATTTAATTAATTATATCTCCCATTATAAGTGACTCATGAAAAAAATGATTACTTTATTAGTTTCATATAATTAATTAAAAACACCTCTATCTCAAAAACATATACAATTATAATATAATTAAGATTCATATACTTTATTGCAACAAAAAATTGATGATACATGAATAAATGTATAAAATAAAACATAATAAATCCTTATAACTCTTATCCTGTTTCTCTATTTAAGAATAAAGGTACTCAAATTAATATATCACTAATACTTGGGATATATAGACTAAATACCAAAAAATTCGTTGAAAAAATTTTCTACACTCTAAATATAATATATATACTTGGAAATGTTGTAACCCTTATATCTTAACATTATATATCAAATATAGTAAATCTAATAAAATCCTAAAACTCCACTTAGATACCACATGCAATGACACTAACTTGGATACCCAAATATCACCTAAATCTATCCATCAATAACATAAAAAGAATAACTCAATCCCCAAGGGTTGAAGACTAGTGTTGTAGGTCTTGTTTAATCATTAGGGATTTATTTACCTTCTTTAATTAATAAAATATTTAGTGAGTGTGTCTTGCCGAAAATCTAGTATGACTTATCCATATATCATATTTCCAAAAACAAAGAATAACTTGTTCACCAAGTGGAAAAACCTATGAAACAATGAAAAATAAAATCACTGAATATTAATAATATAAAAGAAAAAAAACTTCATCTCTATATAAATTCGGATCAATCATACAATAAAATAAAAATTATTTAACCAACCATTGTGTCATACTAAACAAATAGACTTAAAATAATTAAGAAAAACATGAAATCATCCAAAAAGATGTTTCCATCCCAACATTATCTCTATACTCCATGTACCCTATTATTTGAACATACTAAACTGGTAACCATTTCTAGAACATATACAATTGTAATGAAATATACCATCATACATGAAATAAAATAATAGAAATCAAAATTTCCACTAGAGCCCATGTGAATGGTGTGGGCCAAAATACTCTGTAGGTTACCATGAATGGTTTATCATCTCATGATTTAAAAATATAGTCATATGTGCCAAAATATATACATATTTATATATGTATAAAAAAATTATTTTATAAAATCACCAAAACATGCATCAATAAGAAAATAATAGTATCCTGATAAATATATACTACAAAAATAACTCCCTGTATAAGTATGTTCCTTACCTTAGAAAACATACTTTAAGACCATCTAAAAACATAAGACAAATGAATATAAAAATGTTACAGTGAAATACCCATCCTAAGGGATTGTAATAGTGTATATCAATTTAGGGAAATCTTGTAGCTCATTCCTATGAAATGGAATAGAGTATACCATGTTAGGGTAATCTTACTACTCTTTCCAGGGAAAGGTAATTGTGTATACTGATTTATGGAAATATTTTATTGCTTCACTATTAAAGGTAATAATGTGTACCAAGTTAAGTTGTAGTAATACCATACCATTCTATCAGTCAGTGATATATTTATTTAAGAAATTTACAACAACACTATAACACATTCCACATGAACAATATGTCATGTAATAAAGAAGATTATGAATACATTATTAATTATAGAATATATATTCTCAATATAACGAATAATAGACAATACCATATAAAGATATAAAATATTATAATATATTGATATATATCAAGGATATATGTTAACAGAACTTATCTTTTTCTTATTTCCATCGATAAACTATAACTTGGAATGTAATCAAGTATTCTAGTATAAATCCAAATTATTCTAGGGACATGACATAACCAATATTTAAAACATAATAGTGACATGCTAAAAAAGTTACAGTATATAGAACAAAATTAGTAAATATGTATTCAGGGAAATACAAGAGAATCACTATCTATGAATAGTAACAATAACATATAAAATACCTAAGGTAAATTATAATAGAAAACCAAGATAACTTTCCTGAATATTGAATATATTATATAATATATTTTGTAATAAGAAACACATAATCAAAATGTTTTTTATTTAATAAAGCACCATGTATTTTATGTTCACTGGGAACCCTTACATCTACTAAAAGTAAATAGATCATCCACATAGAATAATTAAAAATTCCCGTAGATTCAAAACTCTAAATCAAACCCAAATTCAACTATTGAATTTAAAAATTCAAATGTAAATAAATACTCAAGAACCTCTTAATTTACAAGAAACTCAAGAATATGTCTAACCATAATTTAACCAATTTTAGGTTTCATTTAAAAAATCATTTGGTAATCAACACCTAATTAAATCAATTTAAAACTAATATTATTAATTTACAAAGACTTGTTTTAAAATGGTTTCTACAAATAAAAATTTATTAAAAACAAATATAATCATTGCTCTAATTTTTTTTATGATGGGGAATAATTCTTTAACAAATTTTTTTTTGAAAAACCATATGAATGAAGAATGAAATTACACAAGAATGTTTTCTCAAAATAAAATTTCCACAAACTAAAATTGATTATGTAGAGCCAATTATATTTTCATTCTTTAAGGGAAATGAATACAATTATAATTTACAGAATATTAAGATTTGATTTAAAACCTCAAATTTTAAGATTAATAATCATTCCTTCCCATTTATTCAAACCCAAAACATATCTCATCGTTAATGTTACCACTTAACCAATGTTAACTATTGTTTAGTAACTTCTAATTAATTTTAGTTACAATGATACGAGATTGAATATTTCAAAAAACATGATAAAGTGATTAGGTGATTTTTTTGAGTATGACCTCCTCATATAACACTAAGATTAGTTTTTGAAACATGGTTATCTCATTATATAAAGTCTTAAGATGGTATATCTTAATTATGAATAAAATATTTCCAATTTTTTTGACCCAAAGTACAATAAAGGAGAGATTTATTTTTTAAATTTCTCAAAATAATGTTAAGTGGAAGAAATAAAATATATTAAAAATAATATACCATTATGGATTTTAAAACCCTTTCAAAATTTATGAATATTTTAAAAATAAAACTCATCAAATGAAATATTTTTAATTATTTAATAACACATATTCACCTTTTAGGTTTTCCAAAAGTGTCCAACAAGAGAATTGAAACATTCCTCATAGCTTTATTAAATATTCCAAGTATAAAACAAATAATGTAAACATGTTAAACATAGAAAAATTATAATTTAGAAACATTTATTTCCCATATAAAAACATGAAAGTTTGTACAATGAAATAATTACAAAAAATTAATTAACCAACGTAACATTACATATACAAATTAAACATTTAACATGAATAGTGATGAACTTAATAGAAATCAACTTCTACCAAGGTTATAAATCAAATTCTTCAAATAAAGAAATAATGAATCAATATCATCACCTAATCTCATGTGGAATCCTATTTCAAATAATTTACTGAATATTTCAAAATACTACAAAAAATAACCCATTCATAAATTTTGAAAATATTTGTTTATGATTTGTTGTTATTTTATAAAATTATAAGCTGCAATTAAATCTTTATAAGCTAAAAAACACCAACAAGATTGAGTGCACCTTCTATATATAACCATTGATGAGAATAATATACTCTAAGAGTATTAGAAAAGTTATTAACCATTAAAAAAGTTTCCATAAAGAGAGAGTCTAAAAAATAAATCAAGATAATTAATGAATAAATAATACCAAATAAAACCTATTTATATAAATCAAAAAATGTATCCAATATTATAACTTAATAAAATCCTCTTTTAATATAACTAAAAAAAATTAATTCCATCTCAATATCATGAAATACCCAAAATAAATTAGAGATTCACTAGTATAAATCAATTCACCCATCAATGTAGGGTAAATAACCTAATTAAGAAACCTTTAGTGAAGGGATTAGAAATAACTAATCAATGAGGTGATTTTAACTTTCATTGGGGAAATAAATCCACCAAGATCCCTAATACACCTTAATGAAAATCAAAAAGAAAGTGAAGAGGAGGGAAGGAGAGATGAGTGGGAGAGGTTATACCTTGATTCTGGAGAAGATATTCCTCTTAAAATCATAGAATCATGGAAACAGAAGGAAAAAAACAACCAAAGGTATTTATATATTTGTGTGTGAAAGTATTGATAGAATGAGAGTTGGGGGACCCATTTAATGGTTTATAAGAATTTAAGGTAAAAATAAACTTTTCAATCCTAAATGAAAATGAGTTTGTAATCCACTAGAACCCTAGTGGGTATTAGTTAGTTTTACAACATTATTCTAGGATTCCATGAGATGAAATAATATATATTTTTTGTTATTTGACCAAGACTCTAGTGGACTAATACTACCACCCCCACTTGAATTCCATCATCCCAACACACTAAAATCATATCCCATGATTCTCTATCTATCTTAACCCCATGAAAAATAATGAAAAAATACCTAGATGCTATGAATTAATTATTTATTGGTCCAATTCAAAAATTCATTTCCGAAACTAAAAATATAAATATCTATTAATACCGAAATTAATATCACCATGATAAGACTCGTTATAACTTTATCTTGTGAAGAATTGGAAAAAGATACATAATTCATTTTTTTTGGATTTATCCTCTTTATATAAGAAATGGGAATAATCCCTCATCCCTAATGTATTTACTTAAACATTACATAACATCCATGTAATTTCATATAGTCCCAATCCATTTATAACTCCTTATAAGGTCATGCATCTTTCAGTTGAATGCTTTCATTTAATTCTCTAATATGTTTAATGATAACCTTATATAGAAGAGACTTGGACATTGACATTTAATAATCAGACTCTTATATTATTAGATTTTAAATATGACTAATATATCACAATACATTTGATATGTCTATATCATAGGATATAATATAGGTAAGGAAATAATATAATATCAATATTTTTCCATATGATATCCGATACATGAAATATGTTATGACTTGGAATTATAAATATTAAACAATACATAATACTGATTTCATACAATTTGATATATCCAAAATAAATAATATGTATAAAATAATTTATTGTATATCTCAATCGACTATATTTTTATAACACTTTCAAGTTGAATTGTACATTTATTTAGGTGGATTATTAATATTGTGAATAATATGAGGAGATATTATTTAATTATCTCAATTATAATTGATTTTAATAATTTCAAAAGTGTGAAGTTATACTATCTAAAATACTAGAAAAATTTAATTCAGAAGTGTTTGAAATTAATTAGATAATAGAGTAAAAAAAACTCTATTAGCAGGAAATTTTGACAAGTTTTGGAAGCATTGGATGGAGTATTGATAAAAAACGTAGATATAAATTTTTTTCAATACGTTTAATATATTTTATGTTATTAAATTTATAATAATTTATTAAATAATTATTTTGGTGGATTTATTCTCAAAAGGTTTGAAAATTATAGGTAATTATGATTTTTTCTCTTGAGGATTGATAAATTGTTTATTATTATATTTATAGATTATATTAGTATATTCTAAATTATAATCAAGTAATTTAAAAACCTAAAAAGATAAAATTTAATATTAATTAATTTAAATGTTCATCTTGTTCTATAACAGTGCCCACTGAGAACCATGTAAAGGTCTACTGGATTGATAGTGAGAGTAGTAGTAGATGTGGGTGGCTGAATTTGACAATAGGATTCTGGTATCCATCCATAGAGATATTGGTTTACTATATAATCCTATTGTATTCTATTGATCATATAATTATGTTTATGAAGATTGTTTTAGTAGGGGAAGATTTTTATTTTATAGGTATGAGTGTGTCATTTTTAAAATTTATTAAAATAGGATAGGGAATTGGTTACATTTATTTTTATTTCCCTTTCCATCCTACCTTTAAACTCCTCCCATAATACCCAATGGTTATTTTAATCATGTTAGGTCAATATAAGTTTATCAATAATTTCCTCTTATTAATTTTAGACATTTACTTTCATTTTTTATTAAACTCTTCCTTGTTTTAGACATTTTGAGTTGGGGTTTATCAGAATAAGTTGTTACCCTCAAGGGATTTTCTTATGGAAGTAAAAATAGTTGGTTATAAATTTTTTTTACTCTATTACTATTATAACTAATTCAAAATATACACACAAACATATATATATATATATATATAGTTTCCATTTTCCTTGATTTATAATATTTGGGGATTTGTTTCTAAATTAATTATTTGGGGTTTTGGGAATGTCTATTGACAAAAAATAGTGATTAAATTATTTTGTCTATATAATTGGTGGATATGCTTTATGATATTTAAAAGTTATATGGTCTCACTCCTTTTATGTGAATTAATCAGTGGTAATGGACATAAACAATTTTATTTTATAATTATAAACTTATAAATTTTTTAAGTTTTTTTTATATCTAGTGTTCATGGGATTATAAAGTTTGTAATTTTTTTGTTTCCCTATGAATAAAATATTTAAGTGAATTCAAAGTCATGAAAGAAAATTTAATGGTGAGTTTTATATTTTTACCTATGTTGTGTTGACTTATGATGACATACTTGAATTTTATTCGATGTTAAAATCATTATTAATTTTATGTTTCTATCCTTAAAATGGATTAATAATTACTTAAATCTTGTAAAAATGATTAAATGTATTTGAATTTTTTATTTTCCCCAAAAAAGGTACATAAATTGTTTGTTGGATTGGAAGTGGAATGTGATGGGTATAAGAAAGGCAGAAATGGAGTTGTGTTAAATTTTAATTTTAATATATATTATCTTCTAATTATTTAAATTGATAGAAATTGGAATGTAATGGTGAATGAGGTAACATGATAGATAAAAAATATAGAATAAATGAAATTAATATAGATATGAAATATAAATATATGGTTTCTTTTAAGATAAATTAATGTCACAAAGGTTTTAATAGTTTATCTAGTTTTGATAAATTACAATAATTTTATAAAAGGAATGAATGTGAATAATGTTTTTGATCATTGTAACTAATTATATGTAGAGTATAGATTTTTTTATGAAGATGTTATATTATATAAAAAACTAAGAAAAATAATAATGTTAAAACTAATATATATTTGAATGGTATAATGTCTAAAAGGATGGAATTAATGGAAAATAATATCATGGTTGATCAAAAAATTGAAGAGGGACATGGTAGGTGACTTATAGAGACCAAACAATTTAATGCCCAAGAATTCAAAAAATTCTTAATATTTTTCTAAAATTTTTGACCCCAAAAGGAAAATTTGTTGTTTTATTTATCATGGAATGAATCTTTATTAAATCCATTGAATTACAAATGCGATGATTTCCCTTTGGTGTAATTTTTTTTATTTTTTAGTGTGGTTTGATTTTTCTATAAATAGTGTAATTTTATATAATTAATTAATTAAATTAATTAATTATGTAATTAAATTTTCACTTGATTATTTTTAAAGATTATTCATTTAATAAATTATGGTGGAAAATGAATGAACTATTTTAGGAGTTAGTGGATGAATATTTTGTTATGTCAATGATATTACTCTTGGTATAATTAGGGAATTAATTAAGAGTTTTACATATAAAAGTTAATGATGGTTATAAATTGTTTTAGATTTCATGTTTAAGGGTATTATATTATTTTAAACTAAATTAATCTATCAATCCACATAGTGTATTTCCATAAATTTATTTATTCACTAACAGAATAAATGCATGTAATCTGTGTGTTTTTGGTGATCAAAGAGAGATATAAAAATTAAAAAAGTAGATAAATGATAAGTAGTGATTGATTCTTGAAAATAAACAAAGAATTATGGTAGGTAAATCTATATTCTTATATTTTTATAAATCTATGTGAATCTACCATGATTTATTCAATGTTGGGTGAATAATTATGGACAATAAAAACAATGATTATAATGCTAAATTAAAAATATTTATATTGAATATAAGATTGAAAAAAAAATCCATATGAATATTTGAAATGAATAAAAAAATTGATAGTATATTATTTGTAAAAATAATTAAATGATGGAAAAGAAACTCATTTATTTATTGTAAAATTATATATATATATATATATAATGATTGTTGTTGGTTTTTGGTTAAATAATTATAGAATATAATATTATGGTATATTCATGAGAATATATAAATGGAGGAATTTTAATTATATATCATTAAAATTACATTGGTGTTGATAATTGATTATGATTGATATATAAATATTTTTATTATGTTCTTGTCATGATATTTAGTATGAAATGATAAGATATTGAAGAATATTTAAGAGGTGAGATGATTTTTTTTGATATTTGAAATAAGGGCACAGTAATTCAACATTATGGAATTCCACTTTCAGTATAGTTATCTAAATCACTCTGAAAACATACACAAGGCCTATGAAGTGATGATGAAAAATTCACATGGGGTTGTGAGAATTTTGCATAGGGCCATGACACTTTCATGAAATTTTACACAGTGAGGTGTATAGATATAATGCCAATATAAAATGGGTTCCAACTATATTTTAGTGTTGAATAGATATTTAACGAGTGAGGTACATGAGTATGTTTTTTTGACACTTGTCTTATCACATAGGTATTGGGTTGCGCTATATCATTATGGGAGGACATATAGTAGTTTATATTATAGAATCCCACTTCTGTGATAGGATACCAACATATATGTATTAATGTAATGATTTTCAAAACTATTGATGTACATATTCCTAATTATATATAAATTGTAAATAGGTTGTAGAATATATTAATGAACCGAATTGGAGGAAATTTAGTGATGTGATTAATAACTCTCTAGGATCTATTAATATAGTTTCTTTTTTAGTCTTGTTGGGAGTCTTAAATGAATATATTATATGTTTTTTAATCCTTAGGATCAAATGGTTGTCTAAAATTGACCTAGGTATAACATATTTAAGGGGTATATATAAAATTTTGATACTTTGTAATAATGATATAGATGAAATGTAACTTGTAATGGGGCAGTTGTGTCTTGTGGTGGAGTTGAAAATATAATGATAATGATATTGTGATGATATATGTAGAGGTTGAGAGTTTCAAAAAGGGAAGGAATTTGAAAATAGTTAGAGCCCTTATAGAGAGAATACTACCCAACCATTTTGATAATATAAAGAAGAGTTGATGTGGAGATAGTTCTTATGAGTCAAAATCTATAAACATGTATTGATCATGTGAATGGATAACTTCCAGTATTTTATAATACATTGGTGGTGTATTAATGATGGAAATGGTGTTATATTTAGTGTAAATGATATGAGTTTAGGCAGGGATAAATCTTGAGGTTAGAAACAAAAAAACATCAAGAGTCTTTATGAGTGGACATTAGACCAAAAATTATATATTATTGTGAGGCACCTATGATTGGAAAATTGGTTAGATTTCTTAAGCCGAGGTCCATACATGTGTATAACTACTCAGTTTTTGATATGAAATGAGTGGTGAAATTTGGTTGGTAATCCTTCTATTACGGAGTTATTCAATTATTTTCATATAATGCTATCTTGATTTAAAATGTGTAATGGATGAGTTATGAGATATATATGGTTTAAGGGTTAACCTTAAAAAAGTGATTATTTATAGTCTTATTTTATTTTGTTAATTATTTGGTGCATAAGTATATTTCATTCACATAGACACATGATAAACATTGGGAAGAATCTACTGAGTATATTTATATGATCACCCATGATATATATATATATATATATTATTTTTAAATTAATATAGATAGATTTTTTTGGATTCAAGTGAAATTATAACTAGTCTTAAGATACTTGTTGGTGGAAATGTTTTAGCACTAGAACAAAGTTAAAAATGTATATTTTTATCATAATTTTAATAATTTTAATATTAAAAGTCACAAAAATATCCAAATGATATAACCCAAATGTTTTCTATATTTAGATATTGGTTACTTAAACATCATATTACTCATTATTACTTCAATATCTCATATACACATCAACAAATAATACTTCCTTATACACATAATCATGCATCTAATTTTATAGGAAATGGGGAACAAATGAAGGGGCTAACTCAAATGACCAGTGAGGGAAAATTATTAAGGATTCATAACTGGTTTGAAAATAATTTCATAAAGTAAGAATACCATAGAAATATCTGATTAAAAGGCCCATGGTGTCTTAAGGGATAATTATAATCAATGATAGAACATGATATACACTGGATTGAGATGAAAGTTTCATAAAAATAACATCATAGAAGCATAAACCATTCACCATGGATTAGAATCATGTAAAAAAATTATAACCATGTAAACATTTCATAAGAATTTGTAAAAACATACAATATATCATACACATAAACACAGATTATCAGAACACTATGCAAAGACCCAATTATGCCCACACCTTATGTTTTTTAAAAACTCAATATTATCCATGTGTTATGATGTGAGAAAACCAGGTCATTACTATTCATAAAAATATTATATCGTGAGATGTAAAGCTTCACAAATGAATTGGAGGGATACATAGAAACCCACCCATTATATAATGACATACCATTCATATATATGACACTTAAATTCAGTCGTTAATCATATAATGAAAAAACCTAAAAAAGAATAGGTTTGAAATTGTTTCATATGAAATGAAATCATGAATAGATTGGTTGATACAAAAAACCAACCCTTCAAAATAATTACATCCTAAATGAATATATATGATAATTATAGAGTTTAATTCATAAGTAAAAGATCATTGGATACATAGATGAAAATGGAAGATAATTCATAGAGTTATCAAAAATTATTTTTATCAATATCATAAAATTAAAATTTAAAAGTTACTTTTAATCACTATCAATATGGTTAAAGGAATACTTTATAAAACATCACTTTAAATGAATACTTAATAATGGAAATTTAAATTAAGTCAATATTTATGTTAATAATTGAAGAGTGGAAGTAAAAAATGTACAATAATAAAACTAAATTCCTATTTTTATATATTTAGGAAATTTTTAACAAATCACATATAGAAGAAATATTTTAAAATTTAAATGTTATAAAAATTTAAGGAAAAATATAAAAAAGTTTGGTGGATTATTTAAACTTAAATTTAAAAGAAACATAAATGGAAATATGAATATGGACATGAATGATAAATATACCTTAGTTATAGTGATATTTATTCTCAAAACTTACTTTTTATGAATATATTAAACATATATATTCTTAAATCTCAATGAAATATATATGGTTATAAAAATACCAACATGAAGGAGAATGATCATTTAGAAAGAATAAGAATTATTCTTAACAAAATCATATTTGTATGAATAAGGAATTTATTTAAGGTAAATATTATGATGTGAAAATTAATATTTCCAAGTGAGAAAAAGAAAATAACATATGTTATAAAAATGAAATAATATACAAAATTTAAATGTTTATATTGAAGGGATAAATTTAGAAACCCATAAAAAAGAAATTAGGTTGATAACCCACTTACAACTTTGGATGTATATGAATTAAAAGAATAATTAATATTAGATTATGAAAGGGAATAATAAATCTCCTAGTAAAATATAATGTATGTTAAAATAATTCAATGGGTGTAGTTGTTAAATAATTTAAATGAATAATTGGATCATAATATGTAAACATGCCTCAATGAGGGGAAATTGGGATAAAAAACCATACATTGGATTTCTAATTAGTCAAACATACTAAAACCCCTGGTATAATCAAATTAAGTTTATTAAATAAATGATTCAAAAAAATTCCATGTATATTTATTTTTTTATGTTTTATTTGTTACAAACATTAATCATTTATTATATTGTTTTTATCACATCTGCCACTTGGGTAAGTTTAGTAAATTTGCCCAAAAATATTTTTGTATGTTCTTCATTGTCAAAGGTTTTATAAAATAGTTTCATCATATTTATAATTATAGGGATATAAGTATTTTTTCATTTTAGTATCAAAAAATTTATGTAGTTGAATAATTTTTCAAAAATTAATTCAAATTAAGAAAATTTTCTCAATATACTCATTTTGAGGCGGTTAAATTTACTGACAACTTTTATGGTTGAAATAATTAATATAATGGAAATTTTATATTTCTAATAACTTAATAATGTAATAAATATCATATTTATTTATTAAATATATTTATAGAACCAACCATGTAATATAGAATGGAAAAATGAAATATTTTGTCCACGAAGGCGATAGTCTACACAGAACAAGGGAAAAGTTTGCATTTTCAAATGAATGGGTTGAAGATAAATGATGGTTATTCCATCAACATAATAAAATATTATAATATTTATGATACTAATGTCGTTCTATTAGGTTGATAATAATATAAATTGAATTAGGATAATAATACTTAAATGAATATAAATAATAAGTAAGGATTGGGAATTATTACATTACTCCTTGGGAAAACCACTTAGTAAAATGCATTAAGACTTTAAAGGGTCATATTTTGATAAGACAATACAATATAGAACATTTAGAAGATTGTTTGGGAGGTATTTGGGATTAATTAGTTGAAAAGAAGGGTATTATGATGTGAAGAGAATTTTTGTGGTGAAAGGGTCTTTTTATAGGAGAGAGAGGTTGTATTTTTATAATACATAATATATAATTTAAATAAGATTAATTATTCAAGGAATGCAGAAAAAAATTGAAAAATAGAAAAAAATAGGTTATTTTGGGAAATCCATTATCAAACCATTTACAGATAGGTGTCCTTATATATATTTTGTGTTTTTGTAACTTAGTTTTAACAATTTTTACCTCGTTTTACCTTTACTCAAATAGTTCAATTTTTACCTCGGTAACTTATTTTTATGCCGCCTTTAAAAAACATATTTTTATGTCTAAAATTAAAATAAAATAATTATCCAGTTTTTATGTGATGATTTTAAAAATGAAATCCATTTTGTAAAATAATTTTATAAATATAATAAATTTAATATTTTAATCAAAATAAAATTTATATTGAGAAAAGCAGTTTTCGTAGAAGAATGTTTTAAATTATTTTAAGTGTTCTTAAGGTAATTAATTATAAATTAATAATTAAATTCGTGTTAATATATTTATTTTTTATATATAATAATTAATTTTTTTGATAATTTGAAATAAATTAATTTATCACATTTAGATAATATTTACACAACACTTACAAAAATATATTTTTGAAAACAAATCTTTATACCTTGACCTTAGCAACTAAATTTTACCTCTGTAACATTTTTTTGGTAATAAAAACTCAATTGAAAATATTATATAATTTTGAAATAGTTATTAAAACCATTAAATCAATTTTATTTATTTCAATTTCTAAAAGTAAAAAAAATGTTTTTTTCACATGAACACATTACTGGAGAAACCATTTTTTAAGAAAAAAATATATTTTAAGAATATTATATATTTAATATTATTTTTTTCTATTTAATAAAAAATAGACGAATGTTAAATAATTCTACAATATATATAAATAGTATATTTTCTTAAAACCATTCTTCAATAGTGGTCTATTTAATTTTTTATAACCCACAGAAATTAAATTCAGTGAAAAATATATCATTTTTATACTAAATGATTTTATCTCCATTTATTAACAAGCGATCATAAATATATGAAAAATGAGTCATTTTTAATATGTAAAAAAGATAAATTTTATTTAATATTCCAAATGTAATAAATTATTCCTCCAAGTATATAATATATAATAATAACCAAATTTTTAAATATGACATTTTTGGATAGCTATGAATTATTAAATTAGTCTTCATTATTGTAACAGAATTATTTATTAGAATTTATTTTATTACATGTACTATAATTTTTTTATTAAAACATTTTATTGAAATTTTTCTTAATATGTAATTAGTTTAATAAAAATCAAATTTTAAAAAAACAACTTCATTGAAATAAAATTTATTTTTTCAAATGAGTTTGTATCTTTGAATACTATTAACAATAATTTACCTTATTTAATATATATTGTTAATAATAAAAATTTATATTTTGATATCAGAATAAAAATTATATACCTTAATTATATAATGATAATTACAAGCTATTAAAATGTTTTCTAGTATTATACCCAATGGCTATATACCCCTTAATAACATCAATATAATGGCTATATTGAACCCAACGAATTCTATAAATTAATTATATTATACCTTCTCAATGAATTCTTATAATTCCTATAATTTTAATTTATGATTATTTATAATTACTTATCCTTTAAAGTTATTTTCCTCTCACTGTAGTTTTTTATGCAAATGGTGATTTTCAAGTTTGATGAAAATCAAGTTGATTTACTAGTGGTGAAAATATTATTGTAACACCCATAAATTATAAAGTAAGAAAATTGTATTCGATAGCATGTATGAAATGAAACACTAAGAATAGAATGGAATATAAAATCCTAAGTCTTTATGATATATTTATATAAATTAAATATCTTTAATAGAGTATGCTACACTGAATACAAAGTTTGTCTTTCTCTACATGGAACAGTTAGTTTTTCATGTGCTACAGGCAAGACTAAGTTTTATTGAATACAATTATTATTAGTATTTAAATTGATAATTATAAATTGGACACTAAATTTGTGTTTATGAATATAATTAACTAAATTATGAAAATATATGGTTGGATACATTGGTTATAAATTAATTATAAATGAAAATAAAAAACAATTGAATATAAAGGATATGTTTTTATTAAGAATTATTTTTATGCCCCCAATGGAAATTTAACTTAGTAAATTAAATAAATTACTATTATTGGATTATATTAATTAAAATTTTATATTATATACTCAATCATATTTTTTTACATTCCAAAAATATATTTTATAGGCATAGTATATGTGAAAATAAAATTTGACTCATAAAAATCTATATTTTTTCTAAAAGGCAATTTTTCCATCCTTTAATGGTACACTTTTTAAAGATAAATTATCACACTTTTATAAATTATATTTGAAAATATTAACTTCATTTATGAAATTATAATTTAAAATTACCTTAGGGTGAATATTTGGTATTTTTCTAGGATGTTCCATTTTTTATGAATGGGGAAAAATTCTAGATTTTAATAGAAAACTACCTTATAATATAAAAATTTAAAATTTTATATTATTATTTATTTAGTTTTAATATAAAAATATATGAAAAATACATCTATTAATCCAATTTAGGTAATTTGAATCATTTTTATGTTGAATCTAGATATAAAATCATTGCAAACTTTTGAATATTTTCACATTAAAAACTCATTTCTCATCCCATATATGAGATTAATTTTAAATTAATATCTCATACTTATATATTGTTAATTTGGAGATATGGATTCCATATTTCGAATAAAAAAATTATAAAGTCTAGTAAGTTCAACATAGTTTTTATCACAAAATTTACTACAGGTAATTAAAATTAATTCCAATGATTAAGGTGAAAATTATTTTAGTTGGTGGTAAAATATTAATCATAAGGAGAAAAATGAAATAAAAACTAGTCCAAGACCCTATTTATGGACATATTTAAAACATATCCCCATTTTTTTAAAATATGGTTCACTATTGGAATAACATGATGTAAAATATTCTTCCTAATAGTGTTTACCTTTTGGTATTTATAGTAATTCCACTCCTACTACACAATAAAAAGGAACTTCACCCATCACTTTTTTGGACCAAGAAGATGATATGACTCACCATCATAATTAGTTAAGAGTTTTTATTGCCTTTTATTGTCCAAGAAATGTCAAAAAATAATAAATCAACTCAATTTGAAAAATTTGGTGATGATACTCACAATAGTAATCATGTAATTTGGAAGGAAAATTATTAAGAAAGTGAAATGGTTTAAAAAGAAAATTTCAAGTAGAAAAGGTTCATCATAATCACCCTTAGTCCAAGAATGGATGTTATAATCATAATAAAAAATTTAATCAGAATATTTATAAATCCAATATGAATTTCATGATTGTTTTTTGACCATGATTACTCATATATAATAAGTTGTATAGAAAACTTATTATGTAAGGATTATAAAGGAAAATGGAAGAACAAGTGATCCCAATCGTTTGGAGGATCAGATTAGAGGAAGTAATTTGTTTGAAGTTTGGGAAGTTTTAATCACCCCAAGTTATGTCAAATGAGGCTACACCAATATTAAATGTTTTTAAAGTCAATAGGAAGTAATGATTAAATGTTGATGTTTTTGTAAGAAACAATTTTATGAAGAAAAATATTTCTAGTGTTAGCTCATCTTTGTGAATATCATTATAAAAGAAAATTGTTTGAAGGTTGATAATTTTTTGTTCCCAACATGAAAAGATAAGGATGATGGTTTTCATTTGGAACCAATAAACAAAAATATTTGAATCTTTGTATAAATATCTTGATCATAATTAAGAAGGGGAAGAAGTTTCTAATGTTTATGTTGCTGATACTGGTTTATCGGATGTGGTGTTCCACTAATCATCTGATTTATCCTGACACTAATTATTAGATGAAATTATGGATGTGGAATGCAATCAAATCCATAATTTTTTTGTTGTATGTTTTTGGGATTATTAAAAAATAAAAATATATATCTATTTTCAATTAGATCAAGAGGAAAAAAGTCTCAATTCATTAATAATTGGGTCAAGAGTTATCATAGTAGCAATAGAATAGTTTATTAGAGTGATTTTGAGAGAGATTTATTAGGAGTAGGATGACACTGATAAAATTCATCAGATGCAAGGATGAATCGGATGCATGATCATCAGTCTAAATAATGTCATAAATTGATAATTTTTTTAAGCATCCACACATGTTTTGTGAATAAGGATCATGAAATGTTGTTTGAAGTAGTATGGAAGAATTGCATATTCAAAGAAGTTTGATATAGATGTTGAAGTCTTCCTGAGGAAGTGATGACTTCTTTAAATGTTGTGACTATGTTAATGGAAAAATAAAATTAAATGATTTCTAAAAAAGTATAAAATATGTTTTGGAAATATGGCTTCAAGGTTTAATTGTTTTTCATTTGATAAAGAGAATCAGATTGGGAAATTTTTGTTTAGTTGGTTTACAACATCATAATGAGAAGTCTTATTTTTTCATATGTTTCAAATGGTGTGGAGAAATGTAATAATTAATATCCTATATTCATAGAAATGGGGAAATCATAATGGAAATTGGAATTGTATTGTAGAATATTTATAAATTCCGAAGTGATTTGAAGTTGGGAGAAGATTCAACAAGGTTTAAGAAGAAAAGATAAGAATTGTGAAATGTTGAAGAAGTCAAAGATTGGGCTAAAATGCAATGAAATTTTATGATTTGGTAATTTTTTAGGGTGAGAAATATTTTCAAAAGCCAGACTAAAGAACATTTGGAACAACTATTAATAGTAGGAAGTACTTTTTACTTTATGAAATTGGTATTTTTCATTGGTGGAGAGGGATGGTGGAGAACTAAGATTTTCTAGAGAGAACATTTTCCTAATTGATATTTCTTAATGATTATTTCCGAACTGAAGAATAAGAAGAAAAATAGAACTCATTAGTTACATGATCAGACTATGATATCAAACTGGGATTTCAAGATTTAGATAAAAGCAACTTATAATTATTTCAATGGTTTTCTAGGAGGGTTATAATTTTTTAATAAGAAATTGGACTAGAAAATAAAACTAGGCATCTAATTAAGAATCATTATGAATTCTAGGGATCTTAACACCTATTTCTAGGTAGGTAAGCAAAGATATTTTTTGAAGATCATATTTTTTAAAGTTGACTAGGTAGCACATAAAAGTGTCTTGAAGAAATTGGTGAATGTTTCATAACTTTTTTGGCAAATTTTTATTACATCATTATGTGCTACTGGAATCACATGAAATTTAGTATTGATCATAGTGATACACAAGTGTAAGGGTATATCCAACTTGTTGTATCTATACAAAAGGATTTTTTTATAGTGGATTTCGTGGAATTATATTATTTCTAAACCATACTAAGTATATTGCTACTCTTTCTGAGTAGTGAACCTTTAAATTTGTATGTTCCCATGGATGTGGGATTTTTTTCATTTTCAGAAAAGTGGAAACTCTTTAATAGGTTCTGAATGTTGTCACAAAATTAAGGAAACATAAAAGAAAATTATATCACATATTCACCCCTCCCTCTCTCAGTGATACTTGATGTTGCATGAGAAATTAAAAGTGGTATCAGAGAGAATTTTCCCTTTGTTTACTCTTTGAAGACGTTTTTGAAAGAGAATTTGGGATAAAGAATCTAAATTATGTAAAAAGTAAGGGAATTTTTTCCATTATTGGTTAGAACTATCACATTTGGAAAGACTGAATGTTTCTTTTTCTTATTTCTCTTGGGAATGATGTTCTTAAAGATACAAAAAAATGATTTACTGCTATTGATGAAAATTTTCTTCTTACATTTGATGATAAGAAGAATATTGAGACTAATGGAAGAGCTAAGAATTATTTACTCTTGTCACTTTATAAAAGTGAGCTTCTAAGAGTAAAAGGTGTTTCCACTGCTGAAGTTATCTAGGGTAAGTTGACGAACATTTATGAATACAATAGAAAAGTGAAGAAACAAATGTTACATATCTAGAAATTAAAGTATGAAGATCTCTATATGGGTGAGGGTGAATCCGTTGAGGTCTCATTTAACATGTTAAATAACATTATCATTACCTATGGAATGAGAAAGGGGATGTTATTAATGGTAAGAAAATATTAAAAGGGAAATTTCTCTACAGGATTCCAAGAAAAGTAATTGTAAGAAGATTCTTTAAGAATAAAAGACAGATATTCTGATTCTGAAAATGAGTTATGTACAAATATTAATGAATTTTAGCCCTTATTTTATAAAAATATAAAAATTGGTACAAGAAAATATAAAGAGAAAATTACAATAAATGTTTTTGAATATGAATATGTTTGATACATTATGGCTAATTTTCCATGAATAATGAATGAGTAATATAGTGATGAGGATAAAATAAGTTCATAAAGATGGTCGAATAAACATGGTGATAAGGCTAAAATTTTTTCCAAAGGGAAGGATAAAAAATTATCAAAATCCAAAAGACTAAGTTTTTTATCTAATGATGATGATGAAGAAGATAATATAGATGAATATGAAAAGTATACTGAGAATACTGGAGAGAATATATTCATTTTAACAGCTAATAATGAATATTTTGGAAGTAGTAATTCTATAAAAGAAGAAACACAATTAGAATTTCATCTAAAAGAATAGTTGAAAGCATATTTGAGAAAGATTTGGGATTCTTGAGAAAGAAACCAAGAAGATCAAAAATGAAGACTCTTTAACAAAAAATCAATAATTTTTTCTTGACGATAAAGTAAATATTTTAGGATAGATTGGTTATTCAAAGAAATCTCTTAAGAAAGAAAATAATTATAATGAACATATGGAAGTTAAGCTAAAATCAAAAGACTAAGAGTTGAAACCTGTCTAACAAAAAATTTCTAAATTTGAATAAAGGGTTACCAGATTAGATAATTATATCTTTTAAGTTGGTGACAGCTCTAAAAGGGATAATCTGGAGTAGAATCAAAATTTACATTCAAAGGTTGAGTAAGAATTCATATTTTTTTTATTAAAATAAGAAATATGGGAATTATATTTATGTGGACAAGACCAAAAAAGTTGAGAAATCATAAGTTTATAAAAATTTTGAGTTAGAGAAATATTCTAATAATTTAGGTTCCATTAAAGATAAAAAGAAAAATTAGCTAAAAAATATTCTAGTTTATAAAAAACGGGTTGATAGTCCATAAGTTTTTGATAACAAAAGATAATAGGGTTTCTATGAAACATGCTCACAACTTTAGACAAAATAAAATTTATAGAGGAAAATATTCATTAATTGGAAACTACTTGAATTATAGTGGATTTATAGGTATGAAAAATATGTGTTTGTTAAGTTAAAAATATTAATACTATAACAAAAATTATAAAAGGAATGTTTTGAGGGGTAGTCTATCCTATCAATAGAAGAAGCATGAAAAGGATGTTTTTAAGAAACATGAGAAGGTTGGTGTGAAAGATTAAAATAGATTCTAAACATTGGAAACTATTTTTTAAATATGTGAACTACATGGATATACAATAAAAGGTTTTCTTGTTTTTGTACCAACACAAAAAGAGTTTACTAATAATTTTCAGAATCCATATATAAAGAACAATTAAGGGAGAGAAAATTAACTTTTTTGTAGAAAATTATTATAAAGCTACAAAAGGAGAACAAATTTGTATTATGGATATTTGGTGATATTATCATATGATACAATATTTGAAATTGGAGAAAAAATTGAATTATTTCAACAAAGGAATTATGACATTTGACAGTGAGGAATATCTCAGATTAAAAGTGTTGGATCATTGGGGAATAAAAGTTGAAATCCAAGAAATATTTGTTTGTTTATAGGATGAAACAGAACATGGGTAGTGTTTCATAAATTTTCAATGATGGTAAAAATGTTATTTTTATAAATGATGGGTTTATTTTCAAAATTGATGAAGATTGAAAAATATTTAGCAGATGACAACGTAAAAAATGAAACTAGTTTTAAGTTGGTGAGGCACAAAACCCCTAATACATAGTCATGATGGAAGAGAATCAGTTGTGGAATAATAATATAGGAAACATGTTTTATAGAAACATGAGAAATTTATCTAATAGGGACAGTGTCTGGGGTATTTCAGATATGCCGAGAAGAATATATTGGTGTTGCAATATTTGTAAGAAGGGAAATATTAAAAACACTACATATAAAAAAGTTGACATTTGTTCACAAAAACATATAGAAATTTTTCAATTTGATATCAATGGGACAATGAGAAAATATTAAACTCATGTGGATAAGTACTTTATTACTTTTATTCGTGACTTTACACAGATAACATGTGTTATATATTTGAAACATTAGTCAGATTCTCTAAAAATGTTTAGCAGTTTCACTAGGAAAGCATAGATTGGATGTGATTACTTAGTGACGAAGTCGATAAATGAAAATGGTGGTGAAACAAAATAATGTTTTTAATGTTTTCTTAAGAATCATATAATTCAACATGACTTCAGTACACCATACAATCCTAAAAAAATGGTGTTGATGAAAGAAAGAATAGAAGTTTTGTGGAAATGGGGAGAACTATGTCAACAGAACATGGTCTCTCTCATTTCAATGGGAGGAAATCTATTAGAATTACTATTTATATTAAAATACTATGTTTCTATTGTAAAATTTCAGATCTGAAATAATATGAAATGTTTTTTTATGAAACATCAAATTTAAATCGCTTAAGAGTTTTGGGGATTCCATGAATTATAAAGAAGAAAGGTCAAAATGATAGATAGTTTTAGAAGAGAAGTAAATATATAATTTTTCTTATCTATTCTCTAAAAGAGATAGGATATAGTTGTTTAAACAAAGAATTAATATTATTTTATTATGTTTATGTGAGCATTATTGATAATGATAGGGAAGATTCTAAACTAACGCATGATGATATGGAAGATAAACATGATGAAATTATGTATGGTGAAAATATTTATAAGGATACTGAAGATGGTAATCAAACAGAAGATGAAGAATCAAAATCATATATTTCAATTAATAGAGAAAAATCTAGAAAATCAAATCTTAAGATAAAGAAGCTAGCGGAATGTAAAAACATTATCAGTGATCAATATTAAAAGGTTAAAACAAATACATCAAAATTATTAGACAAAATTGTGTTTGAAAGATTATTTTAAAGATGTGAATGAAGATTTTGAGCATCTAGAATGGGTTTAGGCTATGAATGAAGAGCTTTATCAGATAGAAAATAATGATACTTGTGTACTTTTACCCAAACACAATGAATTTTTTTTATCGATACAATGTTGGATTTCTAGAACAAGATGAATGAAGATCATGAAGTGATAAGAAATAAATAAATATTAGTGTGAAAAGGTTACTAATAGATCGAAGGTATCAAATTTAAGAGACTTTTTCTATAGTGGAAAGGTTAGAAAATCTAAATATTTCATATTATTTCTTCACTGTGAAGTCACAATATTTGTATATGGATGTAAAATCAGAATTTTTGAATGGTGGAATTGATGTAGAATTTTATATTAAGAATAAATGTGTATTTGTTGTTGGGAAAGACCAAAGTTAAGTGTGACTATTTAGGGAATCCTTTAATGGGGTAAAACAATCTCTAAGGGAACGATATTAAAAATTGTATGCCTTCTTGAGAAAGATATGTTTTTAGAAATGATGATTTGATAATAACATTTACATAAAATAAGTTTTGGAATTTTCTCTCATTGTAATGGTTTATGTTAGTAAAATTATCTTTTCTAGGAATGATGAAAGGTAATTTAAATGATTTTCTGAAGAGATGGAAAAGTTATTTGAGATGTCCATACTTGGGGGAATGAAATGATTTCTTGGGGGAATGAATAAATTCAATTTTCATTCTTAAGAAAACAATGTTAAGAAACTTCTTCAGAAGTTCAGAATGAATAGTATTAAACTAGTTTCCACAAATATTTCAATTGGATCATGTCGAATAAATATAGAGAAGGTAAGAAATTTGAATCTGAAGAGTTTTGGAAGATGACTAGAAGTTCGGTATATTTGACTTCCCCAATACTCAATATTTTTTATGTTGTAACACTATGTGAAATATTTTAGAGTGTTCCTAAATAATCAATTTTAGTCAATGGAAAAATAATTTTCATATATATCAAAGGTATAACAAACATTTGAACTAGATAATGATAGCACATAAATTACTAACTTGTTCAGGTATTCAGATGTTGATTAGGAAGTAAATGTACATGAAATAATATCCACATCTGGTAGAGTTTTATTTCTAAAAATAGTGTGTTAATTGGCATCTAAAGAAGAAAAAATATATAACTCATATCAATAATGAAATGAGTTTGTTGATTCCATTAAAGTTTCTACCCAAATTATGTGGATAAAGACCCACTTGGAAGAATTTCCAATTGAACTAATGTTTTCTTTTCTCTTGGGTAGTGATAATCAAAGTGACAACAAACTTACAAGAAATTTGGTATAATATTTTCATTTAAAATATATTGATATCAAATATCATTTCATCATAGATAATGTAGAGAAAAATGAATTGAATCTGGAGTATGTTTCTACAACGGAACAATTCAATGATATTTTTAGAAAACCATTATCAAAGGAACCTTTTTATAATATGAGGTTTAATGTTGGTTTTCAACCTCTTTTTCATATAGGATAAGGGGTATGTTTTTCCCAGTTCTTATATAGTCTATGTAAAGTGTTGTTAATGGGGATAATTTTTTCATAAATCTATACATTGATATGCGCTAAACCTTTTAGGGAAGCATATATGTACGGGGAGTCAGGGGTAAGCTTCAAATTTAGAATATAAATGTGTGAACTATTCTAATAGTTTTTTGGAGTGGTTTTATTAAACTTATATTAATAGGTAATTGGAAGAAGTGAGTAAATATTTTAGGAAAAGATGAGAATTTTTATGAGTCACAACATATGAACATCATGGTTTTTGTATCAACAATTACTGTTTCCTACAATGAGTTAGATCATGCCGGATTTAAAATTTTGAAAATTTATCCACTTTATGATATTATAATTTTTAGTTATTTATGAACCTATGATGAAAAAAATAAAAAGGAGGAGATTGTTGGATCGAGAAGATGATCATACTAACCATTATAATTAGTAATAAGTTTGTGTTTTCTTTTTTTGTCATGGAAATTTCCAAGAAGAATAAATCACCTCACTTTTGAAATTTTTTTGATCAGAATCGCAATCGTAATCAAGTCATCAGACATAGAATTAGTAATAAATTATAGTTGTTTAAGAAGAAGTTTTCTAGAAGAAACAGTTCATCAGACTCACCAATAGTCCAAAAAAATGTTCTGGTTATAATGAGGAAGTTAATCAGAATCATCATAGATTTATTATACATCTATTGATTATTTCAAATCATGGAGTTCTCATAAATTATATTTTATTTGGAAACATTATGATGAAATACTTATGAAGGAAAGGGGATAAAAAATTCTTCTAATCATATTGAGGATAAAATTGAAATGAGAGAAGTTACTTGATGTATGGGAAGTCATAATAATTCATAATGTAAGTAATATGATGCTACACCTATGTTTAATGTTTTCCAATTCATGATAAAGTCATGACTACGAGAGGAAGTTTGTAGAAGAATAACTATTTTAGAGAAAAATATTTTTGGTCTCAATTAATCCGTGTAAAGAACACCAAACAACAAAATGCCTTAAGGAGAATAATTTTTTTTCAGAACTCGAAATGAAGAAAATGATTATTTTCAATAAAACCAATAAATCACAACATTAAGATGTTTAGTGAAATAAATTGATTGTAATAAGTGAATGTAAGAAGTTTATGAAGTTGAAGTTGTTGATACATGTCCAAAAGATGCTTTGTGCCATAAATATTTAGAACTATTCTGACACTAGTCATCATATTAAATGATATTTGTAGAGTTGAATTTTAGGAAGAATTTTTTTGGGATGTTTTTTGGGACACTGAAAAAGAAATGATCTGATTTATTTTAAATTTCTTCAAGAGGAAAATAATTCTCACCTCCTTAATAATTGGGTCAAGATTCATCAGAATGTCACTAACACCATTTATCAGAGTGTGGTAGAGACCAATTTATCAGGTGTAAGATGACACTAATAAAAGTTATTAGATGCTAGGCTTAATTATATGGAAGATCATTCGTATAAAGAAAATAATAAAAGGAGAACTATTTCTATTAGCCACAAAAGTGTTTTCAAGAGGGATCTTGAAATGTTATTTGAATAAGTTTAATAAAAGTCCATGTTCGAAGAAGTTTTAATCTGATTCAAAAGTGTTTCTGAGGAAGTGATGAAATATTTAGAATTTACAACTAAGTTTATAGAAAAAGAAAAGATATTTATTTATAATGTAGTAGAAAAATAATTTTGGTAGAGTTTTTTCAAAGTTTTATTTTTTTTAGTTGATATAGAGCATCAAATTTCGATGTGTTTGTTTAGTTGTCTCATAGTATCATAATTATAATTAATTATTTTTGATATGTTTCAATTGGTGTAGAGAAATGTAAATTTTTTTATCTCTTCATCATAATGGGGAAATAATAATGGAAATTCAAATTGGATTAAAAAACCTTTAGAAAGTTTAAAGGGATATGAAGTTGTGAGAAAATTCAAGAATAAACTAGAAGAGTTGAGAATCATTAGAGTAGTAAAACATAGAGCCGAAATGTAGGAAAAATTTATGATTTCAGAAATTTTGTTGAGTTAGAAATATTTTCATAATCCCACCAAAATCGCATTTGAAAAACCCATCAGTAGTGGGATGTGAATTGTAATTTCTAATATAAGTGCACTTCATGGATGACGAGTGATGGTTGAGAACTAATAATTTATAGAGAGAAAGAAGTTACTTAATTTATCTTTCCTTACAAATATTTCTAGACATTAGAAGAAGAAATATCACACATAGCACTTACCAGATCAGACCGAGAAATCAATATAGGATTTTCAAATTGGGAAACTGTATTTAAGAATTATTTTAGTGGTTTTATAAAAGTTTTATAAAATTATAATGAGAAATTGGATGAGGGAATTAGACTTGGTATTAGATCAATAATCATTCTAAAGTCCAAGGATGTTCTTACCTAATATTGGATAGGAAATTGAATAATTGTTATGATGGCCATATTCGTGAAATTTAACAAGGTATCAAAGTAAAATGTTTGGAAGAAATAGGTGAAGGTTTCTTAACAAGTTACAAAAAAATTTATTATATCATTTTTTACTACATTAAGTATGTTATATGTTGTATTGGTCATAGTAAAACACAATTTTATAGGTATATACTACTTATGGTATCCACAAAAGGATTGTTTTCTAGTGTACAGGGTGCTTTTGGATAGCTTTCAAACCATATCAATGAAGTATCAACTGTTGTGGAGTAGTGAAACTTTGAAATTATTATGTTCCTATGAATGTGTGATTATAATTTTTTGAAAAAATTGATAAGTCTTTAACATAAGACAATGGTTTTTTAAAAGGAATCAAACTTAAAAAAATACATACCTAATTCACCCCTCCCCCTATTAGTGATAGTAGATCCTACATGGGAAATTATATTATTCACACATCTAAAGACAATTGCCTAAATGAAACCATGAAAAAATAACTTCCCAAATTCCTTCCACTCATCCTAAAATCCTCACTTTCAGAACAAATCCAACCAAGGAAGTTATTTGATGCAAACCAAAAAGAGTTACTTCAAGAAGAGGTAAGGTTCTTCGATGATCACTTTTGTTTTATTTATTTCTACACCCCTTAAATTATTATTATAAATTAATTATATAATAGCCTCAATATCCTCAATATACATATTTTTTTATAATAATATAATGACCTACACCACCACACACTTACATCAAATAGTTTATGCAATCATCGTTTGTGCATACGACATACTACCACCTCGTGAACCAATGTCATCCATTATTCCATTATCAACATTCAAGGTTGTGCATAATGATATATTTATTGTTTATATATGATATATATGATATATGATATATGATATTTCTTTTTTCTTATTTAATTATGATATAACACATAAATTTATTCTCCCCATTCATTGGGAATACGACAATGTCGTTTGGGCGTACGATGGACTACCACCTTGCGAAGTGATGTGATTCATTCATACCTTACATAGAATGTATTATGAATGGTTTTAATATAAATATATGATATATATGAAATAAAAATTATACTATAACAATAATTTACCTATATATCTTTTTCATTTACATCATTTAATATGAAAAGAAAATGGAAATAGTGTTGATGCGTACATACGATCTATCGTCTCCATGAACGGTTCATTCCACGTTCTATCACTAATTCTTTTGACTATTATAGATATATATATATACTAAATATATATGAAATTTAAATAATTTTTTATCTTTTAGGGATAACAAAATCATCATATAAGTAAGAGTAAAAAATAAATAACAAGACAAAATATACTTGAAAGACAAGGGAATTAACACACAAAACAACGAAAATAATGAATGATTATTAGAAAAGGGGTGATATATGCTATAAAATGATCCTATATGATATTAAAAATATTAATATGGATTTTTTATAAGTTAATAACATTATTAGAGCCATTATACATTAATTTAATGGTTTCTCATCTAAAAGGGAGAATAAGGTATGAGATTAAATATCAATTTACATTCCATTGGGGCTTATTTGTTATTATGAAACAATTCGATTTTAGATGGTCTATATACTTCCACTTTGCCATATAATATCATGAATAATTCATTAATTATGGTATTTTAGGTTTCAATTTGAATTATTTCATCCAAAGTGATTTGATTAGAAAATTACCAAGTGAGAAATGTTTTGTGAAATCTCACATTCTTATGTGATTATTAACTATACCCTGAAATAATAAATTTATTATGATAATTTTTCCTTGGTAATGAAATATATATTATATATCCATTTTTTTGTTGTGGGTATATTTTGTTTCTAAACTGTATTACATTTTTTCATTTGGTATTTACACTGAATGTTATTTGAATAACTGTGGAAATATTGATAAATAGGTATCCTTTACTCAATAATGATATTTGATAAGGAACACTGCTTATGAATTAAATTTATTAGTAGATATATAATGAATGATTTGAATTTGTTATGACATGGTTTGGGGACCATTTAATGAAATCCCGTCGATTCATCGGTAGTCGCATGAGATGAATCTGTTGGAAAAATCAGATGTATTTCTACCTGATTTATTTCAAATTGTCTTGTGAATGGTCTGGACGGTAAAGGTACCATGTACTTGGGAAACATGGTGTCCAATAAATAAGAATTTCGTTCATTTTGGATTCAGTTAATATTATTATTATCCATGTGATTTTCACTAGGAGAAAAATCTATGTATGCATTTCAATATCAATTTATTGATTAAATGACTTGTGTTTTTAGTTATTTACCTTTACATAATTATTATTTCATATATCACCATGATTTTAAAGTTATTTAAATGGAATTTAAATTCAATTATTTACCTTCCAATGTTTACTATTCATTATTGATTCATGATAACGTTTTCTATACCTAACCCGTATTAGGGATTTGAGATCACCCTTATTTTGTTTGATTTCCCTATGTTATGATGAAGAGATATTTGAATGAATATTCAAGGATAAATTTAATTTTTTTTATTATATATGTTATTTCATAATCTAAAACCAATGTAAAATAGGTATCATGTATGAAATTTGGTCCTATAAAACTATTAAACTAATCCCACCTTTAGGAATTGAATCTTATATCTATGAAAATCTAATAAAGAAAGGAATTGGATCTAGGATACTGGGGTTACAGTCATTATAATTTTTTTTAATACTTTGTGTCCCTTTTTAATGAGTTAAATTTTAATAAATTTAATCATATATGTTACACATTATTCTATAGTATGTAATCCTTGGTTACATGTTCGTTGGTGTTATTGTTCTAATATGAATTAATGATGCGTATATATATTGATTCATTTCCATTATGACTCATTTCGATGTTAATTTAGATTCATTTAAATGAATAGAAAACAAACTTTATAATTATATATATTTTATTTAAGGAATCATATAGGTCCTAAAACCTAGGGTGTTATATTCTCTCCCTTAAATAAATTATATCCTCTAAATTTTAATTATTATTCAGTTATGGAAATAGACAAGGGAAACTATAATATAGACTATAATCTATATATAATATCAACCAAAATATCTTAGGTATGAATATATAACAAATATATTCCTTTATAAAAGGAATATCCCTAATAGTGAGACACTTCCCAAACGATTGTGGAAAATACCTCTCATGATCAGGTGTCAAGACCTATTTTAAAGAAGTTGTTTCCAAATGGATTTTATATTTATTTTTGAATTAATATTTAATAATGAGATAATTTGGGATATAAAATTAGATTTAGTTATCTTTAAAATTGATATGAGATTATGTAGAAAGAACTAATCCATGACCAATATCACATCAAATTTCAAAAAAGGAAGAAGAACTAGATCGAAAAGATGTATTATCCAAGAAATATTGACTAAAGAAGAGTAATATACATTGGATTAAATCATCTCACTATAATGAATTTTCACTAATAATTCAATATCCAATGTTTGAGGTGGTGAATCACCATTCTTAGAAAGTTTCATTATATGAAATAATGTGAAGAACCAGAATTAAATAACACATTCATATATATATAGAGTGAAGAATAAGTGTATCTTTATACACATCGTTAACATGGATTGCTTCACTGGTAGTGATTGCATAATTTATTCCTTGTTCTCTTGTTCAAGGAGGTCATTGAATCCTATTATCCTTGTAATCGCTTGTATTGAGGCATTGATTATCATAATTCTTAGAGTAATTAAATTTTAATCTTTGAAGTGTGGGTGGTGCATTAATTGGAACCTTCTTATCATACAAAGTGTTAGTTGGAATATTCAAAATTCATAGGTAGTTGTGTGCATGGTGGTGTTCTTTACCAAATTTAAATTATTTTTATATTCCATTGGTAATTTTTAATTGGATCTTATTACAAAAGTTTTAGCATGTAGGTGGTTAAAATTTCTTTCATCGTTATTTATCATTTCAGTTTCCCTAAAACACAATTTGCCATTTGAATCTCCAAATCCCTGGGAACTTTGAGAGTCTCCAGTTTGTATTTCCAACTTATGTTCACCTTAAACAATTTATTAATAGATATTAAAGTATATTATAGTTAATTCCTTTTCAAGAATTGGTGTTCATAGTCTATGGAATTGATTAATCTTTCTCTTAGTGTTAGTAAAATGCAGGAGTCTTGCCATGCAATTCTCATGAATTTGGCCTCATAAGTACTAATGGATCCTTTTGTTTCAGATATAATCATTATTTCTCCACTTTCACACTTATAATTCCGGGAAAATATTTAATTTAGAATATTTTCTTCAACTCTTAACATTCAACAAATTCATAATTATTTATTTTATATCTTATTATTAATGATGGTCACCCATTGGCTTGACTCACCCTTTAAAAAATACACACTAAAGAAACCTTCTCACGGTCTTATCACTGGATAATAAAACATATATTCTGTGTTGAGATGATATATTACTCATAAAATAGTATATTAGAATACCAAATACAGGAGGTTGGATGATGTCACATGAACGTATCGATGGAAATCTATTCCATTAATAGTGAATTTAGGAGAAGAACATGGTTTTCATCTTTATTCATTGTATACATTAGTTCTTGAGAATTACTATGACATTTAATACTCTATAGTCCATCCTATTAAGTTTTACATTTGTATAGTCATTTCATTTTCAATCACACCCGTTTATAACATTGTTCTTCTTATTTCAAGTAATTTTCTAAAATAGTATAAATTTAAGGATGAAAATACTTAATTTCAGTAGAATTAAAAAAAGAAAAAGTTTTAATATAAAATGAATAACTCATAAATAAAATATATAGCCTAGCTTATGAAATTTATATAGCTGGAACTGTAGCAGACACTGTTTGGCACTATAGCAGCCAGGAATATTCCCCCGTTTGGGCCTTCGGGCCACCAATTTTTCCCCCAAGTCCTTTAAAGCCTACAGGCCACCCAGGACTTCTGGTCAGTAAGGCCTTCGGGCCACTTAAAGGCCTTTGGGCCACCTTAAGTGCATATGATAACCAGACAACCTACAAGGAATGGGCTTCAGAAAGAGGGAGATCAAGGCGGTTTCACTATAGTTAAAGCTAAATATATTGAAAAAATGAAAGGGTATGGAACCTACCATAGGGACAATCCCGTGCATGCACAGGAAAGCCAGGTTGAACTACCATACGAAGGTGGAGAGCTGATTTCATGATTATGATACTAGGGAGGTGCTGTTCCAAGTTGTTATCCTGGGTTGTATGTAATGTTTGAATCCTAGAGGAAATGAATTGTTTTGAAGCCTATGAGCCATGTAATAATTATACCTACAGGCTTTTTAAGGGTTCCACCTCACCCATTGAAAGGTGGATGATAAAAAATCAATAAAAATGAAGGCTGTCGGGCCATTGGAGGAGGAGTTCCCAAACCATATAATAAAAATATATTCAAATACTTCATGATTGGTTTTAAAGAGGATAAAAACAAAAAAAACATATCTCATGGGACATTCAAACTAGGTGTGCAATTATGCAATTTGTTTCTCACGAAATTAATATTTTGTCAATACCTAACAAATCGTTTTTAGGATTATTACACCTACGTACATCTAAGCCAGAGCCTATATCCACATGTTCATATCTATATACTGATTTTATTTCATAGAAATGATACACTTGAGATATTTAAAAAAATTATAGGATAAGTTATTTTATTAAAAATTATCCCCAGTGCTTCCATTATTATTTTACTATCCTATTCCCCAAAAAATAACAAAATTATTATTATTTGAAACCAACTGAGACTACCTAAGTTAAACCTTAATATATTTGACATCATCTTAAAAATTTAAATATCACATCTCACAAATATTGTCCCAATAGTAGAACATGGTGGTTTAGTAAAATTTTAATATATATATATATATACATATTATTATTCCTTATTATTTAATAATATCCCAAAAAAAAACTTTATAAGACTTCCGTATTCACTTAATCCTTCATATAATTTCCTTGAAAATGGGAAATAAAATGAGAGGAGAACTCAAATGCTCAGTAATAGATACTTTTCAAGGATTAATAAATAGTTAGATCATTAGTATGAGGTGAAACATGAATAGATGACCAATATTTTAGTAAAAGGTCCATGGAATCATAAGACATAGTCATAGGTAATGAAATAAAATCATATATCATGGTCTGATATCGTAGGGTCATAAAATGATCACCAAAGAATCATAAAACGTTTATCATGGCTTAGATTATGTGATAATAATCATAACCATTGAATGTTATCATATGGGGGTGGAATAAAATTGAAATGTTGTACAATAATAAACATCAGTAATCCGAACATTGTGAGAAAACATCACCATGGATACACATTAACTTGTGAACAAATCCAATCATATCTAGAGAATATGAATTGAATATACCCAATCATCCCGATGATTAAAATGATTATATCATAAGATATAAAATGTAACCAATTAATTATATGAATACATAGGACACCATGATTCACATAATTTTATACCATGTATATATGTGGGATTTCATATCATTTATTCAGCATTTCTTGAAAGACCCATAGAAAGAGGATGAGATTTAAAAAACATCACATCAAATGACATCATGATTAGATAGGTTGATACCAAAATTAAATCTCTAAAATAAAGTGAATCATAAAGGAAAATAGATAATAAAAATGAAATTTAATCAATAATAGATATTATTTTGTAAATAAAGAGGAAATTATAAGAAAATTCAAAAAAATATTTTTCAAAAATAATTTAAACCATTATTATAGAAGTCAAAGTTACAAGTGACATTAAATAATTATCTAGAAGGTTAAACAAGGAATTTTTAAAAATAAATTTAAAATAATCCCAAATAATTTATGTTTTGAAATAATTAAAATTTAATTAAATAATTATGGAGTGGCAGATAAAAATACAGGTTCAAGAAAAGAAACACTTCTTAAAAAAAATTAATCACTTTTAAAGAAAACTGTTAGTAAAGAAAACTTTGATTACATTACCTTTTTTGAAAACATTAGGAGAAATATTATAAGTTATATAAGATTATATGTACTTTTATTTTGATGAATAATATATATTAATAAGAATATGTAAATGGAGGAGAAAGATCCATTGGAAAATTTGAATTATTCTAAAACTTGTCATATTTTTATAAAGAAGAAATTAAATAAAGAATAATATTATGGAATTCAAAATTAAATTTAGCATAATGAAAGATAAATAATATATTTAACATTGAAAAGAAATAATATACTAAACATTGATGTTTATAGTGAAGAGATAATGTTCATAACCTTATTTTAAGAGAATTGAGTTGACATCAACCTTTTAACATTAGTAGTATAAAAATAAAAAGAAACATGAAAGATATATTATGAAGTGGACTTGTGAATCACATTATTAAAATAAATTTATCATAAATTAATTTAATGTTTCTTTAGTTCCAATATTTTAGATAATAATAGCTGGATAACATGGAAATATGCCTCAATAAGGGGGAATTGAGACAAAAACCCTTACCTTAGATTCCTACTCTATCCGGCGTGATGTAACCTCTTATAATTTATAATTAATATTATTAAAGACTTTAATATAAAATTTTTTGTTGTATATTTACTTCATTAATTTCAATTTACTATCCTATTTCATTAATAAATTGTATATTTTTTCCCCTATCGACCACTTCAATTTGTACTATCAAATTTTCCAAAACTACATCAGTATGTTAACCCTGGTGAAAGGTGTTATAAAATAGATTAATCATATTAGTAATTTAATAGATATATTTTATCTATATTTTCAATATCACAAAATTTATAATGTTTAATAAGTGTCAAAAATAAAATCAAATTAATAAAAGAATATCTATATGCTCTTTTTGAGGGGTTAAATATACAACATCCATTTATTGATAATATTATCAATAGAATAAATATTTTATTATTAGTGAATCATTATCATGTAATTATTATTATGTTTATTAATTTAAAACTTTTTAAGTGTATCATACATGGAGGCAACCGTTCACACATAACATGGGTGATTTTTGCATTTTCTAATGAAATGGTGGAAAATAGATGATAGTTATTCACCCAATATAGTAACATTTCATTATATTTGTTTTAATAATGTAATTATATTTGGATTTTTATTACAATTTTTGAGGTTGGATAAGAAAAATTAATGGAATAGTCATGAAAATGGGAGATTGCGAATTCTTACCTTACTTATTGGGTCAACTCCTTTCCAAATTAGATTAATCCTTTAAAGGGTGGTATTTTGGTGAGACAAAAACCACTGAGACATAACTAGGTGTGTTGGGAAAGGGTTTTAGTGAAATTATTTTCAAATTAATGGTCTTAAGGTGTGTAGAGATCTAAGGGGGTTGGGGTCGATGGGGCCTTTCAATGGAGAGAGAAGGTAATTTTTTTGGCAATAATTATTAATTATAATAAAAAGAGATGCATTATTTGAGGAAATGGATCCCAAATTTATAATTAAAGAGGATAAGATATTTTTTGTAAATAAATAACTCGTAAAAATATTTATAGCGAGGATTTTGTGATATTATTTGTTTTTATTTCATATTTTTAACCTATTTACCTTTTTTTACCTATACTTTGGTAATCAATTTTTTACCCCTATTATATATTTTTAGGCCAAAAAATGAGATTAAAATACATTATCTAATTTGAATATATTATTTGAAAATGGAATAAATTAATTGTTTTTTTCTAAATATGTGAAATTTTAATTTTAAATAAAAATAAGATTTATATAAGAAAACCTGTAACACCCGAGACTTTTATGTTATATAAATCATCAAAGGAATCTTTTTCTACACACAACACTTTCTTGGATTGCTTTACACGAAATCACGACCTTCCTCGATAGCTTGCATCGTACGCAATACCGAGTTTCACTAAATAATGATATGCTAATAAAATATTATTAAAACATGTCATTATGAATAGTAATAACCACTTTTTGAAATTTTATAAATTTTATTTTTCAAAATGGATTTCATTTTTGGATTTGGAATATCGAAATTATCCTAGGGTGAAATTTTGGTATTTTTCTAAAAACATTCAATTTTTGATGAATAGTGAAACCACTATGTGGTAGTTAAAAAAACTGAATTTTTCATAAAACATAATTTTACCGCTTCTGTGAGTGGAATTTAAAAAATCCAAAAGACACGGTTGATTTCAGTAAGTAGAATGCGGTTCAATGAGATGAAAATAATTTTTGGTGAATAGTAACTTTTTAATTTTATTTACCACGACTAAAATTAAATAGGGTAATTAAGGGTAAAAATGATATTATTATAACCTTAAAACATGTCCTAATTCTATTGGATAAGTTTAATTCGACCAAAAACAAACTTATAAATAAAATATGACCATTTAGGCCCACTTGGATTAGATTAGGACATTTATTATTAATTTATTTAAAGAAGGGTTAAAATAGTTAAAATCAAAGTTTAATAAGTAAATAATTTTTAATATAAGGTTATATATAAGATAAATTCGACTATAAATATTAATTAGAAAGCTAAAAATAGTTCCTACATAATGGTATTTTATTTGTAATTTTTAGGCATTAAATAATTTAATTTATTTATGACACAAAGATGATGCAGTAATTATCTTATTAATGAAATATTGACAAAATTAATGTTATAAATACCCAAATAAATGTAATTTGAGACTTTTTATGAATTTAAATAATTTTATAGGTTAATATGACATGTTATTATTTATTTAATTAACTTTTTTCTAACTCATCATCCTGTTATGATTTTCACAAAAATCAATTACTAAATAGTGTCAAAATTAAAATAAAATAATTTTTAAAACAAATATTATATTATTAACTGTTAGTTTATTCCTAAAAATCTAAGGTTCAGCCAAATGACTTAGATAAGGTTATATATATTAATAATAAACAACTTGGGGTTCGTTTGGATTGTTATAGTAAGTTTATTAACCTTATAGTGTAAGAACACAAGAAGACACGGTAAAAGTAAAATTATTTAACATAATGTTAAATCTAAATGATAATGTCAAAATACGAACCTAAAATTGTGTAAATTCTATTGGATGAGAGGCTTTCGACCCATCCCCACATTAGGTTCTAAATAAATCAATTTTGATCTATCTAAAACCGAATTTGGCTTTATAATAAAATAATATTTTTAGTTATTCCAAAGGTGCCCCTCTCCTCCCTTATAAAAGGGCACCTCCTCCCTCTCTTCCTCACACCACTTTGAGCCTTCAAGCTCGGCCAAACCCTGACACATTATCCTCTCCATTTCCCTAGAGACATACAAGAGGTCCTGGTCTTATTTAAAGACCAATTTTAGTGCCCTAAAAGGAGGTCTCAAAGAAGCACTTCAAAGAAGAGGTAATGTCCGTTACCGATGCTTTCATCTTTATTTCTTCTTCCACTTATTCTTATTTAGTTGTTTAATTATTAAGTAATAACATAAGTATCGCTTATATACTGATATGTTATTATATGTATGAAACAACCCTATTTCACCATCTATCCATCCTACGGAAAATGAAATCACCGCGTGTGCGTACGTACGGAATACCGTCTCTACGCCGTGGTGTAATCTACTTTCCACCACCACCTTACTTGGATGGGTATAATGGTGTAAATAATAAATATATATGATTATTGTAAAGTGATATTGATTCTGAAATAGTATACATACACTCCAATACAATTCCATGATCATGGGAACGATATCATCGCTCGTCGTACGTACGGAATAACGTCTCCACGATGTGATGCGACTCGTTCTACATTATCTTCATTACATAATGATTATATAAATGAATTGAATGAATTAATATGATATATATTACACTAATAACATTATGGAAATGAGGTATCTATAACCTAAAGAGAAAAATAATAATTTATTCGACAAAACACGCATAAGAACAAAAAGTAATAAACACCCAAATAACAAGTTGTCAGGAAATATTACTAATAATAAGCTAATAATATGACCATATATGATATCATAACAATAATTATGATTCTGTAATAAGTCAATAACATTATTTAAATCATTATACAGGAGGTTCAGACACTTATGAGGCAAATCGGGCCTAAGGTAAGGGAAATATCACAATCTCATTTTTATCCGAGATTGTTTATACTTTGGTATTTACTGGGGTGTATTTTATCATCAACATCCATGTTTCCTCAATATGTAATATTATTTCCATCCACCTACAATTGTTTAAATCCAATTTTACCCTTCGGTGAGTTTTTAGTAAAGGACATGAAAGGAATCTTTTGTCGTTTTTCGTACGAGGTAATTTTTGACTTTTCCAACAAAAGTACGAAGAATGTTTTTTAACTTATGCAGCATGAATGGATTTTTAAAACAGTATTTCCAAGAATCTTCATTTAAAAGTTTTCAATTTTATTTTTAATCAAATTCTTTTAGTTTATAATTGTACGACATGTTAAGAAAGGAAAAGTGTTTTTGAAGCAGAAAGGATATTTTCCTCAAGAATGGAGTTCAAGTGTTTTATCAAAATTATTATCCATCTAATATAATAAAGGGTTCTGTTTCTATCCCTATTATTACATTGATTTGATTATGTTGTGATGGAATTATATTTATGAATTCCTTTATCTTATATGAATTGTTTTATGATGTCATGATGTTTAAGATTCCCATTTTTATTACATGGGTTATGCTATGATGTATGTTTTATGATTTTGTGGCACACATAAGAATGATATAATTATGAGATGGGTGGGACCTATATCTCCCTAGAATGCATTGGTTAAAGATTTTATATCTCATGAGATAGACATGGCTGGAACGGCAGGTTAAACCAGTTCAGTGAAACAGGACTGAAACAGGGAGTGAACTCGTTTCAGAAGTGGACTTTGTCCACTAAGATAGTCTTGGAAATGAGTCTTGACTAACAAGAAATGATTCTCAATGATTATGTGTGTATTCCACAAAGTTTCATGTTTTAAGTTATGATTATTGGGATTACATTTTACTACTATGATTTATCCCATGTTATGAAATTATGATCTCTTTTGTAGGTTAAGATTTCCAAAAGTTTTGTTCTTATGTATATGATGTGATTGATATATTTTTTTTACTCTTACTGAGCATTTGAGCTCACCCTTTTGTATGTTTTATTTCCCCAGGCCAAGAATAAGGTTATTAAGTAGATTATTCCAAAAAGGGACTCTAGATATGATGAAATAAATGGGAGGAAAAGTAAATGCTTTATGAACCAGTTGTTTATGATTTCCAGTTTCTAAAGACACTATACCTATAAGGTCCTTTCATGGTTTTGTTATATGTTGTAATAAGTGTTCTTCAGTTTTGAAGTAATAACAATGTATGTAAAGTATGGGTCGTTATAGTTGGTATCAGAGGAAAGGTATAGTCAACCTTTGGAAACTAGGATGTGAAAGCCTTAGTAAGAACCCTAAGCATAATTATAAGAATAGAACACAATCTTAGTGTTTTAGAAATGACCATGAATAACCTAGAATAAGACCTTAAGTGTGAAATTTTTTTCTTGATTATGTGGTTTTCCTATTATAATTAGTGTTTCTCACACTATTCTTCTTGGTTTTAGTCAATGTATGGTACCCGAAGGAACCGTGTTAACGCGGAATGCGACGGGCAATGCAATGATTGTCCCTCGGAGCAACCAAACGTTATGGGAGCCGGAATGAAAAATCTTGTAGCCATGATCACACAACTTTCTCAAGCTATGAATCATGCAGGACTTCCAAATGAGAAAAGGAAAGAGCAACATTCTGTTGAATCCTTCACGAGGCAGCGTCCACCTTCTTTCAGTGGGTCTACTGATCCATTAGTTGCTGAACAATGGATTAGTACTTCTGAAAAGATATTTTCAGTTCTTCAATGTTCTAAACATGATAAAGTCATCCTAGCAGTGTATCGTTTGGAAGGAGATGCTGATCAATGGTGGAATCTTATTAATAATACAAGGCAAAGGGATGAAATTGAGTCCATGGAATGGGACGAGTTCAAGAACTTATATTTCAATAAGTACATCCCTCGTATTCTCCGAAAAAATATGGAGAAAGAGTTTCTTGAACTGAAAAAAAAGGATGATGAATCTATTGGTACTTATGATGAAAATTTTACAAGACTTGCAAGGTACGCTTCTGGTATTATTATCCAACCTGAGAGTAAGATCGATCGATTCTTTAGTGGCTTAAAACCCAGTCTACGAAGGGCGTTAGCCATTAAGGAATTCAATAGCTATGAGGAAATCGTTTGATGTTCTCTCAAAGTCGAGATGGAGATTGGAGTAACCCATTAGTCATATGGGTTTGATAAGAAGAGGAAAATGGAATTCAAAGGAAAATCTAAAGAGCACACTGAAAAGAAGATGAGCTTTTCCTTATGCTCAATGTGTGGAAAGAAACATGGAGGGAGTTGTCTTAAAGGGACAAGTAAATGTTTCAAATGTGGAAAGGAAGGTCATCGGGCATTTGAATGCCGCAATGATGGGAAGAAGATGTCTAATGATGAAAACAAAGGAAGGGATACACAGAATGAACCTACCACACTTCAATGTTTCAAGTTCAAGGAGATGGGGAATTATGCCAATCAATGCCCAAATCCAAGGGTTGATGATGATGGTCGACATCAACGAACTCTTATAGATAAATAAAAAGGAATGTCACATGCAATTTCTATCAGCGATGTGGAGTACGATAACAATGTGGTGAAAGGTACAATTACCATCCACTCTAAAGTAGAAAATGTTTTATTTGATTCTGGATCCACCCACTCCTTTATTTCTGAAGAATTTTCTAAGGATATCACCATATTACCTCAACAGTTATATGTTGAGTTAGCTGTGACAACCCCTAATGGCACAATAGTCGCATCAAAAGGTTATTATTCTTCTCCGATTGAAGTTTGTGGGAAAGTGATTCCTAAAAATCATGTGATCCTTCCTATAGAGGAATTTGATGTGATTCTTGGCATGGATTGGATTTCTCTACATGGATCTCATATCAATTTCTAAATAAGGGAAGTCACATTTCATATTCTAGATCAATCTATGATCGTCTATCGATGCAAGAATGAACATAACCTTCCAGTGGAAATTTCTTCCATTTTCTCGGTATTTATTCCACTAAATGAAGGTTATTTATCTCAAATGGTTGGTGAGAAACTCACGATTAAGAATATTCCCATTGTATGGGAGTTTGATGATGTCTTTCCGGAGGAATTACCGGGTCTTCCACCGAATCGTGAAGTTGAGTTTTCAATAGAACTCGTACCGGATGCTTTGCCTATTTCAAAGACACCTTATAGAATGGCCCCAATTGAGTTGTAGGAATTGAAGAAGCAACTCCAAGAGAATCTTGATAAGGGGTTCATATGCCCTAGTGTGTCACCTTGGGGAGCACATGTTCTGTTTGTTAAGAATAAATATGGATCAATGAGACTCTTCATTGATTATCGAGAACATAACAAGATCACTATCAAGAACAAATATCCTCTCCCGTGCATTGATGACCTATTTGACCAACTATATGGAGCTCAATACTTTTCCAAGATTGAACTTCGTTCAGGGTATCATCAATTAAGGGTTAAAAGAGAGGATATACCAAAGACGTCTTTCCGTACAAGTTATGGACACTATGAATTTATAGTGATGCCATTTGGTCTTACTAATGCCCCTATTATCTTCATGGATCTAATGAATATATTCTTTAGAGACTATCTTGATCAATTTCTGGTAGTCTTTATAGATGATATTCTTGTTTATTCAAAGAGCAAGGAAGAACATGAAGATCACTTTAGAATTATATTGAAGACCTTGAGAAAGGAGAAGCTTTATGCCAAATTTACCAAGTTTGAATTTTGGCTTCAAAAAGTTTCATTTTTGGGTCACATAATCTCAAAAGAGGGGATATCTGTGGATCCAGCAAAAGCAGAGGTTATCGAAAGATGGTCGAGACCAACAACAGTAACTGAGATCCGATGTTTTCTTTGTTTGGCTGGATATTATCGATGTTTTGTGAAAGATTTTTCACGATTATCTAATACACTCACCAAGTTTACTCAGAAAGGAGTTAAGTTTGTTTGGACAGAGGAATGTGAAGAGAATTTCAAGGAGTTGAAAAGAAGGTTATGCAGTACACCTGTGCTCACACTACCTTGTAGTGGAGAAAGGTTTGTGATCTACAGTGATGCATCCAAGAAGGGTTTGGGGTGTGTTCTTATGAAAAATGATATGATGATAGCTTATGCCTCACGACAGTTGAAAATACATGAGCAAAATTACCCAACTCATGATTTGGAGTTAGCTGCGGTAATCTTTGCATTAAAGATTTAGAGGCATTACCTTTATGGTAAGATGTGTGATATTTATACTAATCATAAAAGTTTAAAGTATATTTTCACACAAAAGGAGCTGAATATGCGCCAAAGAAGATGGTTGGAGCTGATTAAGGATTACAACCGCTCAATTCATTACCACCCTGGGAAAGCAAACAAGGTGGCAGATGCATTAAGTCGACAAGACCATGCTAGTTTATCCATGATGAGGATCACAAAAGATCCAATATTTATGGATTTACAAAGGATGGATCTTGGAATTATAATGAAAGGGGAAAAATCGTATCTTTCTCAAATGAATTTTCAACTATATATACATGTGAAGATTAAAGAGGCACAAAAAGAAGATGTCGAGTTACAAAAGATGGTGAGAAATGTTCCTAAATTCAACCTTGATTGTGATGGGATAATAAAGTTCAGGAATCAGGTTTGTGTTCCTCCCATCCCCGAATTAAAGAAGGAGCTGCTGGATGAGGCTCATAGTTCTTCATTCTCTATTCATCCTGGAAGCACATAGATGTATAGGGACCTAAAAGAGTACTTCTGGTGGGATGGCATGAAAAGAGATGTTGCTGAATATGTCTCTCGATGCTTGGTTTGTCAACAAGTTAAATCTGAGAGACAGAAGTCTAAGGGGATGTTACAACCATTACCCATACCCGAATGGAAATGGGAAAACATCACTATGGACTTTGTCACAAGACTTCCTAAAATGTCCAAAGGAAATAATGCTATCTGGGTTATAGTGGATCGTCTTACAATGTCTGCACACTTCATTTCTATTAGAGAGGATTTCTCTCTAGATTAGCTTTCCAGGATATATGTAAAGGAAGTGGTAATATTTCATGGATTACCACTTTCTATTATATCTGATTGGGATCCGAGATTTACCTCGATGTTCTGGCGAAGTCTTCAGCATACTCTGGATACAGAGTTGAGTTTCAGCACTGCTTATAATCCTCAGATAGATGGTCAGTCTAAGAGAACAATTCAAACTCTAGAAGATATGTTGAGAGCTTTCTCTATAGATTTCAATGGTTGTTGGGATCAACACCTAGCTTTGGTGGAATTTTCTTATAAAAATAGCTTTCACTCCAGTATTCAGATGGCTCCTTATGAAGCTCTCTATGGAAAGAAATGGAGGACTCCAACTTGCTGGGATGAAGTTGGGGAAAGAAAGCTATTAGGACCCGATCTCGTTGATGAAATGGCAAAAAAGGTCAGATCTATTCAACAACACATAAGAGCAGCTCAGAGTCGACAGAAAAGTTATGCCGACAACCGAAGAAAAGACCTAGAGTTTGAAGTAGTTGATAAAGTGTTCTTACAAATATCTCCCTGGAAGAGGGTCAGGAGATTTGGAAAGAAGGGGAAGTTGAGCCCTAGATATATCAGTCCTTTCGAAATACTGGATCGTGTTGGGAAGGTAGCTTACTGATTGGCACTTCCACCGAATCTCTCTCAAGTTCATGATGTGTTCCATGTATCTCTCCCGAGAAAGTACATACCAGATCCTTCACATGTACTCAGTTCAGAAGTTGTACCGCTGGAGCAGGATCTTTCTTATGAAGAACTGCCGATAGAGATTCTGATTCATAGTGAAAAAGTCCTACGAAACAAGACCACTAGATTGGTGAAAGTTTTATGGAGGAACCACCAATTAGAAGAAGCTACACAGGAGCTTGAGGATATAATGAGGGAGAGGTATCCTCATCTGTTTGTTACAAAGTGACGAATTTTGAGGGCGAAATTCATTTTAAGGGGGGTAGAATGTAACACCCGAGACTTTTATGTTATATAAATCATCAAAGGAATCTTTTTTTACACACAAAACTTGATTGGCTTGCTTTACACGAAATCGCGACCTTCCTCGATAGCTTGCGTCGTACGCAATACCGAGTTTCACTAAACAATGATATGCTAATAAAATATTATTAAAACTAGCCATTATGAATAGTAATAACCACTTTTTGAAATTTTATAAATTTTATTTTTCAAAATGAACTTCATTTTTGGATTTGGAATATGGAAATTATCCTAGGGTGAAATTTTGGTATTTTTCTGAAAAATTTCAATTTTTGATGAATAGTGAAACCACTAAGTGTTAGTTAAAAAAACTGAATTTTTCATAAAACGTAATTTTACCGCTTCTGTAAGTGGAATTTCAAAAATACGAGAGACACGGTTGATGTCAGTAAGTAAAATGTGGTTCAATGAGATGAAAATAATTTTTGGTGAATATTAACTTTTTATTTTTATTTACCACAGTTAAAAGTAAATAGGGTAATTAAGGGTAAAAATGATATTATTATTACCCTAACACATGTCCTAATTCTATTGGATAAGTTTAATTCGACCAAAAACAAACTTAGTAATAAAATATGACCATTTAGGATCACATGGATTAGATTAGGACATTTATTATTAATTTATTTAAAGAAGGGTTAAAATAGTTAAAATCAAAGTTTAATAAGTAAATAATTTTTAATATAAAATTATATATAAGATAAATTCGACTATAAATATTCATTAGAAAGCTCAAAATATTTCCCACATAATGGTATTTTATTTGTAATTTTTAGACATTAAATAATTTAATTTATTTTTGACACAATGATAATGCAGTAATTATCTTATTAATGAAATATTGACATCATTGATGTTATAAATACCCAAATAAATGTAATTTGAGACTTTTTATGAATTAAAATAATTTTATAGGTTAATATGACATGTTATTAGTGACGTAATTAACTTTTTTCGAACTAATAATTCTGTTATGATTTTCACAAAAATCAATTACTAAATAGTGTCAAAACTGAGATAAAAGAGTTTTTTAAAAACATATTATATTATTAATTGTTATTTTATTCCTAAAAATCTATGGTTCGGCCAAATGACTTATATAAGGTTATATATATTACTAATAAACAGCTTAGGGTTCGTTTGTATTGTTATAGTAAGTTTATTAACCTTATAATGTAAGAACACAAGAAGACACGGTAAAAGTAAAATTATTTAACTTAATGTTAAATCTAAATGATAAGGTCAAAATAGGAACCTAAACATGTCTAAATTCTATTGTATGAGAGTATTTAGACCCATACCCACCTTATCTAATAAATAAATAAATTTGGAGCTATTTAAAACCGAATTTGGCTTTATAATAAAATAATATTTATAGTTATTCTAAATGTGCCCCTCTCCTCCCTTATAAAAGGGAACCTCCTCCCTCTCTTCCTCACACCACTTTGAGCCTTAAAGCTCTGCCAAACCCTGCCAATTTCTCCTCTCAACTACCCTAGAGACATCCAAGAGGTCTTGGACTTCTTCAATGACCAATTTTAGTGCCCTAAAATGAGGTCTCAAAGAAGCACTTCAAAGAAGAGGTAATGTCCATTACCGATTCTTTCATCTTTATTTCTTCTTCCACTTCTTCTTCATTAGTTGTTTCATTATGAAGTAATAACATAAGTATCACTCATATACGGATATGTTATTATATGTATGAAAGAACCCTATTTCACCATCTATCCATCCTACGGGAAATGAAATCACCGCGCGTGCGTACGTACAGAATACCGTCTTCACGCCGTGGTGTAATCTAATTTCCACCACCACCTTACTTGGATGGGTATAATGGTGTAAATAATGACTATATATGATTATTGTAAAGTGATATTGATTCTGAAATAGTATACATAGACTCAAATACAATTACATGATCATGGAAATGATATCATCGCTCGTGCGTACGTACGGAATACCATCTCCACGATGTGATGCGACTCATTCTACATGATCTTCATTGCATAATGATTATATAAATGAATTGAATGAATTAATATGATATATATTACACTAATGACATTCTGGAAATGAGGTAACTATAACCTAAAGAGAAAAATAAGAATTTATTCGACAAAACACGCATAAGAACAAAAAGTAATAAACACCCGAATAACAAGTTGTAATGAATTATTACTAATAAGAAGCCAAGAATATGACCAAATATGATATGATAACAATAATTATGATACTGGAATAAGTGAATAACATTATTTAAATCATTATACAGGAGGTTCAGACACTTATGAGGCAAATCGGACCTAAGGTAAGGGAAACATCACAATCTCATTTTTATCTGAGATTGTTTATACTTTGGTATTTACTGAGGTGTATTTTATCATCCACATCCATGTTTCCTCAATATGTAATATTATTTCCATCCACCTAAAATTGTTTAAATCTAATTTTACCCTTCGGTGAGTTTTTAGTAAAGGATATGAAAGGAATCTTTTGTCGTTTTTCGTACGAGGTACTTTTTGACTTTTCCGACAAAAGTACGAAGAATGTTTTTTTAACTTATACGACATGAATGGATTTTTAAAACATTATTTCCAAGAAGAATCATTTACAAGTTTTCAAGTTTATTTTTAATCAAATTATTTTTGTTTAGAATTGTACGACATGTTAAGAAAGGAAAAGTGTTTTTGAAGGAGAAAGGATATTTTCCTCAAGAATGGAGTTCAAGGGTTTTATCAAAATTATTTTCCATATAATATAATAAAGGGTTCTATTTCTATCCCTATTATTACATTTATTTGATTATGTTGTGATGGAATTATATTTATGAATTCATTTATCTTATATGAATTGTTTTATGATGTCATGATGTTTAAGATTACCATTTTTATTACATGGGTTATGGTATGATATATGTTTTATGATTTTGTGGCACACATAAGAATGGTATCATTATGAGATGGGTGGGAACTATATCTCCCTCCAATGAATTGGGTAAAGATTTTATATCTCATGAGATAGACATGGCTGGAACGACAGGTTAAACCGGTTCAGTGAAACATGACTGAAACGAGGAGTGAACACGGTTCAGAAGTAGACTTTGTCCACTAAGATAGTCTTGCAATGAGTCTTGACTAACAAGAAATGATTCTCAATGATTATGTGTGTATTCCACAAAGTTTCATGTTTTAAGTTATTATTATTGGGATTACATTTCACTACTATGATTTATCCCATGTTGTGAAATTATGATCTCTTTTGCAGGTTAAGATTTCCAAAAGTTATGTGCTTATATATGATGTGATTGATATTTCTTCTGTTTACTCTTGTTGAGAATTTGAGCTCACCCTTTTGTATGTTTTATTTCCCCAGGTCAGGAAGAAGGTTATTAAGTAGAATATGCCAAAAAAGGACTCTATATATGATGAAATTAATGGGAGGCAAAGTAGATGCTTTATGAACCAGTTGTTTATGATTTCTAGTTTCTAAAGACACTATACCTATACGGTCCTTTCATGGTTTTGTTATATGTTGTAATAAGTGTTATTCAATTTTGAAGTAATAATAATGTATGTAAAGTATGGGTCGTTATAAAACTACTTATATAGAAAAAACATATTTTTAAAATATTAAGTGTTCTTAATCTAATTTCATATTAATAAATAATTAAATGTGTGCTAAGATATCTATTTATAAATATTGTAATACCATGTGTGTACGGATGGATTTTTTTATTGGAATTCTATAAATTTGTTTTGTTGGATGGTCCATTTTTTTAATCATGGATTGGAAAAATGGATAGTGAGGTTTGATAACATTGGGTGATATTTTTTGGATATTGTGCGAGGATCAAGAGGTGTGTCAGGTTCTTGGATAAGTCTCAAGTGATTTTGTATGTGTTTTGGTTGTTTTTAGAGTTTTTCTTTCCAAGGATAATATCTTGGTTTTCATTGTTAATGATAATTTTGGAAACACCTTTTGTGTGGGATGATTTTCAATTCAGTTTTCAGTGCACAATGTTGAGTTACACGGTCAATGCACAGTTTAGGGAAACCCGTGTGACATTATGGGGAAATTGTGTGAGGTGGAATGATTCTAGGAAATTGAAAAAAAATTTCACATAGATATAGGGAAATAATTCAATTTTTTATAGTGGTTTCCATAGATAAATTTTATGATTAGTGTTTTATTTACAAACAGCGTTGAACAACTGTGCGATTTGGGGTTTTTTGGAAATTTATGTCTAAACAGTTGGAATATATCTTAGTAAGCCTTTTGTAAAAACCATGTTCACATTTAATAGTGTATTTTTACCTTGTTTCTCATTTGTGTTTAAAGAGGTAAACCACATTTTCATCCCTCCCTCTCATGCGCATTCCACAATTAGCAAATCCCCCTACTTCAATTACCCCTCATTTTGGGTGGTTCTTAGTGTAATTTTCAAGTGATTCAAGGTGATTATTCACCTTAGTGGATCACATTTATTCCACTTACACATTTTATATAATTTTATATTATATTTAGATAGGTATTTGATACTGATTTAAAAGGAATAGAGTATAAGTTTCCAAGGATAAAGGGGATTCCACTATGCCTATGAAGTGGGTTGCATGAGACCCTATTTTCAAGCTGTCACCTAATAGTTTGGTAGTCGTATGTCACCATGTGAGTTATTATATATTTTTACTTAAATAAAAGGTATTTAATTATGGTTATAGTTATGGTTATTAAATATTCCTCTCAGGTGAGTTCCTGAACAATGTAACATACCATCAAAGGATGGTTGATATTTGTTTAAATGCGATGGGATTATCCTCTGAGTTAACCTAAAATTAGACTAGGGTTTTTCATGTTAGTAAGTTTTTTTAAGTAATTCATTAATTAATATTTATTTATAATTAATTAATTTAATGTGTTTTTATGTGAGGTATGGCCACAAATGGTTGTGTGTTGGTCAATGGTCTTAGTTGAGCTTTAGTAGTGGGTTATCAAGCTAGAGATAGAAGAATATAATTGTGAAAAAGGTAGGTGAATCCTCTAATTAACCCATAGTTATATTTAATATTAAAAATTGATTAATTTTACGATCTCACCATATTCTCAAGTGATGAAATTATAAACTAATTTAATCCTTCCATTATTCATTTTCACTTTTTAAATACCATTAAAATGAGTATAGATTTAGTATGTTGCGAGGTTCCGATGAGGCCTATATATGAAACTTTACCATGGTTTTGGAATAAAGTATTCATTTCTCAGAATATTTCATAAATGGGGCCATAAATAACATGTTTAAATGGTATTATTAAAGGTTTTTTATTAAATCGAGACCCATTAAGTAACCTATAAGTATTTTTCCATATAACATGTGAATATGACACTATTTTTTCAATCCCTAGAAAAGTGAGAGTCTTGTTAATCTCTGGGAAGAATATGTGGGTTCCTAGGGAAGATAATGGAATGGTTTATATGGTTGGAAATTATGTTTGGACTTGTTCTTATATTTTTAAATGGTAATAAAGGGTATTTATTTCACAATAAATTAATGGTTAATTATTGGAAAGTGAAGTATGGATTAATAAATTGAAAGGAATAATTTTTATCTTAATTTTCATGATGTGATATTAATAACTTAGAGAGATTATGTGGAGTCCATATTTATTTTATTTTTTTGTAATATTATGATAAATCCTTGGATTATAATATCGGTCTATTATGAATGTCATGGTGTAAATAAACCCATAGATTCATTGAGGGAGAATGCTACAGAATTACTTGATAAAGCTAATGGATTCTGTTTAGATTCATTATTTTTAATTCCATGGGGTATCACCGCCTTGGATTCAAGTAATTAATATATGTACCAAATAATATAAATTAATGTTATGTATTTTTTCTAGGTACCTGGTTGAATTCCATGAGATGAGGTCCCTAGATTCAACTTGATTAATTTCGATGAAATGATTTGGGATTAAGATGTTTATTCCTACTAGTCATAATTATAAATGTATTGGTTGGTTATTTGAGATGAGACCAGTTCAATTGTTATAGTGTAATACTAACACTTATCCCTATTGGATTCTATAATGGATTTATTGCGAGGGAATGCCTGGTGGAGCCCTGAGGGTTCCATTAAATTATTCTAAATGTTGTTTCCCTAGTAATATACCAAGGAATCAGTCAAAAACAGATGTATTATATGTTATAATACACACCCACATGTTTCTAAATATTCATTGTAATAATGAAATGTGTCACCATGAAGCTTAGGAATCAATGATTGTTATACTATCTTTTTATCTAAAATTTATAATTTGATATCAATATAAATTTTTATTTATATCACAACTGCATTAACTTTAATATAGATTGGTTATTTTAGGGATGCCATTAGTGGTTGACTAATGAGTTATACTCACACACTTCTCTTACTTTTTTGGAACTTGTGAACATGATAATCTATCACTATTGAATTACATGTTTAGGTTTGGGAAAGTTCCTACTGTTTTTGATTACATGGTTTCTTGGTTGTAGTATGGGAGTTTGGACTAGGTTAGACTATAGATTATTTTTTAGGATTATTGTTGTTATTATTTTCGATTTATTTGAGGTTAATGAATGTATGAATACTTGTAATGTATAATATATATTTAATTTATTATTTCCCAGCAATTTTATTTGTTTATATTCATTTTTTAGATGTGATATTTGTGAGGTTTTATTTATGATCTTATTTTACTCTAATATGGGGTTATAGTCTCCCCACTTTATCACCCTAGATACAATTTCCTAGTCATCATCCTCTGATTTATGGGGATATAAACATAAGTCCATATAGAAATAACTGATCGGGGCACTGACTAATGGTTTGGCACCGCAGGGTTTTACAAAATGTCATTAAAGTTGTTTTTCATTATCCTTATATTTTGAAAATGTAGATATAAGTATGAGAATGTGTTTGAAGATGGTACGTTTTTATGCTTGGGAGTTTCTAACAATATATAATCAAAGTTTATGTTTCCAAGAATGTGATTTTTGTTTATGACTATTCATTTTTTTATTGATCTAATTTTATCTCAAGAGATCCACATGATTATGAGGTTAATGAATAATGTAATTTATATGTTGGATTGGTATGGAAAGATAGGGTGTGTTCATGAATCATATTTGGTATGTATGGTTCACATGTCATTTTGATGATTTCTAGTCATTGGATACTTTATTACCAAGACTATAACCTTAGTCTGCAATTTAAAGTGGTCATATCCATTTATACAGTATCTCTATATAAGAGTTTGTTGGAATATTATATAAATGATCCCATAAATAGAAAAAATACTTGTTTTCTATTTATTTTATTGTGATTATAAAAAGCATCCATTAATTAAATTTCCAATAAAAACATAGTAAGCACTTTCCCCTTTATGTTATAATTAACGTATTCTTTAAGTGAGCCTTAGCTGTTAGAACCTCTAGATAATTTTTTTTTAAATTTTTTTGATAATTTTCATTAACCTCTATAAAATGTCACCAAAATAGAATTTCATGTTCAACTTATAAAGTGTTTTCCTCTATAATATTTACTAGATATTTCATTTATCGGAGGATGTGTTGGAAAATGTAAAATGGAAAATTGTAAAGTTTTTTATCGTATATTTTTGATTTGGACCTGTTGTATGGGTGGTTGGGTTTTTTAGAGTACCCCCGTTATGTTTTGTTCCTATTCATCTTGAGACCAAGATGTGTTAGGGGTATTTGATATAATTTTGGTTTATTTTTGACCTAGAAATGGGCCAGAATTGGTTAGATCTTAACCTATTTTTGAGACCCAATAGTAGTGCTTGGAATAGAGGAAAAAATGTGACCGTACAGGATGAGTGAGTTTCATCATAAGATCTGTGACTTATTTTTGGTTCTATATATGATATTGGTGAGTGATTCTAGTGAACTTATACATTGTGACTCTTGGGTAAAGAGTTGGAATCTTGTGTCTTTTTAGGGATAACCCTGGGAGGGGATTGAAATGTTTGTGAGTGAGTTTTGATGCATGAGGGTTAAGTGATGTTTTATAATATGATAATGGTAAATTATCAGTACAAAGTGGTATATGTTGTTGGCACATTATATTCCTTTGTAAATTTTGTGATAATCACCGGGTGATGGTGCTTCTGGTTTTGTGGAATGTTTCAAAAGGGGTATTCATGTTAAAAGTATTGACCTTGTTAACTTGCTTGTATGTTATATAGTGGGTTTTCTGATGATAAACCTGGGTTATATGACCAAAACTAGTGTTTTATAGATTAATTCATTGTTAGTGATCAGATAATAGGACATACCAAAGGATGTATGGTTTTAAGCGTATGGGATGCCTTAGGGATGAAATTATAGGTGAGGTAGACTTTATGTCTATGAGGTGGTTAGAGCAAGGGAAATATATGGGAAAAAATACTCAAAAGGGGTTTGGTATAAATAAATTATAATTTCATGGTTATTTTAAATTTTAAATAACCCTTAGAGTTGGTGATTCGGTAACATATGTAGTTTTTGACGGTAGGACCGGTTAGGTGTTTGGCCTTGTTGACTTAGGATGTATCATAAAGAAGGTGGGGAGACAAGAAATTTACCCAAGTAGTACTTAAAAATGATACTTGCTTTTGATTTTTGAAGTTAATGGTTTATCATGGTGAGATGATCTAGGTTAGAAAATAACCAAGGGTGCTTTCACATAGTAAAATTGGAATGCACAAGATGCATAGCCAGTGACTTGGATGTCTGGGCCTGGTATTGATAAAACATGTCTTAATGATTATTGAGATTGGTTTTCATGTTATGGTTTCATAAGACCATGAAAATATTTATTAATAATAAAATATGATAGGAATGAATTAATTATATATGTATAAGTCTTTTTTGGCTCATGTTGTTTTGGTATGAGAGCATACACCTATGATTCTTAATAAATAGTAAGCTGTGTGTAAGGACCAAGGGGTAGTATGATTTTAAGGGTTTTTTGAAAATGGAATCATGGGGCCTTAATTTAGAGTCATGGTGTCCTTGTGGTGGGTGGAAGAGTCATGGATATAATAGGTAAGATGAAATCAATGACATGGGGTTAGACATAAATGAATGTGTCAAATGTTATCATGGAAGGTGTAAGAGCATGGCTCGAGAGGAGAGACACACAAGTTGTTTCGATGAAACCCACTTGGGTCATCACTCAAGCTGTGATAAGGGATGATTTTGAAGGTGTGGAGTACACCGTCTATCATTTAATACCATGGATTCCATTATCTATTGGTTTTTCTTACGATGGCCTTAGGTTATGTTTCTATGAGTCGGGAATGTGCGATGAATTTATTTCTTGGGGTGGTTCTCCAAGGTGAAAAATATTACCCCTATATATCCATCATGCTTGGGATTGATGAATCATGATCTATGGAGAAAAAATGGTTTTATAATTTAATTAAATTTATGATCCTATTGTGGGGAGTGAAACATTGGTGGTGGGGTTTCAACCATCATGTAAGGGGGATCTGGTGTGAATGAGATCAATCGTTAGAAAAATATTATAAAATATTGATGATAGTCATTAAATGTGTTAAAATTCAAAGAATACTTGGTTGATTCTTAAAATAAATTCATGGGTGGTATTGATTGGGATCAAGTAAGCGATTATGAACCAGAATGGTTTGTGGAAATCCGGAAATTATCAGGTCAGATGTGTGTTAGTGATCATGGTATGGAACGATGGCTAAAATTGATGAATAAAGGTCCAACCATGGAATTTTTCTCTAATATTGGGTATGGAATTTATGGTACTGTTTGTATGATGACATGGTCTCTATGGTATTACAACATTATGGACACGTGACTTAATAGAGAATAGGTGGTAAAGAGTGAGTGTTTTTGGGAAATGTTGTCTAGGGAAGATTCAACTTATTCTCTTATGAGTAGTTGAATATGGTAGACCATAAAATTTAGTGGGTTTATTATTTTTGGAATTATGGGTGTGTTTAGGAAGCTAGGAATGGATTTTCAAGGAAAAGGATAACCTGCTAGAATGGTGCATTGACGATGGAGTTTCATCCAGTCATCTTGAAGGTTGATAATAGTGACATGTACTGGTGTTAGACTGATGTTTTCATGAATTTTGGTAATAGTAATTTCATAACCACATAAATGGTTGTGATTAGAACACCAGGTTTTTATTTTAATATGAAATTCCATAGTTTGGTGGAATCATGTCTTGAATTTTTCCTCTCTTAGTTAATCCCTATAGTGGGAATCCTAATAGGCCAAGTGAGACTTTAGATGAAGACACATCAATATTTTGGTATAGATGTGAGTAGGTGAGAACCATCTTAGTGTTTTGGTGATGATTTAAAATTTTGGCCTATGTTTTAGTGATTTAAGAACATGAAATTAAGGTCTATAGTCTATAAGTACATTGAGAATATTGATTTTGAACACAACCATTGAGTAGAATTTGATAATTGTTTCATGTTAGAATATCCAATTATACAAAAATGATGGATTAGTAGGGATGTGTAATGATATAGTGGTATGTTTGTAATACCCTATGTGTATGTACATGTTTTTTTGTGGGAAGAATTTTTTTTTATTATTTTTATGTATGTTAAAATTTTAAAATCCTTTTTTTGATCAAGATTAAAAGAGAGTTAATAAATCTTTAAGTGATGTTTTTGGATATTATTTGGGGCTAGAGAGGTGTTTTAGGTGGAGAGATATGTCTTAGGAGCTATAGGAAGAGTCTTGGTGGTTTTATATTTTTTTCAATGGTTAATGGTTTGGTGTTCATAGTTTTAGAGAAACTACGTGACACCTTATGCATGGGAATCTTTTCAGTTCAGTTTTCAAAGATCAATGTTTTGTTACACAGGTTGCACATAGTTTACAGAAAACCATGAAAGCTTCTAATGAAGCTGTTTAATGTGGTATGGGTTAGAGAATTGGTGTACGGTTTGTGCATGGTTACAAAAAAACATTATTCCTTATTGCAAAAGTAATCTGATCCTAATTATACATTTGACACAGGGTTTGAAAACTATGTAGAATAAACATGTGCTGTTTAGTTTTTGGATAGTGCTAACCACATGATAGAAACACTATTTATAATGTTGTGATGAAAAATTGTGAAACTATTTAGAAGGGTAATTTTAAATTATCTACATTTGGAGTTTTAATAGAGAAGCCCATGTTTTCCTCCACTCTCATTAACACACACCCCAATCAGTTGAACCATCCCACCTCTGTTGATTCCAACCCATTTTAGGGTATTATGGGTGGAACCTTTTGTGATTTTAAGCGATTATTCACCTATAAGGATACCCTTTATTAAAATATTTAATTTTATCTGTTTTTCTATTGTATTTTTGTAGTTATTTGACAACAATTTGACCAAATAATGGTTGAGTCACTTTAAGAGAGTGGGGTTTCTACTCTACTTAGGAAGTGGGTGTCCTGAAACCCCACCTACAAGCCTCCACCCATCAGTTTGGTGGATGAAGATCACAGTGTGCGTTTTTCTGGGTTTTATATTTAAATTAAATATTATTATTTTTTGTTACGATTCCAACAATTAAGGATTTAGCTTATGTGAGCTCCAAAGCTTTGGAACCAAACTTCAGGGGAGGTCTGATATTAGTTTGGGTGCGGTTGGAGTACCTGATGAGTGAATTTACATTTTTTTAAGAGTTTCAAAATTGGTTTGTTTGTTTTGAGACATTAATTAATTATAATTATTGTATTATTAATTAATTTTGTTTTTTATGGGAGTTAGGGTTTTATGTGGTAGTGTTTTGGTCATTACCCTTGGATAAGCTCAAGTGATTGGTCATCAAGCTATATTAAAATTAAATAGATTTTTAAAAAAGGTAGGTGGTTCCACTAATTAAACCATTATGATGATTAATATTTGGAATGCATCGATTTTTCTATCTCTCCATCTTCTCAAGCGATGGCCTCACAAACAAATTGAATATTTCTCTTATGTACTTTCCTTTTTGAAATAATATTAAATTTTTTATAGATCTAGTAGATATAAATGTAATAGTGGGACCTCTACTTTTCACATGACCTTTGTTTTATCCTAATATAGTTAGTTGTTATAATATTTCATAAGGGGTACCATATGTAAGAAGTTTAAAATGGAATTTTTAACAGTTGGTGTTGATAAAATAGAGTTCTAGTAAATAACCTATACTGTGTTTTTTATTATAGACTGTGAATGACACCCTATTAAGTGTAGCCTTAGAAATGTGAGAATATTTTTAAAATATAGGAATATTATATATGAACACAGTGAAGATAATAAAATGGGTTATGTTTTGGTAAATAATGCATGGCCTTCATATTAAGTTTATAAATGGAATTTGACTTGGTTTTCCAATAAATTAAATTTAAATACATGGAAAATAAACAATGAATTAATGGATTGAATTGAATAATTTTTAACTTTATTTTATTGATGTGTTAGTAATAACTTGGAGAGATTCCACGTATTATATAAGAATTTTATTATTGTGGAACATTTCTTAATAGAATTTGATTCCTATAGGGTACCCAAATGAATGTTTTGGTGTGATGACACCCTCAGATTCATTAACGAATAATGTTGTGGAATTCCTTGAGTAATCCATTTGATTCTTATAAGATTAATTATCGTAGATTCCTTAGGATTTTTACCCCTAGATTTAGGTAATTCATATATGTATTAAATTCCAAAAATTAGTGGAATGGATTATCACCACTTATAGTGGTTGAATGATGGAGGATGAGATCCTAGAATTTGACTTTATTTGATTGGGTGGGATGCCTCAAAAGTGTGCAATTTATTCCAACCACAATATGATTCTTAATTTCAAGGAGTTTTACTTGAGTTAAGATCGGTATATTGGATATAGTCTATTTACATGGGTTATCCCCCTAGGATCCCTTGAGTATTTATTGAGAAGGAGTGCCCGGTGGTGCGATATCAGTTCTATCTAATTTTTTTGACCATGGTTGACTTGGTAGTTTACCAAGGGACTAGTCAGGATATGATGTACTATATTGTTAGAAATACACTAGCATAGGCCTAAGAAATTATTGGATCTATGAATGGTTTCATTATGGATACAAGAAATCAGTGGTTTTGTGTACTATGTTCTTTTAGGAAAATTCTAATTTGATAATTGTATAAAAGTTTATTTATATAACACCTTCCTAAAATTGGTAATTTAATTTTTATTTTAGGGATTTCATTTGTGGTCTAATACTAAGTTATACTAACACCATACTTGGGCCTCCATGGAACTTGGGAACTCAAGAAGTTATCACAATTGCATTACAAGTTAAAGTTTAGTGTAATGACCAATGTTATTGATTTCTTGGTTTCTATGTTGAAGCATTTGCTTTGGAACTGGGTGTGGAATCCAGAACATTTTTATTTTGAAATTCTTCTTGTTCTCCCTTTGGTTTTATTTGTGGTTGATTTAGGTTTGAAGACCTATAATGTATTGTGTACATTTTATTTATTACTGCTTTGTTATTATTTTATTGATTGGAATTTATTAGGATTTGATATATGTCTATTTGTATTTCCACTATTAATTTACTATGATACTTGACTAAATTCTCCCCATAATACCATATTAGAATCATGCTACTAGTCTACAACCATTTGAATATAAGGAGGAACATTTTAGGCCTTTTAGTGACCACTAGATATAGAATTGAAAATTGGTATAGTGTGTTAAGGAATTAAACATATAAAAGATAAATTATATTTATAATTTAAAATGGGAAATTTATTTTATTTTTATATATAGAACCCTTTTAAAAATAATTCCCTGGAAATAAACCCCTTAATTATACCATGGTAATTATCTTTTATCTGAGAAACATATTTTTCTATCAGAAAATGAAATTTCAAATATTACCTAATTTGGACATAATGATTCAAAATATGAAATCAATTTTATTAGATTCAATTATATTAAAATTATAAAAGTTAATTTTTTATGTAAGAATGCATAACATGAATAGAAATTATTAGAAAAAGATTATTTTATGCATTAAATAAATCTATTATTATTCATTTTGATTCAGTAAACATTATATGAATGTTAAATTAATCTATCATATAGATATAAATGATATTTCATTAAAATCATACTCCAATAGAGGTCAATTTAATTTATTATGACACATAGATAGACAATTCATTGAAATTTGTATCATTAGATTATTTTATCTTAACTTATAACAAATTCATCATCAATGTGTTAATGACTATTTATTTTCTTATATTTGAAAGTAAGAAATTTAATTTAATAATTCAAATGTGAGATATTTCTCTTTTAAATATATAATATATAATTAGATATCTTCTATAAATAATTTTTTTGTTTATAAAAAAATTATTAAATTATTTTTCATCATTGTAAATTAATTATATATTTTATTTTATTATTTATTGTACTAATCATTTTTTACAATTCATTTTATTAAATCATTATTAAGAAGAAATAAGTTTAGTAAAAATGCTTATTAAAAAAAATATTTAAAATAAATTATATTTCGATAATGAATTAGTACACTTCAAATTAAAATAATTTATCATACTTAATGTAAAACATATATAATAAAAATGTATATTTTATATCTAAAAAATATTATGTACATTAAATATATATCGGTATTGCTAAACTAGTAAGATAACTATCAGTATTTTTCGGAATAACTATAAACCCATTTATAATGGATATATAATTTCTATATTACTCACATTACAACCTACAAATTTATTCCATTATATCATTTCAAAGAACAATTCTTATTTCTATAGTTTTCATTTGGGACTCTTCATAATGCATTCTCTTTTGATGATTTTCCCCACATTATAAGTTTAGTTAAATTAATGTTTATTTTCGATGTTGAAGAAGAAGACTATAATTTCTTACTTTGAAAATATTATTATTCTTATTTACTGTTCCCTTTTAATTTATTCTCTTTGGTGGATGTGTTTATCCATGGTATATAATAATCCATGGTATATAATACGTGGTCTTGTAACACTTTGTTTTAATGTTCCAATATGACTAAATGACTGATGTGTTGTCATTTTGATTCATATATTATTCGACCCCTTTCAATTTTTTTAATTCCTTTAAATTAATAGAAAAAAATACTGTTGAATTATATTCATATTATTTACAAAAAAATGGATCATAAAACCATATGTGTTATAATATAGGAGGTTCACGGTAGTCATATCATGACTGTGTTTTGAAATCATATAGGAGGTACATGATTATCAGCTTTTAGAATGAGTTATGCAGCTTTGAATGAAGCATGTGGAATAATTCATTTATAAAGATGTGGTGGAAGAAGTTTTCGAACAATTTAGGAGGGTGTTATAGAGAGCCGTGACTAATTTCATTGATGTAAATTTTAAGAATGAAATCATTTCACATAGAATATATATAAGACAAAAAGTATTCTCCTGAAGGAAAATGGTTTTCACAAACCGAGGGACTTCAAATGTGAGAGATTTTTTGGAATCATCCTTCTAATAATAAGTTACACATTCTTACTGTACCTTTTTATAAGATTTACAATAACCAAAATCTATATCAAAATAACTAAACAACTCAAAAAATTATATCCAAAATAAACAATCCAGAATTTAAAGTAATTTAAATATATATAATGATTATTTCGAAAACCTTTATGTGATTTTATGACGATCAACCTAAAATCAAGCACACTTGAATACACTAAATATAATATTTGATCTAGTAGTGGTTTAATAAAAATAGAACCAAAATTTTTTAAATACTTTTAGATAAATAGATTTTCATCCAACAAATGATTTCGAATTATACGTTGTACCCTTGGGGGGTTTTGAAAAAATAAAGTCCATCCATTTTACCAAATTCTTTAGTATAATTATATTGATTAAAAAATGTCTCATCTTTTCTTTGAGAAATTTAATGTCTTAAAACGAATATTATTTCTCCGAAGAGGCTAATGTCATATTAATTTGTTATTAAGTTAAAAAGTTCATTAAAAATTAGTTGGCTAGTTGATCCAAAAACAATATTATCAAATTAAATGGGAATAATTATAAAATCATTAAAAATATTCATAATAAAAAAGGTATAGTCAAGTTTAACTTTATGAAATCCTTTATTTATCAAATTTGAAGAAAATAATTCATACTAAGCTCCAATAGATTTCTTATGTTTATATAAATTTATTGATAATTTAAAGATATGATTAGAAAATCTTCCTTGGTAAAAAACTGGTTCTTCATTAATATAAACTTCTAAAAAATTAAAATTAATTAAGAAATAACATTAAATTACATATCAAACAATTAAAAATAATGAAAATATACAAAATCCAATAAAATTATAATAGATTCACTCCAATAAATAGGTGAAAATGATACATCAAAATATATACCTTCTTCTTCAAAATATCCATGTGTTAATAATATAACCTTATTCTTAAACATTTTACCTCATTCATCCAATTTATTTTTAAAAATAAATTTTCTAAAAATATTTTTATCCTTTTGGAATAAAATAAATTCTAAAAATTAATCTTTGAAAATTGATTATGTCAACTTTAAATATATATATAATAGAATGAATATCACTTAATTTTTTATTAATTTCATTAGTTATAATATCATAAAAAGGCATAATTTTCATCAAAACTCAAAATAAGACTTCCAGTTTTAATTTCAAATCAATGTTACCAATCACTATTTCAATAGTGTTATCCTTATTTTTAAAGATTTAGTGTTATATTGAGAATGGATATGCTTCCTCTTAAACAAAAAACTATTTTGAGTTTAATTTTCATTAATATTAAATTAACTATATTATTTTTAAATGAGAAATTATTATAAAAAAATTCAAATAATTTTCATCAAATTATGCATGAACGTATTCTTTTATATAAAGGTATAGAGGTGCATAGTGGAATAATATGGACATTGGATTTATTTTTTTATCAATAATCAATGTAACTATTTAATCTCTAATGATGCACAACATATTACAGAGGCTGAGGATCTCGCATGAAGGATTCCAATATAAAAAAATCAAATAAATTAACTTCATTGAATTAAATTAACCTTAGACAACAACTCATTTTCAATGACCATTTATTGATGAAAAAAATATTTATTTGTCCAGATCACCCACGTATGGTACCAATATCTATTGGAAGATTGATCTTTGAAATCTGGGTGCTAGAATGGTTATATGATGACACCTTTTACGTCTTGATTATCACTACTACATATATCCTTGATATGTTAAGAAGAAATCATATTGGTTTCTAAAATTGACTACTTATCTTTCTATAGTATGCAGAAGAGTTGAGAGAGAGGAACTCAAACTCATTTATTGAATAGTACCCCAAATGGGGGCATAATCCCACTTATATCATAACGTAAAAAATACCTGCAATTTTCTCCACGACGCCCAAACATGTATTATCCAATGAATAATCTATAAAGTCCATCTTATAACTATTTTAATAATTCATAAAAATCTTTTAAATTTTTATCACTATATTGTTATAGAATAAATAAGTTACATGATAAAGGAGATTCATTAACTCGACTCGTCATTCCCAAAAATATTAAAAAAATATTGACTATAATAATAATATTCATTCTTTATATATTCTCCAACGTATTCCCTTAATATCTTGTAAATAATTTTAATAAATAAATTTTTAGTCAAATTAATATAAAATTTAATAATATTAATTTATTTATTTCATGTTGACCATTGATTCATGGACATTTTTTGGACCCTATGGTTGGGTCCACCATCTCTTATGCTTCTATTCACCATAATAGGATAGAATTTTAAATATTAGAGGTGTGTGAACCTCTATGCCCTTATCTCAATATTAGTGAATACTATTTTCAAACCTGAAGTGGAGTCTAGAAACCCATCTTGGCCCCTAAAAAGATAATTAAAATTCATTACAATGACAACCCTTCTTACAAACACACATCATGTAATATGATATTTTTGCCTTTTGACATATCATAAAGTAGGATTCACACTATATGTCATCATATTTTCTTTATTTATTATTCATTTAACTTAATAGAGAGTCTTACCTAATTCTACCATGGCTATGGATTTAGAGTAGGTACTACCATCCTAATTTACTAGGCCAGAGATATCACTTCCATTAAAAATAGAAAACTTAAATAATGATTATTTAATCAATGCCATACCAATAAAAGTGGTCCCAACCCAAGCTACCTTTCCATGATATAAGATTTATGGTTTTCATCTTGCATAAAATTAAATAATAAAATATTATGAAATAATAATATTATCATGGTAGGAGACCATTACAGGTGTTCATTGTTTGGAATGAATAATTGTTTGTCCCAATGGAAAGATGAAAGATAACCGATTAGGGGTGACCTGGATTTTTTAAATAATTATTAATTGAAAATTTATTATATGGGAGTTATTTATAATAAGGTAAAATAGTGTAAAAAATAAAAATAAATGTAAAACATTGTTTTTATAGAGATAAATATCTAAATGATCCAAGTTCACTCTTCACCCCTCTTACAATGTGAGAAATATGGTACCCACTATAACAACTAAAATGGATTATTATAATTATGTCTTCCCACATGGATTCACAACCCAATTCTAAATATTTTTACCCACATAGGCTTAAAATCAGACAAACCATCTTTTTTTTAACATGGAGGCACAACCTGAATAGCCTGGATTTTCCCACATGAGGAAATACCCAATGCATAAATTTTGTTTTGGAGTCATAACCAAAAAATATAACCTTTTAATGGGTAATATAACTTTTTATAATTATTTAAATAACAACCCCAACCCCAGTTGGCTTGTGTCCATGGTTATTTTATTACAATGGAATATATTCAAGAGATCACATCACCTAGGATCGATAGGTTTACTAGTCTTGTGGAAACAAGATACATTCATGGTTACTGTATTACATTGGTAATTAAACATAGAAAATAATAAAATAAAATAAACTACTTCTTGTCACATATTTATAGACATCATCTTCACAACATAGGGAAGGAAAAAAATAAAAGGATTGGATGAAATGCCTAGTAAGGGTTATATGAAACAATAATAACTGAATTAAATTCTATAAGGAATAGATATTTTGTCAAGGTAAATAATCTAAAAAATGCATGCCATCAATACACTATGAATGATAATGCATCCATAGATTTTTTCATAGTGAAAACATCATGTAAAGAAATAACTATATAATGAATAAAGAAGAATATTTTTTATTAGAAGTCATATATCCGGAACATGAACCATTATACTATCAAGATTTGATTAATCTTGTGGGTAAAAACCTATCTCTTTCTATTTGAAAACAAACAGAAAGGGTTTTCCAACGTCTATTTTGTCTCGTGATACATGTTGATACATTAAGAGGATATAATAGGCCCCACCAATCATTGAAAGTCTAAAGAATTATTTATACATAGATTCAACTCAGAAAGAATATGAATTATCAATATATCCATATCAAGAAGAAGATTCAACAAAATATGGTGACATATATGGAGATACTTTTAAATTATACAATTGAAAAATTTATGAAGAAAATAATCTTTGAACATTCTAAAGTTTATGATACCTCTTTGAAACAATTAAATCATAATACATATGAAGGAATAAAATTAAATAAAAATTAAAATAATATGAGAATAATAATACTCATGATATGATATATCAAGGTAAGTACATACACCACACATAAGGAATGAGTGGTGAAGAAGGAAATCATCTCATCGATGTAAAAATGAGATGAGGAAAACCATTTTTTACATTGTAAAGAAGATTTAATTTGGAAAATCATTTTTATTTTTAATAAAATAAGACAGTAAACATGTATATAATATAAATTTAAGTGAGAATGAAATTATGATTAAGTAATAAACGATTTACAACATGTAAAAATAATTTTTATGAAATGTTAGAATTGAGCCTCTTGGGTGTATTTTAAGGATCATATTATAGAGTATTTAAAATGGAAAATAGATTATTATTTTTATAAAACTAGAAATGAAAAAATATAATTTTTCATGATAATATGAGTAATTTTACAAAAATGATTTTATCTTAAAACAAATTATGAATGGTACTTGAAAATGTGTAAGAATATGGGAAGTTCCCATTAACCGGCCTTTCTTATTCGGAGGAATTGAAATGGAGACCTTATAAGACAGGGAATACCCATTAATAAGAAATCAGCTGATATGGATACATGTAATTATAATATATACACATAATTTATAAAAAGTATATAAAAATTATTAAGGATTTCATTAAGGTAACGAAGAAAAAAATATAAATAGAATGAAAAATGGAGGTTTAAGGAGAATCACTTACCACTTTGAGTACAGTAAAACCATATGCCCCATAGAATTAATGATAATTAAAAGATACATTTATAACATTAAGATAAAGTGGATAATGATATTATACATAAACAGTAAGTCTACATACACCACACACAATAAAAAGTAGTGACTAAGTCATATCTCAAAGAAATAAAAGTGAGATGACAAACCCCCTACCTTATGTCTGAATGTGTTCTGCATTTGACCTTAATATCCTGGATAATAAGACTAAATCCAATAATAAATTAATTAAAAATATTTTCTACATGTATTTGATTCAGTATAATTTTATTAATTTCATTTATGTCCTTTTGGATTAGTTATAAGGTATAATTTTATCGCTGAAGAGCATTCATTTCCTTGGTTTTCTTAATTTGTTTACTTGTATACATGTGTGGGAAATCTTGTAAAATGAGAATAGTTTTTCAGAATTGAAATTATATGTATTAATGAAATTATTTAGTATTAAATTTTTATGTATTTTATTCGGTTATATGGTCTCAGGATTAATCCTTAGATTATAATTCAGGATAAACGTTTAGATTATTTTGGAATTTTTTTCGATCGTCGTAATATTTTTTTTATTAATTAATATTATGTATATATATTAGTTATATAACATTAAATAAGATGTAACAAAGATATTATAATCTTTTTAAACCATAATAATTTTTTTATGATTAACCTTATAGTCATAATTGAAAAAAACACGTCATCACAAAATATGGAAAATCTGCACCTCATAGATGATGTTTTGAATTTTAGAATAAAAGGAATATGAAAATAGGCCTAATGATGAGTTTTCCATTTCATTATAAAATTCTAGTATATATAAGATATTGTATTTATAATTCATGCTTGGAAATAGTATGTGAGTAGTGGACATTGGTTAGATAGATGGGAAGGGTATTTGTTAGGTACTTCGGTTTTGTATTTTATTGAGAAAAAAGGGTTGTGGACATTGGTTAGATACATGGGAAGGGTAATTGCTATATATTGGAGGATCTTCAAGGAACTGGTCGGGTAAAGAGAATATGTTGTGAGGGTGGTAATTATAGTAGAGAGAGATGTGTTTTTTGAGTATCTAACACATTATTTTATTATTTTGGCCCAATATGAGAAATATTGATGATTCCTTTGACTAAATATAGTAACTAGGGATTTTTAGATTTAATTAATAGTTGTTACCTCATCCATACATCATCTATGATTCAATAATTCATTTATTTTGCTTATACATTAAATTATCATATTTCACTATTCAGGAAAAAAATCAACTATTTTAGAAAAATTAAAAAAATAAACATTAATAATTTCTTGATTTGTTTAATTTAAAAATGAACTAAATATTTTTAAAATAATTTTTTATATATGAGAAATTTTATTTTTAATTAAAATCATCATTTCTTCTAAAAAATGGTTTTTAAAATTTTAACTCATTGTTCAACACTTTGAAAAATTTATTATGGTCTTATAAAATTATCTTATAATAATAACAATAAAAAATATTAATTCACAAATATATTTTATGAAAATAAATTTTATTTTAAATATTAATATTTATTATTAAATATTAGAGAAATATTTATGATTTTTAAAAAACCAATAATTAATTTATCATTTTCATAATATTTATTCACTTATACTAAAATAAAATTATATTATATTCTTATTCATAAGGCACATAAATTTTATTTATACTATTATTTTAGAGGTTAGTATAAACATAATAAATATACTATTAAAATAATGAAAATGATAGTTTAATAATACCATGATTTCTCACTTATTCACTTTAAAATAAATATATTCAATTTTTTTTTAAATTCAATGATAAGCCAATTTTGATATTTTAATTTTAAAAATTATGACTATTTTTTCAATAGAATTTATAAAAGTGTAAAAATTTAGTTTTAGATGCCATTATAATGTAGTAAAATTATCTTTAGAAAAATATATCCCTTTTAATGCTTAAAATAGGGTTCATTCTTATCTTCATCTTATAAAATCATTTGGAGTAATTTGATTTTTTATTAAATATATAATATATAAATTTTACAAGTTGGGAAATACTATCCATTCCTACCAATTTAATATCTTGGTTATAATAGTCATTTTAAAATAGTGACAATTAATTGTATATCATTTTTTATTTAAGCATGATGTTGTGTGAAACCTATGCTATCGAATAAATTAAATTTAGAAAAAGACAAACCATAAAATCTTTGGGTGTTACAATTCAAAATTAAAACAATTATAAGATGTAAATATATAGAACATGGTGTGTAGTTTGTGGTTTGAGAATTGAGGAAACAATGTACTCTCTCATATAAAATGATCAAACAATATTAGTTCACTTGAGTGTAGTGGTTAAATGACAATGTTTTAGATCATTAACAGTTCTAGAAAATATTTAACCTCATTGTTCTATATTGTTTCTATCGAACTCTAAATATAAGGTGTTTATTTTTCAGGAAATATTTAAAATATGAAATCGTTTTCATATTTCCTTTTCAACAAACTACTTCGGAGTTGTTTGTGTCTATTTCCCATATAATGATTTACAAGTAACATCATTAATAAATGAAGAATATAATCCTTGTTTGTAATCCTCAATATCATATAAAACAAAAAAAATACGTTGTGGAATTTTTTAGAACAATAAAAATAGTTGTAGATAAGAAGGATTAATATCCTTAGATTACTCTATGATAATAATCAAGGTTGAACCATCATATTCTATGCAATTTGAATTTGAATATTACAATTCTAATAATTTTCAGTGTGAATTTTAATATATTTAAACCTCTTTTGAATCAAACATAATTCATCATATAAAAATTTAAAACATATTCACATGGATTCTTAATAATTAACTAGTAATTTTTAAATAAGAAAACATTAATTATATTTGTAAAAAATATAAAACACAATGAATTGTTAGATAATATGAAAACAGACTACATTTTGGGTTTTTAAAATATCATGTATAAATTAATAGCATCACATAGTCAAATCAATATAAGTGATTTTTCACTTGAAAATTTTATATTTTATTGAATTAACATAGTCATTTCATGTAATAAAATTCACATGACGAAATTATTATAGGTGAATTAATGTAGGTGAATTCACATATCTGAATTCATGTATCCTATTTTGTGTAGCTAATTCTGGAAATTTGTTGACATATTGGTTCATCAAATTTATAACCTAAATAAAAACATCTAAATTGAATAATCAATGTTGGTTCTAGTGGAATAATATTTATATAATTTAATAATATTTTTATATAGTTCATAATTACCATAATTAGATATATATATATCTCATTTTATCATCAAAATATTTTAGGAAAACAATTCTAAAAAATTATTGTTTTCAGACCAAAAATATAATGTTGATTATTACCAAATATCAGATATGATAGAGATATATTGAGATTTTTTTTTCTTCTAATGAAATCATGTTAATTTTATTATATTTTTAATAGAATAACAATTACTAAATTTTAAATTTTATATCCCATGTTATGACTTAAATAAATAAGGTAACCAAATATGGGAATTCGACTATGTGGATGATTTTAAAATTGGATACCTTGTCAATCAATTGGATAAATGATGAAAAGTACATTGAGTATGTGGGAATTGAAAAAAACGTGTATAATTGATATTTAAATGTCCCATATGACTTATTTAGTGAAGGAACACTTTAAGAAACATTTATAACCTGTTATAACCCAATAAAACATGAAAAAACAAGTTTTTAGAAATTAAATATTATTATATGATAAATATTAAGCATGATTTAATCAATAAAAAATTAAATATATTAATATTTTTAAAGGAAATAAAACAAATAAATAATTATAAATATCAAAACACAAGGTGGTTCAATGAGGAACTCATTTGTGTAATGACAATTATTTTTACATATAAATCATGGTACAATATATTAAATTCCATTAGTTATTTTATCAAATAAATTATTATAAATTTTGGATAAATTATTATCATAACCCAGATAATATCTCATTTTATTCATTTTATAGTAACTTATTATTTTATCAAAGTTTTCTATATCTTTGAACAAATGGAATAACTTTATTTTAATCATTCAAATTCATTTTTAAATTTTTTATTTTCATCCATAACAATATCAAAATATCTTATTTTTGATTAATGACATTTTGACTTGGAATGAACTACTCTATTTTAATTTTAATTTTTTAGATATAATTATTTATAATTTTTCAAAAGTAATTCACAAAACTGAATGAGAATAATATTTATCATTTTGGAAATATTTCAACTGACTTCTAGTCTCCTTATGAACAACTTTATATTGAATCTTAATTTTTTTTATATAAAATCATGATATTTAAAATATTATGATCAAGTGTTTCAAAATATGTAAGTTGTTCTATGACAATGAGGTTTTTATATTCATATTGGGAGGAATAATAATATGCAGAGTCACTTAATTTATTTGATAAATCCGCTAAGCACAAATTTTCCACATCATATTAGCAACCAGATTACTCAATAGAGCTTTAATTCTTATTTTAAATCTATCAAAATTTCATTGCATTATTTTATTTATTTTATTTCTTCCTTTTTTGATCCATATTTATTATTTAGAAATATGCCTTGATGTGCACATTTTTCGTAAACATATAAAAAATTCCATTCAAAGTATCATTAGAAATAAAATTACTTATCTTCTTCTTATTGTTATAATATATTATATTATATTTTTGGGATCTCATTGAGTGGAATTTCATTCTTCTACATTCACCATTTGTAAAATATTCTCTATCATTCATATCAGTACTTTGTAAGTCACAATCAGAAGGGCACGTAGAAACATTTTACTTGAAATCAATTTCCTTATTCCCTGAATTATCTTCCTCAACAATATTTGTGAGATATAATTAATGTTATAATAATGAGCCAATTAGCACTTCAATTTTACATTCCTTTAAATGTTTTACTTTCAAATATAATAAAATTTTTAGAATTTCACTTATTAGGATGTGATTTAAATAGTATTTCCACAAAAACATGATTTTATATAGTTTATCCTAAAGAACTAATACCATTTATAATACTATTAAATATATGGAATATTTGATTAAATATTTCTTCTCCACCCACTTAAAATTCTTGATATAAATTTTTAACACATAGAACATTGTTATAATAATATTATCTGAGATAATATGTGTAAATGATAGAATATTTTGTAAGAAATTTAAAATTTTACATGTAGATAAATGACCATAAAAATTTATATTTTTTACATAATATAAGATGTCCATAACCTTGTTGTTTAAAACATACATTACCACATCATTTCCAACTAATGATTCAGGATCACCTTTTTCTAGCTTGTAAGGTTTCTCCCTGATTGTCCAATGATCATGATGAGTTACTTTAAGAAAAAAATATATTTAAGATTTACAATTTCCATAATAAGTACCATTAAAGTGATCTATCCTTATAGGTATCCCTCCATGATTCAAACTGGTTTTTGATACCTTATATAAATCATTTTCCCTTAATTGTTCAGTCAACAAATCATCATATGAAATAATGAAAATATGTATTTTGTTTGGTCTCATCAAATAATACCAATTGCTAGTCCTAATGTTAAGTTGTTAGATATACATGTGTGGGTTAATTGAACTTTTTTAAATTCATTATAAATTTTAATGTTATTATATCTGAATTATTTAGATTAAGTTAATGTATTGATAAAATAAAATGAAATGGACATGATTATTTTTATTTTCGTTCAGATATAAATGATCCCAGTTTATTACTAAAACCTCTCATGAACTATGAGATATAATACTCACTATAAGTAGTATAATGAAATAATAAAATGATTTTTTTCCACAAGGATTTAATACTAAATTAAAAATACTTTCCCCCTGGGAATATTAAACCTAATGAGCCTATCTTTTCGCACCCAGAGTCACAACCCAATGCTTGAATTTTATTTCGGTGTGAAACCAAAAATCATAAATTTTAATTTTTAGTATAAACATTTACAATTAAATATAATTAAATAAATATATACAACTAAATACATAGAACTAAATGAATTCTTCATAGATTGAGAGTCAATACAACAATTAATATTCAAAAAATGATCTAGTTTTTCTCCAATTAACATCATGTTGACATATTGAAAAAATTCATTCCAAAGAGATATTATTTGATATTTTTTATTACTCCAATATAAAACTATATTTTAGTAAATCACACAACTTATTGGAATTTTATGATGTCACCAAATATTTCTAGCTGTAACGTATATACACTTTCCATGAATGTTGGTCATGATATCCAATGCCTGATAAAATGATTATATAAATTTTACACAGAAAAATATTTATAATGTATTTAGGCTTGTTTTATTTCTATAACCTATTTAGCCTTAGTTGTACCATATTTTTACCACCCATGTATAGTCTTTATTGAATACCCACCAATATATTTACATCAAATGAAGAATCTTCCAAAATACAGTCCTGAATTTGTTATATGGAATCCATTTAATGAATTCATGTAATCTTTTCAATAATATATGGATACAATTACATATACATAGAGGATTTGTTATTTTAATTTAATAATATATCATCTAATATAGGTAATACAAAACCACCACTATGGTTTTATCCTTCCAATGCAATATATTTGTCCAGAAACCTCCATTTCCCTTTGCTCATATGAAAATTAATCTTATTCCAACTACTTGTGCATATATGACATTGAATACACACAAGAAAATATTTCTACCACTATCTCAAGTATATATTTATACCGATTTATAAAAATCTAGTCTGTAACATGACTAATTTTTTTTATCATATAGATTTATTTAATATCTCATATGATTTTTAGGATACTATTGTAGATTCACTTTGTATTTTTATTGATGAAATTGTATTTATAATATTATAAAATTATTTTCATATAAAAACATTCTCAGTTATGATATAATATATTAATATCATTTTATAACTCATATGATATCCATATTTCAACATATTTGGCATATAATTATGCTATAATCCCATTATATATGAAGCATGTCCTAAAAAATAATGGAATTACCTTGAACGAATATGATTCTTAACCTTGATGTTCCTTTTAATAATGTTATAACATTAGTGTGTATAAGGAAATATGCATTTAGGAATTTATCCATACAACAATATTGTGATGATTGTTTTAGTATAATAATCATCATCAAACCTCCCTACCAATATCATAACTTTTATGTGTTTAAGGAATTGGGTGTTTATGAATTAGTCCCTAATACATTATAATGATCGATCATTTCATTTAAGACCCATCATTGATCATACCCACAAAAATAATAGCTTTACTTTGTATAAGGATATGTGTGTTTAGGAATTACTCCATACTACATTACAATAATTGATGAGTGCTTGTTCAAGATATTCTTTGACACATGGGCCAGAAGCAACTCATATCATCTAACCATGCATATTTTATAATTCACTATTACTCTCCTTAATACTCAAAATTGACTATTTTTAATTATATGAATATACCTCTATCCTAAACTTGTAATGGTTCATTCTCTCTAGGTAAACATATTATGAAATTTCATGGAATACCATTATTTCTATAAGTTTCCTCGTAAAAAGATAAAAAACAAATCTAACAATAATACCTATGTGTTTTTACTCCAAATAATCTAATAACCATAATGGGTATATCGATGACAAATTACTAGTTCTATTAGACAAAGAATTTTTATTCCAAAACTAGGTATAGCTAAGTATTACATTTCATATTCATCAATTACATCTGATTATTAAAGAATTATAGAACTAGTAGTTGAGTATTAGACACAATAAACAATATTCATTCCCAAAAATAAATAATATCTTCCTGTGTCAAAGGGACACGTTGGATAATTTTTTTACTACTTCATAGAAATGAAAATATAACAAAAAATCCTGGAAATTATAATTTCTTTACTTCCCACTACTAACTTATGAATAACTATTTCTCCGTTTCATAAGTATTCATTGTAATTTTTTACAATTATTATATAATTACATAGTTAATATATTTGGATACAAATCGGTGAAACAAATTTGTTATCTAATAACCATAAGGTACAATAGAAACATGAATTATAATTGATTAATACATCGAAATAAGAAGCGACTACTTTGTTCTTTTATTTAGTTCACAACATTTTGAATTTAACTGACTTATTAGATGACAAGAAAAGAAAATAAGCTATTGTTCAATTCCTTTCATCTTTTAAAATTTTCACCAAAATAAATAAATAATATTTTGTTTTTATGTTTTTATGAACTTGTAGAACCTTACATAAAAATAAGTGACGTGTTTTCTCAATATTTTCATTTTATAATACAAAATAAACTGGAGTAATATAATGAAAATGAAATAAAAAGGAGATATATTAAAATATCATGATCCATAATTCAATTTACACACATTATATTAAATCATAAACTCATTCAATTCTTACTTTATATTATCCTCACAGACTACTGGGATATGAGACAACATGTGAATCCATCTATGTTCTAAATTTGTTTCCATAAAACATTAGTCATTGATGATAGAATCATGATTTAAACATAAAATATGAAATCCTTATGTCTCCTATAAGAATCTCTCACACCCTCACTTCCTAATGTCTCTTAATAGGTTTTAGGGACACTAGAACATATAATTTTCTATATCGTAGTACTCTCCCTAAGATCCTGTACTATTCTTGGAAATCCTCATAGAATAGGAAATGCCCTATACCGAATAAGAATAGTAGTGTATCATTTTTATTTATTAAATTTACAAAAAAATAAAATTCAATCATATTATTAATTTTTCTTGAATTTCTTATTAGACATTATCTATTTTTAAATCATTAAATTTCTCCCTCAATTTTATCGAACCCTAGAAAGTGTCACTACATGATTTGGAATACACAGTTCTTGAGTATTCTAGTGGATAGGATCAGTGAAACCACTCCTTATCTTCTAAGATATGGATATTACACAACTATTAGAGTTTCAAGGCAGTCCTTTGACTAGTCAACCACATTAACTCATGAATCGTTGAACTATTGAGTGAAGTCCCAACTTCAAGACACCGTAAACAAGATTTACTCAACCCTTTTTCTCTAAAATGGAAACAATCTGGACATGGATACTTATATTCCATCATAATTAGATAATTTAAACCATTATTTTCATAATATGTCCCGTTAATAAGATCCACCCTTAAATAGGGCTAATGGGAACCTCATACCCAACGATTTGTTTAAATTTAAATGATGAAAGACTTTAAGAATTAATTTATCTTCAAGGGTTTCTTAATTTCATGATGAATTATTTAATTTTCAATTAGATATAAATGTAATAATTTAATATAATCCTAACATAACCATTAAATAAATATAAATCATTCATCACATTTAAAAATATTTTTTTATTGTTTTTATTTTTTGCGATTACATAAAATTGAATATTCAAAAAACAATGAAAAATGATTCATAAATTAAAATAAAATGAAAGTAATATTGATATAGTTGTATTTTATTATTCATTTATACTCAAAAGATAATAAAATACAATTTTGGTATAATAACCAAGTGATGTCTGGCTTGAATCATAGGTCATAACTCGATCCAATGTATCCATATCTAGTCTAGAATACTTCCTCGTCTATAACACCATGAGTTTTTAAAAGAGAAACATCTTGTTGGATAGTGTATAAGGATTTAAACACCATGGTTGTAATAGAATTTAAAAACTCAAAACTCAGTGATATATTTAAATTTACATAATTTCAATCTATTCAATTGCTTACGGAACATGAATTCCTAAGTCTAAATGAACTATAATATAGTATACTGTTATAAAATGACCATTAAATTATAGTGAATAAATAGGAATAAATTAATAATGAAATTTATTTTTTCTAAACATGTATAAAATAAATTAAATGGTTATATATTAATTATAAATAAAATAATAATCATTTGAATGAAAAAATTGTTTCCTGAAAAATTGAATATTTCTAAAGGCGGTTTCATCATGCTTTGCAAACATATTTTCAAAATTATATTTTTAAAATTTTATAAAATTTATTTTAAATAAAATGCTTCATTTTTAAATCTAAATTTATAAATAATCATAATTCATGTTTTAAATTATTTTATGAATAGTATAATATTTTTGATGAATAGTGAAAATAATGGTTTTTATCAAAAATTGTATTTAAAATAAATTATATACAAAGCTAAATTATATTTTAAATAATTATTAAATTTAAATTAGTAAAATTATTTTACATTTTAACTAATTTATTTAATTGGAATGGATTTTGTATTTAATTACGATATGAATTTTTTTTAAGAATTCTAAAATTTTTCTATTAACAAACTATTTTTCGACAAGTTTAGGAGTTTAATTTTAAATATAATGGTTCCAATTATGTGAATTGAATTTTTAATATTTATTCCATATTTTAAATCATAATAACTAATATTATCTAATTATGCCAACATTATTTTTGACCATAATGAATAGTAAATACAGTAAAAATTAATTACCACGGTTAGAGTAAAACTAGTTTCTTTTAGAGTTAAAGTAATATATTAGGAGATAAAAATGAAACTAATATTATCTATTTTATTTGTTTTTTTATATTTATACCTTATCTATTTTAAGGATTAAGAATGGTCCACTTTGAATCCTTTTAGAATGAGGAGAATGTTTGTGTAATTCATTCTTTTCCAAAATTACAAGTGCGTTCTACCCCCACTTCTATTAGGCCACCCCTCTCACCACTTGTTAACACTTATGAAACCCATTGGTTTGGATGATGTTGGAAAAAAATTCATTTTTTCCATAATAAAACCCTATAATCCTTGGTTTGATCCTAAATCTAACCTAGAAATGATTTTGCTGAAATCTTAAAGAAGTTTTTAAAGAAGTGGTAATGTCCTTATCCAAGTATTTTATTTAATTTATTCTTCCACCTCTATCAAACATTAATAAAACATAATTATATAATAAACTAAGTATATTTAATATAATAATATGTTTTTATTTAAATTTAAATACCTAAAACTATCACCTCATTCCTCAAATAGGAAGCTTAAAAATAGATATTGTGTTCAATAGACGATCACTTCGCGAACTGAAATTATTCTTTTTTCTATCACTTTTTTTATGGATTGATATGATAATTGTTTATATATTTATATATTATATTTATGATATATTTTTATATATGTAATTACTATATAACATAAACCTTCTTAGATTCCATTCTGAAGGGAATATAGTAATGCCAGTAGTGTATACAACGAACTATTGCCTCGCAAAGCGATGTGACTCTTTTCACCTATGATTCACCTGGATGGAAATAAAAATTAATTTTATATTCATATATGATATTAATTAAATATTAATCATAATTAAAATAAAATATATCATATACTTTCTTACCCTAAAATCAATTGAATAAATTATAACGTCATTTATGTGTACGGTGAACTACCACATCGTATAGTGATGTGATTCATTTCTCTTACTGCATCCCTTGGATGGTATGTATAAGGGTTTTTAAGGAAATAATATTTTATTTATGATATAATTTTAATAATGTAATGATAAAATAATACTAACCTTATTTCCATCATGATATCCAAAAAATGGAAACACTACTCATGCGTACATACCACTTACAGTCTCTTTGATAGTAACATAGTTCATTTTTTATCACTGTGCTTAAATATTTGTGTTAAAATTATAATTGATGTATATAAATTATAATGTTTCATTACTATTATTCTACAAATTATTAATTAATAATCTATTTGACTTTATCCAGCTTACCAAACTGATTTTGGATGTCTGAGTTGTTTATCTTCAAAACGTACGATGTGAAATTATATAGTTAAGTAATAGAATATGAAATGGTAAAAAAATAAAACATATACAATAATAAACATTAAAATTATATTAATCAATTAAATAATTAACATAATCATATTATTCTAAAAGATAAAGAACACAAGTGATGATTTAGTATCTAGGTTTGGGTTTTCATCTCAAAACATTATTCTTTGAGACACATGTTTTTTATGCACCTAATTTATTTTAAATTATGTATATACTACCAATTTATATATTATATCATAAATAGTTAACATTTAATTTTATTTTAAATTAAAATTCATCTACTTAATTCATGTATGTTATTATTAAATGATACCAAAATCGTTAAGGGTTTTTTTTCTATCTCATTTTTATTGGGATTATTTAGACCTAAATTTCCAATATTGGAAATTATTTTATAATTAAATAATAAAACCATCCCATTTTTTATATAATGGTTATTCATGAAATGTTTTGTTAATATTAACATTTTAATCTCTTTGGTAAATAAAAATATTGAGAAAATGTTCTTAAGATGAGTTGACTTCATTTCTCTCTTCGGTTGAAAATACTTTATATTCAATGTCCATGTTTTCTATAATGTGTTTTGAAAAAATGTTTTAAATATTATTTTATTATTTTTAAATTAATTTTTATGATTTTTTTATTTTTATAAAAATATTTTAAATGTAATCTTCTTTTACTTTTGGGAATGTGGTACTTGTTGAATTTTAATTGAAATTGTAAAATGAATATTTATTTTAATTTGATCGATAAGAGATATATTTTTATATTATCTTGAACATTATTTTCAATGTAAATTATTTTATAAGTTTCCAAATTTAATTTCAAAGAAAATTATTGCCACAGTATTTTGGTATTTTTGATTTTTTAAAAGAGAATTTTAAAGTGCAAAGGTTAATTTTCTCAATAATGTTTTATTTTTTTTATAAAGAAATCCAATTTATGAATGAAAACAACCATTAATTTTTTATAATTATACTATATAATGTATATATGACTCTTCTTAATATACCTTCTTCACTCTCCCTAAAATTTATAGGGTAATTCATGCCTTATGTTCATCTCTCAAAGGAATTCATTAATAAATTACAATTGATTATGATATGAGATTATATCACGGAACAAATTTATTTCCATGAGAAATTATTATGTTTATAACTTAAAATTGATCCCCTTTTTTCCACACATAAATCAGAAACATGTTATGATACGTGTGCCCATATAGTTCTTCAATTTATTGGGAAATTTTTTATTCCCATGAGGAATCATGTATAGGATTAGGGAGTAAACATAATACATTACATGACATTGTTTTCCATATTATAATTTATAGGAAGTTTTCCATTACTCATGTTTATGTCATGTTATATTTTTCTTCCACATTTTCCATGTTATGATGTTCTGATGATACTAGGTTATTTATGTTACGCTTCCATGTGATTACTCATATACCTCCTATTTTATAATATCATGAAATAACTTTTACTCACCTATTATTCTTCTTTATCATTTTATTCCCTTAATGGGATATTTAGATCACCCATTTCTTTATGTATCCCCCCATGTTGTTCAGTAAAATTTAAGGAGTTAAAATGGATTTTTTAATCTCATTACTGAGAATAAATTAGAAATTTCATGTATTATTTTCCATTAATGTAACATGATCCTAGTCATTCAAAGACAATAGACCTTACAATATTTGGGTTTAAATTAATTTATTTTTGTGTTAATAATCATGTAATAATATGTGTAAAAGGAATGGGTTGCTATTGTTAGTATCAGAGAAATTTTTTAATAAACATTTGGAATGTTGGATAAGAAATATTTAGTTAAAACCATAGGTATAAGCCTTATAATAATACTAATAATATAAAAATATCCTAGAATGTTGGTGAAGTACAATGTGAGTGGTTTAACAAGAACCAAGATCTTCTTTTTAGGTATGTTTTCCTTTTTTGGTCATTTTTTAGGAAAAGTGGTTTTTCTAGAAATTCTCGAAGTACATGCCATGTACTTTATGAGTACACTCCGTGTACTCAGTTACCGTAGATTGTAGGGTGCTGGCCATGTAGCATCCATGAACATGGCCATGTGGTGGTGACTTGGAGGATGCCTAAAATGGAGTATGAAAACGGTGAGTACATGCCTTGTACATCAAAAGTGCACGCTAAGTACTTTTTTTTTCATTAGACGCACCGGGGTCGTGTATTATACCTAGAAATCTATCCTCATAGGTCTCGTTTGACTGAGAGCTCTATGCTCTGGGGATCTTCGATGAACCCCCAAGCGAGCATCCATCCTTTGAATCAAACACCATCAGTTGCGTTGGAATCACATCGGTGAGTTATCTCTTCTCATAGAGTGTCATATTCTGTTTTATCCTCTTTCATGAGTTATCATGGGTTGAATGTTTTATATGTTTTCTTATATCTACGACATTATAAGGATATTCAAGCCTCTAGGTTCAAGTATATTGATCTCCCCACACCAAGGTAGGTGGTTTGTGCCTTTTTATTGAATGTATTTATGTTTTACGTGAAAATTTGCACAATACCCATAAACGGGGTATTTCATGTTTACCGTTCTAGCCCAATTGTTTGTCTTCTATGCTTGTATGCTTGAGTAGATGTTATTTGACTACGAATAGGGTGATTTTCTATGCTTTGGATGTGTTTCCCATTCTTTTTTTTCCCTATTTTGACCATTTGGGTCTAGTTTGCCTATTAGGAGGCTATTTACTTTCCCATGCCTAGTATTGTAGGATGGTGTGACTATTGTTCTGTTATGCTGTAAGGATGTAGAATTCTAGACAAGTAGTTCTTGAGGGTTACCTTGGCCGATACACGCTGCGATACTTGCTGGAATTACATAGGGCCATGTGAACCTAATGTATAGACCATAGGGATAATGGACGTAAGGGATTTTCTAGAGTGTCTTTTCCTATTACAATGAGAGACCACATGGGGAATTGATGTTGAGTGCTTCCTCAGAGAGTTTGTAGTTCCTTGACGCATGCCACAGAGGGAATGTGACGTAAGTTCTTTCCAAGAGCGCCTTTAGTTACGATACGAGACTATAAGGGGAATTGACGTGAGTGCTTCCTTAGAGAGTCTTTTCTTAAGATGAACCATAGGGGTTAGAATGAGTGTACTACCCAGAGGGTTTCTTATACTTTTTAGGTAGGACCGAAGGGGACATGATGTGGTTACCTCCTTGAGGGTTACCTTAGTGTTAGCGGTTTTTTTGTGTTTCTAGGTATGACTAGAGGGGATAGGCTGTGGATACTTCCCAGAGGGTTACCTGTTTGTGTTTGTCTGCTTGGTTAGTTGTTTCTTGATATTGAAATTGTTGATTGTTTACAGTTGAGTACTTTACTATTTACTGTTTCTTGTACTTTTACCTTCCATATACTCATTTATTGTTAGGTACAGATCTCGTGGTGGTTGACTACTGGGATTTAGTCTCACACCCTGTTTGGGCCATGCTTTTGGGCCCAAACAAATTATATTATTGTAGGTATATACAAGGGAAATCACCCTTCTACTTTAGGTACATGACATGCTGTGGAGCTGGAGAGCACAAGACCAAGCATAGGCTTGCGATGCTCTAGAGTTGACTACTGTTTTTCTTTTGTACTTGGTTTAGTATTGTACTTCAGCATTGTGCATTGTTTCGCTGCTTTCCTAGACATATGTATCATGCATCATTTTACATATGTGCTCCAGTTTATTCTATTAGTCTTCCTCTCTTTATATTGTATGATATTATTACTACTTCTGCTCTTGTATATATTTGTTCACTTCCACTGTGTACTCTATCAATGAGGGCACAGTTTCCCCACTATCACACCCAAGGCCCTCATTGCAAGTTGGCAGCCTTTGGCATTCGAGGAAATGCATTTAAGGACATGTGACCTACCAGGTACGGGGTGCCTCTGGGTGGCTTCCAGAATTGGGACATTACAAAGTGTTATCAGAGGAATTCTCTTCTTCTTGAATTACTGTATGGAGCCTATAGCCAGCGATAGGACGGAATAGGTACATTTTAATAAGCTATGTCCGGGAGTAGCTTTCCCATGTACCGGAAAAGGCCAATCTACCTCATTTATTGAAATTTTTTGGTTTTTCAATTTCTTAGTTGATTTAATTTCACCATTGGGTGATTCACATGTTTTTCTCTATTACTCTCGATGTTATGGAGGTTATATTTCTGTCGCAACCCGATGAGATGAGGGTATGTCATCTCATGCATCATATAGGAACTTCCTAGAAATCACATGTCATGCACTCTATCCATGTCATCTAGTGTGAATTAGCAATTGCATGCTGTTGTGATAGATGTTGTGTAGAATATGGATGCTGTTGTGATAGATTCCTTGATAAAATATCTACTATTTGATAGGGTATTGTTTTTTATGGTTTTTTCTGTATGAACGCCAAACATTGGTTCCTGAGGTGTTATGGGCCCTCATTTACCAGAACTTGGTGATCATTGAATTTTTTACGTATTTATAACATGTATAAGCTTCCAATATTTGATTCAAGGGGAGTATGGACCCTCACTGATTGTAATTTGTCACCTTCAATGTTTGTTTTAGTGTTTTTCTTGGTTCCAGAGTAGTTTTTGAAACTAACTGTTTAGAAAAACCCAAAATACATGCCGTGAAGTTTTGACTACACACCTTGCGTTCTTCTGTTCGGGTGAATTTTTTTTCTTAAGTACACACCATGTAATTTATGTACCGGTCCTTTAGTCTCTAGCCTTGTCTTTGGCCGTGTGGGTAGATACACGGGATATGGAAATTCTTTTGGGAACATGTCGTGTACTGGTTGTGCAAGCCGTGGGGTGTTGAACCTGTGTCCACCTGTGTGACTAACAATACGGCTGGATAAATCTTTGGTTATACATGCCATGTCAAGTTTGAACATGCCGTGTAGTGTAATCCTAGGAAGCCGTCCGTGTAACTAACAACATGGGTTGGTGGAGTCTCTTCTTACACACATTGTGACCAACTAGAAGACTCCATGTAGTATGAGCTATGTACCCGGCTGTGTCACTAATGACATGAGTCGATGAAGATCGTCTAGTACACACCATATTTTCCTTGAACACACCATGTAATTTCTTCTTAGGAAAGACATGTGGATTAACTCTGCAGAAGGACCTGGGAAGGGGAAGAGGATTCAAGTACACGCTGTTTATTAAGAAAACACACTGTGTGTGTGGGGTGATACATGACCTAGGTTGGAAAAAGTGCACTCCCATGTGAATGAATTAAGGGAGCACACTGTGTAGGATTCATACACACCGTGTAGTCATGTTTTGTAAAAATTGAATGTTTTCTATCTTTTTTCCCTTCTTACACTTCTTTGTTTCAGTCCTTATTAATACTGATCTAAGTAATGAATTTGACCTTACAGATTCATTCCATCGAGAGGTCCTCCGGTTGTCTGCTAGTTTCAAGGTAGTGATCAACCAATGGATACGGCTTATCAGGGACTTCCTGTAGATCCTCCTATTATTCCAGTCTTGGCACCAACAACTATACTTGATTCTGGTGATGATGCATAGTTCAGGGAAGGCTTCATGAGGATGATGCAGAGTTTTCAAGGAACACTGCCTCCATCCCCATTGATGGATGATTTGACATGGGTTTTCTAGCAGTAGTGTTGTCCCACATTCTTAGGGGAAGGAGGACCTTAGGCTGTAGAGTAATGGCTCGAATCCATGATAACAATCATTGAGCATCTGGAGAATCCTCCAGAGAGGAGGGTCAAGCTCCCTACCTATATGCTTCGGGACTCCTCTAAGTGGTGGTGGGATGTGATCTCACTTGCGGGACAATAGAAAGTTATGGCATGGGATGAGTTTCAATGCATCTTCTACGATTAGTTCTATCTGGAGACCCTGAGGGCCAATCGAGCTAGGGAGTTTATGAGTCTGGACCAGGGTACTCTTTATGTTATGGAGTATTCCTCATGCTTTACTAAGATGCAGCGCTTCACTTCTATTTCATGGGGGTGATCAGTTATTCCTAGCAAGGAATTTCGAGGATGGTATGAGGCACACAATCTGTTCGCAGGTGAACATCTTCAGTTTGACTTTCATCACTTCTATCGCCAACCAGGCATTGATCACGGAGCACAATCTAAGGGATTCTAGAGTAGTGAGGAAGAGCGGATCAACATCTGGAGTTTTCATCCCTCCCACTAACAGTAGGAAGCGTCGTAGGGAGTCTCTTCATGGTGATCCATGTAGGACAGGCACATATTTCGGTATCTAGGTGGTGTGGTACCATTGCTGAAAGAGTAGACATACGAGGCCACATTTCTCGAAATACCCAGTGGAGTGTCGATCATGCAGAAAGATGGGTCACCTTCAGTACTTTTTCTGGATCTTCTCTCTAGAAGCTGGTTATAGGTGTTCTCATATGACTCCGTGTTCAGAAGAAGCCCCACCAGTTTCTCAATAGTTTGGGAGTTGGATTTCTTATGGACGTTCAGGCTGAGCTGGAGGTCATGGTTGTGGTGGTCAGTCGTCGGTCTTTCAGCAATAACAAAGTGGATCGGCTCAGAATGGTCAGTCGGGGTCACATGGCTGTGGAGTAGGCCATACCTTTGCAGTGGAGCAGACCCAGTAAGAGCAGGATCCCAGACCATATATAGTTATAGGTACAATCCTCATTGCCTTAGTTTTTTCTTCAACTCTTTTCTATACAAGGGCTTCCCATAGCTTTATATCTATTACTATTGTGGAGAGACTTGGGCTCTTTATCTTTTCTTCTACTGACAGTTTTACACTAGACACTCCGTTGGGGACCAGAACGGCTAGTGTACGTCAGTGCAAGGAGTTCCCTCTAGAGGTTTGTGGGTGTAACTTCTTATGGGATCTCTATGTCCTAGAGATGACATGCGGTGATTTCATTCTCAGAATGGACTTTCTAGTTCCCTTCCAAGAAGTTTTCGGCTGTTATTGTTGTAGGGTGAGTTTCATATCACCAGAGGGTTGATCATTTCTTCATAAGGGTGAGTGGAATGTCCAGGAGAGAATAGCGGACCCAGAGCATCATGGGTTAGAAGGAGTTACAACCTAGATTGCCAGTCTATATTTGGATAACCTGGGGACTTCTCAGTTAGACATTCCTCTAATGGGGGATTGTTTTAGGGACGTCTTTCCAGATGAATTTTCATGTTTGCCTCCAGAGTGAGAGGTGGAATTTTCTATTGAGATCATTCCAGGAGTGGCACCTATGTCCATTCCACCTTAAAGGATTTCTACACTAGAGTTGTAGGATCTCAAGAAGTAGTTGGAGGAGTTGCAGGAAAAGGGATCCATTCAACCCAGTATATCTCTGTGGGTTTCGTCTGTCCTGTTTTTGATGAAGGAAGACAACCGTATTAGGCTTTATGTGTATTATCATAAGTTGAATGAGTTGAATGTCAAGAACCAATATCATTTACCAATTATTGATGAACTCTTTGATCAGCTTCAATGAGCCTGGGTGTTCTCAAAGATCGACTTAAGGTATGGTTTTCATCATCTTCACAGTAGACCATCTGATATACCTCTCACAGCCTTCCGGGTTTTGTATGGTCTATATGAGTATATGGTTATGCCATTCTCTCTCATGAACACACCTGCAATGTACATGGTCCTGATTAACTGAGTGTTCCATCCGTACTTGGATTCTTTCATGGTTGTCTCCATGGATGATATCTTGGTGTACTCTCACACTCTGAAAGATGATTCTACCCATATTGAGATTGTTCTGAGTACACTGAGAGAGCATGAGTTGTATTCTAAGCTCTCAAAATGACACTTTTGGATAGATCAGATTCACTTCTTAGGTCATGTTTTCTCAGAGACATGAGTGTCAGTAAACGTAGAGAAAGTGAGAGCAGTAGTTTATTGGGAGTAGCCAAAGAATTTCTTTGAGGTGCGGAGTTTTCTAGGGCTGGCTGGATACTACATACATTTCATTCATACTTTTCACGCTTAGCTGCACCACTGACGGGTCTTATAAAGAAGGGTTCCAAGTTCTTATGGTCTGATTATTGTGATTCAGCCTTTTTGGAGCTGAAAGTGAGGTAGCCTTCAGCACCGATACTAGTATTTCCAAACCCAAGAAAGAGCTATACAGTTTATTGTGATGCTTCAGGTATTGGGCTAGGAGCTATGATTATGTAATGAAATCGAGTCATTGCGTATAGGTCTCGGCAGTTGAGAACACATGAGAGGAACTACCCAACACATGATCTGGAGTTAGCAGAAGTTTTTCATGACTTACGCTGTTGGAGACATTATCTTTTGGGAGAGTATTTTTTGGTTTTCACCATCCAAAAAAGTTTCAAGAACATCTTCACTCAGCATGATCTGAATTTGAGATAGTGAAGGTGGGTTGAGTACCTTCAGTCTTTTGACTTTGAGATTTCCTACATGCCTGGGAAAGGAAATGTGATAGATGATGCGTTGAGAAGGAGGACTCAAATAAAAGCAGTTTAGGAGGCCAGTAGTGAGTGGAAGCTTATGAATATATTCTCTGAGATGAACTTTTATGTGCACGGTAGACAGGGGCAGACTTTTCTTTGTATGTAGCTGTTACCTCTGACCTTCTTGATCGAGTACGAATGATACATCTATCATATTCTGAAGGCATTGTCCTGTAGGAAAGTGTGTACGGAGAGGACCGAATTCCGGGATGGACCATATGCTAGGATGATATCTTGCGTTTCCAGGGGAATGTTTGGGTTCCTGCATGCATACGTGAGCAGCTGATATGGGAAATTCATTCTTTAGTTTGGGCAGTTCATCCTGGTGTCACCAAGATGTATCGTGATCTACACAGTTAGAATTGGTGGCCAGGTATGAAGAGAGGCATTGCATGTTTCGTTAAGAGGTGTTCCACCTGTTAGAAAATAAAGGTGGAGCATTAGAGACCAACATGTATTTTGTAGCAGTTACCCATTCCCAAGTAGAAGTGGAATGTTGTCGCGATGGATTTCATAACAGGGTTGCCGAGGTCGCCTTGAGGGAATGATACAGTATGGGTTTTCATTGACAGACTTACAAATATCGCTCACTTATTACCGCTCAACGAGACCTTCAGTGCTGATGAACTGGGATGTTTGTACATCTGTGAGATTTTATGTCTACAAGGAGTTCCGCACTCCATCATTTCAGACATGGATGCACATTTTACTTCTCGGGTCTGGCAGGGGCTATAAAAAGCTTTGGGTACATAGGTGCTTTTGAGTACAACTTACCACCCCTAGATTGATGTCCAGTCCGAGCATACAATTCCGGTTCTTGAGGACATCCTACGAGCATGCATATTGGATTGTGGAGGTTCTTGGGAGAATCACATACCTCTTTTAGAGTTTTCCCACAACAATAGTTTTCAATAAACTATTCAGAAGGAACCTTATGAGGCTTTGTATGGTAGGCCATGCCAATAACCCTTATGTTGGCTGGAGGCATGAGAGACAACTTTGCTGGGACCTCATTTTGTTCAGGAGACCACATAGAAGATAGAGTTTATAGCATCCCACCTTTTTATCATATAAACATTCATTACATTTTAAAAAACCGAGGATCGTTAAGGTTTAGTGTCTTGGAAAGCAGGAACTTAAAACATGAAAACATAAAAAATTCTTCTTAAACACTTGAAAGGCTTCTCCTCATGTTCATCCTAGGTTCATTACATCATCTCATAACCTGGGGACATACATCAAAAGAAAGGGTGAGTAGAAGGCCCAGTAAGGGAAACAATAGAAACATTTTATATGTGAACTTTAGATACTTCAATAAGCTCATGAAAAGAACTTTAAGGCAGGAGGAAGAAATAATGAGATATATCAAAATAAAAATAACATTTTTCATAACTTGAAGATGTGGATACAACATTTAATATTGAAAATCATTTCATTTCACCATGGTCCATCCCCAATGATTCATTAAAAACTACCAAGGTTATTCACCAAGGTATCTGTTTAAAAGGTCATCTCTAGAGATTAAGTATTTACCCAATGCATTGGAGTGCTATCTGGGAGAACCCTTGACATGTATTTATTATCATGTGAGCCACATATATCATCATCAATCATTTAATAAAAAAACCATATATAATAAAATAAATGGGTTTCATTTCATAATCATGACATTTTAAAAACTGTTTTAAAGACATGATCTTTATTTCACTTTAAACCCATGGAAAAGGGAAAGCGGGTTTCATGTATGTAAATACCAGAATTTAAAAGAGAAAATTTTGGTATATATGTGAATTCCCATATATAAGAGAGAGCTCTGAGTATTCACTTAATAAAATAAAATAACTTTAGAAAAAGAGAGAGACATTTTGAGACGAAAATTCTGCAGCAAAACAGCTATGTTACAGGGTTTTAAAAGACATTGAAAAGAGAGGGGACATGGGTCAAACATTCATAAATGACCCATAAAACAGTATAGGGATAGAATATAAGGGATTTAAGAACATGGTAAGCAAATTTTAAAATATACCATATGAAATTAAGAGCATGAAAGGAAGACAAAAATAAGATTTCTCTTATGAAAATTCGGCAACCGAACGACGTCACATAAAATTAAACAAAAAATGAATTGATGAGATCAAATAGGGTCTCTAATCATATGAAAATAAAATATCGGTATGATAGATATAGAGATCATACCCAAACATAATAAAAAGTAAATTGAAAGACTTTACATGAAAGTAGAACTTGAAAATGAGAAGGGTGAAAGAACCACTTAAAAATTCGGCAGCCTAACATCGTCACATAAAACTTCGAAATACTGAATTGAAGTGATCAAATGGGGTCTCTCATCATATGATCATAAAAGATCAGTATGATATGATATAGAAATCATACCCCAACATAATAAAAAGGAACTTTAAATACTTGACATGAAAGTATAACTTTGAAAAATGAGAAGGGTGAAATAACCACTTAAAAATTAGGCAGCCTAACAAAGTCACTTAAAACTTCAAAATACTGAATTCAAGAGATCAAGTGGGGTGTCTTATAATATGATCATAAAAAATCAGTATGATAGATATAGATATCATACCCCAACATAATAAAAAGGAACTTGAAATACATTACATGAAAATAGATCTTGAAAAATGAGAAGGGAGAAAGAATCCGTTACAAAAATTTCAGCAGCCTAACGACGCCACTTAAAACATCATAAAACAAAATAATGAGAGTAAGAAAGGATCTCTCATTATATTAACATGAAAAGGGTAGTAATATATTATAAAATAACATCCTTTAACATAAGAACATGGAGCATAAAATAAATGACATAAAAGAGATTACTTGAAAAGAAAGTGAGAGGTCAGATCCCTGACCTTAAAACGTAACTCTTAAAACTCCAAGGTTGGGACCTTGAGAGCTTGGGGGCACCTTGGGAGGACTCCTTGGGAGGTATTGAGACCATAAATTCGTTGTGGGGGAGTGGGGAGTCTAAATGGATGAGATTATGGCTTGGTATTTATAGGGAAAGTGAGGGGACAAGGCATTAATGGCCAAGGGACACCTCACAAGTGGTTTTCTCAAAAGTATGGGCTCTACCATGGTATTTCCCATGAAGTGAGGCCACATGGGCCCCCCATACAATAATTCATCACCTTTTGTCGGCCAACCCATAAAATATCTCATGAAATCATCATGACACAGTTATGATGTCATTAAACATACTGAAACCCGAAAACTGTATTTTTACCATTCACTGAAAATTCAACTTTCTAAAAAAAACCCAAAATTTCACCTTAACCAAATATCTATGATATGATTAAAAAAATGAATTCCATTTTATAAAAATAATTTTCTAAATATTTTTAATTTAATTTTTAAATAAATACACTATTCAATGAAAATTCATTTTTTCAGAAAAAATCCCCAAAATTTACCATAACATAATATCGATGCTCTGAGTTCAAAAATGAAATCAATTTTATAAAAATAATTCTCTAAATAATTTGTATCTAATTTTTAATTAAAAAACACTATTCACCCGAAAAAACTAATACTTGAATAATAATTTATGAAACAGTTATTTAACCATTTTATTGAGTCAAATTACTTAATCAAGGTGCCTAGATTATATTAATACTTTCTTTAAGTGAGATTAATAATACATTTGGTCACATTACTAATCCTAAGCATAAAATCACTATTCATAATTTACTATTCATAAAAAAATTATGTTGATCTTATTAGAATCTAAATTTTGTACTGAACTTAATTGTAGAAGACCATTTTTTGAAAATCATTACACATTATTTATTATTTAAGTTTTACATAAACATTTTTTAAAATATCCTTTCTCTAAAATTCACAAAAAATATGCATACTATATTTATCGGGACATTTGAAAAGTCATAAACATCATCATAAGAATAAATCCCAATTTTTATTTAAAACAAAGGATTACACAAGGCAGTTATGGTCTCCTTACATATCCCCTTATCACACCAGCATAGGACCTAAGTGTAAGGTGTGCTAAGGTGAGAGAATCTGAGGGAGGCTTAGCCAACATAACACGATTAGTAATTTCTCTCAGTTTTAACTTCTCGCGAAGGCGATTCCGTTCTAGCTTCACACGATGAAGTTCAGCTTGGGTTTGGTCCAAAGAAAAGCCCAGTGGTACTACCTCCTTCCCAAGTTCTGTTAGATGGGCTTCGATCAGTCCAAGACTACTAGGTGAGGCCATCGAATCTTCTTTCTATAATAATTAACCATGATTACTTGTATTTAGAGACAATAATCAAAACGTTTAGTTTCCAGTGGTCATATTGACCAATGGTCATATTACAGTCAAAACCCAACGGTCTCATTTTAATTATACTCATGTTATCAAATGAAACATTTTTGTTGAGTATAAAAATAAAATAAAATAAAACATAAAATTAGGAAACAAGATTTATTCAAAACCTCGGGTCGTTACAATCTTCCCCCCATAATAAGTTGCGTCCTCGCAATTTTTAAAATTGGGTTTTGAAATTTCATTGAAAGTCCCACATCGGAAAAGAAGTCAACAAAACTATTACTTTAAAAGAAAAAAAAGGGAATTACAAAGGTCACCCGAGTTAACCCACACTAGGATTCCATGTAGGAAAACATGGACATGGAGGAGAAAACAAAGGGTCAAGTTCTGAGGGAGAGTGATAGAAAACATGATTAGGAGAATGTTAACCACGATAAAATCCCAAACATATGATGTGTGTAAACGGTCTTTGATTATGTAGTAGGAAACGTAAACCAACAATGTTTTTGTTTTACGTTACTTTTCAAAAAATTTAGGAATTCATTTACAACATAGAACAAAAACATAAAGAAATATACCTACTTTAAAGTACATTTTAATCCTTTAATAAGTCTCTACCAAAACTAATCTTTTCTCCAAACGATGAGAATTAAAAAACACTTGGTCTCATCAAAATCACAAGAATCATCTTCTTGAGAGTCACATAATACACAAAATATTAACTATTTATTTGTTCTATCTTTATACATTATCCCAAAAACAGAAAGGGTAAGGTAAAAAAATTCTTCAAAAAGAAATAATCACATAGGAATGGAAACTACTTTTAAATCTTCAAAGTTCCATGGTACTACCCAAAGTTCATCATAGACCATTCCATAAATAACGGTCCTTAAAATTCCTCAAAATAAACCAAACTAATATTGAAACCCAAATACAATAAGGATTTGATAACATAGTCTTCCAAAATAAACTTCATTGTTCAGCTCCAAAAAACATCAACCACTCCTAACATATTATAAAAAAAGTAACTAACCTAAACATATTTTACCCAAGATAGGTTAATCATTTCCATAAGTAACCTAAATTACTATAAGTCCACCTTAAATTCATAGATTCTTCAAAATATAAGTCAACCTTAACCCTCAATGAAAATACCGTAGTATTCTATTTACCTCGATCAAATAGGGTCCCCAAAATAGTGAACGTCTTCCAAAATAGTAATCATATTTTAATCCCCTAATCATCTCTATCATATTAATACAACAATCGTCACATTTACTATCACATTGGTTGTTGGGACATGTTCTTCCACTTCCCACCATTAACTAAGAAGAGAAAGTATAATTAGGGGCTTAAATAATTAACCAATAATCATGAAAAGGAACTTAGAGCATATAAGGATAACTTGTAGAAGAAAAGTATACCCTAACTTGTGATCCCCTAGGTTTCAGACTACGTTATCCATGATCATATATTCTTATGTGAATCTTTATTTTATTTTATCTTTGTTCCTTTAATAATGGTTCATACTAAGCTTATTAATTTACCAAAGCATATCCCCAGGGAGTGTCGTAACCAAGAGTGCAGTAAGGCCCGTTGTCGTGTAACAGTTCTATTTGAGTCTAGCTCAAAGTGGTGTTTTCGGGTTTTACCCCTATGTACATCTGTGCTAGAGCCACCTCTACCTGCTCGTATCTAGACAGGGATGTATTTTCTTGGAAACCCATTACTCAATACTCACCAAAATACCAGGAAGATTTCCTATTTATAAACTTTTCTATAAGATTCTTCCTAAAGTTTTCATATCCTAATTTCCACAAATAACTAAACCATCCTTTGATACCAACTATAGAATCCCACCTTTTTATCACATAAACTTTCATTACATTTTACAAAACCGAGGATCTTTAAGGTTTAGTGTCTTGGAAACCAGGAACTTAAAACATGAAAACATAAAACATTCTTCTTAAACACTTGAAAGGATTCTTCTCATGTTCATCCTAGGTTCATTAATGCATCTCATAACCTGGGGACATACATCAAAAGAATGGGTGAGCAGAAGGCCCAGTAAGGGAAACAAGTGAAACATTTTATACATGAACTTGAGATACTTCAATAAGGTCATAGAAAGAACTTTAAGGAACGAGAAAGAAATCATGAGATATATCATAATAAAAATAACATTTTTAATAACATGAAGATGTGGGTACAACATTTAATATTGAAAATCATTTCGTTTCACCAAGGTCCATCCCCAAGGTGTCATTAAAAATTATCAAGGTTATTCACCAAGGTATCAGTCTAAAAGGTCATCTCTAGAGATTAAGTCTTTACCCAATGCATTGGAGCGCTATCTAGGTGCACCCTTGACATGTATTTATTATCATGTGAGCCACATATATCATCATCAATAATTTCATAAACAACCCATATATAATAAAATAAATGGGTTTCATTTCATAATCATAACGTTTTAAAAACTGCTTTAAATACATGATCATTATGTCACTTTAAACCCATGGAAAAGGGAAAGCGGGTTTCATGTATGTAAATCCCAGAATTTAAAATAGAACATTTTGGTATATATGTGAATACCCATATATAAGAGAGAGCATTGAAAATTAACTTAATAAAATAAAAGAAGTTTAGAAAAAGAGAGAGACATTTTGAGACGAAAATTCTGCAGTATAACGGCTATGTTACAGGGTTTTAGAAAACATTGAAAAGAGAGGGTATAAGGGTCAAACATTCATAAATGACCCATAAAACAGTATAGGGATATAATATAATGGATTTAAGAACATGGTAATGAAATTTGAAAATATACCATATGAAACGAAGAACATGAAAGGAAGACAAAAATAAGATTTCTCTTATGAAAATTCGGCAGCCTAACAACATCACATAAACATCAACCAAAAATATATTGATGAGATAAAATAGGGTATCTCATCATATGAACACAAAAGATCAGAATTATAGATATAGAGATCATACCCCAACATAATAAAAATTAACATGAAAGACTTGACATGAAATTAGAACTTGAAAACGAGAAGGGTGAAAGAACCACTTAAAAATTCGGCAGCCTAACGACGTCACTTAAAACATCAAAATACTGAATTGAAGAAATGAAATGGGGTATCTCATAATATGATAATAAAAGATCAGTATGATAGATATAGAGATCATATCCCAACATATTAAAAAGTAACTTGAATGTCTTGACATGAATGTATAACTTTGAAAAATGAGAAGGGTGAAAAAACCACATAAAAATTAGGCAGCCTAACGACATCACTTAAAACTTCAAAATACTTAATTGAAGAGATCAAATGGGGTCTCTCATTATATGATCATAAAAGATCAGTATGATAGATATAGAGATCATACACCAACATAATAAAAAGGAACTTTAAATACTTTACCTGAAAATAGATCTTGAAAAATAAGAAGGGAGAAAGAATACGTTACAAAAATTTCGGCAGCCTAACGACGCAACTAAAAACATCATAAAACGAAATAATGAGAGTAAGAAATGATCTCTCATTATATGAACATGAATAGGGCAGTAAGATTAGTATAAAATATCATCCTTTAACATCAGAACATGGAGCATAAAAGAAATTACATAAAAGAGATTACTTGAAAAGAAAGAGAGAGGTCAGATCCCTTACCTTAAAACCTAACTCTTAAAACACAAAGGTTGGGACCTTGAGGGATTGGGGGCACCTTGGGAGGACTCCCTGGGAGGTAATGAGACCCAAACTTCATTGGGGGACAGTGGGGAGTCGAAATGGATGAGAGGATGACTTGGTATTTATAAGGAAAGTGAGGGGACAAGGCATTAATGGCCAAGGGACACCTCACAGGTGGTTTTCTCAAAATCATGGGCTCTCCCATGGTATTTCCCAAGAAGTTAGGCCACATGGGACCCCATACAATAATATATCACCTCTGGTCAGACAACCCATAAAATATCTCATTACACCATCATGACATAGTTATGATGTCATTTAACATGTCGAAACCCTAAAACTGTATTTTTACTATTCACTGAAAATTCAACTTTCTCCGAAAAAAACCCAAAATTTCACCTTAACCAAATATCGATGCTCTGATTACAAAAATGAACTCCATTTTTTAAAAATAATTTTATAAATAATTTTAATTTAATTTTTAAATAAATACACTATTCACCGAAAATTCATTTTTTCATAAAAAAAATCCCCAAAATTTACATAACATAATATCGATGCTCTGAGTTTAAAATTAAATCCATTTTATAAAAATAATTTTCTAAATAATTTTAATCTAATTTTTAATTAAAAAAACTATTCACTCGAAAAAACTAATACTTGAATAATAATTTATGAAACCGTTATTTAACCATTTTATTGAGTCACATTACTTAATCAAGGTGCCTAGATTATATTAATACTTTCTTTAAGTGAGATTACTGATCTATTTGGCCACATTACTAATCCTAAGCACAAAATCACTATTCCTAATATACTATTCATAAGAAATTATGTTGATCTTATTAGACTCAAAATTTCGTACTGAACATAATTGTAGAAGACAATTTTTCGAAAATAATTACACATTTTTAATTATTTAAGGTTTACATAAATTTTTTTAAAATATCCTTTCCCTAAAATTCACAAAAAATATGCATAATATATTTATCCGGACATTTGAAAAGTCATTAACATCATCATAAGAAGAAATCCCAATTTTTATTTAAAACAATGGATTACTCAAGGCAGTTACAGTCTCCTTACATAGCCCCTTATTACATCAGCATAGGACCTAAGTGTAAGGTGTGCTAAGGTGAGAGAATCCGAGGGAGGCTCGACCAACATCGCACGAGTAGTAATTTCTATTAGTTTGAACTTCTCGCGAAGGTGATTCCGTTCTAGCTTCACACGATGAAGTTCAGCATGGGTATGGTCCAGAGCAAAGCCCAGTGGTGCTACCTCCTTCCCAAGTTCTGTTAGATGGGCTTCGATCGGTCCAATACTACTGGGTGAGTCCATCGAATATTCTTTCTATAAAAATTAACCAAGATTACTTGTATTTAGAGACAATAATCAAAACGTTTAGTTTCCAACGGTCATATTGACCAATGGTCATATAAAAGTTAAAACCGAACGGTCTCATTTTAATTATACTCATGTTATCAAATGAAACATTTTTGTTGAGTATAAAAATAAAATAAAATAACACATAAAATTAAGAAACAAGATTTATTCAAAAATTCGGGTCGTTACAGAGTTGATTCGGAAAAGGATGGCCATTGCACAGTCTCGACAGAAGTCTGATGCTGATCAGCGGAGACGGCCTCTGGAGGTCGAGGTTGGGGATCAGGTTTTCCTACATGTCACATAGAGGTTGGGACACAAGAAGATTAGGATATAGGGTAAGCTTTCACCGAGGTACATCGGGCCGTTTGAGGTGTTGGAGATAGTTGGGTCAGTTTCCTATCGGTTTTAGTTACTGTATAGGTACCTGGATATGCATGATGTTTTTCACATTTCTCATCTTCGAAGTTACTTTTCAGAGCCATCTCATGTCATTCAACCTGAGGAGGCTGATCTCGATGTGTATGTGTAATTCGAGTAGCATCCTATTTGGATTTTTGATCATAGTAAAAAGGTTCTCCATGGTCGGTATGTTCCTCTGGTACGAGTGTTATGGCAGCATGGGCGGGTACATGACAAAACTTAGGAGAGGGAGGACAATGTATGAGAACAGTGGCCGAAACTGTTTGAGGTTTCTTCTTCTAAGCCGTGATATGGAAATTCTAGGTCGAATTTCATTAAGGGGGGAAGTTTGTAAGATCTTGGATCTTATTTTCAGGTTTGTTATCCTTTTCTGGTTGTTTTTTAGGAAATTAGGTTTTTCTGGAAAATTTTTAAGTACACGCAATGTACTTTATGAGTACAAGTCATGTACACAGTTTCCACAGATAGTTGGGTTCAGTTTGTGTAGTGGCCATGCACAAAGCCATGTGGGGGTGACTTAGAGGCTGCCTAAAGCGGAGTATGGAAATAGAAAGTACATCCCATTTATTTCAAAAGTACACGCCATGTTCATTCTTTCTTTTCATTAAACGCACTGGGGTCGTGTCTAATCACCAAAAATCTCTCCCTCTAGGTCTCGTTCAACTGAGAGCTCCATACGGCCACAGATCATTGATGAACCCCCGAGCGAGCATCCGTCCTCTGAATTGAACACCATCGGTTGTGTTAGAATCACATCGGTGAGTTCTCTCTTCTCCTAGATCCTTATCATCTTTTTTATCCCCTTTCGTGAGTTATCATTGGTTGAATGTTTTATAAATTTTCATATATCTACGACATTATAAGGCGATTCAAGCCTCGAGGTTCAAGTATATTGATCTCCAAATTCCAAGGTTGGTGGTTTGTGCCTTTTTATTGAAATTATTTGAGTTTTATCGGATACTTTTCCCAATACCCATGAACGAGGTATTGTGCGTTTACTTTTCTAGCCCTATTGTTTGTCTATTAGGCTTTTATTCTTGAGTAGATGATATTTGACTCTGAATAGGGTGATTTTCTGTACTTTGGTTGTGTTTCCCATGCATGTTTTTACTGTTTTGACCATTTGGGTCTAGTTTTCCTATTAGGAAGCTATTTACATTCCCATGCTTAGTATTGTAGGACGGTGTGAATGTTGTTCTGTTATGTTGTTATGCAGTAGAATTCTAGCCAAGTTGTTCATGAGGGTTACCTTTTCCAATACACACTGGGACACTTTTTTGACTTTCATAGGGCCGTGTGATCTTGATGTCTATTCCATAGGGAGAATGGACGTAAGGGCTTCTGTATAGTGTCTTTTCTTATTACGATGCGAGAACATATTTGGAATTGACATTTAATGATTCCTTAATAAGTCTGTAGTTCCTCGATGCGGGACTTAGAGGGAATGTGACACAATTTCTTCCATAGAGTGCCTTTAGTTATGATACGAGACTATATGGGGAATTTATGGTGATTTCTTTCCCATATATTCTATGCTTAAGCTAAACTAAAGGGTTAGATTGAGTGTACTTTCCAGAGGGTTACTTGTAATTGTTAGGTAGGACCAGAGGGGATGGGCTATGGGTACATCCCAAAGGGTTACCTTTGTGTTAGCTGCTTTCATGTGTTGGTAGTTAGGACCAGAGGGGATAAGATGTGGGTATATCCCAGGGGGTTACCTATTTGTGTTTATCTGTGTGGTTAGTTGTTGCTTGATATTGATACTGTGGATTGTTTACTGTTGAGTACTTTCCTGTTTATTGTTTTCTCTACTTTTACCTTCCATATTCGCATTGACTGTGAGGCAAAGATCTTGTGGTGGTTTCCTACTTGGATTCAGTCCCACACCATATTAGGGCCACGATTTTGGGCCCAAACAGATTATATTGTTGCAGGTATAGACAAGGGAAAGTAACATTTTACTTTTGGTACATGACATGCCGTGGAGTTGGAGAGCAAAAGACCAAGCTTAGGCTTGCAATGATATGGAGCTAATTACTATTTTATTTTGTACTTGGTTTAGTACTATATTTCAGCATTGTGCTTTGTTTCGCAGCTTTTCTAGAGATATGTATCATGCATCATTTTATATATGTGTTCCAGTTTATTCTATTAGTCTTCTCCTGTTTATTTTGTATGATATTATTACTACTTCTTCTCTTGTATGTATCGGTTCACTTCCATTGTGTACTCTGCCAATGAGGGCATACCTTCCCCACTATCACTCCCAAGGCCCTGGCTACTAGTCGATATCCTCTGGCATTCGAAGAAATGCACTTGAGTCCATGTGATCAAATGAGTACGGGGCACCTCTGGGTGGCTTCCAGAACCGGGATGTTACAGGTTTCTATGAAATTACATCCCTATCTAGATAATAAAAGTTGACGTGGTTCTAGTACAGATGTACCTAGGGGTAATAAATTTGAAAAATGCATGTTGGGATTATTTAATGTGTTACCAAGTATTCGAAAGCATTCTATACCATTCATATAGTTTGAAAATCCTAAGGGATATTATTTAGAAATTAAAAAACACATTACAACTCATTATACAGGATTTTAACAAATTTTATGTTTATAAAACTTATATGAATTATTACCATGGATAACATATATTTAAACCTAGAGGCCCATAAGTTTGGAAATATTTTTCATTTATAAGTTCTTCCTTAATGGTTTACAAGTTTCAATTCGGTATATTAATGAATTATCATCTTTTTTTCCTTTAATATTTTTACTTAATTATTGGAAATAATAGAAATAATGTGGAAAATAAATGTGACAAGAAATGTAATGATATCCCTAAGAATATTCCAAATCTGATGGGATTGATATTTATTCATCTTATTATCATTCTAATAGAGTTATCTAAAATTATGATAAAAAACTAAAACATATTTGAGTTTCCAAACACATAAATTAATAGAACGATGTAATCTCATGGAAGTTAAAGAGTTAATTATGATAAAGAAAAGAAGATTTTTCCTCCTACATTTTATTAATTTTGGAATATGTTCCTAGAAAAATATATCATATAGGAAGACGTATTTTATGTGGGAATAAAGGGTAAAAATTAATGAATTTTCATGTAATTTGATGTATTATTTATTTGAAACTTAGGCATCATCTGAGTCTATAATGACCCGGACCCGAGCAGCCACCCAAACAGTGCTAAATGGGTTTGGTGTTACTATGTTAGGCACACCTCCCCAAATGCCAAAGGCTACCAACTAGCAGCGAGGGTCTAATATGTATAGTGGGGAGCCTATACCCTTTCGAAAGATAACAATAATGGTACTGGTCTGAGTATAACAGTAAAGATGTAGCGGAATAAAAGACTCAGAAGACTCGAGCCAGACCCGAAGAGCGGAAGCATAATCAATATAGATAAACAGCGGAAGCAATAAATATAACAACATCAGTGGAAATAAAGACAACAGCATGATGGACACATGTAACTACCACTGAACAACAAACATGAATCCAAAATAGGTCATACATGTATTTATATATAAAGAGGATCCAATGGATAACCAACTGTAGTTATATAACAAATAAGCATGCTAATACAGTGAAGAAAAAAAAACAAGATAAAATCTAGCTTGGAAAGACCTCAAGGTCCATACCATCTCCATGAAACAACTAATACAGCCCAGCTCCTAAAGCTGATATCCTTCCTACACATAAATCCATAAAGTCTGCATGCTTCCCGAAGGGCCCATATAGGGTGTGAGAAAAATCTCATTAGGATACCACCCAATGGTGCGTACCTAATATAAGTGCTTAAGCAGGAATGCCTTTATAAGGAAAACAGTAAATAGTACAATGCACAAATAAAACCAACTCCACTGGTTCTCAACAACCACCATAGAGTGTCACATGAATCGGCCAATGCCAGAATCACTATAATGTAGTCTGGCACCATGTGCCCCCTGACACCACATGTCTCAAGTACCGACGTCCCGAAGGCACACCCTAGAATAGTGACCCAGAACCTTTTGCCTCTTGACACCTCGTTCCTCAAGCACCGACGTCCCGACAGCATGCCCAAGATGTAACCCTGAGGAACAATGATGTCTGTCCTCAAATAAATAACCAGAGGGACAGCGATACCTTCCCTCAAATAAAGTAACCGAAGGGATGGTGATATCTGCCCTCAAATAAGTAACTGAAGGGACAGCAATACCTACCCCCAAATAAATAATTGTAGGGACAACGATACCTTCCCTAAAATCATGGCGATCCTAAGCCCCCAACCCGATAGCCTCAAAGTTATCCCTTGGAGGCTCCTCACCTCCCAAGTGGCTTCCTACAACAAGCACCCCAAACCAAAGTACCTAAACCACATATACGGGGGCCTCTACCCACAAGAGTGGTAAAAAACACCTCATCATGGATTATCTATGTGTGCACACTACTCAAAGTTCTGGGTGAGCGGTAATCACCAAAATAGTACCTAAGCCACCACACATCTGACACCTCATGTCCCTGTGACCATGCCGCTCACGTCTGATGGCCATGTCATCCATGTAACATGGGCCATGCCCAACCTGACAGTCATCCTCCCTCAAGTCGACATCCATGATTCCCAATCCCGTGGTTTAAACCACCCAATGTAACCTCGGTCCAAGCCCTACCTGACAGTCGTACTACCTCAAGCTGACATCCATGATGCCCAATCCCATGGTCAAAACCACCCCAGTAACTCGGGCGATGCCCATCACAACCCGAAGGTTCCAGCATATGCAGTTCAACATGTACATATAAAACACATTTAAACAGAACACATAACATGAAAAACCATCTAAAGAGTTGAATTACACTAAGAAGGTGTTGTCCCATACCAGCACTGAGGTCTTGAAAGCCTCTAACAAGTCATGTCAGGCATAATAATATAAACTCAATAGTGTATAACAATATATTTCAATTTAAACCATTTTGGCATCCCCTGTCCAAAATGTCCGGATGGGCAACGACCCCTCACCCCTCCCCACTCAAGAAAAACTAGTATCATGGCATACCCAAAGGCATCCCATAGGTCCAACAATCAATTAAATACGAAACATCAGATAAAAAGGGTCCTGCTCAGAATACCCAAAAACACATCAAAGGCCGTTCCACCCAAATGAACATGAAAACACAAAAAGAGTTATGTACCACCTACCTTGTACTAGTATGATGCTACTCCTCTGATAACACCCTCCAATTTAGCCTAAAATGCGGTAGATATACAAAATAATCAAAACCGCTCAAACCCAAACAAGTCATTCTTGAAAATAAATCAAGAAGAACAGATCAAATAGTAATCAAGGCCTTAATTAGGGGGTTTCAATGGATCAAAGAGTGCTCGAAACGGTGTTCGGACGAAGATCTGGGAGGGATTTGAAGGTCAAGCATGCTCTCCCCATTTAAGCCCCGGGTGGAAGGAAGAAAAAAATGAGAATGGGAATTCCTGGGTGGACCGGAACTTAAAAACCCTATTTTTAAGTGGTCGCATGGTTAACCAGCATGGTTTAGCAAACTGTGTACCCACTGTGCCGTTGCCACTGCCTCACCCAGGAACGTCGCTAGACCAACCGGCACGGTTTGGAAAACCGTGCGCCGCCAATGCAGATCCCACTATCGCACCCAGAGACTTCACAAAGTTTGTCCGCATAGTTTGTTCAAACCGTACGCCAACCGTGCTTACCTAAACGACCTCCCCAACATCAAAATTTTAACCCATAATTGTCCAATTTCTCTAGTTTTCTCAGATGTGAGTCAAAATTCAAACAAGGTCGGATTTTGACCCATTCTAAAAACCGGTGTTCTTACAATCTCCCCACCTTAACATAGCTCATCCCCGAGCGATCAAACAAAACCCTAGGATGGAACCGAACATACCACCCCGATCAAAGCAACCCGAACTTCCCTAGTCACATGGTTCTGGCTAAATTCCTCAAGGGGCTCCCCACCTTATTAATCACCTAACTCAGTCTCAAATCGACAAAACATAGAACAAGTGATGGTTAGCAAACCAGTGTTCCAGACTCAAGGTCCTCCCGTGACGCATCGACACCCTTGCCCCTCATTGGAGATCCCATGTCATTTTCTACACAAAAACATATCCAGCACTGCATCAGTGTCCACTTCCATGAGGTCCTGCATCCCATGGATGCTCAAAACGAACCTGGTGCCTATCACCTCAAGTAACCCACATCCTCGATGCCCCGATATCCATGGAACCTCAAGTAACCTTCATCCCCGATGCCCCGATTCCCATGGAATCTCGTACATACATACATAAATATATACATATATATATATATATATATATTCAACGCAGATAAGAAAGCTGTAAAAGGCAGTGCATAACCACTACGCTTACTCTCCCCCACTGCAACCCATGCCCCACGACATCCCATCCTCATTTTCTCCTAACCCGCCCTTAACAGAGCCAAGTATCAAAAGTACCTCGGGCAATGATCGTCCTAACAACTAATGTTTCCTCAAACCGATGATCGAGTCACCCCATAATGGTGATGAAAATCACCTCAACTGATAGTACCTTCCTGCTCGTACAAGAGCCATACCCAAATTCCTTGCCACATGCAATTCTACAAATATACAAAGCATGACATAGCACATTTCAATAAACATGCAGTTGTATCAGTAATTTCACCAACTCACATTTCAGAGCATAAAAACTTGGGAATTAATTTTATTCACATGGTATTATCACTTCACAAAGCATACGTGTAGTTATGAAATAGAAATACCCTAAAAATGTGCATATAAATAGACAAGTAAACTAGCCTTGCCATACCGGGCCAAGGTCCAATTATCCCTTACCACACCGGGTCAAGGGTCACATATCACAATTAATAACCTCAAACACAAAATGAGCCACCGAGGTTCAAATCATATAAACTGTAATCTGAGAAAAAGCCAACAGTAATTCCCACCCATGGAAACTAAGTCCTTCCCTTGTACCTGGGGCTGGAGGCACCCAAGAACAAGCTAGAAACCCAATTCCAGTAACAACCTATAACCAATATACCATAACCCAAATAGTAAAACCAGTATTAATAACAAGAGAATTCTCAATCTCATTAGTATCCAGTATACACTGCTACTAAATCTCGGTCAAGAACTCCTTTCATACCACTTTGTAATGACCCGGACCAGAGAATCCCCCCAAACAGTGCTAAACGGGTCCGGTGTTACTACCTTTGGCACACATCCCAGAACGCCAAAGGCTGTCGATTAGTAGCAATGGTCTGATAGGTATATTGGAGAGGCTATACCCTCTCGGAGGATAATAATAATGGTTCTGGTCCGAGTATAACAATAAAGATTCTGCGGAATAAAAGACTCAGAAGACTCGAACTAGACCCATAGAGCATAAGCATAATAAATATAGATAAATAGTGGAAGCAATAAATATAACAACGGCAGTGGAAATAAATACAACAGCATGATGAACATGTGTAACTCCCATTGAACAAAAAACATGCATCCAAAACAGGTCATGAGTGTATTTATATATAAAGAGGCACCAATGGCTAACCAATTGTATCTACATAACAAATAAGCATGCTAATACAGGGAAGGAAACAAAACAAGATAAACTCCTTCTAGGAAAGACCTCAAGGTCCATACCATCTCCATGCAACAACTAATACAAACCAGCTCTTGAAGATGGCCTCTTTCCTGCACGTAAATCCATAAATTCTGCACACATCCTGAAGAGCCCGTGTAGTGTGTGAGAAAAATCTCAGTAGGATACCACCCAACGGTGCGTACCAAATATAAGTGTTTAAGCAGGAATTCCTTTATAAGGAAATAGTAAATAGTACGATGCACAAATAACACAATCTCCACTGGTGCTCAACAACCACCATGGAGTGTCACCTACTTCGGCGATCACCAGAATCTTTGTCATGTTGTCCGACACCATGTTCCCCTAACACCACGGTTCTCATGTATCGATGTCCCGAAGGCACGCCATAGAATAATTACCCAACACCTTGTGCCTCCTGACACCTCATGCCTCAAGTATCGACGTCCCGAAGGAATGCCCAAGAAGAAACCCTGAAGAACAATGATGTCTACCCTCAAATAAATAACCCGAGGGACAATGATACCTGCCTCAAATAAAGTAACCGGGGGTATGATGATATCCTCCCTAAAATAATAAACCGGAGGGACAATGATAACTGCCCTCAAATAACTAATCGGAGGGACAGTAATACCATCCCTCGAATCAGGATGATCCTCATACCCCAACCCGATAGCCTTAAAGCTATCCCCTGGAGGCTCATCACCACTCATGTGGCTTCTTACGATAATCAACCCCAACCAATGTACCTAAATCACATCTACAGGGGACTCTACCCACACGAGTGGTCAAAAACACCTCATCACAGAGTATCTTTGTGTGCACACTACTAAAAATTCTGGGTGAGCAGTATCACAAAAATAGTACCTAGGACACCACACTTCTGACACCTCGTTTCCCTGCTATCATGCCGCTCAAGTCTGTTGGCCTTTCCATCCATGTAACTCGGGCCATGCCTAACCTGACAGTCATCCTGCCTCAAGCCGACATCCATGATGCCCAATCCCGTTTTTAAAACCACCGAAAGTAACATCAGGCCAAGCCCAACCTGACAGTCATACTTCCTCAAGCCGACATCCATGATTCCCAATCCCATGGTCAAAACCACCCAAGTAAATCGGGCCATTCCCATCAGAACCCATATGTTCCAGCATATGTAATTCAACATGTGCATATAAAACACAATTAAACAGAACACATAACAGGAAAAACCATTAAAGTAGATGAATTGCACTAAGCAAGTGTTTTCCCATACCAACACTGAGGTCTTGAAAGCCTCTAACAAGTCACATAAGGCTTAATAAACTAAACTCAAAAGTGTATAAATATATATTTGAATTTAAACCATTTTGGAATCCCCTGACCAAATTGCCCCAATAAGCAATGGCCCATCACCCGGCCCCGCTCAAGCAAAATTGGTAACATGGTATACCCAAAGGCATCCCATAGGTCCAAAAATAAATTCAATATGAAACGGCAGATAAAACGGGTCCCGCTCAAAATACCCGAAAACGCGCTGATGGCCACGCCACCCAAATGACCATGAAAACACAAAAAGAGGTATTCACCACCTACCTCATAATAGTACGATGCTTATCCTCTGATAACATCCTCCAATTTGGGCTAAAACATGGTAGATCTAAAACAGAATTAAAACATCTCAAACCCCAGCAACTCATTCTAGAATAGAAATCAAGAAGAACGAATCAAGTGAAATCAAGGCATTTCCGAGGGGGTTCCAAAGGATCAAACGGTGCTCGAAACAGAGTTTGGACGAAGATCTGGGAGGGATTTGAAGGTCCGGCTGGCTTTCCCCACATAAGCCCTGAGTGGAAGGAAGAAAAAAAGGAGAATGGGAATTACTGGGTGGCCCGAAACATAAAAACCCTAATTTTATGTGGTCGCACGATTAACCCACACGGTTTAGAAAACCGTGTGCCAACCATGTAGTTTCCACTGCCTCACCTAGGAACATCGCACGACTAACCCACACGGTTTGGAAAACCGTGCGCCACCCGTGCGGAGCCCACTGTCTCACACAGAGACTTCACACGGTTTGTCAAAATGGTTTGTTCAGACCATGTGCCAACTATGCGCACCTGCACGACCTCACCAACTTTAAAAGTTTATCCCATAATTGTCCAATTTCTCTAGTTTTCTCATTAGAGATTCAAAATTCAAACAGGGATGGGATTTTGACCCGTTCCAAAAACTCGGGTTCTTATAGAGTAAATTCCCTAAACTAAGGGTTTTCCCCTTTATGAGAGAAGAAACTATGATATGAAAATCATTGATGTTAAGTATTTATATAAGGGGGTCCTAGAATTATTATATATAACTATATTTATCAATAGTAGTTTTTATAAGAATCTTGAAACTTATAAGGATCATTCTGTAACAGTTTTCTTAATGTATTTGAAAGAATATTTCGAATGGTAATAATGAATCAGAAATATGATTTAATGGTAAACCGATATTTTTTGAAAAAGAATGAAATTAAAAAATTAAACCTAGTGGTTAAACAGTTATTTAATGATTAAAGTTATTTTGAGGATTTTTTTATATTTTTGGAAATTTTTTAGGAATTAAATTAGTGTAGTTTTCAAAAAAGGATAAATTATTTCTTCTAATAAATCATCATATTTTACAATGCCATGGGTCTTGAACACAGAAATGAATGGTAATAATGACGAAACATACAAAATTTACCTGTGTAATGTATTGGTTAGTATGATATTGTTTTTACTTAAATGATCTGATGAATTAATATAATGTTGATCAAATCATTTTGAGGTTATTACTAATATTTTGGGAGTTGTAGTATTAGTATGAATTATACACAACCTTTGGGATTAACATAAATGATTATTTGGGAAGAATTCTTTTAAATTTTTAGAGATTTAAGATGGACTGTTTTAATGATATAAACTTCTTAAATGGATTATGTTGAACTATGGGAGTTACTAATATGGTATTAATCATTAATGTATTATATGGGAAAACATGTTCTAGGAATTTAGGAATTAATAAATACAAGTTGAATTGATTGTTATTTTTTTAGTATTATGTGATCTGTTTGAATTTTATTTCAGTACTTTAGAAATGATAAATATATCTTGAAATCTCATTATTTGGAGAAAAGTTGAGATTGTGCTGGAAATTATAAATGGATGAAAACATACTTATCAAGTAAGTATATTTACTTATCTTATTAGTCTGGATAGTAAATGGATCCATCAAATATTGGGAAAGGATATTAAAACAAAATTTTTATCATATTACCTTCATATCAGATGAATTAATGGTCTTTTAATTTATCATAGATCTATGGTTTGTATATGTTGTCTTTTTCAAGAGTAGTAACTTTCTTGTGATCCATTATATCTGCCACTCTCAATATTTAATTATTCTTTTCCCCCATGTCCATATATTTACTTGACACCATGGTAATTATATGTGTAAAAAAGTCAGGTAATGAATTTTATTAATTTAATTTTTCTATTTTAAGAGAAATTATTATTAACACTTTTTACAATGTGAGTTTTTACAAAAAAATTTTCAAATTTCAAACTCTTGATTACTGAGTAGTTATTGAAATTAAAAGGATGTAATATATATAAGGTGTAAGAATATAACACCTTATGATTTTAATAGAGTAAAATCTTGTTCCATAGAATATATGAAATGAAAATAAAATCTTAGCAGATAATTTAACACCCATAAACATTACAATATATTTATTTCTAAATAAATTTAATATCATCAATAGATTGTGGAACAAGAAATCTTGAGTCTAAACAAATCATAATATAGAGTTCCATTATAAAAAATCCATTAAATTAGAATGTATAAATATGTGTGTATAAATAATTAAAATTATATGGTTTACATATTTATAAAACTAATTCAATGATAATATATTCATTAAAAAAATAATCATTTGAAATAAAAAATAAATGTTTTATGATAAAGTGTTTTTTAAATGTTGGTTCAATCACACATTACACACATATTTTTCATATATACTTTATGGTTTCATTTTAATCATATATTTTTGTGAGATAAAGATATTAGAGTGTTTGTTTTACGATTAAAAAATATTAGATGGAGGATTATTTTAATTAATCTTACCTGGATTCACAACTGCCATATAAGGGTATTTAACCAAGTGGGGCTAACAACGTTTGTTGAATAATAGTTTGATGTTACAAATATTGAATATGAATATTTAAATTTAATGAAATTTTTTATATTGCAGTTAACTGTTGATAAATTTTAAATAGTTTAAATAAAACCTCTTAATTAGAGGGAGAATATATTCTATGAATTTATAAATCTATTATGGTTGATCTATGGGAAAACAATAGAATAATCCAATATTATTATAGATTTGTGAGAATAAATAATGAAGTGGAATTAGATGATATATTTGTATGATGGAATTGGAGTATCTAATTGATTATTATTGATATAAAAATATTTTATTTATTTATTGTAATTATTTTAAGAAATAAATAATTACAACTTAGTAAAAACTCCTTTTGTAGAGAGAGTATGGTCTTTATAAAATTTGACATGGAGGCATTATAATTTGGTATGTGGTTGTGCCTTATTCTAAAAAGCTAAACCAAATATGTTATAATACATTCACGGGGATCTTTGGGGGGGGGGATTTCTAACCTTTATCTATTATTGTGAGTCCCTTATTCATGGATTTTTACTTGGTTGTACTACAATGTTGTATATTTGAGTAGATTAATGTTCAGTTCTGGATGTAAAATGGGTGCTTAAATTTTCTTTGTGGTATTTTCATAGTGGATAAATGTGATGTTGTACAATAGAAATGAGTTTTTTATAAAATTTTATGGATATGTAGGATGATATGTATACATTTTTGTTGTTATCCTAGGGAAAATGATAATTTATTATATTTGGGTTTTATTCACTTATGAATTGATATGCTTATTTCACTTGGTAACATTAGAGTTTTATGGAGGAACCTACAGATCATATTTACATACTAATCCTTGATATATATATACAAACATATATTTGTAGAACTTCGAGATTGATTTGGTGGGAGTGTTGGGTGTTGATAACTCTGTACATGAGAGACTTCATCATGACGATGTCTTTCGTTATACATTGTGACTGGTATTAATGAGTTATGGATATTTTGGGTTGTGTGACATTTTTTATATCTTTCTATGTAATTACATTCCTGATATAAATTATTCATATTTTTTTTATTAGAAGTTTCATTGGGCATATTTATGGTGATATAGAGTATTATTTAAAATATGAAATTACTTCTTTCTTTGTGTGATGATATATACTTGTGTCATGCCGCCAACCTATAGATTATTGAAGAATGGACTCATGGGCCACAATAATATCATATTACTTACTCAGGTCACGTCCAAGTGAGAGAAGTTTATAAAATCATTATTGAATGATATTAATATATTATTCATACAATGTAATGTCATAGATAGGGTTTATAATAATAATAATAATAAAATAATAATTTTGCATCTATGAAAAACAGATAATTGAAAAAAAATATTAAATTTATAAAAAATATCCCTATTAAGTGAAAATTTAGTTAATATGATGGAATGGTTGTTGAAATCAATAAATATTATAAATAATATGCTCTATTATATAATTAAACGGAAAGAGAATTATGAAAATTTTGATATATTAATTGGTTGGTAAGATACCTAAATGATATGGTGATTTAAATGGTACATGTTAGGTCAAACAACAGAGTTCATTTTTCTTATATAGGGAAGAGTTACCCATATAACTTGTTTATTTCTTACTGGTATTAAGGATATATATATGGTACGTACCTTTAAACATAAAAACAATTTTGACCCCATAACATGTGAGTTTTCTCCTATTGGAGAGGTACACAATATTAGATTTACCTTTTTTCTAAAGGATATGGTTACTAGTACGACATGTTCTTTTCCACCTGAGGGTGGAATTCCCAATATAATATCTACTAATTTACTAAATGCTAATGAAGCCTATATAGAATATTATTTTCCTCTTCTAGGTCTTATTAATTATATAATTTTATATTTTTCTCTTATATATATGGTTTCCTATAATATAAATGATCATTTTGAGATAGTCTTGGAGAATGTATTATATCTCTAAGGTATTTGGTTTGATACACCATCTTGGTGATATCAGATATGTCATTTATTTTATATTTTTATCATTCTCTTTCTAGTTAAATAGAATTTATATTATAATATATTCCATAAAATGAATGTTATTAAAATGGTTTTTATAATATAACATGTTATATATTTATTAACATAAAAAATTTATATCACCTATCATACACACATTTTTCTACTTCTACTAGTCATCAATCACTAATAGGAGTATAAGAGTCTATTAGAATATCAAAATGATCCATTCATACCAACCTTTTCTCATTCATGTCATAGAATTCTATATTTTCATTTGACTTTTTTAATATACATGTGTAATTAGTGGTTCGTGGATAAGTGGTGGAATTGGTGGAGTCTAGTTGATTTTTTTTTTCAACGACCCATTAACATGTGTTCAGTATTGGATCATATGTTAGAGAATTTTATTTTGGTTATATATTGATCAGATGGAGTACATATTATATATATTTCAATTATCATATCATATATTTCACTTAATAAATGTTATCGTGCCACATATATTCCTTGTCTATTTATTTATTCACTAGGACTATTGGTCAACCAATTATGAGTCCCAGTTATTTTATTATCTATGTTAGTATATTAAACATATAGATGAGTTATGTGGGATATTTTATATAAATTAAGTTCATTCTCAGGGTATTTTAATGATAATAATCATTCCTAGATGATTTGAATTTTCCTAAATCTCATGGTAAGTCTTGGTCCTATTTATAATTACTCTACATATAAGTGAACCATCTACTTGGAAAGCACTCGGAAGGGGAAAGGTGAATAAAAATGGGATTAGAGGTATCAATATTATTTCAGGTAAGGAAATAGTGTCTTGTATATGCATTGATACATAAATTATTTATATATTCATGTTCTTTTGGTTTATATAGATTATTCATTAAGATTGGTTCCAGATTAATTATAATTCATTAAAAATATTTATCATTTTCTTAAATAGAATACTAGTGGTAACATAATTGATAACATAAAATGGGAATTTTTACCAGGTAATATTTTTTGTGTGATTTATTTTATGGAATATGATGTGTTTTAGTATCAATATATTTTGAAAACACCTAATAGTTTTTAAAATATATTTCATTTTTTGATATTGTTTTTTTAAAATTAATACGTAAATATGATGTTATTTTGGAATTAAGATTTTTGTTTCATCCATGGATGTTTTTTCTGAATGAAATAAATTTTTTTCTATTAATTTTATTTTTTAATAATTAATTATAAATATTAGGAAAATTTTATTTAGAATGATTATTTGATGGAAATGAGTTATTGTTAGTAATTCAAATTAGAAGGATGGTTTTAGAATTTATATCTCATGATAAATTTTTTGTGTTTTATATGAATTAAAATATTATTATAATCTATCATATGAATCATCATCATTAGTTGATTATATCTGTGGTGAAAAGGTTGATATTGATAAATATTTATATTACTTATTTATGAAGTTACGTGTATTGGTGAATTGTAATGTGGTTATTGAGGAAAAATTAAAATTTTTGTATATCGTTTAATCTAGTTTGATTGGTTTCTATTTCTTGAATTGATATTGGAAGATCTGACAGAATTGGTATATTTTATATTTTATGTATAAGGAATGTATTATTGAATCAGTCTAGTAATCCTTGTATGAGGGAATAGAAACCATGATGCCTGATTTTAGATACATTTTTATTGTATTAATTTGATATAAGTTGGGGCGTATATCATAAAAATTATATAAAATAGTTATATGGACTGTTTCCTTCTATATGGTTTAATAAATATATGGACTATTAGATTTTTTTAGTAATGAACATCCGAACATTACATGTGAGTTTTATGGTTGAATTAATATGATCACAGATTTTATTTATATTAATTTTTAGTTTTTTTACTAAAGAGTCTAGGATAATGTAAATTTTAATAAAGACTTGGGTGTTTGATTTTGAGTTGGTCTAAATGACTTATTTGAGATTAGTTGAATTAGGTCAAGTAAGTAGAGGATAATATGATGGCAATGGAATATTAAAATAAGGTGGGAGATTCAAAACATTAGGGGGGACCATGATTATATATTTTGAAATAATAATGTTTCTACATGATGGTAGATTTTTTATGGTACAGAGATATACACTGTATATATATAGATAAATGTATGTTATTGGGAAGTGTGTGAATTTTATAATATAATGTAGGAAATATGACCCCTTTAAGATGAATTATATCATAGTTTTGTATGTATTTGATACTATATTAGGTAATGATCAATATGGTCAATAAATTCATTATTATAATTATTTTTATAGATATTTTTTTTTATTTTAGCATGTTTTTAATTCCGTATTTTTTTTATTTTTTTAAATTAGGATTTTGGGTGGATTTACTTAGTCTAGGTTTAAAAATTAAAGAATTTTTTTGACTATGGAAAATACGAAGGGTTTATTTTTTAATTTTTGAATGTTATATGTATATTTTAATTGTGAATGGAATCATAGAAACACTCTAAAATAAACTAATTGGATGAAAATAAAGGAAATAATCTTAATGTAACACCAGTGCTGGAGTTCTTCAGTTCCTTGGTCTCTTTTCAAAACATCTAGAAAACATTCCATTCATCCAATCCATAATTCAAATCCCATATTATCTTATATCTCTCAAAAAATCAATTAAAAAAACCCTTAAAGAATTTTCTACGTGCAGCCACACAGAAGAGTGTTGCGCTGTGCTTGAAAAAAAATCCCACCTAAATTGAAGGACCCAAGTAGCTTTGTTATCCCATATACCTTAGAAAATTCTGACCAGCTCAATTGTTTGTGTGATCTAGGTGCTGGTATTAATCTTCACCCTTAATCACTATTTTGATAGTTGTGCTTGGGTGATCTTCAACCCAATAGAATCATACAGTAGCTAGCTAATAGATCTTTCAATCATACTATGGGTAGGTTAGATGATTTTCTAGTAGGGGAAGGGAAGCTATTTCTACATGCATACTTTTTAGTCTTAGACATGGAGCATGATCAAGCGCTTCCCATCATCATGGGTAGGCCCTTTTCGGACACAAGTGGGGATGTTATTAATGTTTCTAAGGGGAAGATTATTTTTAAAATTATAGAAAAACAAGAAGAATTCAATGTGTTTAAAAATGTTTAAGGAAAATTCTTTTTCTTGAAACTTTTTAATGGTAGAGTCCTTAGAAGATGAGAGCTCAATTGGAAACTCTTAAGAATATGAAAATCAATCCTCTATAGAAGAAAATAATTTTGAAGCTGATGATCATGCTAAATACATCTTAGAAATTGAAAATTATGTTGAAACACGAAATTTGGATAATTTTCCGAAACTGGACAACTGTCGAGTTTCAACTATAGAAGAGTCCTATGTTTCTAAACTAATGAAATTTTTGGGGGAATTTTAGGGTGTTTCTGGTAACACCAACCTTGATTAACACATTGATGGTGTTGAGGGAGAGTTTTTTAAAAAATAAGATGACTTTTCTTTGATTAAACTGTTGAATTCTGATCTAGAAAATATGAATAGTATAATGCCAACTTTGGACAACAGCACTGTAAATTATGAATCTAAGGATGAAATTGAAAATATTTCATCATTTAAAACTCTATACAAGAGATATATTGAAGATCTTGGACCTACTAGTCCTAGAAGTCTCCTTTATATTGTAGAACCACCCATTATTGAACTTAAACAAATCCCTGGTCATTTGAAATATTCATTACTGGGTGAGAATTCCACTTTTCATGTCAAAATGTCTTCTGAACTGAATGATAATCAAGAGGAAATATTGTTAAGTGTTTTAAAATAATTCAAATCTAACATAGGCTAGACCATAACTGATATAAAATGTATTATTCTCTCATTCTGCATGCATAAAATACCTAAGGTTTCTGACCATAAGACTACGGTAGATTATCAAAGAAGGTTGAATACAAACAAGAAAAAAGTTGTGAGAGTGGAACTGATCAATCTTCTAGACAGTGGAATGATATATCCCATTTTTAATAGTGCTTGGGTCAGCCCTATTCAAGTTGTTCCCAAGAAGGGAGGTTTCACTATAGTAAAAAATGAAAGGAATAAATTAATCCAAGTTAGGAAGTCCACCAAATGGAGAGTCGGTATTGATTATAGAAAGCATAATTCAGCCACTAGGGAGGATAATTTTCTAATTCCCTTCCTTGATCAAACTCCTTATAGGCTTGCTGGAAATGAATTTTTCTATATCCTGGATGGGTATTCTGGTTACTATCGAATTCCAATTGCTTCAGAGGATAAAAAAACCACTTTTACATAACCCTTTGGGACATTCTCTTACAGGAGGATGCCCTTTGGGTTATGTGGATCTCCAGCCACCATTCAAAGGTGTATGATAGCTATCTTTTTAGATATTATTGATAGAATCATTGAGGTTTTCATGGATTACTTTTCCATTATGGGTAGCAGTTTTGATACTTGTCTTGGAAATCTTGAGTTTGTCTTAGAAAGATGCATTGAAACTGACCTTGTTCATAATTGGTAGAAGTGTTAATTCAAGGTCACAGGAGGTTTAGTGCATGGTCATAAGGTTTCCAAGAGAGATTTAGAGGTTGATACTACTAATGTTGAAGCCATGAAAAAACTCCCCTCCTGAAAATGTAAAAGGTATTAGAAGTTTCTTAGGGAATGTCATTTTCTACCCTAGATTCATAAATGGCTTTTCCAAAATAACTAAACCCTTGTGTTCTCTACTCGTCAACGATGCACCTTCAGAATTTGAATAAAATTGATTGAAATCATTTAATCTATTAAATGAAAAACTCAGTAGAACACCCATTATCAATGCACCTAATTGGATGTTTCCTTTTGAGCTTATGTGTGATTCTAGAGACATTGTTGTTGAGGTAGTCCTTGGACATGGAAAAGATAAGAAGACAAAAATGGTGTATTGTGCTGGTAGACTTCTAGTTGAAGAGCAAAAGAATTAACCACTACTGAAAAGGAATTAAGAGCTATTTTTTTCACATGAGAAGTTTGGATAGTATTTGTTAGGTTCAAAAGTCATTATTTTCCCTGATCATTCATCTTTAAAGTACTTGCTATCTAAGAAAGAAACAAAACACAGGCTGATTAGATGGTTTTAATTGCTACAAGAGTTTTATTTAGAGATTATGGATAAGCAGACAATAGAAAGTTTAGTTGTTGACCACCTCTCTAGGATTTCTCTTACGCATTCTGATGATCTAAGGGAGATCCAATCTTCCTTTCCTAATGAGAAGTTTCTTATTGCATCAATCAATAAATTTTCTTATTATTCATATCTTTCCAACTTCCTGGAAGCATGGGTCTTTCTAAAAAATCGGACTGATAATCAAAGTAACAAATTCATTTCTGAGCTTAAATACAATATTTTCAGTGATCTCCTCTTTTTTTGGAGATGTGATGATGGTATTCTTAAGATATGTGTTCCCAAGGAAGATATGTTTACTATTTTGGAGATATTTCACTCCTAACATTGGTGATGTCACCATGGTAGTGAAAGGAATGCTCAGAATGTTTTACAATCTAGTTAATAGTGGCCTAATTTTTTTATGGATGCTAGGAGATTTTTGGTTGGTTGTGGAAAGTGCCATAGGTTAGGCAACACAGGTAGGAAGTAGGGGATACCCCAAAAATAAATTCAAGAAGTAGATATTTTTGATTTCTCGAGTTTAGATTTCATGGATCTATTTCCATCATCTCATGGGAACAAGTATATTCTTGTTTCTATAGATTATGTTTCAAAATGGGTTGTGGCAATTGCACTGCCCAACAATCAAGACAACTCTGTTATAAATTTTGTTAAATAGAACATATTTATATCAATTGGAGTTCCCAAGGCCTTTTTTACTAATAATGGAACACACTTTAAGATCTAAAAATTTAAATCATTTGTGGAAAATATGGTTGTGTTCATAAAACGAGTACTCATTATCATCCACAGTATAGTGGACAAGTGGAGATTTCAAATAGATAACTGAAACACATACTTGAGAAACTGTGTCACACTCTATGAAATACTGGTCTTTTAAATTGTATGAAGATTTATGGGCATATATAACTACCTTATAAACCCAAATAGCTGTGTATCCTTATAGGAAGTTGATTGGGAAATGTAGTAATTTACCAGTGGAGTTGTAACAGAAGTCTTTTTGGGAAGTTAAGGCTATGAACTTTGATTTTTGGAGTTCTGGTGAGACAATATTACTTGAGCTAAGTGAGCTGTATGAGACTAGGAGAGAGATTTTGTATAATTAAAGTATTTATTATGATAGGAATAAAATAATTGATTATTCTATCATTCAGGACAAAGAATTTAAACCTGGAAAGAAAATCCTCCTCTTTAATTCAAGAATCAAACATTTCCTAAGAAAACTGAAGTCTAAGAGGTCCAGACTGTTTACTGTAGTATGAGTTATGAAGAATGGAGCGATTGAAATTTTAGGTGAAGAGAACAAACCCATGTTGGTTAATGGGAAGAGGGTGAACATTTAATTTGAGGGACAACTAAAGGGTTTGACTACCTTCACTGTTCTTAAGAACTGATTCTTAATAAATTCTGGCTGGGGACTATAAATATTGCGCTGCATTGGAGGAAACCCATGGTTTTTATTTTTTCAATAAAACATAAAAAATTGTGATTAAATAAAGTCTAACTCGAGACTTTAAACTCATTAATTCATGGGAGTCCATCCATGCTCCTTATTTTTTTTTCTTTTGTACTATTTTTTGTTTAACAAAGTGGTGGTTTGATGTATTCTATATGCTCTATCTCTGTTGGATTTTTGTTTTTGGATTACATGCTCAGTGTTTTTAGGATTTTTTTTCTATGTTAATAAAGGAGTGGAATTCCCATATTGAAGGATTAATGAAAAAATCTTATGTCCAGGAAATACCTTACAATTAATTTCTATTTCATTATTCTGCTCCTTACTAATATTAAAAAATATGTTTCATGTATTCCATGAATATGTTTTCTCTATTTTCCATGCTAATGAAATAAAAAATTCATCATATGTTTAAAATTATGCTCGTATTAGAATGGTTTTTTGTTGTATGTCACTATTTAAATAAAAATTCTACACATTCTACATAGCTGAAAACTCATTTTCATTGCAATTAAAACCCATTCACTGAGTGAAATTATGTGGGGGGGTGGACATGCTAGCATACTTGTCGGGTTTTTTGTATTGAAACTACTTTAGGTTGGGGTGTTTTAGCATTCATTTTTATGCTCTATTGAACACATTATAGAAATTAATCTGTTAAAATGTTTACTCCTTATACACAGTGCACTTACACCTCAATTGTTACTTTTGAGGTGCATTGAATATTATTCTTTGGACTAAATATTAATGTGTGTACTTTCTTGTGAATCTGCTGATAAATTAGTCTTTTTGGAAAACAATATTTTTGAACTTCATAGAGACCCTTTATACATGTCATCAATAAATTAATTTGAAAATAATTTTTGAACCATAATTGTTTAATTGTTCTTCTCTACTTTAGAATTCATCTTTGTAGACAATGTTTGGTTTTATGTGTGGGGCAGGGGGTCGATTCATGTCTATGCTAAATAGTGCTTAATTGAAAGCCCATTAATTCCCAATTCACATAAAACATTTGGTAAAAAATGGTTATTTTTTTTCAAAATTCTTTCATAATTTTAGGCTTTACATTATACCCTATTCAGCCTTTCCTTAGGACAAGTTCATTTCTAGTAGTTATGATTTACTTTGAATCTGAAAGTTTTGAGGGTGGATTATTGATGAGTGATCTTTTTTTGTTACTTGATTGAAATTTTGTTTAGGTACTACTTTTGAGAGTGATATAGTAACATATTAGTGGAATTATGATCACAACCATTGGAATTTGAAGTTTGATATCGATTCTAGGGAACTCATATCCTTTTAATTATTAAAGTAATTACCTTACTGAGACAATGTAAATTATTTTCGTAAACATCTTTTGAAATTTGAGTAGTTTAAGCATCCTCAATCCCACTGTGAATCTCTAAGACCCTAGATGCTTGGTGCATTTCAGTTTACTGTAATCCCTCAGTACACATTGAATAAGTGCATTGCACATGGCTTATCACTTGATACATAGCTTGGGAAAAAATAAATAAAGTCTTTAGGGTCAAAAATGAGTTCATTATGGTGAGGGGAATGATGAACTCAGAATGAAGAAGGGGATAATTGTTTACACTAGAATCATTTATTTAGTTTTATTAAGACAATTCAAAAAAAATATTTATTTTTGGAGCCTAGGTTAAAAATCAAAGTATTATGTTTTTTTGGTTAATTTATTATTTCCACTGATATTTTATCTATTGTCACTCTTGGACATAGAACTTGAGTTTATATTGAAATTATTCGCTAAGTGGTACCAAAAATGTGGGAGAACACTTTCATTGCTTGACGCTTTATTTCTCCATTTATTACCAGTGAGAATTTGATTATTGGCAATGTTTCATTTGAATAGTTCATTTTCTAAAAGCCTGTGGACACTTCAGTCCTCTATTTTGAAGTGTTGAATATGTTACAGTTTGAGTTGTTTCATGAATAATATAATTCAATTTTTGAAGGATAATAATGCATGGGTTTGTTTGAGAAAAAAATGACTACTTGAGGGGGAATTTGATGTGGCCTTAAAAACACATATTTTTCCACATCTTTTGAATTAATTTTTACTGATTTATTTTTTTATTACTACACTTTTTTTAATAAGTGCACATTTGCATTTTTATAATTAAATCTATTATTTAGAAAATTTTTATAATTAATTTTCCTTTTTAAGCCTTAAAATAATTAATTTGTTTCTTAATTTAATTTTATAGTCTAATAACATTATATTTAGTTTGGTGTTATTGTGTGAATATTTAATTAATTAACATTAATTAATTAATTAATTAATTCTTCTTTTGAACATAAGTAATGTAGCTTAAATTTAGTATTTCATGTATTAAATATCAATAAATTAAAGTATCATAATCTAAATATTATCCATCTTTTAATAATTAATTAATTTTAAATTTAAGATTACAAGCTCACTATATTTACTAAAATCTCATTAATTTAATTTCATTAATTAACATAACTATATAAAAAACAAAATAATTATTTATTTACTTTAATTAATTTAATTTTATACAATAACTATTATAATTTATTTATGTTTGTTTTATAAGTGTTTAAATTTTATATTAACTTTTCATAATTTAGTTTGTTAATTAATTATAAGTTTTATTTTAGTACAAATTTATGTTTTATAATTTGATGTTAATAATAATTTATCTTATGATTAAATGGTTTTATAAATTTTATTTATGTTTATGTGTTACTAAAATTTCCATTTGTTTTAATTAATTTTTAGTTTAAATTATTTTTTTGTTTGTATTATATTTATTATTTAATTTATTTTATCCTTATGTTTATTTTGTCGAGTCACAGGGGAACCATTTTGATCTCACAGTCTCACCCCTGTCACGGTGCCACAACAACTGTTTCTCATACGGTGCCACCATAGGACCCTTGTCACTATATCTTATCTTTCACTATCTCACAACGAGATGTGCCACCATAACCCACTGAAACACTGTTTCTTGACCTAACGGTCTCGCTACTTCATCATACCTTTTCACACCTCCTTCATAAGGACACAACGAACCCTTCCCACCGTATTCTCCTGGAACCATTTCCTTTTCCACTGTAATCATTTATTCACTGTCTCATAGTGAGTCTCATACTGTTTCGATCCCTGCCTTGGTATTTCTTGTACGGTCTCACCATATCCTTGAACCAATTTTAATGTTTCTCTTCCTCAGCTATATTTTATTCTCACCCCTTTGGCACTGCTTTACCCATCACACTATCTCACTGCACATCCCCTGCCACTAATTTTTATAATATCCTACAAACTGATTCCTCACTTCTCCAAAACCTTCTTCATCACTTCCTTACTGGATCACCACTGTAACAGATCAATATAAAAAATTTAATCCAGTGCAGATTTGGACCATAATTTGAAACTGTTTCTGGAGCTGCTGATGAAGAAGAGATGATCTCAAACTGTACTACCTTGAAACGTACACTCATCACCGTAGCAGAAGGTTCCTTGGTCATTGTTGTTTCCCAAATCTCACCATTGTTGGTCATCACACATTGGGAAGGAGGATCCGACCAGGAAACCGCCACTATTATAGAGACGTTCCTCTGCAGATCTGACCTCGTGTCGCTTGAGGGAGAAAGAGGATTCTAGTCCGTCGCTCGACCGAGGAGTAGAGAAGGGATGTCCTATCGCTGGAAGTGTGTGTCCACCTGATCTAGTTTTTGGGAGGACCACCTGTTGCTGATGTGCAAGGAGGAGGAGACGACCGCCGTGTTGCTGAAGGAGTAGGAGGAGCCACAGGGTGAAACCAAGGAAGATGAGCCGAAGCCCTCCGCCATATTGCGCCGAAATGGTGGAAGAACAAAGCCATAATTTCTTAGAAAAAAATTATAATATTATAAATAAAAAAATAAATAAATATAGTATTAATAATTAATTGAATAGTTAATAATAATAACAAAATAAACTATAAAAATATATACCAATTAAAAGAATAAGTATTAAAAGCAAGATATATAACAATATGCTAATAAATTAATTTATATAATTTAATAATTTTCCTTTTTAAATAATTATAATTATAATAGTAAAATTAATTGAATAAAATTAATATATTCAATCAATTTTTTTTAAAAATATTATATTACTAAATTACATATGATGTTAATAATAATTTTTATAGTCTTGTTGAAAATTAAATAACTTAGTAAATTAATAATTATAATAATTAACTTAATTAGATTAATAACTTTTGAACAAACATAATTTTTAACATAATAATATTATGTGAATAACTTTATAAATATTATAAAATGTTATTAAATACTATCGACTTAAATATTTATTTATTAACATTAATTAAATTTTTAATAAGTATTATAACAATAGACAGTAAAGAATAACTAGTATTAAAATTTCATTGTGATTTTACTTTTCTAACATTGCAGGTTCATGGCAAGGCCATAAAAATGTCTAGGTGTGTTTCACTAAGTCATCCATAGTTAGTTACAGGGGAAAAGTTAGTGCGATGTGTGGTTTGAGAAAAAAGGAACGTGTGCAGTGCACACGCGAGGTACACTTAAAGTCGGTGGAATGACGCAGTGAAAAGAAGCAGGTGACAATTGATATATTAATCATAACTGTAGTGAAATTTGATGGGATATATTCATTTGATTCATTCGATCGTACACTTCCAAGAAGGGGAGAACCTGGTGGCGAATCTCGGAGCACCTCTCGAAGAACCACTTCCTGGAGACCGGAGTGCCAGTAGTAGTAGCAATTCGAGCTAGGAGAGGGAGATCAATTTCTCCTTTTCCATTAAATTTCATTTATCTGCAATCAAATGATTTCTTCTTACGTAATAGAGATAATGTAAGGATGAATCCTCCAGTTTGGGGTTAAAAACTAGAATCTACTAGTTATCTTCCTTTTTTACTTGTCAATATCATTTTGTATGTGATCAGAACTGATCAGATAGATCAGATCTGATTGCATTTAGTTATAACATACCACTAAGACTTAATCTCGGAATTCCATAATCATTTGTTAAGTTTTATTGTGAATTAATTTTCTTAAACATTTTAATTGAAACAAAAACTACTAAAATGACTATCAGTTTGTTCTACCGTATTTTTTAAATCAAAATTCACACAGTTGATAAATATTAGAGTGGCGAACTCCAAGATTTTTCATCTTGAGGGATTTATCTTCTAGATAGGTAAATAAACCACCCATTTTAGTGGTACTAGTTGTAGTCTCTATTCTGAAAAGAATATTTTCAAAACTAGAAGAATGCATATTTATTTCGGACGTATTTCTCTTGATTGTTCACTTATAAACATTTTATATCTCTATTACTTACAATTTTTTTCATGTTACTTTTTTCATTACACTTTAGAACAAAAAACTCAAATAGAATGTGGTGTTTCATTTTTGATTAATAATAAACACAGTTATATGTTGAAAGTTTTTTTTAAAAAAAATAGAAAATATATCCCTCTGCTGACAACAATCGGGTCTTTTCCAAATTTTTAGAAGAATAGTGATCGAAATTTCCTTCCCTATGGGTTCGACCCTACTTACCACATTTAATGTACTTAGTAGGAATACAAATAATTAAACTTTGATAGACATCAAGGATAGTTTAGGTCAGATTTGCACCCCCAAGAGTTTTTGTAGCTTCAGTAGGATGACATGTCAGTAGCCGAGTATTCATCGATCATACGAACAATTCCAGGTACTTGATGAATACGATGCTACCAGTGCTTAAAATGCTCAGACCTTAGAGCGGGATGTGTTTAGGGACATCAGAAATAGCACTATTCCTATATACATTCCTACTTATGCTAGGGTGATTGAGAGAAATTTTATGGTTGGAAGTCCATTGGCTGAGCAGATAGAGCCAATGGATGTCAGCAGGGGGAAAGAAGGTAGCTGAAATTAGTCTTATAGACATGGACGTGTGAGGCATTCTGAGAAGAAGTCCCAAGAAAAGGGTATCTACAGCTCCAGGCTCATAGGGTGAGTCCAGTCATCCTAGGAAGAAGTTATGATTTTCAAAATAGGGCGTGGGAAATCTTGTTAGATATTTTCCTGCCCGTCATGATAATAGTGAAATAGTGGATTAGCCACCAGGGAAAAGGAAGTAACAGGAACATATTAATATGTAAGGCAACAGACGTGGAAAAGGAGTTGGGATATTAGAAGGAGGTGATATACTTTTCAACATGTTACAACCACCACCCCAATATGGTCCCCACTAGGCTGAGGGAGTTGGAGGATAGGGGAATGGATTTGCTTCATGTGGTTAAGGAATATGACAAAAGGGATCTAGGAATGATTTGAGGTATGGTCTATGTCTACTCTTAGCGACCATATAAATAGACATACGTTCAAATCATTCCTTCTTATCACAAATTATGTTCAAGACGAAGATTTTTTTTGTTAAACCATTGAATTGACCATTACGTCTAGAGATACCTATGGGAGGAGACTCAATAATCACATATATGATGATGGTGTGACCTGACCATTGATGTGAGAGTTTCGGTCAGAACCTCATGGTGGTGGCGTCGAGGCCTTACAATGTTAGTTTTGGTATGGATGGGTAATCCACAGTTTATGTTCAGATTGACTGTATTAGGTAAAAGGATGCAGGTTATCCACAATGTTTGAATAGGGTTTTCCTTAGATGGTGAAAAAGGAAACCCATACAGTATGGGATAAACTCATGCATAGGACGTTACATCCGATCACTCTTGAGTCATCCAGCCTTACCCTCATGGTAGTATATTTTTTGAGTTTTTTGTTCCCTGTAGTAGTGGTGGAGTACGTGGACATCCCATTAGAAGACCTTTCTAGGATTACCACCCCGCATAAAGATGGACTTCTACATCATTCTACACCACGAAATAGAACCGATATCTATATAAGTATATCAGGTGGATTTCATAGAGCATCACAAGGTGAGGGTGTAGGTGGGGGAATCGTAGAAGAAGGTCTTAGTAAGACCCAGTGTTAAATGTTATGTGAGTTTAACTGTCACTTTAACCAAGTATCTGTGGAGAACTGGTAACCACTACCAAAGAGGAAATGTTCACATTAATTAGTTGAAAGGGTTATCCTTTTATGTGGATGGAAAGGTTCCTTTAGGATTTTCATCAATTGATACAAGGATGATGGTTATATCTCAATCAGGACTGTGACTTCAAGATAGTATATAATCTTGGGAAGGGGAATGTGGTGGAAGATGGTCATAGTGGGAGATCGAGTGCATAGATACTGAATGAGGACTTAGTGTAGTTGGCCTTACTTCAAATATTCTACATTTATAGGGAGGAGAAAACCTTTCTTTAGTCAATGTTAGTTCCCCCTCCACTCTTATAGTGATTTAGGGAGGCACATCTCAAAGATGTCAGCTACTAGACTACACATGCCCTATTGTCCATAGGGTGTTCCCCTGATGGATATTCAAAAGTTTGGGAGAAAATAAACCTTCTTAAAGGATGCACCATTGTACGTCCAGGGGGCATGATACCATAAATGTGATTCTATACTGGTTCACGAAGTCAGCTCACTTTCTACCCATCCGAGAGCAAGGATTTGGAGAGGGATTGGGATTCCTCTATGTCCAAGAGATAGTGCGGATTCACAGGGTTCCCTCAGAGATCATCTTAGATCATAATTCTTGCTTCACATCCCGGTTGTCGAAGGGATTACAGGTGGAATTCTGGAATCAGCTGTGCTAGAGCACAACCTTTCACCCTCAAACTGATGGTCAGCCAGAACATACCATACATACATCAGAGGACATACTTCATTCTTGAATCCTATATTTTTATCATATTTGGTAGGAACACCTTCCACTGATAGGGTTTTCATACAATAAAAGATATCACTCCTCCATTATCATGGCACCGTTTGTGGCCTTTTACGGGTGGCCATGCAGATCAACTCTATATTGGGCAGACCCTGGGGAGTCAGCACTCATGGGTCCAGAATTAGTACGGGCTACCACTGATATGGTGCAGATCATCCAGGAGTGGATGAGTACAACATAGATCATGCATAAATTTTATGCTGATAGGATATGAAGGCCCTTTTAGTTCATGGAGGGAGACCATGCATTCCTTTGGGTCTCACTCTGAAGGGGATTAAAGAGATTTGTCTGGGGTTACAAGTTATCTTTGTGGTTCATCCGCCCCTTCTAGATTCTGAGAATATTTGGCATCATGGAATCCTGCCTTGTTCTTCCCCCACATATGCACTAGGAGAATGATATTTTTCATGTGTCACAGCTAAGAAAGGTATGTGAAAGACCCATCACATATCATCAATTGGGGAGACTTGGACATTGATGATATGATGAAATTTGTCGAGTTCCTGGTGGGGATAGAGGATCGACAGGAGCAGGTCTTTCGTGGATGGTCGATTTCTCTGGCATGAGTTCAGTGGAAGCAAATGAGTCTCTAGGAGAGTACTTGGGAGTGCGAGGCTCATATTCGTGATCAGTACCCACATTTGTTTGTTTATCATCATTTTGGATTATGTGTATGTAAATAAATATGTGGATGAAGAGTAATGTAATGTCCAAGAAATTACATGTAATGTTTTTTAAAATAATATTGAATTATTTTGAGTCCATGTGCTGAGACGATGTGTGATTATGAGGCCTTGAGTGCTAGGAATGATCCATCGAAAAATGTTATGTTTTAAATAGTTCACGTGAGTGGTTTTCCTGAAAAAGTGGAATAACTATTAAACAGGTTCCCGAATTAGATATTTGAGAGCACAATTTGTGTTTAAGATGCCAATTTTACCCTAGGTGTTAGTTAAGTTTAGTCGGCACATGCCTATATTAAGAAAACCCGAAAATAGTAAAACCATAAATAAAATAATGAAATAAAATTATTTATTTTTTTCAAATGCTTATAACTCACGAATGGTGACTCAGATTGAAAATATGAGACCCTTATTGAGCTCGTGAGGGTTTTTTTCCTCAGGCAGAGCCTAATGTTGTCTGGCACATGGAAATAGTGGAAGTTAGTTTTTGGAAGTAAGTTAATTAATTAAGTAACAATTATTTTATTTTCAATTCCCTATAACTCTTAAATAGTAACGCAGATTCAAAATCCGAGAGTACCGTTGATCTTGTGAGGGAATGTTTCCCTTAGGTAAAGCCTAACCTCGACCAGCGTGAGTCAAGGATGAAAGATAGTTTTTTGACCTTTTTTAAGTTAATTTAAATAATTGTGTGAGTGAGTTTTTATAATTTTAAAACTGGTCCTAAGATCAAAAATCCAAGGGCACCATAGGACTCAGAACAATGGGATTAGACAAGAATGGGCCTAACATTTACTAGCATGGGTTGACTGAAAAACAAAATTTTTGGACATTTGAGAAAAAAAATAAGATAACATAAAAAGTTATATTAAGTGTTTTTTTCAATCCTTGGGCGGATGCACGATAGTGTTGTGATGCGGCGAAAAATCGGCAAAGATTCGCATTAAATAAATCCTATTAATGGATCGTAATCATATAACATAACAATGCATTAAATGAAGCGTAAGATATATGAAATTTTATAAATGAAACAGCGTAATGAATCTACGACACCACGTAACAGAGAAAATGTATCATGTTTTTTTAATGGGTTAGCACATCAGAAAAATGAGAATCAAAGGGGATAATTCATATGATGAACCTAAGATGAGAATTATCTCCAATGAAAAATATCGAATGTTGGAAAATCACCAATGACATTGACACACAAATAAGAATGGGACTGGAGAGCATCGAATGCCAACTAAACTTGAATGCCCACAGATAAATCACTTGAACGATGAAGATCAATGAGGTAATGGTTTCATTCTATGAATTTCCCCATTCATTTTATAAAACATCGAATGTGGATCAACCCATGAGTAGGTTGATCCCCCGATCGCTCGTTCTTGTGGGAGGGTGCTTTCCTTGGGGTTTTTCACTGGAATTAATTATTTATGTTGGATAGAAGATCAGTCTCAAGACTCACCATATTTAAACTCTAACACAAAGGGTGAAGGCCGACACAAACAAGGCATGAGCCCCTCATCCCTATTCCTTTCTCATGGTTGGACCTTTAAATTGGTAGAAAGATGGTTTTGAGGCCTTGGTAGGGAAGGTAGCACCCCACGATGAATGGAGGCACAAAAGACATGAATAATGGACCACCAAAGTAGAACCAATGGTTTGCGGAATAAGTCTTCACCATGCCTATGCTAACAGTGACTGTGGGATTGGGGTAGTGCTCCACTGCAGCACACCATTAGAAACATCTGCGGTCGGATTGGGCTGACTATGGGCAGAAAGATGTAGCCCCAATGCCGTGTCGGTGGAGTGGGCCATGAATCATTGCGGGAATGCTATCCAGCGACCGCTTGTGGGAGTCTAGGGATGGAGAGATTCAACTGACCATGAAGTGTTGGAACTGGATGCCTTGTGGCATCCAAGCTGTAGGGGACCACTCTGGCGATCAAGCCTGACCATGGCGTGCAAGCTGGGCTGTGACGTGGCCCAGGTAGGATTTTGGTGGCCCATTGTAGTGGGTCGGGCCAATGGGGTAGATCCGAGCCATTGGGCGACATGATCCTGGAACAAACATCCCACCTATTATAAGCCAGGCAGAATAAATCCGTGTCATTGGGTGACTGGGTGAGCTAGACCCACGACTGAACGGGGCTGGGTTCAACAAATCTCAATGGGCCTAGCCCACATTCTAGGCTGGACAGGGCCGAACCAAACCCAAATCGGGTCAGGTCGGGTCATTTGAACTAAACCGGGGAATGTGGGGCCCCCGGGCTGGGTTGGTTGGGTCGGTTCGATTGGGCCAAACCGGGCCCAAACACAACTGGCCCATGTTTACTAAAACGTCAATATATTACAAATCAGCCATCTGATTGATGTGACATTTGTGGCATAAGAAACCCTATGGGAAGATGGATCTTTTCTCCTACTCAACGGAGGAGTTCATGGATGTTTGGAGGCAATGAATGTCTTGAGGGGCGGTTCTCCTGGAATCAGTTGCACTAAGTCTGGAAACCCTACGGTTGGCCGAGAAGTGAAGACTACTAACAAGTGACCCTGTGTAGATCAGCTACAATGGCCCAGTGGGAAAAGACTCTATATGACCCGATAGGCCCATGATGGAGAGTGGATCTGTGTGACCCTGTATACTCATGATACCTGATGGGGGGAGAGCCTCAGTATGACCAAGGTAGGAAGTGGCTCTCAGTGATCTGGCCTGCCCACGGTGTGGAGCAGCATTGTGTATCCTAGCATACCCATGGTACTAATCAAGGATGAGTAAAAAAGTAGTCCTTGGTTAGTGGGAAGCATATCGGTGTGAACCAACAGGCCCACTATAATCATTGAGTAGGAGTTCTCCAGCAGATCATGGTGTTCGATGAAATGATTGATGGTCCTACTTTCCATACACTAGATTATACAAGGTGTGAGGTATCTTGTTTCATGATCATGATTTGTGGTTTGCTTGTGGATTTCTATGTGGTCATTCATTTTTTGTTTGAGGTCCCTACTATGTATTTAGTTACTCACCCCTACAATGGATTTGATTGTATGTGTTGGGTCTGGTGCAGGCGACCGACGACTTGGAAGAGTACTTGGTGGCGTAGAACCAAGAGGTACCCAGTGAGATCAGGCAGGAAGGAAGTGCTTCTATCACTTCTAGAAGCTATTTTTTACTTTCCCATCAGGTTGGGTTTTCTAAAGAACGCATTTAATAGATCTTTTATTCTCTCATATTGTAGTTTTATTTTGTTGGGTTTGTATTTTGGCCCATTTACTATAAGTTGTACCTTTACACTCAGTGGATGTTTAGTAGCATGCAAGTCTTTTTTGTAGTTTTCTTGACATGTGGTTGTATGTGTGTTGTATAGGAACTCAAGTAAATGTCTCCCAATCATGGGATAATACCTTCGATGCTAGTCACCAACTCCTAGACATTAGGAGGCATTCTTGGGTTAGTTATAGAACGAGCCCCAGGGGATGGGTAATTACAAGGTTACTATAACGTCCTGACCCGGCTCACAACTAAACCGGAGGTCGGACTGGTCGCCACATGACCTCAAGCGTGCGTCCCCATACGCTAGAGGCTTCAGACTAGAAGTGAGGGTCTAAGGATAGTCAGTGGGGAGACTATACCCTCATTTTAGTGTTCATAAATAGACAAAGGCAATAAATAGTAGAAACGGTATAATAAATGAATAAGCAGCGGAAATCAGATTTTATAAATCTTTTACAAAAAAAATGGCCAACGCCAAATTATATAGCAGATTCATGCATGACATGCTAATGATAATAAAGTAGAAAACATTGAACAAAAAATCATGCTTTAAAATTCAATGCATATATAAAAAAATAATGACTCAATTCCCCAAGGGCGATCTCCTCGAGCATCCTGAGTCTCCGCTCAGTCCTCTACTCCTAACTCCCAAGTAAATGCAAACAACATAGACCTGCAACCAAATAGAATCTACTCAGGTACCCGGTGCAATGACAACACGAGTAGGGTGTGAGATATAAATCTCAGTAGGCCGGGACCACCGTTGTCTACCCCAAACTAGACATTTAATAAATAACTTATAACATGTTAAGGCATGCACAAATTAAAGAAATGGTATAATGTAACTATATACCCCTGTACGTGGTTCAGCCTTCAGCTAGTTTCTGAACCTGAATTATACATTTGTCAAACATACTCAATATTCATTACATATTCATTCATCAGTTACTAATTATTCCAATCTTAATAAATTATGATGGTATTGAGAGAGGGCCAACACCCAACATCTACCGTATAAATCACTTACCACAGATGTCTCTAAAGACCATCTAAGTAATCAAACTAAATACTAATTACAAACTTGCACTTTTTCTTGGATAACGCGTCATGAGTTATTGAATTCAACCTTTCATATACTAATTCTAAGACCTCCTCCTAAAATTGGTTCACCCAATTCATTAATAAGTCTGAAACCATCCTCATAAACAATTCACAAATCATCATGTCTCAACAGCCTTCATTAACCATTAACTCATTTCATTCACGAACAATTAGACCCACAGTCCAATGATAATTAATGGATGTAGAATATCATGTCTAGAACCCTCGTGAGTATTTGGAGCATCATTCCTTATCTCACAACCCATGGGTATTTAGAGCATCAATCCCTGACCCATAAAAGAATATTTGCTTGCAAGCTCGGTGTAAAACGCCATGTCTAGCACACCGTGATTATTTGGAGCTTTAGTCCTTGTCTCACAACCCATTTATCAATCATACATATATATTTTTCATTGGTGTAGAACACCATGTATATCACCCCATGAGTATTTGGAGCTTCAGTCCTTTTCTCACAACCCGTTTATCAATCATACATATATATTTATCATGGGTGTAGAACACCATGTCTAACACCCCAAATCATCCATTAATTAATTCATAAATTAATTAATCCAATCCGTTAGTTAATTCAACAACTAATTAACAACATAAATCGCCCGTAAAAAGTCAACCCTTAATTAACCATTCAATATATCAATAGTAAATAATTAATTAACGGTTAATTGTTCTTAGCAAGCCAAATAAATAATTAACTAAACATTTAATTATCCAAATCCGTTAACAAGTCTGAACCCGTCCACTCAAACAGTGATTCGTCCAGGACTTTAAAAACTTACATGCATGTCATAATCAACACAAACCATGCTGAATAAGACCATATATTTAGAAACCATCACATGCATTATATCATAATATATAACAACTCCATCCAAGAAAACTTAATGAATGGAAATCTAAAACATATCAAAAGGTACCCTTGGACAATAGTCGTAACAAACAATCAATTATAAATATAAATTTAATGCATGAAAATTAATTAATTCAAAAATTAATTAATTAAATATTATCTCTTAAACTAATCATATATTAATTAACCATTTAACATTTAACATGTAATAATTAATCCATACATTAATTATTACCAATTTCCAATTTATACTTTAGAAAATGTCAAATATTCAATATTCCAAATCATCATTAAAAGCCACAAATTTTATTCCAACTCATCACTTTATAATTAATTTTAGAATTAATTACCCTATTATACATTCCTCCCATTCAAATCAATTAACTGTTTAATCATATCACATTAACCAAATTAGCAAAACAAGCTTAAAAACAACAAAAGTTCAAGCCCTCATTTTCTCATATGGGCGGCATCATTTAATAACATCAAAAGTGTCATGCATCGACATATCATAATCAAGGAAACATACATTCTCAATTTATTTAAATAAGCTATAATTATTAAAATAAAGTGTTAAGGATTTGAGACCCCACCTCAGGGTGGCACCATTTTAAATCTGAAGTGCTTTAATGTACTTGGCAGCAACCAGTCCAAAAATGGCCTGTAATCGGATGTGTACACACACACACACACACATACATATATATATATATATATATATATCTGCGTGTTTTCTACATTGATCAATGAAAAATATATATATTAAATTGGAAACCAGAATCAAAGTCGCAATGAAAAACACACCTCTAACTTGGTACTGGGAACTCATAATAAAATTTAACAGGCCTTAATATAACTGGTGAAAAACCAAACTGCGGGTTTAAAAACAAAACCGAACCAACGACAGGAATAAAATTTGAGTACATCCACCTCGCCCTTGGCGGCGGATGTCGGATTATGGACCAATGGGTCCTGAGTCAACATTCGCATATCCTAAAAATAGAGGAACACAATGATCAGATTAAATCCAAACCTTTGGATTTTAACTGAGAAAACAAGGAATGATAGAGGAGTCAAATGATCGATGAGAATCACCAGGTATACAAAGATGAACTCACCTTGATGAGGCAGACAAGATTTGTGAAGCGTCTGAGGGGAATCGTTGCACGCAAAGTGGAGTCCGGGAGAGGGGTGGTGCACCTCTAGGTATTTCTCGGAGGGGGGTTGCGCCACAGAGGTCGTGTGCTACTAGAGTTCTACCCAGGTGTCGCGTTGATGCAGGGAGGGTCACTCAGGGTTTTGTGTGCCTCTTGGTCACACCGCGGGAAGGAGATCACACTAAGGAGGGAGCTCGAAGGAGGGGGGAAGGGGCCGCATCATGGGGTGCGCTACTGCATGCGTGTTGCACCTTGTACGTAGGGAGGAAGAAGAGTGGAATTCGATTCCCTTTATTTTCTTTTTCAAAACCCTAAATTAATTGCCATTAATAATAGTTATTATTAAACTCTTAAAGCCCAATAATAACACTACCATTATTGTAATAATAATAATAATAAAAGATAATAATAATACTCATTTTATTATTATTATTATTCACATTAAAAACTTATCTAAAAAGTAAAAAAACCTCCCAAATTACTCCTTCGTAAAGGAAACATTTCATTTGAGAAAATCAAACTCCCCTTTACTCCTCAATTAAATTAAAATCTCTTTGACTTCAATGTAATAAAAAAACTAATTCCTTTCCCACAATTAATAAAATTCGTTTTTCATTGAATTTAATTAATTGAAAAAATAATAATAATAATTGTTAAATCATTATTATTATTATTATTAAAACTTTAATTTTTTTATAATTCCAACCAAAACTCCCCAATTCATTACTATTATTATTTATAATAATAATATCCATAATGATAAACAATTATGACACTCGTAAAACCATAATAATAAAAATATAATTATTATTACTCAAACCTTTGATATAACCCAAAAACTCTATTAAATAACCACACTCCTTCATCAAATTTGAAACTGCTTATTTAATTAAGTGTTTCATCAAGATACCCAACAGCCTCATTAAATTCACCTAAATATTATACCCCATTAAATAAAAACAGAACCTTGACAAACCACCTAATTAAATTGTATTAAAAAAACATTAAAAAAACCATATTAATTATTTCCAACCTCCCCATTTCAATCCACATTAATTATACAATTCGTTTTTAACCTTCATTTATTATTCTTGTAATAAATGTTTCGTAATTAATTATAAAACTCCATATTGATCATTAAATTCTTTTAACATTTATTTAACTAAGTAACCACAAAAATAATAATAATATCATTATTATTATTATTCAAAATTTCATTTATTTAAAAACCCAAACCCCCAATTTATTACAATATCATTAATATGATAAAAATACAACCCATAACCCCTCATTTAATTAAAAGTTTCTTTGAGAAGTTCAAAATCCACAATTAATTGTCAAAAATGATACACACCTTTAACATGCAATTTAAATCTCAAAGTATCAAAATAATTTATGACTCCATAAAAATAACAATGATATTATTATTATTTGAACATTCCTCCATTTAATAAAAAAATGGTCCTTTAACAATTCTAAAACTCTTCATTTAAATAAAAGGGTTTTTTGATAAACCCAAAATCCACGTCAATACCTTCAACTGTCATTTAATTAATTCTTTAACATTCAATAAATTTAACAACCACAATAATAGTAATAATAACTTTATTATTATTATTATTATTACAAATTTATTTTAATTAATCCAAAACTCTCATATAATAAAATTTAATTAAAAATAATAATAATTTATTAAATACGATAAACTACACAGGTTGTACTGCAACCATGCACTGCCCATGCAGATCCATTAAAGTGTATTTTTCCGGATCTGGTGAACCCGAGACTCATCGGGACACCCGCTAAAATTTATCAGATAATTACGAAATTCCAGAAACAACACCATAAGGTGTTCGAATACTCAAAATAAAATCCCAGAGAACGGTTTAAAAAAAATAAACCATTGATAAATCGAAAAAAAATCCAAATAATTTGTATTTTAACCCAGTTCAAAATCACAGGACTTTACAATATACCCACCTTTAAATCATCTCGTCCCCGAGAAGCCATCAGGAACCACTACTAAATCAACTGACCTACCAAGGTCAATTAAGATGATCAGTCAAAATATTACTGGACAACTTCGTTCTAAAATCTCGACATCACCAACTAACACGTTTATCAAAAATGATGCAACAATACCCACCTCTATATTTTCCATGACGTCTCAAGAAAATATTAGCCGCTCACCAGCGCATGTTTTTAGAATACATTAATGCATGTGTGTGACATTCCTCGAACCATGTTCACCACATCAAACATTGACCATAAAAATCCAAAACATAAACCTATCAGCGTGCCAAAACAATCTTGTCCCAAGAAGTCCTCCTGAGTAGTGGGATGAACTTACTTTAATAGCCTAGAAACTTTTATGGGTACTACCTACCAAGGGTTAACCCCTTACAAAACATAAACATTGACCCTCTATCTTGGTCACGCAAAACAGAAATCACAAGGTTAAAAACCCCTTTTTATTTTAGGAATTTTAATTAATTCATTTCAAACTATTAACATTTGAATGAATTTCAGCATACACACAATTATATTTTCACAAAAAGTCGCTTGGTTTTCAAAACAATAAACTACGGAAAAAATAGGCATGTTATCACAAACATCCTCTTTAATCATCATTCAATGTTATTCAAATATAAACAGGAAATTTAGCATCTAAATTCCTTTTATAGAAAAGGAGACCTCAAAAGTTCTCATTTATTCAATCTGGGTTCTTCCAAAAGCAACCCAAGAACAGTTCATTATAATCAAAACTTAGCATTTTTACATTTCTAACCATTTTCAAACTTATTATGGTTTTATAACATTGAAACACATCGGTGGCCATCTAAAAATCGATAAGGCGCCCATACACCTTATCACTGGAATTTGGCTCCCATTTATCACAATCAACATTTATTTAACATTTTATCTTTAACACCCCTTTCACATATCCAAAACATCTCTAACATGTTAGCATAAGTAGTAACACAACAACATTCTATAAAACAGAAGCATGGAACAACAACAAAACATGATAATAACTAAAACAATATAGAATATAATCACTCAAACATGTTAAATCTATTACCAGAACAAGCTATCTAGAGAGGCATGCTAAAGCAGATCAAAACATGGCATTTCACCCAAGGAACACAATCCAAATTTGCAGGCATCCTACTAATGAAACTACATGGCATGTTATATGCATGAAATGCGAATCTATAAGTTACTAAGATGATGCATGTATGAAACTTCCTTACCATATTAGGCCCAGGCAATAATTTTTCAAAATTCTCAAAATCAAAAAACAGCAGAAAATACACCAGTCACTCAATGTGAAATCATATCAACTATAACCTCTAATAGTACAAACATCAATTCCCATCCCTAGCCACTCTGTCATTTCCCGTACATGAGGTGATCAGTCCCAAGCACGGCTATTAACCCAAGCACCGACACATTCCTAGTCTCCTATATACCAACCCCAAAACAGAAAGACAATGGAAAAGAAAGAAAACCTAAACCTATGATACCACTTTGTAACGTCCCAACCCATCTCACCACTAAACCGGAGGCCGAACCGGTTGCCACATGACCTCAAGTGCGCCTCCCCGTACGCCAGAGGCTTCCAAATAGCAGCGAGGGTCTAAGGATAGTCAGTGGGGAGACTATACCCTCATTTTAGTGTTCAAAAATAGACAAAGGTTAGAAATAGCAGAAATGGTATAATAAATGAATAAGAATCGGAAAGAAGATTTTATAAATCATGTACACAACAAATGGCCAATGCTAAATTATACAACGGATGCATGCATGACATGGTAATGATACAAAAGTAGAAAATAGTGAACAAAACATCATACATAACATTTCAATGAATAAATAAATAAATAATGACTCAAAGCCCCAAGGGAGATCTCCTTGAGCATCCCAAGCCTTCGCTTTGTGTTGTGCTCCCAACTCCCAAGTAAATGCAAACAACATAGTCCTGCAACCAAATAGAATCTACTCAGGTATCCAGTGCAATGGCGGCCCGAGTAGGGTGTGAGATATAAATCTTATTAGTCTGGGACCACCGGCGTCTACCCCAAACTTGACATTTAATAAATAACTTATAACATGTGAAAGAATGCACAAATTAAGTAAACAGTACAATGTAACTATATACTCAAGTACCCGCTTCAACCCTCAGCTGGTGTCTGAACCTGCATTATACATTTTTCATACATACACAATATTCATTACATATTCATTCATCGATTATTAATTATTCCAATAATAATAAATTATGATGGTCTTGAGATTCAGCCTATACCCAATATCTCCCGCATAAATCACTCACCATAGATGTCTCTAAAGACCATCTAAGTAATCAAACTAAAGACTAATTCCAAGCTTGTTCTTTGGATTGGATAACGCGTCATAAGTTATTCAATTCAACCATTCATATACTAAGTCTGAGACCATGAACTAAAAATGGTTCACTCAATTAATAAATAAGTCTGAAACCTTCCTCATAAACAAATCACAAATCATCATGTCTCAACAGCCTTCATTAACCATTAACTCATTTCAGGCACTATCAATTATACCCACATTCCAATTTTAATTAATGGGTGTAGAACATCATATCTAGAACCCTCGTGAGTATTTAGAGAATTAGTCCTTGTCTCACAACCCATGGGTATTTGGGGCATCATTCCCTAACCCATAAAAGAATATTTTCTTGCAAGTTGGGTGTAGAACTCCATGTCTAGAACCCCATGAGTATTTGGAGCTTTATTCTTTGTCTCACAACCCATTTATCAATCATACGTATATATTTATCATTGGTGTAGGACACCATGTCTATCACCCCGTGATTTTTTGGAGCTTCAGTCCTTGTCTCACAACCTATTTATCAATCATACAAATATAATTATCGTTGGTGTAGAAAACCATTTCTAACACCCCAAAACCATCCATTAATTAATTCATAAATCAATTAATCCAATCCATTAATTAATTCAACAACTAATTAACAACATAAATAGTCCGTCAAAATTCAACCCTTAATTAACCATTCAACATCTCAATAGTAAATAATTAATTAACAGTTAATTGTTCTTAGAAATCCCAATAAATAATTAACTCAACATTTAATTATCCAAATTCGTTAAAAAGTCTGAACCCGTCCACTCAAATAGTGATTCATCCATGACTTTAACAATTTACATGCATGTTATAATCATCACAAAACATGCTGAACAAGACCATATATTTAGCAACCATCTCACGCATCATCTCATAATATAGAATAACTCCATCCAAGACAACTTAATGCATGGAAATCTATCAAGTATTAAAAGTACCCTTGGCCAATAGTCATAACATACAATCAATTCACAATATTAATTTAATGAATGAAAATTAATTAATTCAAAAATTAATTAAATAAATATTATCTCTTAAACCAATCATAAATTAATTAACCATTTATCATTTATCATGTAATAATTAATCCATCCATTAATTATTACCAATTTCAAATTTATACTTTTGAACATGTCAAATATTCAATATCCCCAATCATCATTAAAATCAAAAAAATTTATTCCAACTCATGACTTGATAATTAATTATACAATTAATTACCCTATTATACATTCTTCCCATTAAAATAATTTAATTGTTTAATCACACCACTTTAACCAAATTAGCAAAACATGCTTATAAACAACACAAGTTCAAGCCCTCATTTATCTCACATGGGCGGCATCATTTAATAACTTCTGAAGTGTCATGCAACGACATATCATAATCAAGGATACTTACATTCTCAATTTATTTAAAGAAGCTATAATTCTAAATGTAAAGTGTTAAGGATTTGAGACCCTACCTTAGGGTGGACCCATTTTAAATTTGAAGCACTTTAATGTACTTGGTAGCAACTAGTCCACAACTGTTCCGTAATCGCACGTGCGTACACCTTTATATATATATATATATGTGTGTGTGTGTGTGTGTCTATATATATATATATATATATATATGCGTTGTCTACATTGATCAACGAAAATTACATATATTAAACTGATAACTAGAATCCAAGTTGTAATGAACAACACACCTCTAACTTGGTACCAGGAACTCATAAAAAAATTTAACAGGCCTTAATATAACCAGTGTAAAATGAAACCGCGGGTTTAGAAACTAACCCGAACCAACGGTGACAAGAAAATTCGAGACCATCTGTCTCACCCTTGGTAGCAGATGTCAGATTATGGACCAATGGGTCCCAGGTCAACATTTTCATATCCTAAAAATAGAGGAATGAAATGATCGGATTAAACCCAAACCTTTGGGTTTTAAATTAGAAAACAAGTCGAGATAGAGGAGTCAAATAATCGATGTGAATCACCAGTTATACGCAGACGAACTCACCTTGACGAGGCAGACAAGATTCATGAAGAGTTTGAGGGGAATCGTTGCGTGCAAAGTGGAGTATGGGAGAGGGGCGGTGCACCTTTAGGTAGTGCACGGAGGGGGGTTGCGCCAAAGAGGTCGCGTGCTGCAGGAGCTCCTCCCGGTTGTCGCTTTGCTGCAGGGAGGGTCACTCGGGGGTTTGCGTGACTCTTGGTCGCACAGTGAGAAGCAGCTTACGATGAGGAGGGAGCTCGAAGGAGGGAGGAAGGGGCCGCGTCATGGGGTGCGCTGCTACGTGCGTGTTGCACGTTGTACGTAGGGATGAAGAAGATGGGAATTTTATTCCCTTTATTTGCTTTTTTCAAACCCCTAAATTAATTACCATTAATAATAGTTATTATTAAACTCCTAAAAACCAATAATAATACTACCATTAATGTGATAATAATAATAATAAAATATAATAATAATACTCATTTTATTATTATTATTATACACATGAAACACTTATCTAAAAAGTAAAAAAACTCCCCAATTAATCCTTCTTAAAGGAAATGTTTCATTTTAGAAAATCAAACTCCCCTTTACTCCTTAATTAAATTAAAATCTCTTTGAATTCAATGTAATTAAAAAATAATTCCTTTCCCTCAATTAATAAAATTCCTTTTTCCTTGAATTTAATTAATTAAGCAAATAATAATAATAATAATTAAATCATCATCATTATTATTATTAAAACATTCATTTTTTTTAAATTCAACCCAAAACTCCCCAATTAATTAATATTATTATTTATAATAATAATATCCATAACGATCAATAATTAGGACACTCGTAAAATGATAATAATAAAAAAATTATTTTTACTCAAACCTTTGATATAACCCAACAACTCTATTAAATAATCACACTCCTTCATCAAATTCGAAACTGCTTTTTTAATTATGCGTTTCATCCAGATACCCAACATCCTCATTAAATTCACCTAAATATTACACCCCATTAAATAAAAACAGAACTTTGACAACCCCATAATTAAATTGTATTAAAAGAAACAATAAATCACCCATTTTAATTATGAACAACCTCCCCATTTAAATCCACATTAATTATCCAATTCGTTTTTAACCTTCATTTATTATTATTGTAATAAATGTTTCGTAATTAATTATAAAACTCTATTTTGATCATTAAATTCTTTTAACATTTATTTAACTAAGTAACCACAAAAATAATAATAACATCATTATTATTATTATTCAATCTTTCATTTATTTAAAAACCCAAAGCCCCAATTTATTACAATATCATTAATATGATAAAAAATCTAACCCATTACCCCTAATTTAATTAAAAGTTTCTTTGAAAATCTCAAAAGCCACATTTAATTCTCAGAAATGATACACTCCATTAATATGAAATAAAAATCTCAATGTATTAAAAAAAATTATGACTTAGTAATAATAACAATGAAATTATTATTATTATCACATTCCTCTATTTAATAAAAAAATGGTCCTTTAATAATTCTAAAACTCTTTATTTAAATAAAATGGTTCTTTGATAATCCAAAAATCCATGTCAATACCTTCAACGACCATTTAATTAATTCTTTAACATTCAATAAGTTTAACAACCACAATAATAGTAATAATAACATCATCATTATTATTATTAGTAAAAATTTATTTTAATTAATCCAAAACTCTCATATGATCATATCTAATTAATAAATAATAATAATTTATTAAATAATATAAACTGCACAGGTGGGACCACAACCACACTCTGACCATACAGATCCATTAAAGTGGATTTTTTCGGATCCAGTGCACCCGAGACTCATCGGGACACCTGCTAAAATTTATCGGGTAATTACGCAATTCCATAAACGACACCATTAGGTGTTCCAACACTTAGAATAAAATTACAAAGCTTGGTTTAAAAGAAATGAACCGTTGATAAATCAAAAAAAATCTAAAACATTCATATTTTAACCCGGTTAAAAAACACGGGACTTTATAGTTTCACCCTTGTTCATTCCAAGGCCGAAAAGATTAAGTAGTCACTTGATGGTTTGATTCAAAAATTTCATCGAAAGGTAGGCATTTTCAAGTCAATTTTTCTGAAGTGGCTCAAATTATTATACTTCTTGTTTGATGTGTATGGTTGAAAGGAATAGTTTTTGGAACACTATCTTGTGGAGATGAGTGTAGTATGTACCAACCCTATGTTTTAATGAAAATACATCCTGACTTGTAAAAATGAGGGTGGTGGGATGTTGGCCATTTGATCGATTTAAAATCATTCCTAGAGTGTCACAATTTTTACTAGGGTGTTCCTTATAGGCAATTCTGATCATGGAGGGCGTCATGGCTTAGAATTTACCCTTTTAATGTTAAAACCTATTTTAGGTAGAACTATTGACAAGATATTTATTGATAAACTGATGTGGTCATTCATCTAGCTAAACGGGCTTGGGTAAGCACCATTTTAGTGTAATCTTTGGTAAAAACAAGTGTTGGATTTAGTTTTAACTTCTTTAGTATTCTACAATTAAGGAATTCATGGAGGTGCATTGGGTGTTTGGAAATGCAAAAAAACCATTTGAATAAGGCTTCATGACCCAAGTAGGTCATGTGATATTTTCTTTTTTTACCCAAGGGTCCTCAAAAATGGATGTCTATAAGGATGGGAGGGAGTAATATCCCATGTTTTGATCCAGGGTAGAATTCCAAGGGAATTTGAATTCAGGCATTTGATGGACGAGTCATTCTTTGAACTGAGATTTTGAAATTAATATTATGAGTTGTAACACTAGAATGTGTTTATTTTTGGAATGGTCTGACTAGAAAGAGGTATCATGGCCATCTCATGGAGTTTAGATGGTTCCAAATCCTAGATACTCATGCTTTTGAGAAGCCAATTTGGTCTCATAGTTTTTCTAAAATTATGCGGACCTCATGTGAAATTGTGCATCCTTTCATAGTGAAGTAATAGTTGTCACACATTTTGCACACATTTTTTGCAAAATTGTGCACCTATCCAAAAAAATTAGTTCTATTTGGGAAGTTTGTGTGACACTTTTGTGTAGGGTTGGGGCATGGTTGGTTAAACCGTGTGGTATAACCACATGGGTTTTGGTTCCTATATAGTGGGAGAGGCATGATGGGTGCACGGTTTGGCCAATCCTATGGCAATACCATCTGACCCATTTTTCAAGGGTGAAAATCCATATCTTCATTAATTAACCTTTAAACCCCATTTTCTTTTATTATTATTTTTTCTCCTCATGCATGCATAGTTCCCTTCTCTTGTGGTTTTCTCCTCCTCTCTAATATAAAGATCATGATATCTCCTCGTATGAAGTGTGGATCAAGAACTACTAGTAACATTATTTCTTCATCAGTAATTTCTCAATTCTTCTTAATTACATTCTAGGTTTATCTTCTGAAATATTGAATTATATTCCTGGAATAACATTTTCACTATACCTCAGGGATGATTCTGGATTATTTGATTTTTTCCAAACAGAATGGAATAAAACCTCAATATTATACAAGTAGAGCGTCTTAAGCATGAGGAAGCAGTACTATAGATCTCTCCCCATGTTTTCATCAATTTATAATTGTTTCCATTGTGATTCATTCCTACCTTTTCTGCGTATCACCACAGAATGAGTTCTTCTTTTCAAAATTGACATATTCACCATGTTATACTCAGCAGGATTGTCGCTTAGTAACTTGAGGATTCCAATCATGATTATGGACACCCCTTAGGTGTGTTTTCTTGATTTTACATTTTTAATTAATTGGTTGAATTATTATAATACCTTCTAATCATTCAAATTGGATAATTAATGGATTTTCCTCTATTATATAACTGTAAATTGGAACAAAGAACCTATTAAGTGTTTTCTTTAACTTGTAATTAGAATTTCCCTTGTAATTAGTTTCTCGATTATAAATGAAAGCTTATAAGTGCTTCTTGTATTCATAAAATGGGGTTTAATTTGTTTCATAGGTTTTTAATAGACTATTTTTTCGTGAATAGATGTATGCCTCTTGAATGTGATGCATGGTTGATATAAATGAATTATCTGTTAAATAATGTCATGTTTTAAAATAAAATTCAATGGATGAGGTGCACTATCTTCTAAACTATATAATGGTGTTTAGTTATATATTTCTTGAATGGTCTTATGGGATTAGTGTTGTTATATTACTTTATTTTATTGATAAATACCTGGCATAATTACTACATGGATTCTAATTTTATTTATAAATGGATTTAATAATAACTAAATGTCCTTCCTTGTTGTCAATTATTTGAAAGACCAACCTCTTTCTAATTGGTTTGAAAAGACTTAATTATAAGTTTCCATGCATTGAAAACTGATATATATTTTTTAAAATGAACTATTTAATAGAAATGAAATTGGATTCAGTGGTATGACCATGCCACATTCTATACTTAAAAAAGCATGAATGTGGTTAATTGTACTAAATGGAATTGGTGGAATGTCCAAGTAACTTTTATGTTTTTAATTTAATTTAGAATAAAATTGCATTGGTTATGTTTGGGGCTGATAAATATAAATCATGAGAGGAAATTATCCATGGATATTATTATAAATATTATTACTGCTTTGATAAATTTTGTGGAACGAAGGAAATAATTATTTTGGGAATGATATTTCACACTCCATTATATTAGTTGTTGAGAATGACGTATCACAACATTAATACTATTTATGTTGCTGGGCATGGTGAACCACATCCCTTATTTTGGGTGTTGGATTGACAACAGACCCATTATCTTGAGTGTTGATCATGAAGTCTCTCATTGATAGTTAAATGTAGGTAATTTTATCTTTTCCATGAGTTTATAGTATCATTTAGAATAGTTATTGATGATTATGTTATTGTACGGTCTAACCAAAACCTAATATTATTTTTTATATGGCCACTTACTCTTGCAACTACATAGCCTATATAAGTGGATGAAATATAGAACTATATAGTATATATTATTACTATATATATTTTTACTAATCAGACACTCATTACAAACATTGTACGGATTATGTAGGGTGGGATAGGGGTCCTATTGGAACATGGGATGAATAATATTTATTTATTTCTCATTTTTTATTATTTTTACCTGAACATTTCATTAATTTATATTGAAAATTTGTATTTAGTTATAGATACCATTAGTTGTGGCCTACTAGGATTTTATATCACATCATGATTAGGCCTCAATTGCACTGGGGTACCTGAGAAGATATCATGTTTTTAGGACCATGGATTATTTCAAGAACTATTATGCTTGTGCCTAGAGATAGGAATATAGGACTGAGATGGAGCTAAAGATTCTCCTGGAGTTCTCCCTCATTCATTTTATTTATTTTCCTTATTCCAATATTAAATAATATTGTGATTCCTTGTATATGTATGATTTCTTAGTTATGTGTTATCCGCAATGCAAGCATGCATTGTTATACATTGTCATTGTCCATTTACATTTAGCTTATATTATTCTTATACTTATATGTATTTCATTTACTATTACTTCCACTATTTTATATAATTCACTTTTTATTATACCATTCTGATACTATGATCATGAGTTTATAGCCTCTCATTTATCACCTCTTTTACCCTTTCTTCTAGTCTTTAGGCTCTGGCATACATGGATTCATGCATGAGGCTAGGTGGAGACTGGTCCGGTTATTGGTTTTAATGGCCATTCATGTAAGGAAATTAAAATTCATATCCCAAAAAACCCACAATTGGTAAAATGTAATTATATTACAAATATAGTTTTAATTAGTTCACCGAATATAGGATTATCTATGGGATGTAAGAGATAAATGAAATCTCTATACCGGAAAATTAAACCACAAAAATCCTATATAATTTTTGTATATGAATTTCTTAAAAGGTTCATTACCATTCGTTTTATGTCTTACTACCACTCTTCCCAATGGTAACTCCCACATACAATACAAATCTTGTTACTATTACTTCAAAAAAACTATTACACATATATGTACTCCCACATAACCATTAATGTAAACACTATTAATAGATGAAAAATAATTTCTGTAATAATTATTACACATATAATATGGATAAAAATGTGACTATAAATACAATTCTATATCCATTTCTTTATATAGACTATAAACATTCAAAAAATGTGCACGTCTTGAAATCCCATTGAAGAAAAAAATTCATATCCTTCTCTTTGATCACATATACCCAATTCAATCAGATTCTCCATATTTATAGTTGATATCACTTGATAAGATTTATTTTTTATGATATTATAATTCAATACTTTTATCTTTAGTTTTTCTAAACACTTTTTGATGTATAAAATAGCATTCATACTCTTGTTTGTTAATGATCTGTCAAAATCAATCCAATTTATAAAAGCATGATGTATCCTCTAGATATATTCATATACCACTAGAAATTTTAAATAAAAATGAATCATTAACTATTATATTATATTTTCCATGGCCAACCTTTACAAGACATTCGATATCACTTCATGAACATTGATTATATTGAATTTAATTCCTGTTGGTAAATAATCAATATCATGGCATATTTTAATACTCTCTTTCTCACTTATATTCAATTTCTTCTAAAGAGAATTTATATTCATATTCTCTACAATAACATCCATCCTTTAATTCATAGTTTTTTCTCTATAATGTTTCAGTATGCATCGACCATTCATCTATTTTAGTTGAAAAACCATTAATGTGGGATGAAAATCATTGTCAAAATGTTCATTGGAAAAAAATATTTTCAACATTACCAAACACCTATATTAATTGTAATTAATATTTCAACAATATTATATTATACTGTTTTTTACCATTATTGGTTATCTAAAATTTCAATGAATATATTTTTCAATTTCTTCAATTTATCATTTTCATTCCTAATATCATTAAAATATTTTTCATAGTCTTAATTAATGAATATTATATAATTTATTTCATCACAAGTAGAATGCAAATTAATTCAAATATAATTGATGTATTTTTATTACCAGTGGATTTAAAATATTTATAATAATCATACCTTATATATTTAGTGTCCCAATCCATCACAGAAACCGAAGTACCCTGATACCTAAGCCATTTTAACATTGGCTGATGGGCATCCCCGCTCCCTATGGGTTGGTGACTAGCACAAAATATCATACAAGAAAAATTGGTAATGATTTTTTTCTAGAAAGTAATAGATGATAATGGATATAAGTTGGCCTGATTAATATTCATCAAGCCGAAAATACTATAAACCTATAGGTAAAACAGACCAAAAACAGTTCATCATCAATCCTCCCAATCATGTGAAAGATAAATATCAAAACATTCCATGTAAAAGTTGGATAACATCTCCATTGGTCACCACCATGACTCAGGATTGAAATGATAAAGAAAATATACCACCTCAATGTGGGGCCTTACCATTGCTAATTATAAACAAAATTAAATATACAAATTTCTAAATGAAAATAAAGGGTATGAGGAAAACATCCCAAAAGCGTCTAACTAAGTGTTCTATAAACAATTGCATATCAATAAACAAATTATGAATTAAATATCAATAAAAAAAGGCATGGAAAATCATTTTCATGTTGAAAAATATGATTTCAAATGAAATGATGGAAGATATCTCAAAATAATCATAAATGAACTGTTTAATATAGAGAAAGTTGGCATGAATAAAATGGTTCCTCAAACAAAGATCATAGATAAAAATACATATATGTGAATACTCATACCAACACCACATTTTGTGTATTCATTTTAGAAAATCAAACAACACCCCATTTGGGGTCCCACAACAAGAAATCAATCCACACCCCATTATTGGGTCCTATATAGGGCCATAAAACTTTACCCCAATAAGGGATACCATTTCAGGAAATCAATCTATATGCCATAAGGGGATCCCATTATAGGAATTAAAACTACCATTCAACAATGAGAATATAATTTTTTTTCAATCACTTCAAAATACAATTACCCATTTTTTTAGTATACCTATTTCATTTTGAAACCATATCATGCTTCTAATCAAATTCGAACCCTTTTAAATAAGCCTTTAATTTAATGTATTTTCCTTGAGGATCAATATAAAATTAATTGTCTAATCAAGACATAAATTTTCTAAATTCACCCAACTATTTCAATTTTATGTAAATTGGGGGGTCTTTCATAAATTCCATGTCAATATTGAAATCAAATGCCAATAATCTCAAGTCCTTGTTTTTAAAATCATTTTAAAACATCTTTCATTTTAATCAATAAATTATTTGTTTCAATTTATGGGTAAATCATTATGGAACAACCTACCTTTTATAAAATCAACTAGTCAACACAACACACACAGTGGGATCCTCCAATGAAAACCAAAAGTGTAGGAGATCGAGAAACATAGCCTATAATCAAGATACATCAAAATTAATATTATATTAATCAATACAATTTTGATTTCACTATATCTAATTTTAATAAGATATGTGATCAGTGGAAACCATACAAGATGATATCTACTTACCTAAAAGAGATTGAATTTCATCAATCATGCCTCAAACATACAAGAGAAAGGGTTAGTGGAGTTAAAACAACTTATTTAAAGACTTCATGACCATGAAAGTCTATTTTGGGTTGAGATGGCTCGATTAGAAGTGAAACATAGTTTTTTAAATATTTTAGAAATAATTTTATGGATTAAAAAACTGTGTGTACAGTTTCATGCATGAGCTTCATGGTTCGTTAAAACAATGTTCCCTCTATGGGATAATTTTTAGGGTGTATGATTTGATCATTTAATTAATTTAATCATAAATCAACCAGGAAAAAACCCACCATTTTATGGTTATCTATTTGAGGGATAGGTTGTATGGTCTGGAAAAACCATCCCCTTGCTTCTAGAGACACATCCTTGGTTTAACAATTTCTTGGGCCAAAGAGGAGGGGTTTCCATTACTATGGGCCAACCACGAACAGTCCTTTAAAGTTCCATAATTTTCATAATTCCGCTTTTAATAACCTAAAATGAACCTAAAATAATGTACAACAAAAATAAGGGTCAATATGATCCTGTAAAAAGGTAATTATATGTTTTATTCTCTCCACCATAACACTTTCTTTTCATAGAATCCCTACCAAGAATATTCCATATCAAAGAGGTGATTCCACTATTATCTTATTAGTACCACTTGCTCATAAGTATCTTGTGAATGAGAACCATAATATCATATCACATAGACCAAATTTATCATCCTCCCATGAACTACCTTTGACTCAAAATCAGTTAACCTGTTTTGATGTCTAGTCATGGATAAATTAGGCTCAACATCAAGATCTTTCCCTCTTAAATCAGAAGAAGGGTTACAGAGAAACGTTCAAATCCGTGTAACATGAATCATATTTTGTATAGAATTCAACTATGATGGAAGTAATAAATGGCCATCCACCATCCCTATCCTCTTAAAAATCTCAAAGGAACCCACAAAAATTGACATAAGGTTTCCTACTTCCCAATACACCAGTGACCCATCCATGGTGAAACTCTTAATTAAATATGTTCAAAAATGAAAAAATAATTTTTTTATAATGATCAACATATGATTCATTTCAGTTCATTGTTGTAACCATTCTATAATGAATTAATTGAATCATTATCATCATATAATTGACAAAACTTTTCCCAACCAAGTAAGCTTCACAAACCTAAGACATAAATAAAAAAATTTACATAATTGGTCATTCAATTCCTAAAAAGGATACATTCAAATTTTATAATAGAAAATTTTGTTATAATAAAACTCTAACATTACCAATTGGATGTCCCGAGCTCCATAAAAGGGAATAATGCAAGAACATACCACAACCTTAACAATTTGTATATCTATTTCTCTATGAACATCCATATGTAGATAATACGATGCTCTAAAACACTCTTGATACCTCAATGACTCCCAATAGCCCCACTAAAAGTGATAAGTAAAGAAGGGGACCCTATTAGATATAATAACAGATGGAACACCATGAGATATGATAATATACTACACATAGAGATGTCCTTTTTCCTAAAAATTAATTAGTTCTCTAATGAGTATAAAGTGATCATATTTTGTTACGCTATTGATAAAATCCCATTTCAAATATTTTCCTTGAGGTTTATGTGAAAAACTAACAAAAAATTCATAGATATCCCATGCCACTTATACTTCAGCATAAGAAGTGGTTCAACAAAACCCAATGGTCACTGGTGCCTACTTTTGATCGATTGAAGGGTGTAATAATGAGAAGAAAACTGACATATAACCTCATACCTAGATACCAAAATGTTATCTACATATCATAAAATTTATTTTTGGTTCCTGGGTGCACCGCCCATTGGGAATGATAGATATCTTCCATTATATTCTCCCTTGTGGATATAGTCACAAAAACACCAGTTATGAAAGCATAGGATTACCACAGAGGAGAACATCCACTCGCCGAAAATCTCCACACCATAAATAGATTCTTTAATTTTATGAAATTCATCATCAATATGATATTCATAGAGATTCATCTGAAGAAGTAAAGAGGTCAAATGAACACCATCCAAGATGACCTTAACCAGATCCTACAGGAATCCTAAATGTAACTGAGAAAAAACAAATCCACCATGTTCCACTCTACTAATGTTTATTTAATGAAATGGGTTAGATGTATCCTACTCAATGTGTCGTCAATGGAAATTCCCTTCCCTCGGAATATAAAATTTCAAAATCAAAATACTACAAGTACAACACCCAATGTCTCTATTGGAGGTTGAAATTATTTTTATAGAATATATAACTCATGATTTTGTGGTCCTAATAAATGGTAAACATCTCATTGAAAATTTAAGGCTACCAAATCCTAAGACCATGCATCACAAATTAAGTTTAATATATTGGGTTAGATAATTATTATCAAGTGGCTTAAGACATCTAAAGACATAGGATAAAACTTGATCACTCTATATAAGAACATAACCCAAACATGAACCTAATTAAACATATAATAACAAAAAGACCTCCAAAGCCTCTAGAAGAGTCATAAACAGAAAAAAAGTTGAAATATGTTTCAGCTCATCCAATAAAAACTGAAATTTTATATTTATGTATAATGTCACTCTCTTTTGAGTGAGGGTGATCATTGGAGAATCCTTCTTTCAGAAATATTTAACAATCCAATGGTAATATCCCATCGGCCCAAAAAATATCTATATCTCAGAAATAATATTTGGTTTCTCCCATTTCTTTTCAATCTCCACCTCTTCATGATCATCTGGAATTCTATGTTTCTGCACCATGTGTCCCAAGAATATTGCTTCCCGAATTCAGAACACTTTGAATGGTTCATGTAAGGTCAATGATCTCTCATGATTTATAGAACTCCTCTAAGATAATTGAAACTATATTCTTCAGTTATGGAGTCAACAAAAATATCATCCAAAAATAACACTATGAATAGATCAAGGTACACATGTGATATTGTATTTATCAAATCAATAAATACTGCATGAGAATTTTTTAGGAAGAAGGGTATAAGAAGATACATAATGAGACCATACACACTCATTTTGGAAGTATTTGGAATGTTAGAATCTTTAATAATCCACTAGTTATAACAAGACATAACATTAATATTTTAGAATCCCATAACCCTCTTCAATTGGTAAAGAAGATCATAAATCTATGGTAATGATTCTTGTTTTTTTACTGTATCTCGATTGAGCTTCAGGTAATCAACATAGAGGCTACGTCTTATGTCAGAAATATTTACGAATATAGTTGGTTATACCGAAGGTGACTTACTCAGGAACATAATTTATTTCTAAATAAAGTCATCTGGCTAAGTATTCTACACTTTCAACTCTTTTGGTTTCGTATGGTAAGAATGAATAGTAAATGGTTGGGTACCAATTACTAAATAATTATAGAAATATATCTCTTATACAAGTGAAAATCATGATAAGTCATAAGGAAACATGTTGGGAACATAGAAAATTACTTAAGGGATATCATCACTAAATGATTCCCACTCTAAGTCAAAATAAAATACTAATATGAACCTTCCAAACATAAAAAAAGATGGCATGTCTCTACTCAACCTCGGGTCCTATTCTTCATGAAATACACAACACACCCCATTGTGTGTAGTAAAAAAGACTCACAGAAGATAACAGTCAATTCATCCATTGCAATATATTAACCAATGCATCCTATGGATAATTTTAATATATTTCATGCCTAGAACCAAAAAACTCAGGTAAGTTCATACTCTGATAATGAAAAAACACAACCAGGGCATTGATGACTCTACACACTTTTTCTGAGGGGCATATTAATTTCTATCACCTTAGATGAAAGTTTCATAGGATGATTTAGAATGTCAAAAATATGATTTTATATATACCAGTAAGATACAGTAATATCAAATAAATCATTCACTAATGAGGAATATATAGTCATGGTACCTCTCATGGTCATTGGACCCACATATGATTCCTCTAGAGACTCTTCCACTGCATAAAGAAGATTAATTCTAGATTCTTATGGTTGAAACCCCTTTAATCATGAAGTGTCCTGTTTAAACAAATTATTTTTAGGTTTATATGATCCCAAAATATTTCACAGAATAGATAAGACAAGGAATTACTTTTGTAAGTGGATTGTGTGGCCATGAAAACTACATTTAATTGGTACCTTAGTGGAAAACACATTGAATTCCCAAAAATTCCACATTGGAAGCAATTTGTATGACCTATTCTTGGAACTACATGAGTTGTGGACGATTTATTCATTATAGATACACCACATATCTCATCTTGGATTTTATTTCCATTAAAAATACTCATTGAACTGCCATTGGGAGAAAAAGGAACTATTGTCAACCCTGACATACCATCCAGATCATGTGCAGCCATTTGTGCTCTATCCAATATGTTAACATACTAAACGGGCTTCAACAAAGATAATTTATATTGGATTTCAACACTGAGATCCATATAAATTCTTTGAACCTTCGGTTTATAATATTTCAATACCACTTGAGAAAACTATATTACATTATTCAAATTGGTCGTGTACTATGTCATAGTTTTGTCACCATACTAGAGGTTGAGAACCTCCATAAAAGTTACCCTAAAATCAATACTGGATAGAACTAATAGGTGAAAATGATTGTAAATTCATTCCATTCCAAGACCTTAGGCTTATTCATCACCACCGTTGAATCTCATTATCTGAGCAAGATTTAGGCCCCTTTGATAGTTCACTCACTATAGTTCACTAGAAAATTATTCCTAGGGACTATTCAAACAACTTTTTAGAGGAATGATGCTATGAAACATCAGTAGAAAACACTGTAAGTATCAACAAGGCTTCAATGATCAAGGATACATAGTTAAAAGATACAGGAATACCAATTCCATGAAATTGAATTCAATATCAGTAATTAGAAAAACTCAAATAAAAATTAGGGAAAATAATAAAATCATATCCAAAAATTCCTTAATGATGCTTTTCCCAAACAACTACAGTGACTTAAGGCTAATTACGATGAGAGATAATGAAGAACACACTAAAAAATAAATCCTTAGTCTCAAAAATCATATCTCTTTTCTACGATGATAACCCAACTACCTACTGACATCATGGAAATATTCAAAACCTTGATATGTTGATAAAATGTTCTCATGAACCATCTTAGAATCCTTTGTACCCTGATACATAGACTAGCTATGACATAGACTGAATGGATTTCTTCATCCCCATGGGTTGGTGACTATAACCACACATTATAAAAAAGTACAAAGGAATTTTTTTTCTAAATTTTTTTGGATGATAATAGATACAAATTTTTATGATCAACACTCCTAAGTGATAACATACCATAATAAAATGGGAAAAACCCAAACTAAAACACCATCCATGTACCCAACAACTTCCATGAGAAATATCATAATTTTGCATGAAACAAGTGGATAAAATATCTACCAGCCATACCAATGACTCCTAATCCCAATGATCAAGAACATCATCCACCTTTATGAGTCAATATACATTTACTCAAACTTTTTATAAGAAAATTTAAAATCCTTTGAAGGTAAAATTATGGTGTGATCTAAATAGGCCGGTATGGTGTCACATATTTTTTTAAACAATATCATGACAATAAAGTTACTATTATATCAAATTCAATAAAAATGGAAGGGAAAATAATTTTCATATTTTCAACAAAAAATGATTTCTAATAAAAGTATGGATGATATCACCAAACATGCTTAACTAAAATTTTTATATAAAATGGTTTATAAAATTAATATTTTCCATGAATAAAACAATTCTATAATCAATGGTCATAGGTCAAAATAAATATATTTTCATACTCATATAAAAACCCCAATTTGGGATCCTTATTTTGGAAATAAAACTATAACCCATTAGGGGAGTCCATATAGGTAAATCAATACACACCCCATTCGGGAAGTGCATATTGGGATTTCAATCTGCACCCCATTTGGGGATCCTACTTCAGAAAATCAAAATTCAACCCATTAGGGGATCCCATTAGTGAATAAAAACATCCAAAAAATAATGATAAAATAAAACATATCAAATAAATGAAAAATACAATTACCTAATTTTAGTTTATGTTGTGCGTTTTCATATGAATACCAAATCAATCTTTTCATCAAAATTCATTCTCTTTCAACACATATTTCTATTTATTTAATTTTTGTCAAGGATCAACATTAAGAAAAATTATTTTAAATCATTTTTTGTATCATGCCATCTTTTTTCTCAAATTATCTAAATAATTTCAATTTCATTGAAAATAAGGTTTTTTCACAAATTCCAAGAAAAATTGAAAATGAAATGACAATCATATAAAATTCATGTTTAAAAAATCATTTAAAAACTCATATCCATTTAATCAATTAATTCATTATTTTAATTGAATGGTAATTCTTTATCGAACCTGTAACACCCCGAGATTTTATGAAAAATATTATTTTAATTTCATTAATGTCTTTTGTTTTATTCTACACCAAGATTACCTTGCGCTATACGCAACACCGTATTAGCTTGCAGTATATGCAACACTATTCTTGGACCGTGTTACACACAATTTGGATAATAATTATTCTACGCAACATTGAGTATATATATATATATATTAAATTTATAAATGAAATATGGTTGGATTATGTTATACGAAACAACGAAGGATTCTTTCACAACACGCAACCCTGACTTGGCTTACATTACACGCAATCACGACCTTCCTCGATAGCGTGTGTTGTACGCAATACCGAGTTTTAATAAACAATTTTATATTATTATAATATTGTCATGAACTAGCCTTTATGAATATTATTAACTAAATTTTGAATTTTATAACATTATTATTAATCTTACACATTTCTAGAACATGGTATAAGAACAAAATAAATTTTTCGGGTAAAATAAATATTTTTCAAAAAATGCAGTTTTGCCGCCTTTGGATGGCGCACCCACTTTAAATCTGGGTTTTGACATGTTTATAAGTTCAATTTGACAAAATAAAATTCTTCTTTGGAATCAAGAAATAAAAATTTACTTTGGTTAAAATTTTCATATTATTCTGGTAACTTTCACATTTTAATGAATAGTAAAAACACGCTATATTTTAATTAAAAACAACTTTTTTCATCGTAATATCTTATGTGGTTAAATTATAATATTGAATGGTTTTAAAGTATAAATAGAATATATTTTTACCATTTAATATAATGTATGTCATTAGCATTGATTTTACCTTGAATTCGTAAGTTAAATCAATTCAATCTTTTGCAATGTTTTAAACAAAAACCCGTTTTTATTCGACAATGGGATTAATTTTAATTTAATTACTGCAAATTCTGTGTTTTGAATTTTAAAAAATGGATTCCATATTTGGAATCAGTGGGTCTAAATTATGTTAATAGGATACTTTTTATTTTTGGGAATTATGAATAGTAACTACGGTAAATTTTATTTACCATAGTTAAAAGTAAATCGGGTAATTAAGGGTAAATATAATATTTTAAAATTACCCTAACAAATGTCAAAATTCTATTGGATGACTAAAAAACGACCCATATCACCTAAGGGTCGGATTAGATTAATTTAATTAAATTTTTTCAATGAAAATAATTTAATTATTATTAAAACCAAAGAATGTGACAACATGTCACTTTCTTAAATCTTATAAGTATAATAATTTTAATCTAGTGATAAACTTCATGTAACTTCGAACATGAATAGTCTCCAGAAATCTAATACAATTATCTACATCATAGGAATTTATTTAGAATTTTTAAGGATTAAATAATTAACATTTATTATGACAAAAAGATGATGTAGTAATTATCTTATTAATGAAATATTGACATAATTGATATTATAAATACCCAAATAAATGTAATTTAAGACTTTTTATGAATTCCAATAATTTTATACGTTACTATGATATATTAGTGTTTATTTAATCAACTTGGTTAGAACATATAATTCTGTTATGACTTTCACAAAAAATCATATATCAAATAGTGTCAAAATTGACACAAAATTGTTTTTAAATAAAATATTATATTATTAATTGTTATTTTATTCATAAAAATCTAAGGTTTGGCCAAATGACTTAGATAAGGATATATATATTAATAATAAACAATTTGGGGTTCGTTTGACATGTTATAGTAAGTGTATTAACCATATAGTGAAAGAAAACAAAAAGACACGGTAAAAGTTAAATTATTTAACTTAGAGTTAAATCTAATTGATAAGGTTAAAATAATACCCTAAACTTGTCTAAATCCTATTGGATGATAGTATTTCGACCCATACCCACTTTATCTTCGAAATAAGACCCTTTGGAACCATTATAAACCGATTTTGACTTTAATATAAAATAATATTTTGAGATATTCCTAAGGTGCCCCTCTCCTCCCTTATAAAAGGGTACCTCCTCCCCCTTCCTCCTCACAACAATTTGAGCACTCAAGCTCGGCCAACCTCTTCCAAAATCCCTTCTCCACTTCCCTAGAATAATCCTAGAGGTCCTGGTCTTCTTCAATGACCAATCTTAGTTCCCTAAGTGGAGGATTCAAAGAGGCGTTTCAAAGAAGAGGTAATATCCATTACCGATCTTTTCAATTTCTTTCTTCTTCAACTTCTTATTCTTTAGTTGTTTCATGATAAAGTAATAACATCAGTATTTCTTATATACTGATATGTTATTATAAATATGAAACAACTCTAATTCACCTTCTATCCATCCTACGGAAAAATGAAATCACCGCGCGTGCGTACGTACAGAATACCGTCTCCACGCCGTGGTGTAATCTATTTTCCGCCACCACCTTAATTTGATGGGTATAATGGTTTAATGACTAACTATATATGATTATTATAAAGTGATATTGATACTGAAATAGTATACATACACTTCAACATAATTCCTTGACCATGGGAACGATATCATCGCCCGTGCGTACGTACGGACTACCGTCTCCACGACGCGATGAGATTCATTCTCAATGATTAACCATTCATGAATGATTATAAAGTATATATAATAAGTTCTAATGAAATATATGAAATAATAATGATACTGGAATTATTTATATTTATATGTATGTCATATACTTAATTCCATTCAATTCAATAAGGAAACGAAAACAACGTTCATGCGTACGTACGGACTACCGTCTCCATGAACGGTGTATTTCTTTCCATTTACTGATTCATTATATATATGTATATTCTGAATATATATATATATATAAATCATGTTTTATATTCTGTAATTAATTAATCATGATCTAAGTAATCATATGAATAATTACAAGTCAAAACACGGACGACAAATGAAACAATTTTACCCAAAACGCTCTTTAACATAAAATTTACAAAAGAACGGGTAATATAAAGTCATAAATGAACCATATATGATATCATAACAATGATTATGATTCTGTAATAAGTCAATGACATTATTTAAATCATTATACAGGAGGTTCGGACTCTTACGAAGCAAATCAGACTTAAGGTAAGGGAAATATCACAATCTCATTTTTATCCGAGATTGTTTATTCGTAAGTATTTACTGGGGTGTATTTTATCATCCATATCCATGTTCCCTCAATATGTAATATTGTTTCCATCCACTTACAATATTTTAAATCCAATTTTACCCTTCGGTGAGTTTTTAGTAAAGAATTTGAAATGAATCTTTTGTCGTTTTTTTCATACGAGGTACTATTTGACTTTTCCGACAAAAGTACGAAGAATGTTTTTTTTAACTTATACGGCATGAATGGATTTTTAGAAAATTATTTCCAAGAAGATTCCTTTACAAGTTTTCAGGTTTATTTTTAATCAACTTCTTTTAGTTTATAATTGTATGACATGTTAAGAAAAGAAAAGTGTTTTTAAAGAAGAAAGGATATTTTCCTCAAGAATTTATTTTAAATGTTTTTTCAAAACTATTTTACATCTAAGATGACATTATTTCATATGTGTATGTTTCAAGTAAAATTTATCTATGATTTAAATGGATTAAATTTTCTTATGATGAAATGATATCAATTGTTTATGGATTATGTTATTATGGCATGATGTTTAAGAATCCCATTTTATTTCATGGGTTATGCTGTGATGTATGATTTATGATTTTGTGGCACACATAAGAATGGTATCATTATGAGATGTGTGGGACCTATATCTCCTTCCAATGCATTGGGTAAAGATTTTATATCTCATGAGATAGACATGGCTGGAATGGTAGGTTATACCGGTTCAGTGAAACAGGACTGAAACGAGGGTTACTCGATTCAGAAAGGGACTTTGTCCACTAAGATAGTCTTGGCAATGAGTCTTGACTAACAAGAAATGATTCTCTATGATTATGTGTGAATGTCACAAAGTTTCATGTTTTAAGATATGATTATTGTGATTACATTTCGCTGCCATGATTTATCCCATGTTATGAAATTATGATCTCTTTTGCAGGTTAAGATTTCCAAAAGTTTTGTGCTTGTGTATATGATGTGATTGATATTTCTTTTGTTTACCCTTACTGAGCATTTGAGCTCACCCTTTTATGTTTTCTTTTCCCCAGGATATAAAAAAGGGTTTTAGGTAAAAAAAAGGGAAGATCTTTATGGGAGATATTGAAGATCTTTCACCACGATTAGAAGATTATGTTCCGAGTTTCCAAAGACACTAAACTATTACGATCCTTGTGTGTGTGTTTTTGTTATGTACCAAGTATTCCGCAAAAGTAATGTAATGTCCATTTACGTCAAGCTTCGTGTCTCTACAGAACCACCTACCATTAATAATGAAATTGAATCAATACAACAGTCACGAAAGGATTTTCCATTGAAGAATGACGTAGAAGTAGATTAGTAAGAAACTAAATTCAGGATCCCTAAAAATGGAGTTTAGATTAATAAATATCATTATTATCTATAAATATCAAAGGGGGGAAATAGAGGACATCATAGGAAACGACAATATATGAGACCTACTTACCTGAAGGATACAGAATAAGATCAACTGTGCTTTGATACACCAATATAATGGGTTGGAAAAAATTAAACTACTTCTTGATATCCTTCAAGATAAAAAAAATTGATTTATGGTTAAGAGGGTTGTTTAGGGGTTAATACTAGGGTCCTGTTATTTTAAAAGTAAATTTTGGGGGATTAAAAACATGTTCACTTGGTTTGCTGCACAAGCTGTACAGTTAGTATTAACTATGCGCTCTAACCGTGCACCCTCTTTCGGCTTCTATTGGGCATGCATGGTTTGGTCGGATGGTTACTTCAACCATACACCAACCATAGAAAACCCACTATTTGTAGCCACAAAATTTTTATGATAGGATACATAGTTTGGAAAAATCGCGTGCCCCGATCTAGAAACACATCCTTCACCACACAGTTTTCTTATCCAAACTATACAATTTTCACTAAACTAGTGCCAACCATACAAAAACCCTTAAAACTGATTTTTTTTTCCAAATTTCACCCAAAATAACATGAAACGATCCCCAAATAATGTGCAACTAGAAAACGGTTGAGAAGTACCTATAATAAAGAAACAAGAAGTTTCATTTTGGAATTCCCTTAATATTATTAAATGATATGAAATTATTTAATACTTATATTTAATATAACAACCAGTGAGATCTTTCTAAAATAAAAAAAAGTATGTTTGAATTTTTTTAATTAACAATGATTTCATTATTCATTTAATATAAAAATATCACTTATAATATTATAATAAGGATGTGATGAGGTGATAAAAAATATTTCAATTTAATAGATATTCCTTCAAACAATTCTTTTATAATTTAAAAATCACTGTGAATGTTTTATAATAAAAAATTATTATTTAAATTATACGTGTCACTATATACTCTTACACCTCCTTATCCTTGTCATCAAATTTTAGATTTTTTTTAAATTATCTCCTCTCTCAAATCTTCTAATGTTCTTAGTGACAATACCTTTCACAATAATATCATGTAATACACCATAAAAAAATTCAAATATAATATTCTTTTCAAAATGTAAATGTAAGATCTTATATTGGGTAAAAAATTGTTGAAAAATAATTTTAATCAAATATCCAAAATCATTATTATAATATTAATAATTAAAAATAACCTTAAACCAAAAAATATTAGTATTAATAGATAAAATGAGTAGGAATATCAAATATTTCAATAAGTATATCTCACCATAATCTCTGATACCAATTTTGGGGTCCCAATTGGCTTACTATTATATGACACCCTAGGCAATGGTGAATCAGGGTGATGCCACATTTAAAATAGTTTTTCAAAAAAATTATCCAATTACTCTTTTAAAAATTTTATCGACTTTTGAACCATGTGTTAGGTGGTTCGTTGTTAATTATATATAATAACCATATTGTTCTATTTATTCACTCTCATTCATTAATAATTGACCATACCCAGAATTTAAATTATTTAATTCGTGAACACTTAGTGTATTATTTCATTGATCTAATATGTGATAATATAAGGGATATTCTATGTGCATGAAAACTCCACTATATTAAAATTTCCTCTATAATCTTATAGGAGTTTATATTCTTCAATTTATCCAAGGATCAAAACCATTATTATATGAATTATTACCACTATGTGTATAGGGGAATCCTAATTTCATTTTGAATCACTATAATACTACTGCACACACAAACATTGATTCAAATATAAATTATGTGTTAGGTTTTCAACCTTTTTTTATAATCCACTGTAGATCCTCTTTGACCTTCCTTATTGTTTATCAAGCTCTATATTCCTTCAATATAATTAGGTGGGATCTATATTATATAGTTAGTTCACATCCGCCATCTTCTTACTCTCATATGTTGTTATATTTCTTTTAAATTGTTAATTTTTTCTTTATATCCATTGCCCATATAGAATATTTATATATATAATGTTTTTCAGTTTTTTCTCATCATTTAACTAATCCCATTTATATCCATATCTCAAGTACTATTCCTTGTTAAACTTTTTTAGGATCATTAAATGTGTACAATATCTACCTTAATTGTGTGGAACTTCCTCACTAATCCAGAAAACTATATTGTTCAACCAATATTTTATTCATGGATCACACCCTTCATAGCATTATTTATGTGGGTTATAGTACCTTTGGTGTAACACCCCGAGATTTTATGAAGAATATTATTTTAATTTCATTAATGTCTTTTGTTGTATTCTACACCAAGATTACCTTGCACTATACGCAACACCGTATTAGCTTGCAGTATACGCAACACTATTCTTGGACCGTGTTACACACAAATTTTGATAATAGTTATTGTATGCAACATCGATTATATATATATATATATATTAAATGTATAAATGAAATATGGTTGGATTCTGTTATACGAAATAACGAAGGATTCTTTCACAACACGCATCCCTGACTTGGCTTGCATTACACGCAATCGCGACCTTCCTCGATAGCGTGTGTTGTACGCAATACCGGGTTTTAATAAACAATGTTATATTATTATAATATTGTCATGAACTAGCCGTTATGAATAGTATTAACTAAATTTTGAATTTTATAACATTATTATTCATCTTACACATTTCTAGAACATGGTATAAGAACAAAATAAATTTTTCGGGTAAAATAAGTATTTTTCAAAAAATGCAGTTTTGCCGCCATTGGATGGCGCACCCACTTTAAATCTGGTTTTTTACATGTTTATATGTTCAATTTGATAAAATAATATTCTTCTTTTGAATCAGGATATAAAAATTTACATTAGATAAAGTTTTCATATTTTTCCGATAACTTTCATATTTTAATGAATAGTAAAAACACGCTATATTTTAATTAAAAACCAATTTTTTCATCGTAATATCTTATGTGGTTAAATTATAATATTGAATGGTTTTAAATTATAAATAGAATATATTTTTACCATTTAATATAATGTATGTCAATAGCATTGATTTTACCTTGAATTCGTAGGTTAAATCAATTCAATCTTTTGCAATGTTTTAAAGAAAAACCCGTTTTCTTTCGACAACGGGATTAATTTTAATTTTATTTCTGCATATTTTGTGTATTGAATTTGGAAAAATGGATTCCATATTTGGAATCAGCGGGTCCAAATTATGTTAATAAGCTACTTTTTATTTTTGGGAATTATGAATAGTAACTACGGTAAATTTTATTTACCATAGTTAAAGGTAAATCGGGTAATTAAGGGTAAATATAATATTTTAAAATTACCCTAACAAATGTCAAAATCCTATTGGATGACTAAACGTAGACCCATATCACCTAAGGGTCAGATTAGAATCATTTAATGGACATTTTTCCATGAAAATAACTTAATTATTATTAAAACCAAAGAAAGTGACAACATGTCACTCTTTTAAATTTTATAAGTATATTAATTTTAATTTAGTTATAAACTTCATCAAACTTCGAACATGAATAGTCTCCAGAAATCTAATGAAATTATCTACATCATATAAATTTATTTATAAATTTTAGGGATTAAATAATTATCATTAATTATGACACAATAGTGATGCAGAAATTATTTATCTAGTGAAAAATCAAGAATATTGTTTTTTTTAAACTAATAGTGACCATAAAATGCACAAATACCTATGAAAAACTTATTGGACATGTCAATGTAAACCATAATCATCCAATGGTCGAATATTTGACCATTTGGAGCCTTATAAAAGCGATTATGACACTTATATTATTTTATTTTAAATGATGCCAAAGTTGTCACCTTCATAATTTAATAAATATAACAATTTAAATATTGTGATTTTAAGATGATAAATTCGAGTAAAAGTATTATGTTGAAAGGTAATATATTTATCTTCATCATAAGATTTTATTTTAAATTTTTATACAACAAATAAGTATATTAAATAATTATACAAAAATGATGTAGTAATTATTTTATTAAGAGATAAACCAAATAAATGGTTTTAAAAATAATAAAATAAATATTATATGAACTATTTAATGTGATACACTAATTTTATAGATACATATGACCTTTTATTAATATATTAAAGCTTTTATTTCGAACATATCTTCTGTATTTATTTTATTTAAATTCAAATAAATGAATAGTGTCAAAATTGACACTATTGTTATTTTACAAAAATAACATATTATAAAATTGTTTAAAAATCACAACAATATTTAAAAATTATAAATTTATATTTATATGGTCTATAATGTTATAAATTAAACAATTATGGAAAATTCACAACAAATAAGTAATTATTAGTTATAATTTAAAATTTAGAATTTTATTACCACAAATAAACTTAAATAGATTAAATAAGGATAAATCAAAATGATAAGGTTTAAAATAAGATCCAAACATGTCTAAATTTGATTGTTTGATGAGATTACAACCCTATCTCATCTAATATTCGAATATGAGTCATTTTTGGAGGTTTTTTAAGTGGGGTTAGATTTATTATAAATTAGTATTTTTAAGAATTCCTAAGGTGCCCCTCTCCTCCCTTATAAAAGGGCACCTCCTCCCCCTCCTCCTCACACCAATTTGAGCACTCAAGCTCGGCCAACCCCTGCCAAAATCTCTTCTCCACTTCCCTAGAAACATCCTAGAGGTTCTGGTCTTCCTCAAAGACCAATTTTAGTGCCCTAAGAGGAGGTCTCAAAGAGGCGCTTCAAAGAAGAGGAGGTTCAGACACTTACGAAGAAAATCGGACCTAAGGTAAGGGAAATATCACAATCTCATTTTTATCCGAGATTGTTTATTCGTAAGTATTTACTGGGGTGTATTTTATCATCCACATCCATGTTTCATCAATATGTAATATTATTTCTATCCACCTACAATTTTTTTAAATCCATTTTTACCCTTCGGTGAGTTTTTAGTAATATGTATGAAATGAATCTTTTGTCGTTTTTCGTACGAGGTACTTTTTGACTTTTCCGAAAAAAGTACGAAGAATGTTTTTTTAACTTATACGGCAAGAATGGATTTTTAAAACATTATTTCCAAGAATCTTCCTTTATAAGTTTTCAAGTTTATTTTTAATCAACTTATTTTATTTTAAAGTCGTATGACATGTTATTAAAGGAAAAATGTTTTTGAAGTAGAAAGGATATTTTCCTCAAGAATGAAGTTCAAGTATTTTATCAAAATTATTTTCCATCTAAGATAATAAAAGGGTTCTGTTTTTATCCCTATTATTACATGGATTTGATTATGTTGTGATGGAAACATTTTTATGAATTCCTTTATCTTATATGAATTGTTTTATGATGTCATGTTGTTTAAGAATCCCATATTTATTACATGGGTTATGCGATGATGTATGATTTATGATTATGTGGCACACATAAGAAAGGATTCATTATAAGATGGGTGGGACCTATATCTCCATCCAATGCATTGGGTAAATATTTTATATCTCATGAGATAGACATGGCTGGAATGGTAGGTTATACCGGTTCAGTGAAACAGGACTGAAACGAGGGTTACTCGATTCAGAAAGGGACTTTGTCCACTAAGATAGTCTTGGAAATGAGTCTTGACTAACAAGAAATGATTCTCTATGATTATGTTTGTATGCCACAACATTTCATGTTTTAAGTTATGATTATTGTGATTACATTTCACTGCCATGATTTATCCCATGTTATGAAATTATGATCTCTTTTGCAGGGTAAGATTTCCAAAAGTTATGTGCTTATGTATACAATGTGATTGATCTTTATTTTTTTTACCCTTACTGAGCATTTGAGCTCACTCTTTTATGTTTACATTTCCCCAGGATATAAAGAATGGTTTAGGTATAAAAAAAGATCTTTATGGGAGATGTTGAAGATCTTTCACCAGGATTAGAAGATTACGTTCCGAGTTTTCAAAGACACTAAACTATTACGATCCTTGTGTGTGTGTTTTTTGTTATGTACTAAGTATTCCGCAAATGTAATGTAATGTACATGTACTTCAAGCTTTGGGTCTCTACAGTTGGTATCAGAGGAAAGGTTTAGTCAACCTTTGGAAACTAGGATGCGAAAACGTTAGTGAGATCCCTAGAGATATTTCTAAGGTATGTCTAGGGATGCCCCTAAGGATAAGTATACGTATAGGATATAGTCCTAGAACTATGGTAACGATATTAGATTAAACCAAAGATGTTAGATATTTAAGTTACTCCCCCTTTATTATGATTTTTTCCTCTCACACTATTCTTTTTGGGTTTTAGAAAATGGCTGGAAACAAGATGATTCACGATAATGGAGGATATGATGGACAATGGAATGATATTCTTCATGAGAAACCAAATGAAATGGGATTTGGAAGTCCAAACATCATTATTATGCTGAATCAGAAATCTCATAATATGATCAATAAAGTAAAATTTGGTAAGTTTGCTGACTCGGCTAATAAGAGAAAGATGGAGTTTCATGATGACCATAGAGGAAAGAAAGTTCAATTTCCCCTATGTAAATCATGTGGGAAGAGGCATCAAGGAGAATGTTTCAAAGGAACTGGTAGATGATTTGTGTGTGGAAAAGAAGGACACAAAGCCAGTAAGTGCAAAGGAAAAGGTTCAGTTAACACCAGGGATGAGGATAATGGTATTGCTATGACATCAACAATGGTTAAATGTTTTAAATGTGGAATGTACGGCCATTATGCAAACCAATGCCCTAAGAGAAAGTCTCATGAAGAGAATCAGTATGGTTGTATGGGTAGTATTTATGTGGATGATGATGAAGAAACTACAAATGATATGTGAGATGAAAGAATTGTTGAAGCTCGGTCAGTGGTTTAAGAATGTAGTGGAATGATTACATGTTTATCATGTGTAATGTTGTATAAGAAATCTCATGGTACTATGGAATAAAGAGACATCTAAGGATTGTTACACTATTGTCTTTCCTTGAGTTATGAAAGTACCACTATCCATGAAAGGTTATTCAGATATTTTTGGAATTTATATGATATGCGCATAATGAAGGAATAATAAGATAATGAGGTGTTTGATTGTATTCATGAGCTCATGACTAATATAAGGAGAAGGTTATATCATGGTTTGAGTATATAGAATTTTTGGATTTTGATATGTGGAAAGAGTTAAATTTTAACTGCAATCATGTTTTCACTAAGGTTCAATGGGTATTCAAGAGAATACATGATTATGGCCTTTGAATGTTTGGACTGTGACCAACAAAACATATCTTATGATATATGGGGATCAACAATGGTATTAAATCTCTAGTAATCGTTTTCACTATGTTATGAGAGTGGACTGCAGTATTATGGATAAGCCTAAAGATTAGAATGGATTATGTTGGACATAAGTTAGTATTGTTTAAGGATAGAAGATTTTCGATATTATTAAGGGGATGTTATAGTAATGTAGTTTTAGAAAAAGGACAACCTGCAGGACGGGCGACAACCCATCGTGTCGGACAAGGATGTGGGAATCGAACCCACAACTGAAGTGCGACTGACCTTTATCGCCTACCACTGGCCTACAGGATGTCCCTGTTTAGTAGAAACTAGTTTTATTATATTAAGCAGTATGATATATGAAGTATAAGTCCATTTTAGGAACAATATATGATTAATCTCACTATAGATCGACTTATGTATATAATATTTGCTAACCTTTTGTTTGAGACAGATGGAATGACCCGTCATTCTATCACATGATCTGCTAACACTTCACAAATAACAAATTTAACATCATTTATTTAAGAGATGAAGTGGAAATTGTTCAAGGCACGAACAACAGTGAGATTATACCAAAATAAAGTAAGTATTTATTCTAATTCAAATTTTCAACTTTAGGGAAATGATCTTGAAAACGAAAAATGTTGTCCTAGTGACCTTATATCCGATGAATCAGATGGTACCCTAGATCATCACAAATTTATGGCTTTGTGATTGCTATCTTTTCCATAGCCATGTTCTCTACCACTCTCCATCAGAACATGATGGTTAGATTTCTCTTCCATATCCATATTTTCACCTATGTGGAAACCCAGTGATTAGTTTATTTGGGTAACCGTTACGTTTCATACTTTTGTTTTAAAGATAAGTTTTGGTATTCCTTTTTACGATGTGAGTTTCTATCAAAGAAACTTTCAAATAGTAAACCATTTATAACCCCGACGAATTTCGAGGGAAAAATTCATTTTAAGGGGGGTAGAATGTAACACCCCGAGATTTTATGAAGAATATTATTTTAATTTCATTAATTTCTTTTGTTGTATTCTATACCAAGATTACCTTGCGCTATACGCAACACTGTATTAGCTTGCAGTATACGCAACACTATTCTTGGACCGTGTTACACACAAATTTTGATAATAGTTATTCTATGAAACATTGAGTATATATATATATATATTAAATTTATAAATGAAATATGGTTGGATTATGTTATACGAAACAACGAAGGATTCTTTCACAACACGCAACCCTGACTTGGCTTGCATTACACGCAATCACGACCTTCCTCGATAGCGTGTGTTGTACGCAATACTGGGTTTTAATAAAAAATGTTATATTATTATAATATTGTCCTGAACTAGCCGTTATGAATAGTATTAACTAAATTTATAATTTTATAAAATTATTATTCATCTTACACATTTCTAGAACATGGTATAAGAACAAAATAAATTTTTCGGGTAAAATAAGTATTTTTCAAAAAATGCAGTTTTGCCGCCTTTGGATGGCGCACCCACTTTAAATCTGGTTTTTGAAATGTTTATATGTTCAATTTGACAAAATAATATTCTTATTTTGAAACAGGATATAAAAATTTACATGAGATAATGTTTTGATATTTTTCCGATAACTTTCATATTTTAATGAATAGTAAAAACACGCTATATTTTAATTAAAAACAACTTTTTTCATCATAATATATTATGTGGTTAAATTATAATATTGAATGGTTTTAAAGTATAAATATAATATATTTTTACCATTTAATATAATGTATGTCATTATCATTGATTTTACCTTGAATTCGTAGGTTAAATCAATTCAAACTTTTGCAATGTTTTAAAGAAAAACCCGTTTTCTTTTTACAACGAGATTAATTTTAATTCAATTTCTGCATCTTTTGTGTATTGAATTTGGAAAAATGGATTCCATATTTGGAATCAGTGGGTCCAAATTATGTTAATAAGCTACTTTTTATTTTTGGGAATTATGAATAGTAACTACGGTAAATTTTATTTACCATAGTTAAAGGTAAATCTGGTAATTAAGGGTAAATATAATATTTTAAAATTACCCTAAAAAATGTCAAAATCCTATTGGATGACTAAAAGTAGACCCATATCACCTAAGGGTCGGATTAGAATCATTTAATGGACATTTGTCCATGGAAATAACTTAATTATTATTAAAACCAAAGAAAGTGACAACATGTCACTCTCTTAAATTTTATAAGTATATTAATTTTAATTTAGTTATAAACTTCATGAAACTTCGAACATGAATAGTATCCAAAAATATAATGAAATTATCTACATCATATAAATTTATTTATAATTTTTAGGGATTAAATAATTACCATTAATTATGACACAATAGTGATGCAGAAATTGTTTATCTTGTGAAAAATCAAGAATATTGTTTTTTTTAAACTAATAGTGACCATAAAATGCACAAATACCTAATAAAAACTTATTGTCCATGTAAATGTAAACCATAAGCATCCAATGGGCGAATATTTGACCATTTGGAGCCTTATAAAAGCGATTATGACACTTATATTATTTTATTTTAAATGATGCCAAAGTTGTCACCTTCATAATTTAATAAATATAACTATTTAAATATTGTGATTTTAAGATGATAAATTCAAGTAAAAGTATTATGGTGAAAGGTAATATATTTATCTTCATCATAGGATTTTATTTTAAATTTTTGTACAACAAATAATTATATTAAATAATTATACAAAAATAATGTAGTAATTATTTTATTAAGAGATAAACCAAATAAGTGGTTTTAAAAATAATAAAATAAATATTATATGAACTATTTAATGTGATACACTAATTTTATAGATACATATGATCTTTTATTAATATATTAAAGCTTTTATTTCGAACATATCTTCTGTATTTATTTTATTTAAATTCAAATAAATGAATAGTGTCAAAATTGACACTATTGTTATTTTACAAAAATAACATATTATAAAATTGTTTAAAAATCACAAAAATATTTAAAAATTATAAATTTATATTTATATGGTCTATAATGTTATAAATTAAATAATTATGGAAAATTCACACCAAATAAGTAATTATTAGTTATAATTTAAATTTTAGAATTTCATTACCACAAATAAACTTAAATAGATTAAATAAGGATAAATCAAAATGATAAGGTTTAAAATAAGATCCAAACATGTCTAAATTTGATTGGTTTATGAGATTAAAACCCTATCTCATCTAATCTTCGAATATGAGTCATTTTTGGAGGTTTTTTAAGTGGGGTTAGATTTATTATAAATTAATATTTTTAAGAATTCCTATGGTGCCCCTCTCCTCCCTTATAAAAGGGCACCTCCTCCCCCTCATCCTCACACCAATTCGAGCACTCAAGCTCGGCCAACCCCTGCCAAAATCTCTTCTCCACTTCCCTAGAAACATCCTAGAGGTTCTGGTCTTCCTCAAAGACCAATTTTAGTGCCCTAAGAGGAGGTCTCAAAGAGGCGCTTCAAAGAAGAGGAGGTTCAGACACTTACGAAGAAAATCGGACCTAAGGTAAGGGAAATATCACAATCTCATTTTTATCCGAGATTGTTTATTCGTAAGTATTTAATGGGGTGTATTTTATCATCCACATCCATGTTTCATCAATATGTAATATTATTTCCATCCACCTACAATTTTTTTAAATCCATTTTTACCCTTCGGTGAGTTTTTAGTAATATGTATGAAAGGAATCTTTTGTCGTTTTTCGTACGAGGTACTTTTTGACTTTTCCGAAAAAAGTATGAAGAATGTTTTTTTAACTTATAAGGCAAGAATGGATTTTTAAAACATTATTTCCAAGAATCTTCCTTTATAAGTTTTCAAGTTTATTTTTAATCAACTTCTTTTATTTTAAAGTCGTATGACATGTTATTAAAGGAAAAATGTTTTTGAAGTAGAAAGGATATTTTCCTCAAGAATGAAGTTCAAGTATTTTATCAAAATTATTTTCCATCTAAGATAATAAAAGGGTTCTATTTTTATCCCTATTATTACATGGATTTGATTCTGTTGTTATGGAAACATTTTTATGAATTCCTTTATCTTATATGAGTTGTTTTATGATGTCATGTTGTTTAAGAATCCCATATTTATTACATGGGTTATGCGATGATGTATGATTTATGATTATGTGGTACACATAAGAAAGGATTCATTATAAGATGGGTGGGACCTATATCTCCCTCCAATGCATTGGGTAAAGATTTTATATCTCATGAGATAGACATGGCTGGAATGGTAGGTTATACCGGTTCAGTGAAACAAGACTGAAACGAGGGTTACTCGATTCAGAAAGGGACTTTGTCCACTAAGATAGTCTTGGCAATGAGTCTTGAATAGCAAGAAATGATTCTCTATGATTATGTGTGTATGCCACAACATTTCATGTTTTATGTTATGATTATTGTGATTACATTTCACTGCCATGATTTATCCCATGTTATGAAATTATGATCTCTTTTGCAGGGTAAGATTTCCAAAAGTTGTGTGCTTATGTATACAATGTGATTGATCTTTCTTTTGTTTACCCTTACTGAGCATTTGAGCTCACACTTTTATGTTTACTTTTCCCCGGGATATAAAGAAAGGTTTAGGTATAAAAAAAGATCTTTATGGGAGATGTTGAAGATCTTTCACCAGGATAAGAAGATTACTTTCCGAGTTTCCAAAGACACTAAACTATTACGATCCTTGTGTGTGTGTTTTTTGTTATGTACTAAGTATTCCGCAAATGTAATGTAATGTCCATGTACGTCAAGCTTTGGGTCTCTACATTTGGTATACATTATTATTACACCATCTCTTAATCTAGATCAATTTCTTTCATCCACATGTCCTAGAATTTTCTAATATAACTCTTTGAACAAAAAAAATCCATATACCATCTTTAAATTCCCTTAACAATGAAATTTTTCCACTAACATAACATGCTTAATTTCTTTTTCACATCTATTAATACATGTTTTGAGTCAATCCATCTAGTTATCAAATTTCCCGTATGATTCACCATTTTTTTGATATTATCTATTGTATACATGTGGAACACATTCCCCATATTGTTCTGATAATATAAATAATATCATTATGGATCATTTTATGATTCTAGATCATCCATAGAGAATACTCAGAGAAATGGATTAATATCTGGAGTTATACACTAACCTATACTCAATTAAATATTTCATATTTTATAAATTATGTTATACAAATTTTTAATTTTTAATTATTTAATTATTGTTAATAATTTATCATGTTTTGTTTGGGAAATCAATTACATGTTGAAATATTACTCTATTTCCCTTTATGGTATAGATTATATAATTAATCATATGTTCCCTCATGTCATTTTGTCATAGAAACACAACCAATCATACTAAAAAATATACCTCTTTTACTAATGTCTCATATCATGTTAAAAAAATTCAATAATATCGAAGCTCATATCTCATATGACATCACAAGTTATAAATTAAAATATAATCATAGTAATTGATATTTGATATCACTTTTGATTATTGTGCCCACTTGAGATATCACAACTAATAATGATACTATATATCCACACAAAACATCCTTCTCCAAACCATTCACACCAAATTGGGAAACATGGTCTCATCACAGTATTCAGTATTATAATCAGTATCACTATCATGACATCCAATATATTATTCTTTCTTTCTTTGAATTATTATTTTTACTTTAGTATACTATGTCAATACTAAGAACATGTTAATACCGCAAATATTACATGGTTTATATAACATTTTTCTCAATTCATGTATTTATATATTATTCTAATATTAAGGGATATCTGTTATTGTGACTCGAGTTTTGGAGGAAAAGATGGCTCCCGTTTTGCTCTCTGGTGGAGTGTCTTCACCGGCAGCTCATCCAGTCTCTCTTGGGGGCTCTTCTGCAGGGTTCGAGAATGGGGCTTCCTCAAAGGCTTCCTTCAAGGAGGTACTCTATAGGGGTTCTTCGGGGTATGGTGTGTCCGCTCAGCCTCTGAGTCCTGCGAAGTGTGTGGTGGTTCCCTCGGTGGTGGTGGCCCAGCGTGGACCTGCGGAGTGCTTGGAGGTGCCTTCGGTGGTGGTGGAACAGCGGGGACCTTTGAAGGCCGGGGAGCTTCCTTTGGTGAGTTTGTCTTCTCGGGAGCTCAGGGAGGCGGCTGCCTTCCATGATCTCACCCTGGTTGCCCGTTTTGGCCGCTCCAAGCCATCTCTTAACTTCTTCCGAGACTTTTTTGACTCGTGGGGACTGTCTTCTCCGGCGGCGGTTTCTGAATTTTCGAGGGTTGCTTTCTGCGTGCATCTGGCATCCCGGGAGGACTTTGTGAAGGCTTGAACGCGGGAGGTTAGACGGTGTGGCTCTTGGCGCTTCTCGCTGTCTAGGTGGTCATGGGACTGCCACCATGGTCGTGAAACCTCCTCAGATGCGGTTTGGCTGTCCTTCCCCGGTCTCCCTCTCCCTCTTCAAAATCCGGCGATTCTGAAGGAGGTTAGCAGTTCTTTGGGTGTTTTTTTTGTGTGAATGAGGACACATAGATGCTCAGGATGACGGCGAACCCTCGCATCTGTGTTGAGATGGATTTAATGTTTAAGAGACCCTCAATGGTGCAGTTTGAAGCTGAGGACGGTTTTTGGTGGAAGCAAAAAGTTTTTTACCAGCAGTCCTATCGTTTCTGTGTGTTCTGTGGTTTGCATGGCCACGACGCGAAGGGTTGCCAACGCCGGAGGGAGGTGGCGGAAGCTTTTGGATCCCTCTGGAAGGGGGAACCGGGTCGTGACCCACCTACCTCGGGCGGGTGTGGTGTTTCGATGAAAAAAGTTTTCCCTCCGGAAGTTTCAAATTTGAATCCGGCTAGCGATCTGGGTGGGTTGGATAGTTCCATTGCCCAAAATGGGGAAACATCTCCTGACAGGGATGGGCACTCGTTGGAGCCACCATCTGGGACGACGAACCTCATCTCTTGGTCTCCGAGCCCTGCCCCGTAGAGGCTGTCCCCTTCCCGTAGGGGTAAAGGCATGGAGGCTGAAGTGCATATGTCTCTTGTGCTAGGTAGTCCGGCCAGGCAGCTGTCCTCCCCTGCCTCCCCCATGGGCTTCTCCTCACAACTTTCTCCAAGGGACATTCATAACCGTTTTGCGAAGAAGATTCTGGACTCTTCTAATGAGGGAATGGAGGTGGACAACTGGAATAGAGGAGCAGAGAAAGAAGTGATGTCGTCTCAGCGGTCTCCTCAGAGAGAAATTCTGTTATCCTTGTTCCAAGGGGAGTGGAGTTTGGAGTCTCTCCCTCGTGGACCTTCTGGGAGGAAGCCTCGGCTGGAGGAGTTAGATGACATGTGTAATGATGGACTTCTATCAGCGAAACAGAACATCGGTAAGGGAGGTTTTTTGGGACCGCTCACCCGTTCGAAAGCCAAGGAGAAGGGTGTGCATGTACCCTACGAACTATCTGCTACATCGGGCCAGAGAGCCCGGAAGAATCTGTAGGATGTTATCCATTCTAATCTGGAATGCGCGGGGTAAGGGAGCTCGTGCCAAATGGGATTTTTTATCTTTGGAATGCAGGAAGGGAAATTTTTCTATAGTTGTGATCCTCGAACCAAAACAGGATGCTTGTAAGCTCCCGGGGTCAGCAAGAAAGATGGGTTTTCCTAACTACTTTCATGGAGGCTCAGCAAACTCACAGGTCTGGGTCGGATGGAGGGATGGTTTATCGGTGATGAATGTAGGAGTGATGTCCCAGTGCTTGGATATGAGGGTGGAGATGGATGGTGCCTCCCTTATGCTCTCGCTTGTCTATGCGAGCAATAGGGTGGTGGAGAGGAGGGAGTTATGGTCTCATCTGAATTCGCTGCATACCAGATCTATGGCCTGGTTCGTGGGAGGAGACTTCAACTCTATTGTGGATACATCAGAGAAACGTGGAGGGTCGGGGTGCAATGTTGAGGGTATGTTGGAATTCAGAGAGTGCTTGTTACAAGCAGGATTATTGGACTTAGGCTTCAACAGGGTGAAATACACATGGTGTAACAACCAAAAAGGGCAGGATAGGATCTGGAGTCGGCTGGACAGTTGGCTTACCAACGTGCATGGGCTAGACCGGTTCTCTAAATCATCGGTTAAGCATCTTCCGCGCATCCTCTCAGATCATGCTCCTCTTTTACTCGATATTAATTGTGAGAATGTGGTGGGCAAGTGTTTTTACTACTCAAACGATTGGAGTAAAAATGATGGTTTCCTACAGGTGGTGAGGAAGTCCTGGGCGGAGGAGGAAAAGGAGAGATCTTGGGGAGGGCTTGTGAACCGTCTTAAAAGACTCAAACAGGCGATCAACCAGTGGTTGGTGGTACAGCCGGACTTGAATGCTGGAGTGACAACCCTGCAGGATGAGGTTAATGACTTAGAGGAGTCTCTTCTAGCCTTGTGGGATGGGGAGGTCTTTGTTGAGCTATGCGATAAAAGGATGGTATTGGCAGAGAAGTTGCTTGAGGTGGAAAGGAACTTCATGCAGCGTTCTAGAGTACGGTGGCTTAAGGAGGGAGACCGCAATAGTGCCTACTTCCATGCATGCATTAAGGAAAGGAGGAGTATGAAAATCAATTTGAAAAGAGATGATGGGTCTTACATGTCGGATGTGGAAGTAGCGAGTAGGCTCACTCTTGATCACTTCGAGAAATTGTGGGTGGGGGAGAACAACATCATTTTTGAAAGGGAATCTCTAGGGGACTTTGTTTTTCTGAACTATGTACCTAAATTCATTACATGTTCGGAGAATGAACACATATCCTCATTACCACAAGAGAAGGAGATAATGGAAGCTCTGTGGACCATGCCACGAGAGAGTGCACCTGGGCCGGATGGTTTTCCGGTATCCTTTTTTTGCGCTGCATGAGAGGTGGTCAGTCCCTGTGTAGTGGAGGCTGTTCAGGATTTCTTTCGAGGGCCCCCCTTGATCAAAGGGATCTCGGCTTCAAGGGTGGTTCTTATTCCAAAACTCAAAGATCCCTTTCTCATCAGTCATTTCAGGCCGATATGCCTGTGCAACGTTTCATATAAAATATTGGCAACAGTTATTAGCAGAAGGTTATCCAGTCTTCTCCCCAGGATTGTTTCGGAGGAGCAACATGGTTTCATACAAGGGAGGGGTATACAGGGGGCGGTCGGAATCGCGAGCGAGATGGTTCACGATCTGAACAGGAAGACGGTTGGGTCCAATTTTATTTTACAGGTGGACATGAAGAAGGCGTACGATACTTTGGAATGGGGTTTTATACTTCGGGTTCTGCGAAGCTTTGGGTTTCAGGAACAGTTCTGCGACCTTTGTTTCAGATGCTTTGCCTCCCCGTGGATCTCGGTTTCGCTAATGGGGAAGTGTTTTGGTTTCTTTAAGTCGTTGAGGGGGGTGAGACAGGGGGATCCACTCTCGCCAGCTATTTTTGTCTTGGCTCAAGATGCCTTGTCCAGGAACCTGTAGAAGGGAATAACAGAGGGTACCTTGAAGCCATTCCGGGGCAAAAGAAACTCAGAGATTATATCTCACCTGATGTTCGCTGATGACATTATTCTATTTTTGAATGGAGGATGCTGGACTTTAAATGCGTTTAAGGCCTTTATGGAATCCTATGGGAAAAAAAGTGGGCAATCGGTTAACCATGAGAAGAGGCATGTGTTCATATCTAACAAATGCTCGGCGAGGAGATGTAGGACCAATCAAAATGCTCTTGAATGTGGACAGAAGAAACTCCCTGTTGTTTACTTGGGGATACCTCTATCCAGTGGGAAGATATTGAAGAGACAATTCAATGGGATTGTGGATCGCATCTTGGGGGAGGATTTTTAATTGGAAACACAGGACACTTTTGTTTGGGGGTCGGATTACGTTGATTAACAGTGTGTTGTTATCCATCCCCATGCATATGTTCTCCATCATCAGTCCGCCGAAGGGAACTGTTCAAAGAATTGAGTGCATTATGACATCCTTCTTGTGGGATGCCAAGGGGGACGGAAGGTGTCACTGGGCTTCGTGGAAGAGAATGTCTGGCCCGGTGGAGGAGGGTGGGGTTGGGTTACGAGATCTCCAGGAAGTTATATATGGAATGCAGGCCAAGCTAGCATGGGAGGTGATTGTGGGAAAGACTCTGTGGGCCAAGTTTTTCAGATCTCGGTATGGATGGAACGGGGATACTTGCATGCGTGGGGCGATGCGGCTTGCCAGATGTATGCTCTCCCATCTGGATGAGCTACTTGATCACACCAGGTGGGTGATCGGTTGTGGGGAGCTAAACTTCTGGAAGGACACATGGACAAAAGGAAGACTCTGGTTTGAAGGCTTCCCCAACCCCGACGTCTTGTTTAAGGATGCATGCGGAAGCTATGATTTCATGCAGGAAAACCTTGATGCGGCACAGATGAGCCATCTCGACAACATGGTTATGAATGACGAGCCAGATAGGTGTTGCTTCACAGAGGCCAGCTCAGGACGTTTTAACTTGAACGGATATAGGAGAATTCTGCATGGTAATGAATCGGCAACTGAAGAGGAGGAGGCTGCTTGGTGCAAGGTTATACCAACAAGAATGAACTTTCTTGTGTGGAGGTTCAGAAATCAAGCTTTACCAACGGAGGAGAATATTCAGAAGAGAGGGATTATCTTGGCCTCGCGGTGCCACTGTTGTGAGAAACCATGTTTGGAGTCCACGGTTCACTTGTTTTTCCAGGGTCGATGGGTTCCTACCTCTGGTCTAGGTTTGATCGCTTCAGATTTCTAGACTGGGAGTGCCAATCGGTGGGTGACTACATCTCTTTTTGGCTTTCCAAGAATGACGGCAGGACGGGGGAAAGAACAGCGCGCGTCATCACTCTTGTGGCCATATGCTGGACCATTTGGGAGGCTCGAAACCAGGTACGGTTGGGTGGTGTGAGGTCCTTGTTATATCTCCAGATCTAGATGCGAGCTTGTATTGTGGAGTTGTCCTCTCTTCCTAAAAACGGTGTTCCATCGCTTATGTCGAAGGGCCTGGTTAGTGGACAGGCTGATCAAAGGATGGATAGAGGGCAGTGGATTAAATGGCAACCTCCAATGCTTGGGTGGAAGCTTAATGTGGATGGCTCATGTGTGGGTGGAGTTATGAGGGGCAGTGTCTTGCTGTGTGACTGTTGGGGCTCGGTTCTGGTTGCGTTCAGCGCTTACTATGGCTCAGGTAACTCTATGGGTTCGGAGTTTAGGGCCCTTCTTTCAGGTTTGACCGTATGCAGGAGGAAGGGGCTTCCCGTGGCAGAGGTGGAATCAGACTCGATGGTCCTGGTCATATCTCTCCACGGTTATCAAGACATCTCATGGGATCTAATGTATATCTGTCGCCGGTGTAAAATGGAGACTAATCAGGGAAGGATAGTCCACCATAGCCTGAGGGAGTCTAACTTTGCGGCAGACGAGCTGGCTCGCTGGGGCCGACCCGAGGAGCCACTTGTGGTCTTTGACAGCCTTAATTCCTTACCTTTGGAGTGTGTTAATGTGGTTCGGAAAGACTCTCTTGGCCATCACTATTTTCGTCCCCCGTGAAATGTAAGGTGGATCTCTATTGGTTTTAATAAAAAATAACTTTCGGTCAGTCTGTTCTTGTGACTCCTTATATTTTTTATAAAATTAATGTAATATTTCATATGAACCCATTAACCATCAAAAACCTACCAAATCAATACCAAATAAATTATAAAAATTTAAAACTATATTCTTTTTATTGGGTTCATCAATCACTAATCTTCATATTATTCTTATAATGTACTTATTCAATCAGGACATTTTCCATATTCTCTCAAATGGTTATTTTACCATCATTATACCCATCAGTCCACAATATTATATGGTATATCTTTATATTAGATCGCTTTAATTGACATTAAATATCAATAATCAACAACAATCAAAATACTCACGTCCAACTACCCTTGGTATATGTGAATTATTTATGTTAATCTAGACCATATTCAATCACCATATCATCTATACATGTTAATATAACTAAAATTCATCTTTACTAAATTGGGTAATTCCTTTAATTAAAAGTTATAAATAAATATAATAATAAATAATGCATGGGGTGTAATAAAAACCATGGAATTAATTATAAAAATATAACAATATAAAAAATTATATATTATGATATATATATATATATATATCATTAAATTATTGTAATTTATTAGTATAAAAAAAGATATAAGACCTAAACATTCAAAAAATTAAACAAAGGGTCCAAGAGATTTAACAATACATTATTGAAACACAAATTGAATAGATTATATAACACAAAAATTTCTATGAAAACCACATTTCAATATTGAAAATAAACTATTCTATTTTATAACCCCTTGTAAGATAGATATGAGATTTTTTTTGAAATGAAAACTATATACTAATTATATAAACCCCTTAAATATTCATAATCTCAAGGAAACTATTATGTTTTAAGTGGAATTCTCATTAAATCTATCTCGTGTATACAATACATTCCATATATAACATATAACTAATTATATATTAAATCAATAAGTTATACTAAATTTAGATGTTGTAAACCATAAATAATCTATCATATTATGAACAATTGGAGAGAATATTGGAATATTATTTCCAATGCATTTTGTTGGAACCTATATCTAGACTCATGCTTGGGTTTCATTCATGAATATAGTTTTCTCATTACCTTTTCCCAATGGTATATGGACCTATAATCATAGTAGTGATGGAGGTGATACATTTTGATCAGGATAGATGGATGGGTGTTCATTACATCCTTTATAGGATCTTGTTTCCTTTTATAGAGATACCATACAGTTTTGAGAGAATATCATAAATCCCATTCCTAAAATCATGATCATATTGATGTTGGTTAATTACATATCATTTTTACCTTGGTAGGGTGAACACATTGAGTTAGAGAGGATGTGTCTATTAAGCATGTTGGGTATCTGGAAATCATGGATATTACTCAATAATTATCATGGTGAGACACAAGGGAATCATATGCTCATCCAATTAGGAAATAATGAGTCTATAGTTTAGATATGAGTAAGAAGGTTGTTGTATGGTCATCATGTACATTTATTTATTCATATTATGCTCATCACATAAGGTATATTGTTCACATTACAAAAATGTTTCCAATACTCATCTTTTAAGGTAACCTATTCTTGTTAAATAATCTATAATATTTTCATCACATAAGGATTCATATGATTATAACATAATAGATCCTATATTCATCATAAATGGATTCTGGTTCTTGTTATACTAGACCTCTCATTCTCATCACAGAAGGTAGGTTGTTCTAGTCACACAAGGTATCTTGTTCTCATTACAAAAGTCATCCTATTCTCATTAAATAAGACATAACATACCGATCATATGAGGAAGAATGGGTTTTCGATTCATTAGGTAAGTGGGTCATCCAATGTTATCACATAGGTTATCTTATACTCATCAAATAATATAATAAAAGTTCTTACCATGCTCATCACATTAGGGTAGTGGTTCCTCTCATGCTCTTCACATGAGGGTAGTTGATCCATTTATTCTCTTAACTAAAGGAAAGTTTGTCCTCTTATTTTCATCACATGAGGGTAGTTATTGATTAATATCTAGTAGAGATGCTTTGTAAGGCTAGGTTATCCCAATGAGGTGGTTATACTTTAGGGGACTACCGCCTCTAATAAATTAATATGGGATTGTACTAGTGTTGGGATATTAGGATGCATCCTTGGGGAGGTGTATTACTTGTACAATTTGTGAATCAATGAAAAACCAAATATTATGGGATGAAAATTTTAATATAGGATTGGTCTATATAGTTTAGTTTCATGTGGTATGGAATCTTTTATTATGAAATGGGAAATAATATCGGTTGGAGTTGTTTTTATGATTTGGGATTTCTAGTCTACTGTAATCTCATAAATGAATCATGTGAAGGAAGATTTTGGGGATTAAATTTTGTAGGATTCTTTCTTGGATGTGTACCACATTAATTTCAGTAAGCATGAGATCAATAATACAGACATGTTTAGTGCTTACACATGGTAGGATGACCACAGATTGGGTCCCATGGGTGAAAATTCCTAGGGATGTTGTTCTCATGGAAGAGACATCAAATGGTGGTACATTACACTATATCATATAATATTTGTTTTAGATATAGAATTGAGAACTCATCTAAGTAGTGAACTTCATGGAAAGGTAGTTTTACAAAACTATATCAAACACTTTGAGATTAATTTAAGGATATGTGTGATGTAATTTTCATAAAATTTTACCTAAAAGGGTTTATCTTGTTTGATTTTTTTGAGAAGTCCATTAAAGTGTAATTTATTGAATATTAGATATTTTCCATCCATGAATTATTAAATTCAATGTTCAACCCACAAAATTGATAGATGAGAGATATCTATAATCATATTTCTCATAGATGGTGGATTATCTTTGAGATTTGTTTCTATAACATGGAACTAGGACTTTGAATACTGATCCAGATGTGATATCATAGAATATTTTATCATTAGTGAAACTATAGGGTTGTAGGGAACATCAAAATATATAATTTTGAAATAGTTTCAGAGAAATATATAATTTTCCTCCAAAAAATCTTGGTTTTCCATCTTTATTCATTCATCCTTCTTGGATTATCTTTTTATTATAAAATTTCCCTATAATTAAGACTAATATCGAAGTAGAGAATTGAATTTTGTCGATGATATAACCATTTAGTAAATTTTTAATCATTTTTTTCACAACAAAAGTAAATGATAGGTTATTATTACACCTATAAATAAGGGTGTGTATCCCAGTGGGACCACTAATCATATAGAAAAATGGATTTGAATCCTCTCTTTTATCATAAGTTATCCTCTTATGTGAACAAACCATGATATTTGCCCTTAAATTTCATATACAAATAACATTAAAAAAATTATTCTTCAAGTATTCGTAATATTATATACCTCTACATAACTTATGTAAAAAGGGAATTGGGTGATAGAAAAAAATATTTGTGAATCATTCCCAGTGGACTGATAGAAAGGAATATGATGTTGGAATAGGTCCATTAGAATATTTTTTAGTAAATTGATCAAGTAAATACTATATGGAGTATGAAATAGTATACTCCCATAAGTACTGTAGTTCAAAGTGATGTCTTGGTTTTATCCATAAGATAACTTTTAATCAAAGGAGAGGTGATGGCCTGTGGATGAGCCTTCTTATTTCTCCCAACTAATAAAATTTCCTACTTATTATATGTTTTGTATAGAATATTTATTACATCTTTATCATGTTAATGATAAACATAACATAAAAAATAATAATCTGTCATGACTAATGGTAAGTGTATAAAATAAGAGATAATAGAATGTCATTAATATTTCACAATAGAATGTAACAAGGGTGAACATGTTAGTGTAGTAATGTTGCATTGACTTCCATGAGAAAACCCATATGGGAAAATAAGTTATTTTGATTCCCAAACATTTATTCTCCCTAAAAATAAGAAAATACACATGGAGGAAGTACAAAAAGGGCGATGGAGTTCTATTAGAGCAATGTAAGTAGGAAAATGGAAATCTATGACCCAAGAAGATTGAATAAAAAATTGATGGGAAATATAGGATAAAGATGAATGTTTTTCAGGTATCTAATGATTATTTTTCACTACCATACTATTAGATAAGGGATAAAACAAGAAGTGTATGACTATCTTGGATATATCCAAATTGTGAGATTCATTGCATCCCCTTATTCTAGTTTCCATTAGGATTTCATTCCCTCTTTTACACTTTCTTATCATAGGAAAGATTTGTTTCACCCTTTCCCCTTATCTTTCACTCCTTCTTACTCTGGATTACTGGTCTATTATTTCCTTCTCGGGTTTTCAGGGGTGATGTATTCCATGTAGGTTTTGGGATGTGTTTGTGGAGCGGTATGTGTTCACGGGTGGTGTGAATGGTGGTGGATTTCTAAAATTTCTATGTCCTTGTTGTTTTAACATATGATGTTGGCTATGGTTTTTTATCTTTTTTCTTGAGGTTACATTCAATGGTGCAATGGGTGAGAAAATGGGGATTATTTATTATTTTGTGGATTTTGTTCAGTTTTTATTTTTCAATTTTATCAGTAAAGAATTGTTCATGTCTTGTTTTTGGTTTTGTTCGTTCCTAGATATTATGGATATTAATCATGTTTTTCATGATGGTAGCATGATTTATCCAAGTCCAACAATGGATATGAGGTTTAAGCTAAGAGTTTTTGTGGTTGTGGTGGTGGATTTTAATAAAGTGTATGTCGTTAAAAGATTTTAGTTATGTTCTCTAGTGGTGAGGATGTTGATGATGATAAAACTAATGATTGACGATGGAAGTTATGTGATCATATCTCTTGGTTTGATGTAACTATATGATGGAGGATGGTTTGTGTATTGAGAAGGGAAAGCTCATGGTTTGAGGTGGATAATTATTGTATTTTTTAATTTTCCTTTTCAAAATTAGAATCTTGAATTTTTGATTTTTGATTGTTGGGTTTATTGGTTTATGTGAATTTGGGATATGTGTGAACTGGTGGGTCTCTATATATAGTTCCCACTTCACAAAAAAGTGGATATTGTAAAAATAGAAAAAAATAGATTTTGTGTGGGAGAGTTCCATCACATTTTTTTTGAGAATATTTCCTCTATAAGGTGTGTATTGGATGAGAGGAAAGATGGGAATGAGAAACTATATATTAAATATATGTAGAAGCGTGTTATTTTGAAATTAAAGTATTTTTCCTAGACGTGAACCCTAGATCATAATTTATGTCCATGATTAGGTCACCAACTATCACCATAGACCAAGTGGAGTTTTTTTTCACATGGATGGTAGATGGATGATTAAATTTAGGGGACAAAAACACTATTTATGAAATATAGGGATTGTCATAGGGAGTTAAATAAATTTTTAGGTTACTCCATAATGTATTGAGAAAATAAATGGGGTATAATATTGTAAGTCAAGGTATTTTAGACTGGTAGAGTTTGGGCTAGTCACAAGTGAAAACTCAATGTGAGTCATTAAAACGACATATGATCATGATCTAGGGAGGCGAAAAACGTGATCTCTACGGATTAATTAATTAAGATCCCGTAACATTGACCAAATAGGTGTTAATACATTAAGTAAACTAACATAGGTTGTATTTGTGCTGAAGTTTAATGTCATACATCTTAGATAATATATTTATTTAAATATAAGTTTGTATAACCAATTCCTATGAAACTACTAATATTTGAGGTCATATAGCTTTAAAAGATGTGATATTCATACTTCAGGGTCATGGATCTCTAACTATGGGTTACTATGAGTTTTAGGTCATAAAAAATAAAATTTAAATGTTTGATAGTCTATATATAAATGGTAAAGGAGAACATGATGTGAACTAGAAACCCAATTACAATATAGATAGACTATGGTGAGGTTGAATATAGTTAATTATTTTTATGTTTAAACCATGTGGATGAGGTTTAGGGTTACAAAATGATGATCTTTGGGTGAAATAACATATTTTTTATTATGTATAAGTGAAAACACAACATGATTTTATAAACACCTAAATTGATATAGGCATCCTCTTGAAAAGGTGCACATAGTTTAAGGTAATATTGGTTAGTGAATTTCCTTGGAGGGTGATGATATCTTAGTTCTTGGTTGGAGAAGGAATCCTAATAGATGGAAAATAAAAATATAGATGAGGTAAGTAAGATATTATATTTTTTATTGGGAATATATTATAAGACTCAGTTATTAATATAGACACCATTACATGGGAATCCATCCACACATAGTGATAGATATAGAACCTCTGTATAGATCTGGCCCATACAATAGATAGGGGAGGAAATATGCATGGATTCCATGCTGAGGGAGGGTAGACTCAAAAAAATGTGGATTATTAGGAGTCTTATAAAAATAGGTAGATAAAGACATAGTTATTGAATCTATGTTTTTTCTAAGGATAAGAAACCATGGTGTTGCTACATATCCCCAAAAATATGAATCAAGTGACATGTAGTTCTAGATGGTTGTGTGGTAGGAGACCAATAAGAAAATCTAGGTTCTCTATATGAAAGGAAGGACTCATAACATAGTTTTATGTCATACGATAGTTATAATTCCATATATTTTAATATCCTATGGAATGTAATGTGTTTATGAATCTTAATGTCTTATGGTGAGGATGATAACCATGTTGTTTAACATCATGTAGAGAGGACTATGATTACTAAATTTAACATAGTATAATGTGGATAGTATTCAATGAAGTTTATATTCATTAAAATTGGATTTTTACAGGTTTTTTATAGCTTAATTGGATAGTTTTATGATTGATACTATTTTGTTTAATGCCATGTTTCAAGGATTTTTGAACTCCCTGCTTCTAATCAAGATGAGTCTCAATTAATCTACCAAAATAAACAACCACAACCTCTATGCTTGTATGAGTCAATTTATATTTTGAGGAACATAAATTTTTATATTATTACACATGTTACATGTGAGAACCCAAGAGATATTGATGGGTTGGAACCTATTCATATTGAAAACGTGTATCGATTTAGAAGGGGGTACCCCCAATTCTGTTAAAATTCCACTTAAAAAACAAGAAGGATGTAATATATTGTAGTTTCAGCATTGAATCAATAGATGATGAAAGTAAGTTGAGTATGATCAACATGAATTTATCTAAAGATTGGGTTCAACTACTATACCATTTTTAGTGGTATGAAACAAGTCGGTGATTGTTTTCAGGCATGATTATGAAGAGTTGGATCTCCACTATTGCTATAGATGTTTCCTTTAAGATGTGTACCTAAGACAAAAGGCTGGAATATACTAGAGAAGCTTTTCATCACCATAGGGGATTCCATTTAAAAGATAAATTTTAGTGGATATTCTAATATATAAGACTAAAATTATGGATGATTTATTAAAGAATATGATCAAATGGAGATTGAGAACTCCAGTGATACACTACCATGCATAAAGAATACTGAAAAGAAGTACCTGTATGGATGGAGTATCGAACCTACCAAATACATGACAATAGAATTTTATCATTACACTAGGGAAACTATTTTGATCCCTAAAGTTGTATAGTTTAGTGTCATGTTCCCCTAAACATGGGGTTGCTCCTTGTTTAAGGTCATAGAGCTCAAATCATGGGGTTATATTCTATTTTTAGGTCATATAACTTGGACCATGGGGATAAATTAGTCTTTATATCAAAGAGGAAATATAAAACATGACTTAAAATGGGAGAACAATGATACAAACAACCTTCCTCCATGATTATCTCACATAGTTTAGGGTTTGAATGCTTAGATCAAGTTATGTGCCTTTTATGTTTATGCATATTATACTAAGACCATTTAGATTAATATTATATAGTGAGGATGATGTGCTATGTAGTTTCAATTCATGTATTTAAAATATGATGAAGGCTTGATGTATTCCATTTAGTAATCTATTCAAGGTAAAAACGATGGTAATTGGGGATCACATTATAAAATAAATAGCATAAATAATGAATGTACATATTTTTTAGTTAGAATTCTTGGTAAATGGTTCCCAGTTCATAGTCAAGGAAATTATACTATTCCTTAGAGAGTAGCATCGACTGGGAATCATAGTGAAAAAGGATATTAACCAAGGGACTAAAAACCAAATGAGATGGAGTATATTAGGATTTATGGCTTGGACCAAGATAAGTCATCTGAAGGTTACTACACATTACTCGGTATGGGAATAAAGGCACATATAGATATTATATAAGAGACATTTACATATATCTGACTAATATGCTCAGAAATGATAAATGAGGTTATTAACCTAGTGTTTGGGAAGTAAATGGGTGATCAAAAATGGTTGATGAAATGGACTTATTTTTGAGATGGTGTGAGATTGGAATATATATTTGGGCATGGAATAAGAAATATATGTATTATTATATATCCCATAAATCAGGATTCAATACATAAATAGTTATTAGGAAGGGGAGACATGGTAAATGACCATCACTACCAAGAAGGGGGAATCATGTCGAGTGATGACACCAATCTAGTTTTGTAGTTTATGTTTCATATAGAAAGTTATTATCCATATACATTAGGTTCTTGTAGTAAGATCTAAATCTATTATATGTTAATATTATTTGGTGTAAAAATTTGACTGTATATTTTGGTGTCTTGTGGAAAGGAAATATTCCAACAAAGCCTAACATCATGTTATTAAGACTGGTGTAGTATGGGAATATACTATTCTCAAAATTTTAAATTCTTGAATAATAGGCTCATATTCTAGAGTTTAATTTCATTTTTAATAGATTTATGTGAACCTAACATGAATTTATATAAAATATTTCTTAACGAACCTCCTTTTAGTGGGTGGTGTGTTGTGCTCCCTAACCATGTGGATAAATGGGTACCCAACATTAGAGTAAACATTGAGGATGACCAATGGTCCTTCACTCTTGGGTTATATATTTTCTTTTTATACTCTAAGTATTATTTCCACTCTAAATTTCATCACCGATTAATCTTGGAGGAATGGATAATTGAAATAATTCTTTTTAAACATTCTGGCTAATCGATTCTAGTGGACCATAAGATTGTGTAATGACTGGATCCTATTTTCATCAAAGGATTATAACTCATATTTATGGAAAAGGTAACATTAATCCTATATGATATAGTTATATATATATATATATTTGGACCATTGGTAAATGAAACTTTATTGGGATTATGACTTCTATTGCAAACACTATGGTGTGAGGGGTTGCTTGGGTGGAAGTACGAGCCATCGTCTGGTATGACCATAATAAATTAGATATCTTATGAGACTTGATCTTCATGTTATTATCCAAAATATTCTATATAATATTATAGATGAATTTATTGAAATATTTTTACTTTCCATTCAAAAGTGAATGACAGTTAGAACTATGGGTGGACTAGTTGTTGTGTTTTTTGTAAAGAATCTTTGCAATTTAGGATAAAATATTTGTACCATTATACAATATAATGGTGTGAGGGGCCCTTATCTTATGAGTGATGTGTTATTTCAAAAACACTATCATATTCTTGGTCTTAACCTCATCGTGGAGATGTATTTTTCCCCACATAATAATAATTCATTAATAGTAAGTATGAACTTGAGTTTCCACATCTTCATTGATGGGTAGGGACCCATGATATCAATTACCCATAGAGAAATAGGAAAATATTACTTTATTGTTTGGAGAATCAATTAATGTTATTGGATTTTTTTTGAAACATGAATGTGTTGAACTTCTCAGGGAAATCCTTGTATTCAAGAACCTTTGTGTGCCAAATATATCACAGCCTTTGAATATGGTGTAAGGGATTTAACACTATCTAATGACTTAAATATGAATTGAAATAGACCTCATAAAAAAACTTTGGAATTTCCATTCCCTAGGAGAAGTGTGGAAATATTATTTGAAACCTACAGTAGATGGGGACTCACTTTTACTTGGAGATTTCACAGAGGATAAAATTTTCTACCCTTCTATGGATTTTTTAATGATCAACCAAACAATTTGAATGTTTTCCATGTTGATTTTACTTAATCAATGGATTCATTAAAATGAATTCTTCCACCTAAATAGGTAAGTTTTGGGGTCCTTCTTTAAAGGGACAAGGGCTAAGTTGATTAACCCATAATCCTTATTAATCTTGATAAATGGATAAAATAACTCATCCATGAAATATATAGATAACCCATTTAGTATTGTATTTATAATTAAGGGTCATGAACATGTTTTAAAGGGAATTTGACAAATAATTATGAGACCACGATATATGAAATATCATCCCCTTATAGTGAAAAGTGGACGTCAAATTGTAGGTGAACTTGAGTATAAGGATGATATTCTATTTTTTATGGAATTGTGATGATGTATATACATAATGGAGATATTAATGTATCGCTTCACATGAAATCATTGAACCTAGATCATGAGAGACTGTTATATATTTTTTAGGAGTGCTTGATATTCATCCTGGTTATTGTTCATTCCTATAAATAGTGGAATGAGTAAAACATGGGGGACATTGAGGGATTGAAAATGTAAAATACATGTTTTAACCTATTACATTACTGGGTTTTAATCATCCTAATAGTGGTGATTTATGTTGTTCCATCAAATTATATTTCCTAGCATGAAGATTCTATATTGATGTGGAGAATAAATTCATCCAGAAATTTTTAATACAAAGGTAACTCCTCTAGTTTCAATTGTTTAATAAGGAAAAATGTTTGTGATTATCCCATTATAGCATTATAAATGATAAAACTTATGTTTAAATAGTGCAGGATCACTTCCCATTTTTCTTATCATTGATTCAACATCATATTCATGAGGATATACTTCAAGGCATAGATATGAGAGTTAAATTATACCACATAATGATGAAAATAATGTTGTAACATAAGAACCAAAATAACCAATAAAAGGCATTACTTATATATTAGATAATATATATCCTCTGTGTGAATCATCATTCCACTAAATTAGTATATAATATTTTATTTACCCATAATATTATTTTTGACTAATAAGGAATTGACATATTGTTCTAGAGCCATCACTTGTATGATCAAATGATTCCCTTGGATAGGTGTCCTAAAAACAAGGGGATGTAGTAAGTGTAACATGATTTTATAAATATATCCATGGATTTATTCATCCCCTAGTATCTATTTCTTTTCTTCATTAACTTTAAAGTAGTTTTATAGTTTCATACTGGGTTGGCAATATGATAGTAGATCTAATCCTTTCACCCTTGTATGCCTTATAACACTCACATATTTCCTTGGGAGGATATATATGATGAAATTAATTTAATTTAGGTCAATTTATATATCCATATATTATGAAATGCATCCAAATAATTTCCCTTAGGTGACCCTAAATGCAAACATCAAGAGATTATCCTGACGTTTTTGGTGAAAACCACATAGAATACCTTCTCAAGATCATTGAGGTAGCCCAATATTTGGATAGATTTGAGTACAAAATCTTATTCATTGATCTCCACCATCCTTCCTAGTCAGGTATTAAATATATTATGTGTGGATAACTAATAGGATGCCCTATCATTATTCATGTTTAAGGGAATAACCAAATATAATTATTTTCCATGGGGTTCCCTAAATAAAGTCTCATCTAAATAATCATGATCCATATATATTTAATAATACCCATAATATCTATCCATGAAGAAAAGGTCCTAGAATTTGACAATTTTTTCAATAAATAATAATATTATTGTGAATGAGAATTCATCCTCCTTGTTGGGGAAATTGAGATCATTAGAGTCTTTACATGCCTTGATGTTCCATTATTATTCCCAACTGGGACAATACTGGATAGATAATTGGTATCTTGGACTTTCATGGAGATATTAGATACGATATTCATATCTACTTCAATCTCAAACAATAAATAAGAGGAGTGGTTCATCCCTTTGGGGTAATTTTTATGTCCACAGTGGCCAATTGGAAGGCGCAAACGATGAACAAAAACATATAGATCAATCCCTAAACACTACAGGTTATTCCATGTGAATATGTCACAATTTTTATTTAAAATTAAATATATAATTCTCTCCCTAATTGAGATACTTGATGATAATGATGTATTTTTACCATGGATCTTCCTCGGTTTTGAGGTTCACTTCTATCAGCTCATTGATGGTGGTCGAAACTCCTTCTTCAGATGTAGGATGATTATCATTCAGCAATTCCTCATCATATGTGTGAAGTATGTATTGGGAATATTTATCTTATGGATACAATTTTGTGAAGTAGAATAATCATCTGATGCGGTGGAGAAATCCTCAAATGTATCTTCTTGTCCCCCTATGTTACAGAGGCCATGTGGGTGGATGAAAAAGATTTTTTCCTTTGCGATCTTCACCAACATGACCAACCCATTATTTTAAAGTATCATTTTTTATCAACAACCAACCATTTATCATAGATCTTGAGTATATATGTGTGAAACCTCTAGTGATGTGAGTAAAGTGAACTACTCGATGTGTGTTAGGGGGTCTTCATTTAGCTTTAGTCTCACATTTCCTTTAAATAAAAAATATGTGGTTTGGTGGAAATAATTCATATTTATAATGGTGAAGTGGTGTCTAAGTATTAGGTTTATCTCTTTAAAAATTGTATTTTTAGTAGTAAAATACTCTTTAATTCATCTTGGGGGTCCATTGAGGTGGATTTGATGTCATTAGGACAATTGAAGAACTTGGTTCTTTTGAACTATGTACATTTACATTCCTCTTATAATACCCAAAATCAATGTAATGGTTTTCACATGAGTCAAAGGGGGAATAACCCCCATGATGCACTCTAACTTGAATTGGGGGGGGGGGGTACTTGAGGCACTCGTGATATTTCAAAGGGATGAATACTTGTAGGAGCATCCAAGGCCTTTTTAGTAAGGCGTTCAAAGTTGTTTCTTCTGATACTTCCATGAATTGGATATGACATACCTAATAAAAAATGATCCTTAAATTGGATAATACTGTTCTTATTATGATCACACATATAATAAAATCGAATTATTAGGTTGTATGGGGATTAATAATCCACTACGTACCCTAAATTGTGAAGCAGCCCGGTCTCGATGAGATTGGTTACTAAATGATTTCCATCAAGAAGCAGTAATTATTAACAAAATTGTGATTTAATGAGAAGTTGGGGTATTATGTGGAAATAAATGAATACACCCTCATCCTCCCCCATTGAAGAGATTTAGTCCAAAAAACTCATCATATTAACCTACTTTTTTTCATGTCAACTTCAATAGCAGTTAATTTTGTCTCAAAACTGAGGGATCTTCAAGGATGCATTGACAACCTCATAATGTGACTATGATTTAGATAGTACATCATGTATTGACATAAATTCGGGGAAACTATTTTGTTTCTTGAACATATCATGTATTCATTCTGGGGTATGTTTATACTCTTAAGGCTTCATCCCCTAACTTGAAGTGTGAAGGGACCAACTAGATAAGGATAAAGTTCCAAGTTCAAACCAACCAAATTATATTATCTGTTGGATGGTTTTAGCTCATTTATGAGATAAACCAAACAAATTGGAGGAGAATCTACATTGAAGTATGATACTAAAAAAGTCTATTATTTCTATGTTCAAATGAATTGTTCCATTTTTATCTCATTCTTATAAATTTTTTTTCCAGGATAGTACATTTACTATGATCCTTTTCTCAGGTATGTCTCCCGTTTTCCATGGTGTATTTGTGGATGGATTCTCAAGGATCCTACATATTTGATTCAACCTTGGGCTAAAATTAATATTCCACTAATATTAAGACATTTATTGTGGAATATGGATACATACCATTAGATAATTCCTACACAGTTTTGGTGGGATATATATATTCCCCCCAATACAGTGGGTGTGGAGTCCATTAGAGAGAAAACAAACCTTAGCACTGGTATGGGGTCATGGTTATCTCGATGATAACAAAACTTTATTTATTGCTATATGGAGGGCTGTGAAGATAACGATGTCATTAGAGAGGATTACCATGATAAAGAAGGTGTCGATTGATTCTGTAACACATAGATTATTACATTATCCCCTGTGGTTTACGTTTGGGTATACAATCATCAAACATGAAAAATCCTTAACTTGAGGTCCAAATCTAATTCTATAAATCTTGATCATCATTGGGGGTTGTGTAAATACACATAACATGAACCTATAAATATCACAACTCTAATACTCTGTGTATAATGAGACATACTTTAAATACATGGTTATTACTTCAGAATAGAAGCATACTTATTACAACATATAACAAAACCAAGATAGGACCGTATAGGTATAGTGTCTTTAGAAAATTGGAAACATAAACAACTGGTTCATAAATCATCTACATTGTCTCCCATTTATTTCATCGTATCTAGAGTCCCTTTTGGCATATCCTACTTAATACCCTTCTTCCTAACCTGGGGAAAATAAAACATAAAATAGGGTGAACTCAAATTCTTAGTAAGGGTAAACAAAAGAAATATCAATCATATCATATTCATAAGAACATAACATTTTGAAAATCTTAACCTGCAAAAGAGATCATAATATCATAACATGGGATAAATCATAGTAGTGAAATGTAATCACAATAATTGTAACATAAGACATGAAACTTTGTGGCATACACACACAATCATAGAAAATCATTTCATATTAGTCAAGTCTCATTTCCAAGACCATCATAGTGGACAAAGTCCATTACTGAACCAAGTTCACTCCTTGTTCTAGTCCTGTATCACTGAACCATATTAACTTTCCATTCTAGCCATGTCTTTCTAATGAGATATAAATCTTTACCCAATGCATTGGAGGGAGATATAGGTCCCACCCATCTCATAATGAAACCATTATTATGTGTGCCACAAAATCATAAATCATTCATCAAAGCATAACCCATGTAATAAAAATGGGATTCTTAAACATCATTCCATCATAACATAAACCATATATGAAAAAAGGAAATAATTCCATAATAACATAATAAAATCAATGTAAAAATAGGGATAGAAACAGATCCCGATATTATCTTAGATGGAAAATAATTTTTATAAAACACTTGAACTCCATTTTTGAGGAAAAAATCCTTTTTACTTCAAAAACTTTTTTCCTTTATTAACATGTCATACAATTGTAAACTAAAAGAAGTTGATTAAAAATAAAATTGAAAACGTGTAAAGGAATATTCATGGATATAATGTTCTATGAAATTATAAAAATCCATTCATGTTGTATAAGATAAAAAAACATTCTTCTCGTACTTTGGCCGGAAAAGTCAAAAAGTACCTTGTACTAAAAACGACAAAAGATCCCTTTCATATCTTTTAATAAATACTCACCAATGGGTAAAATCAGATATAAAAAATTGTAGGAGGATAGAAATAATATTACATATTGAGGAAACATGGATTTGGAAGATAAATATTCCCTAGTAAATTCTGAAGTATAAACAATCTCAGATAAAAATGAGATTGTGATATTTTCCCTTACCTTAGGTCCAATTTTTTTCAAAAGTATCTGAACCTATTGTATAAAGATTTAAATAATTTCATTGAATTATTACAGAATCATAATAATTGTTATGATATCATATATGGTCATATTATTATCTTCTTATTAATAATATTTCATTGCTACTTGTTATTCGGGTATTCATTGCTTTATGTTGTTATGCATGTTTTGTTGAATAAATTCTTATTATTCTTTTTAGGTTATAGATACCTCATTTCATGAATGGTATTAGTGTAATATATATCATATTTATTCATTAAATTCATTTGCATAATCATTATTCAATGAAGATTATGTAGAATGAGTCGCATCACATCGTGGAGACGGTAGGCCGTATGTACGCATGAGCGATGATATCGTTCCCATGATTGTGGAATTGTATTGAAGTCATTGTATACTATTTTAAGAATCAATATCACTTTACAATAATAATATATAGTTATTATTTACACCATTATACCCATCCAAGTAAGGTGGTGGTGGAAAACAGATTACACCACGGCGTGGAGACGGTATTCAGTACGTACGCACGCACGGTGATTTAGTTTTCCATAGGATTGATTGAAGGTGAAATAGGGTTGTTTCATATTTATAATAACATATCAGTATATTAGTGACACTGATATTATTTCTTCATAATTAAACAACTAAATAAGAGGAAGTATAAGAAGAAATTAATTTGAAAGAAACGGTAGTGGATATTACCTCTTCTTCAACACGCCTCTTTGAAACCTCATTTTATGGCACCAAAATTGGTCTTTCAAGAAGACCAGGACCTCTAGTATGTTTCTAGGGAAGTTTATAAGGGATATGGAAAGGGTTTTTCTGATATTTAAGGCTCAAAATTGTGTGAGGAGGAGAGGGAGGAGCTGCCCTTTTATAAGGGAGGAGGGGGGCACCTTATGAAAAAATTAAAATATTATTTTATAATAAATTCATATTCGGTTTATAATAGCTCCAAATTGATTTATTTAGAATATAAAATGGGTATGGGTATAAATAATCTTTACCAAAGTGTTTTAGTCTAGTTTAGGTTACTATTTTAACCTTATAAGTTAGATTTAACTCTAAGTTAAATAATTTATCTTTTACCGTGTCTTCTTGTTTTCTGACACTATATGGTTAATAAACATACTATAAAAGCCAAACGATCCCCAAGTGGTAAATTATTAATAAATATAACCTTATCTAAGTCATTTGGCCGAACCTTATATTTTTAGGAATAGAATAAAAATTAATAATATAATATTTCTTTTAAAAACTAATTTATTTCAATTTTGAAACTATTTGGTATTTGATTATTTTTAAAATCATAACAGAATTATTTGTTAGAAAAATGTTAATTAAATCAATACTAACATGTCATATTAACCTATAAAATTAGTTTAACTCATAAAAAGTCTAAAATTACATTTTTTGGGTATTTATAACATCAATTATCTTAATATTTCATTAATAAGGTAGTTACTACATCATCATTGTGTCATAAATAAATTAAATTATTTAATTTCTAAAAATTATAAATAAAATATTATTATATAGGAAATATTTTTATATTTTTAATTAATATTTATAATTTAATTTATCTTATGTATAACCTTATATTAAAAATGTTTTAGTTATTAAACTTTGATTTTAACTCTTTTAACTCTTCTTTAAATAAAATAACAATAAGTGTCCTAATCTAATTCAAGAGGACCTAAATGGTAATATTTTATTACTAAGGTTATTTTTGGTCTAATTAAACTTATCCAATAAAATTAGTACATGTTTTTCGGTAATAATAATATCATTTTCACCCTTAATTACCCTATTTACTTTTAACTGTGGTAAATTAAGGTAAAAAGTTACTATTCACAAAAAATTATTTTTATCTTATTGAACCACATCCTACTCCTTGATATTAACCACATCTCTCGGATTTTTGAAATTATACTCATAGAAGCGGTAAAATTAAGTTTTATGTAAATTTGACAATTCTCCTAGGAGGTGGGTAAAAGACGGTGAAAATTTCAATAAAATTTTTATATATCTAAAATTATTATTAAATGACTCCTATGAATTACATTCAACTAATATAGGTATTATGTATCAATTTTGACCTAAAATAAATTTTAATAAAATAAAGAATTATTTAAATAAAAATTTGGTTTTTAAATTGTAACTGAGGGTTTTCACTGTTCATCAAAAATTGAATTTTTTTAGAAAAATACCAAAATTCACTCTATGATAATTTCGATATTCTAAATCCAACAATGAAGTCCATTTTGTATGATAAAATTTATAAAATTTCAACAAGTGGGTATTACTATTCATAACGGCTAGTTTATATAATATTTTAATAGCATATCGTTGTTTAGTGAAACTCGGTATTACGTACAACACATGCTATTGTGGAAGGTCTCGATTGCGTGTAAAGTAAGCCAAGATAGTTTTGTGTGTAATGAAAGATTCTTTTGATGTTGCGTATAACATAATACATAAAAAATATACTTCTCATAAAATATCAGGGTGTTACACTACGATCTACCATGCCCTGGACTAAATTATTGAGGATGAATAATTCTTAAATGTTGTATTTTTTAAACTTATAGTAGTGAATGTAGTTGGGATAGTTTTTCAACGCATCATCTTATGGATTATTGATTTTTAGAAGCTTGATAATGTTATTTTCCATAAAATATATGAATAATTTTGGAATTTTATCATCCAGGACGGATTATTCCTTATATTTCTGATTAATGGGTCGGCTTCCTATCCCTAATGGGAGCCTATGGTAACATTTTCGACCTAAGATTGTTGCTGATGAGGCATGTTATGTGGGGATACCGATAGTTAGATCAACTACAGTTCTATATATTTAATAAAAATATGTCTCTTCTATTTATTATTTTTGTGTAATAATGGGAGGTAGAAGAAGAGAACATTTCATGGTATATAGAATAGCTTCCTCTAAACATTTTTCCTTCTCAATAAACTGTCAAAATATATCTACTTACTTTAGGGTGATCAGAATCATGGTTATATCATCATATAAATTCTTCACATAGATTCCAGACAACTATTACCAGGAGAGGTAAATATTGAGGGAGTATATAGGGATTTTCCACTGAGTAATGCACTTGATGACACAATTTTTATCCTACTTTTTACACATAGAGAGGCTGGTGATAATTGATCTACATAGGGTGGAGATGAATTGTTAAATTATATAATATGAATATCCTCCTAGTTGGTGATGGATCTAGGTGCCATATTTTTATACCAGATAAAGGTAGGTCTCTCCAATATTTGAAAAAATTGGAGAATCTCATCTACCTCATGATTCTTTGATGTTTGAATCATTAGACAACACTCAGTGGTAAAGTGAGTGATGTGATTCTCAATATCACTTATTCCATTGAATGAATAAAAACATGGTTGGAGAAATTTCATTATAGGTGAATGTGATCCACAGATTTTAGATATGTCTTCCATTAGGGATTTACAATAGAATTATTTTTCTCCCCGGGATATAAGTTAGTGAAAAAGTTGATTATAATTTCCCAATTCCAAACACATTTCCTTTATGTTTTACCTAGTCCTAGAGTTTTCTATGGGTGAAGGGGTCCTCCTTTCATTAATGTTCTCTAGTAATATCTTGGTCTCATGATAGCTGGTTGGGTCACGGTATTAGTCATTCAAGAAGGTTGGATAAGGTTAGAAATCATGACTTCATGTTAGAAAACAAATTAATTCACAATAGTAGGTTGGATGATGGTAGTAGTAAAAATAGTATGTAGGATCGTGATAACATTCACAATATTAGGCTGTCTTATTGTAGAAGTCACGATAGTTGGCTAGTATCATAGTGGAGTTTTAACTCCTGGGATTATGTTTCATCATGTTAGCATATTAGTATCAAGGTAATAGGTTGGTCTCAAGGTAACATGATAGCTCATGGTATTAGGTTTTCTCATGGTAAATGTTTGCTATCATAGTAGTGTTCACTATATTTGGTTGGATCATAATATTATGTTAGTTCATGTTGGTATACCGGTCTCAAGATAGCCGGTTCGTATCACAGTAGTAGGTTGGATCACTGTGGTAGGTGGTCTCATGGTAGAAATTTATGTACACATAATTAGTCATTATATAAAGTTGGTATCACAACAATAGTCTCGATAATTGGTTGGCACATGGGAGAAGTCATCGTAGAAAGTTGGTCTCACTATATCAGTTTGACCTTGTTGTCCAATTTATAAAAATTTCATTTTTTTACAAAATTTTATAAATACGAGTTTTTATGGTAAATATGTTTTTAATGCCTTAAATAATGTATATTCTGGTTTGTTAAAAGATGATTTTTTACCCTCAGTTTCAGAAAATATTGAATCTTTTAATATATCTATTTTTTGGATGTATGAAATGAGTTACATCTTAATGGTCAATTATTGTTTAATATGATGGAAATTATAATAAAGTTGTATCCTTAATTGAAATTTTTTTAAATTTATTTCTTTGAATCTTTTCTTGTTTTCCTCAGTTAGATAAGAATAAGCATCGTATTACTGGACACTGAGAGTCACTTGAAACCTTGAGAGCCATTGTGTTTGTGTTTTATGCATGCTTGGTTGTTTGGTATGTACCATCTTTTCTATAGAATAAATTCACATTTTAGGCACAAAATTATTCCATTGTTTCCCTATTTATCTAAAAGAGTTCATATTTTTTAGATCCTATATCTTTAAGACAGAAAGACATTAATATCACCATCTTCTATTTTTCTTGTTATTTGTTTAGCATGTTGTGCATATTCTTATAATGTTAGGGGATTATTGGATTATCCTATTGTTTTTGTAATCATTAAAATATCATAATTTATCTCCTCTAGGGATGGTAAGATTAAATATAAAAAATATTAAAATATATTTAATAATTATCGTTGGTTTTAGCTATAGTGGTCACATGAGTTTCCCACGATAATAATGGTTTACTTATTGTTTTTATATATAGTGTGTCATGTGTTCTTATGATATGATTTATAATTTTTTATTCCTTAAAATGTAAAAATATTGTAATAACGGTAAGTCTTGTTTTATAATTAAAAAATAAGAATGTTAATTTAGATTTTTCTTCCTTGTAGTTTTTTGAAACTCTAAGTGATGTGTGAATACATGAATAAATAATTTTTGTAGCTGCTAATAGGTAAGTCCTCAGTTTACCTATGGTTGTAACCTATGATAATTTAATCTAATAAATTATAATGGCAATGAATTGGTTATTGAAAAAGATAAATGTTTGGGGTTTATCAAACCAATTTTTTTTAAATGTCAGATGATTTTTTTTGGGACAATATTCCATATCAAATATTTTCTAATTCATTGATTCCATTTTTGTTTTAACTAGTTGATAATCCTTACTTTATGAAATTATTTTATCCTATTATAGTAGATTATTTGGATAAATGAGGTTAGGGAGGCCCAAATTAGTGTTAATAGTTGGCGTTGGTGATGGATGGATAGATGCGTGGGGATATGTGTGGTGGTGTCAGTGATAAAATTGGGATATTATAATGTGTTGAAGCTAGTATTTCCCATTATTATGATATAATCTAGGATTATTTATTGAGAATTAATTTTATTAATGGCTAGTTATCCAAGTTATATATTTCTAAATTCATTTCCTTGATTCTTGTTACTGCTTGTTGTGATTGGATTATGAATCTTTTTGATAACCTATGAAAGGTCATAAAGTACCTATAAATTATTCATGATGATGAATAATTATTTTTAGCCTATTGTGTTGTGTGTATTATTGAATTTTTACTATTTATAACACATGAAGAACCAAGCAATTGGTAAGATTATTTCTGTGCGGAATAGTATTTGGTTTATAATAAATATAAATAGGAAATGGTATAACATTAATTAATTGATAATAAATTTACAATGTAACTATGTAATGTCTAAAATAACGAATTAAATGAAGGTATATTGTAATTCATGTAAATTTATATGATATTTAGTCTTTAGCTATGGTTTTCGGGTGTCCAAGATATAATAGCTACAACTGAGGTTAAGGCTATGTGGTTTCACATAACATTTTTTTGATCTATATATATTCTTGTGATATTTGATTTCTTATGATATTCCACTCAGGTTGGTAGGAAGATGAAACCGAGTGGCCTCTAGTAGGATTCATTCCTCAATATGTAAGATGGTGAGTAATAAATGGTTGAATACCCCCTTTTCCCCAACACTCTTCTCCTTGTAGTTTTATTTGATATTATATAGGTTGGTCAACATTCTCCAATATATGAGTGCATAGGGTTGTAATAACTTTCCATTATTTTAGTAATATATATCTTCATATTATTATCATATGGATTTATATATGCAGTTTATGTGTGGTATGTGATTGATTGGTCTATAATACAAGATCTACAAGCTGTAGTGGCTCTAGAGACTACTCAATTACTATCTCAAGATGTGTATGATGTGATTCATGGAGTGTAGGATAAGTGGTGATGATGAGATCTTTGGATTTTTGGGATTTATGGTATGATACATTTTCCCATGTGTATTTGGTTAGGGTTTCTTTTGGAGAAAGATGGATCAAGACATGTGACGTTGGGGTAGAGGGGAAAACTAGGGGGAAGTGGCAGTGGGGTACCTTCATTGATATTATGTTGGTCATTATATGATTAAATGCATGAGATACTTGGTGACAGATACACAGAATGTCAAATAACATAGTATACATATTTAGGTGATTAGTTAAATTCACTTGTTGTTCACTAGGATTTAGTATTCTTTCTTTATATTCTTCATCAGAGGAAATGGGGAGGATCCAATTTAGTATACATGTTATCTTCACCATACATATATGAACTATTTTTAAGGTCTTTAGGATCTTGTTGGTGATTGGGATGGACTTTAAAAGAACATAGAATTGTTAAGGATCTTCTTGGGCTTCAACGTCACTACTAAGGATTTAAATTTGGAACTTGTAGTTTATTTAAAGTTTTTTCTATATGTATGAAATTAAATGAATGTATTTTGGATGTTTTATTTTATCTTTTGAAATAGTTTTATGGTGGTTTTATATTTTCTCACTTTAATAATGTTCTTTTTAGAGTTTAATTAATCCCATGTGTGTATATGGTACACATTCAATAATTGTCATCAATCAATGGACTGTTGAAGGAAGGCATTAGGAATCACTATCAACATTCTCTAAATGTTGTCCTAGTATGGGTACATTTGGGTGGATGAGGTCATGGAAGAGTGGTTTCAATGGTTGAATTTGAGGGTTATGATAGAGTTTAGAGTTAGTCAGAGATAGAGACTACATGGGTTGGTAGGTAAATTGTTTTATTTGAGTTTATAATGAAATGGAAACAAGGTATATCAGCTAGGACATAGGTATTTATGGACCCATATTGTTTAATTCATGGACCTTTAAAATTACTAAGGCTACTAAGAAAATTGATTTTTGTTGTAGGGTAGTGACCTAATAAATTATCATGAATCATTCATATTTTTTCCTATGATTGAATGGGTTGACCATAGGATAATATTGAATGTTAATAAAATAATTTATCTTAAATATTCCATATCACAGGTTTATGATCACCTAATTTTTTTTCCATTATAGGTTTGGCTATAGGAAGATGTCATCATATGGTTTGTACTAAATATGTTTAGTAAGAAGTTATAGTAGATCTCCAATGGGTATAGGATCGTGATGATGAAATTTGAATCAGAAAATCAGAGAGTTTAGTGAAATAGTTGTCAAAATTATGTGGGATTTCTTTTAAACTAAGTGATCGGAGAATGGTTGGTGGAGGTGGAGACAACCTTTAGTTTAATCTGTGATTGGAAATATAATTGGGGTACTTTGGTCAGGGTGATGTTTCATGTAGTAGTAAGGAGGGGAAGGTTCTTGTTAATTTGAGAACATGAGGAGTTATTTTTCTTATGTGTATTTTTTGAGACTAGTTTTGAGATGGGTTTCTTTCTTCAACCAAAATGGCGATCAGTCTCTAGGAGCTATTTACCCTTCGATAGGGGAGCTCCAACATGTGGTAGTTTGGGACCCATTCCATGATTCTTCTCTAACATGATTTAGACTATTTACATTATGAGGATGCTAGGAAAATGAATTTTGAAGAATCTTTATGTCCAATGATCTGATGCTAGGTTAAACCATTTTTTCTCTTGACATTTCACAAGGTACTAGAGAGAGTAGGGTTTGTTGAGTTGATTCTAGTCAAGAAAAAATCTCTATGAGGAGGGAATCACTAAGATTATTCTTCAAAGGAGATGTGTTCCAAGGTTACCATTTTCTTATATGGAAGAGTTTTTGGATATCTAGGGTAGATCTCATCCCTCTTCATCTCATTTCTTCTGAGGTGGTGGCTCTCAATCCTCTTTCAATTGATCAAACTTTTTTTTTCTTATAGAGGAAACGTTCATAGGTGGTGAGAGTGCCCAAAATTTATGATTAGGTAATTTGAAGTAGGTTTTTAACTTCATGTTCTACCATACAAGTAGTTTCAGTTGAGGTAAAAATAACAAGAAGATCTAGATTTGGACAATAATTTAAGATATATGGTAGAGAGAGGAAAACCTCTAGATACTCCTTATCTATATAAAGGAGAGTACGGACATAAAGGTAGTTCTCATCAAGGTTAGAGTGGTATTGGAGCACACCATGATCTGATTCATTATTTATAGTTTCCACCAACATGGGAGTTAGATGTTTTTCAAGGACCCCTTTAAATTTTTTTCTATATTGGTGCATTCTTTGTTTGATTTGGGGGATACACACCCCTTTATATGACTTTCTCTATTCTCTATTTGGTCTAGATGTGGAAAGTCTCCAAGTTCCCATAGCGATGACTATACTAGTTAAAGTTAAAGGTTATTTTTATGTTGTTTGTAGAGACAATGAGTTAGGGATTGTGAAACAACACTCCTAGGGAGACTCCTAATGTTTATCGATAACACCATATGACATCATCCTCATCATGGATTGGGTGTATTCATTACATGATATCGTCGATTACATTTGGATAAATATGATGTTATTTGATTCAAATAGAGAGTTTATCATGTTCCTTGGTGACTGATCCCTTGGATGGTTCAGAGGTGTGTTATATCCTTATCTACCTTGATGACCGAGTTGATGCTGAGTTTGCTGAAGGTTCAATCAATGTTGTTTTCCCAGGTTTGTGGATGAGTACCCTGATGTTTCTCATGAAGAGGTTGTGGAATTACCCCCTCAATAGGAGATCAAATTTGGAATATATCTATATCCAAGATATTATATGATCTCAAGGTCTCTGTATAGAATGGTTCCTCCTAATTTATGTGAGTTTTATGTACACATCAATGATATTTTTCAGTGAGGTTTTTTCAGTGGAGTGTTCCACCTTAGGGTGTACTAGTTATATTTTTAATGAAGGTATATGGAAGAATTCAAATCTATATATATTATGATCAATTGAATTAGGTGATAGTAAATATCATCTATCCTCTTCCATATATTGATAATCTATTAGATAAAAAAAATGAGGGAGTTGGTTCTTGAAGGTCGATCAATGATTGAGATATCATCATATGCAGGTAAAGGATGAGAATATTTTGAAGATCAATTTCTGATTTTGTTATAGTCATTATGTGTTTTTTGTAATTTAATTAGGTTTTATGGATTTCTCATCTGTTTTCATGGGTTTGATTAAAACAATGTTCCAAGAGATCCTGAATCAGTTTGTTGTGGTTTCTATTAATGTCTTCCTTGTGTACTCCATGTCTGAGGAGGAGTAAGTAGAACATCTATGATCAGTTTTGGGAGTTCTTCAACATAATTAGTTATTTGGGAAGTTTTATTGGTCTAAATTATAGGGTCTTTATGTTCATTTATTAGGGAATATCATATCCCATCTCGGTCTAGTCTCTAATATTTTGTTGTCCCTAGAGGTCGTTTATTGGGAATCCTCAAAGACTGGTTCAAAGGTGTGCAGTTTCCATTGTCTTTTAGGACACTATAGGAGGTTCCTTCACTACTTCGTTTATATTTTGATTCATCATTCACCCTATACTAGAAATGATTAGGTATTTTTAAGGACTAACCAATGTCAGAGAGCATTTGATAATCTTAGGGAGAAGATAATTAGTACCCCTTTTCTTAATTTTCCAAAAGATACAGTTCAAGTTGTTTTTTTCTTGGATATTTCACTTATTAGCTTCTAAATTGTGATGATGTGGTATATAGAAGTCATTTTTTATAGGTATTGTTTGATATTACCCCCCTGATAATTAGATCCTTATGTATGAATTGTACTCACATGACCTAAACTTGAAATAGTGACAGTGGATTGAACTCTGATAGGACTATAAATTTCGGATTTCACATACACTATGGAAAGGTGATGTTTTTTACGATTGATTTAGTAAAGACATGTAGTGATATTATACATCATTGTGGAGATTGTTAGATTTTGATGGAAGATATATCAACAATGAATTTATTTGTGGTAGAGTTTGGTGGAAAATAATGACTTTTTCATATGATACTGAAATTGATATTAGTGAATTTGGTGGAGGAATCTCAACTGGGGGGTTTTGAGGTGTAGGTCTGCTGGGAGTACATTGTCTATGATGATTCACCTAAAATTTGGTCTGAGAATTATCATTACCATGTGCTGATTTTATAGAAACTTTTTTTCCTTTGGTGATTCATGAGGTGGTTCTCGGTGAGTTCCACAACTCACCCTTAGCAGTACACCCGATTGTGAAAACAATGTACCATGATTTGACATGCGGGTTTTGGTGGGCTAGGATGAAGAGTTTAGTTTTTGATTTTATATATAGATGTTTATTCTACTATATGGGGAAATATAAAAACCCTGTGTAGCGACCCAAACCTTTATAAATGAAATTATCATTTTAAAATAGTAAATACTTTATTAGGGAATGAAGTTATAGAAAGCACATGAACTACTTTGGTCATATTATAATGTTATAAGTTATATCATGTTGGATTTAATAGAAAATTAATCATCATAAACATTGATATTATATCCATTACACATATATTTTATGATTAATATATATATATATATAGGGTTATGTTATTTCAATTATGAACAGAAAATTGATGTGATGACCTAAACACGTAGGATCGTACCCCATGAAGCCCATTTATCAGAGCTTATGAGGGAGGAAAAATATTGGTGGTTTTTCCTTGATAAGGACCAAGATGATATTGAACAACTGACGAATGAGAAAAAAACCATTTATGATATAATTTCGAGCTCATAGATATCACGACCCAAACTATTGTCATCAAACCACACCCTGAAAATATATCCACTGTACACCTTACAGTTAAGGCATTAACTGGTGTCACAAAGGTCTATATATCTATACCATAATAGCATGAATTTTAATTATATTATTTTCAATAAAAAATGATTATATTTACCCCATTTTGATTATATGTTTTAAATTATTAATTAATGAGTTTGAAAAAAATTAAATATTGATATGATGAAACACCAATTGTATCGTTGAGAAATATAGGGTTTCAATCAAGACACTATTCTTTGATGAATTCAAGAATTTATGAAAAAGTTCATATATTAATAAATTATTTTTATAAAATAATATTTATTGAATATAAATGTTAATATTTTTTTAAGAAATTAAATATACTTTTTATAAGTCTTAGAAAACATTTATTGTCAAAAATACCAGTGTTTTTAAATTAATGGGTATTTTTTAATTAAAAGTGTAAATTATCATTTTTAGAGCATAATTTGTGATAAAATAAATATTATTTGGGAAATTAAGAAGTAAAAATTATCCAATAGTGAAATTTTATTAATTTTCTGAGATAGTCGAATTTTTGGGAAAAAATTAAATACGATACAATTATATGATATGTATGATGACATCATAAAGTCCAAAAAGTGATGTAATTAATTAAATATAGAAAATCCACGGCTAAAATTATGTTTTTCCTTTTAAATAATTTTTTTTAAATTATTTGATTAATTTTTTGAGTCCATAACGAATCCTCAAAAACCTGTAATATATTTAAAGGTTTTTAAATCAAATCTTTATAAACATTTCTCATTTTCACATCACTAAGGGAATTATTTTAATTTTTTTATTTAATATACATATAAAATAATTAAAAAAATCAATTTTCTATAAAAAATGGGAAAAAATTATAAGGACTGTGTTTTTTATTACTTCATCGTACAGATTCCAAAACAGATGTTTGGAAATTAATAAAGATTTATCCTCCCTTTCTCTATATAAACCCACCTGACCTCCCATTCATCTTCAATCAAAACTATTATAGAAAAACATTAATATATCTTTCCCCCTCTATATACCACCCAATGTGCTCCCAATATCTTATGAATCACTTCCCATTCTTTTAGAAGTACCATGTCAAGGGAAGAGAACCTCTCCTACTCCTCTTTCCTCCTGAACATTCATTATATTATTCCTATTGATTTCCATTTTTTCATGCTGTGATATGTTTTTAAACATCCCTATTACTTTAATTATGACTACCAATATATTATATAACCATTTTATGTTAATTAAACCCTTCCATGAATCATTATGTACCCATGTTATGCTTTAGAAATTATCCTTTCATTTTCTCCATGACTATCATTTTTATTGTGAATACCCATCCCATTTCCACTCAATTGTATTAAACTAGATGAACATATCATTCCCTATTTTGGTAAATTCTAGGTATCTAACCCAAAATAATTAACTTTGAATAAAATTATCTGAAATATGATCCTATGTTTAATGATCTTTGTGGAACACTTTTGATTGTATATAACATGAATGTGACTGGGGTTTCAAGAATTATATAGCTCTCCAATATATTGTGTAATATTTTTAACTCATGATAGTACATGTATATTAACTGGGAATTTATATTAAACACACATTGTTTTTATTTATTGGTAATAATCCTTGACTTATGCTTATGATATTAGGTTTTATGTTATTATCACATTCCCATGTATACCTTATGTGATCATCTTATATCAGGATTTTATATTAATGGTTATGTTTCCCACCCCTCACATGTTACATTGATACACTTATTCTCTCTCATTTATTGATTTTACATATTCCAATATTTTATTATTCCCTTACAAGGATTTAAATATCACCCCTTTCTTATGCATGTCCACATTTTATCCCGGGCTGTTTTAGAAGATCAATGAAATTTAAGGGCATGTTATTGTGTTTTAGTTTATGTATTTATGTTTATATTTTAATTTTTTATGTTATATACCTAATTACCCAAGAACACTAGGATTAATGATCTTATAGTGTTTTATTATTTATATATTTATGTAATAAATCATTAATTGAAGTGTATTAAAATAGGGGTTTTCATAGTTTCTATGAATGAAAAGTCTAGTTATTTTTGGGGATTAGGATTAAAAAACTCTAGTAAATGCCTTATGGATAAGTATAATCCCTGGAAATCATATGTACATTTTTCTACATATAGATTAATTTTTTACAAAATATACATCCCTTAATAGTTACTACAAGTGGATATGACTCTATTACAGTTATACCTATGGGTAAAAACCTTGAGAATCATGCATTGAGGTATACTAAATCATCAACCGATGCAAGACAATGGGCCTTACTACAAACTTATTTTGACACTCCAGGGGGATATGATTTAATAGATTCCCAATATCCTTATGAATAATTATTAATAGAACGAAAATTCCCATGACATTTAAATTATATAAAAGATCATTGAAATCATAGATCGACACATAGAAGTTCACAGGTTAAGAAATTTATGCAATTTATGAGTTACACCTTCAATGTTCATATTTTCCATTTTACGTGTTTAATATTTCTAAATTTATCTTCTCCTAGAATATTTTGGATTTCATAAATTATTATTACCAATATAAAATATTTTAATGTGGTTCTATCATCAATGGTTTTATGAAATCCTCCATATCATACAAATTTAGTAGAACTATTCAAACACAACATAAAAACATGGAATTATTTTCATTGATTAGGAATTTAAATTGGTAAAGTATTACATCCCTAGAAAATTACTCATCCCCTATCCAAAATTTTGGTATTAACTTCCCAATAATCCTTTTGATACACCCATTAGATGAATTCGATGCTATTCTAGGAATGGATTTGATTTCTTTGTGTAGAGGCAACCAAAATTTCCAAGATAAGTAAATCAACATCTGCATCACAAACCATTCTTTGATTATATTCATTTACAATTAGGATGGTGAACATTATTTGGTTCTAACATGTCAAGAATCCATATGTTTTAATTTCAATCAAGCGTATCCAGTAAAAATGATTAAGACTAAAGAAAATATCGTCATTGATGACATGCCAATAATAATAGAATTCACTGATTTGTTTCAATATGAATTTTTGGGTCTTTCTCTTAGTGGTGAGGTTGATTTTTTTGTAGATATGATACCTATAGCGTTAACAATATCCAATAATCTATATATAATGGTAGTTGTTGAACTTTAGGAGCTGGAAAAAAATTTAAGAGAATATAGTAAAAGGGTTTTCACTCCCAAGTTCTATAACATTGGGTGCACTTGTCCTCTTCATCAAGAAGAAGGATGGGTCAATCCACCACTGAATTGATTTTAATTTGCTCAAAAAGGCCAGGATAAAGAACAAGAATCATCTACCATTGATTAATGAGTAGCCCGATCAGCTATATGGATCTCAATGCTTATCTAAGGTGGATCTACAATTTAGATATTATCAAGTATAGGTGAAGAATATAGATATCCCAAAGAATACTTTTCATACGAAGTATGGGAATAAAGAGTTCACAATTATTCTATTTGGAATCAATAATACCTCAAAAATATTCATGGAATTAATGAATAGATTCATTATGGATTTCCTTAATAAATTTTGTGTAGTATCTATAGATGATATTGTTATCTAATTCAAAAGTTAAGTGGAAAAAGGAGTATTTAAATACAGTACTAAATACCTTACATATGTAAATTTTATAAGAAAAGTATTGTAATGTCAGTTTTGGTAGGATAATGTTACTTTCGTGGGGCATGTCATCACTAAAGATGACTTTATAAGGTTTGGAAATTGGATATATGTCCAATAAAAACTAAATCTGAGGAGGGAACTTCCAGGTGATTTCCAAAACATATAATTCTATATTCATCAAGGTTGATAGAAAATGTATATTTATTTGAAGGAAAAGATCTACTGGGATTACATAAATATGGAGATTGACGAATTTGTTTCAAGATTGTTGATATGTAAACAAGTAAAGGATAACTGAAATAATTTTAATGATACAATCGAACTATTTACAATAATGGTAATGAAATGGGAAAACATAACAATGGATTTCATCATTGGAAAGCCCACAACCCCAAATGAAAATTACACTATCTGTGTGGTAGTTGATCGACTTACCAATTCAATTCATTTCATTAATATCAAGTAATATTTTTTTCATGATAAAATCTCCATGATATATATTAGTTAAATGGTATGACTGAATGCAGTTACACTCCCTATTATACCTGATTGAGATCCATGTTTTAAATTGAGGTGTTAGATAAGCCTTCATCAAGCATTGGATACATAACTAATCTTCGACACTACTTATCACCCTAAAAAAGATGGTCAGTTTCATAGAACCACTCAAACTCTAAAGGAAAAGTTGCGATCTGGTTCAATGGATTCACTGGTATGTTGGGATAAACATCATAACTTCGTGGTGTTTTCGTATAATTAAATCATTATAGAACCCATTTATTGGAGATGTTCAATGTCATTGAGATCATGTCTCAAACTATATTAAATTAACCACCCCATGAAAATCTCACAATCACACAACTTATCTTTAGGTAAATTACCGGAGTAATAAAGGAATATGAATCAAAACCATAATTGTAGATATTTTAATATTTTAATTTCTAATAATAAAATTATTATATTTTTCCTTTTTAATATTACTTTTTAAATGATTAAATATGAGTTAGATAAAAATTAGATTTTGGTTCAATGAAAAAATATACTCATGGGAAATATAGAATTTCAAACTAGACACTCATTTGTGATGAGTTCTATAATTTCTTAAATATATGATATATTAATATAATGTTATTATTAAATAAAAATAAATCTATATAAATTATAATATAGTTTTACAAAGTCAAATATAATTTTTATAAGGGTCAAAAAATGTTATTGTCAATGAAACTAGTAGATTTTAATTAATAGGGATTTTTGTTTTAAAAGTTTAAATTCTAATAATTATTGAATTATTTTATAAAAATAAATTTTATATTTAATATTAGATCATCAAATTATCCAATGGTTAATTTTTCATGTTTTTTTATATAGTGGTATTTTTGGTTAACATTAAATACTGTATAAATATAAGATATATATTATGAAATCCTAAAATCCCAAAAGTGATATTATAATTTCAAAAAAGAGTATCCAGGAAAAAAATTATGTTTACCCTTTAAAAATATTTCTCTTTAATTTCTTTGAAAATTTTTATAAATCCCAATGAATTCTCCAAAACCTATATTATATTTTCTGGTTATAAAATAACTTATTTATAAACATGACTAACTTCCACATAACCTATGGAATTATTTTAATGTTTTTAGATATTAGGCTTATAAAATATTGGAAAATAAACCTCATTGGTATAAACCATGGTAATAAAATCTTCCATCAATCTTTTTGTACCCCAGTTATACTTTCAAAATTATCCTAGGGTTTTTTCAATGCAAAACATTCAAATAATGGATACCCATCACCATTTCCACTCAATGGCATTAACCTAGATATACCCATCCTTTATTTATTTGGTACCTCTATGTATATAACCTATACTCCTTAATCCTGGGATTAAATGTCATTAAATATGATCTGTTGTTGAATGATCTATGTGTCACACTAATTCATGTACATAATATGAAAGTGGTGGGTGGGCTAGAATTATATTTCCATACGATGCATTGGGAAATGCTGTTATCTCAAGATATTACATATATAGTGAAAGAGAGGTTATCTTAAGAACATAATGTTGTGTTTTATCAATGGTTAGCTGTTAATCATGCTTATGATTTCATGTTTTATGTTGTTGCAGCATTCTTAGGTTTTCATTACGTTATCATATTATAACATGATTCAATGTTTATGTTTATGATTATTTACCCTCTTATGATACCCATATATGAATATTCACTAACATGTGTTGCTTTAAAATATTTCAGGATGTGATTATTCTCTTTCTATCTACAAGATATCCCATGTAGTTTTAGAATATCCTGGAATTGTAATGGCATGCTATGGTGTTTTAGTTTATTTCATTGTATTTTTAATGTATGTTTTTATGTTAAGTACCTAATTACCCAATAGAAAAGACCTCAAGATGTTTTTGGGTTTTATTAACTTTATATTTATATAATAATTTATTAATTAAAATGTACAAGAATATGGGTTGTCATACGATATTTCTATTGGGTTAGTTTAGTTGTAATATGTTCCTTGATGGGAGTGGGATGACATTTCAATATACATAATAATTTGTTAACATTGAAATAATGGAATATTTGATGGTATATTGGTGATAGTGGACCATTTAGTGAAATCATCCGACCTCATTGTGATCAAGGTTTCATGATCAATGGAGGCTTTGTCAAGGTAGTATATGGAGGTCGTGGTGAGGATACATAGAGTCCCAAGGATGATAATATCTAGTCATGATACTTTTTTAACCTATATGGATTTGAGAGTTCTCCAAAATGATTTTGAATCATAATTGAGGCTTAACACTACTTTTCATCCACAAAAAGATAGTCAGATAGAGCAGATTATCCATACATTTAAAGGCATGTTGCGTACATGTGTCCTGAATTTCAGAGATTCATGGATGATGGTCCTACCTTGGGTCGATTTTCCATAAAAAAATTATTTTTAATATGATATTGGTCTGTAAAAATTTGAATATTTAAATTTCTAGCATATCCATTCTCCATTAAACTGGACTATGTTCCATGATTCAGTAATTCTTGGGCTGAGACTAGTGTAGATCAAGACAAAGATGGTTCTGGTTATTCAAAAGATGATGAAGGTAGCACAAGATCTATATAAATCTAATAACAACTATAGGGTGATATGTATAATGATTAATTTTTGAGATCATGTATTTTGGAAGGTGGATCCTCATTACGGTTAGTGAAGGCTTGGACGTCGGTGGAATATTTCTACCTTCTTTTTTGGGTATTTCAATGTATTGGATCATTTTGGACTTTTGGAGTATCAAATATAACTTACCCCATTGATGAGTTGGATAAAAGATGTCTTCCTTTTATGGTAGATTCACCCATATCATCATGAACATTCTAATGACAACAATTGGTTAAGAATAAATATTGATGATGATATGACCTTCTGGGAGTGGCATATGGAGATACGTGACCTCTAAGAGAATGTGTTATGTGATATTGTTATTCCCATAATTTTTCTCTCTATGAGAAATAGTATCATGGAGGAGATCACTAGGGAATGCGTTTCTTAGATACACACTCAGTATCCTATGTTTTTTAATTCATAGACATTATTTTTTATGATTTTGTTATTAATGTTCTAATTTATATGGATTTTGTAGTCACTCTCTCTTGATGACCAATTTGTGGCCTTGCTTCTATTTGAGAGGTATATCCCCCCAAGTGATTGTTTTGAGGTTTTTTTCGTACTCCTCTAAGTGGGATGGATGTGATCTGGTGATTGTCTGATAATTTCTATCTACCAACTTATGATGTCACCTGATGTAGAATCCTGGTTTCGGAATCCACCCAGAGGTGCCCCGTACCCGGATGGTCACATGGCCTCAAGCGCATTTCCCCAAACGCCAGAGGCTGCCGACTAGCAGCGAGGGCCTTGGGTGTGATATTGGGGAAACAATTACCTCATTGGAAAAGTACACAGAAGAAGTACACAAATACATACAACAGCGGAAGCAGTAAATACCAAACAATAGTAATAGCGGAAGACTGATAAAGGAAACAACTGGAGAAGATTCATATATAAATGATGCATGATAAATATATGTCTAGTAAAATATCCAAAATAGTCACAATGCTAGAATACAATAGTGCTAAACCAAATTTCAAAAGAAAGCAGATAAACTCCTTAGCATCGCAAGCAATAGCTTGGTCCCATGCTCTCTAGCTCCACAACAATCAAGGACATGAAGTAAAAGGGCACTTTCCCTAATCTATACCTGCATCAATATAATCTTTTTGGGCCAAAAAGAATGACCCAAATAGGGTGTGAGACAAAATCCCAGTAAGAAACCCCCCGAAGATCTGTGCATAATAGTCAGTGAATATATGGCCGGTGAAAGTACAGAAAACAGTAAATAGTAAGTACTCGACAACAACCAATCCACAATTTCTAGCATATAATTTACAAACATGTAAACAACCACTCAAGAAAGTTGAAAAATAGGTAACCCCCTGTGTATTTCTCAAATCCTAACCCCTATGGTTCAACCAAAAAGTACTAGCAACCCTATGGGAGTCACACACAGTCTCACCCCTCTGGTTCAGCTAAAGAATTGACTCTCTGGGGAAGCACTCACCATCAATTCCACCTATAGTCTTGTATCGTACGAAAGGTGCTCTAGGGAAGAATTCAACGTCTCATTCCCCCTGTTTCCAATGTCGAGGAACTACATACAATCTAAGGAATCACTCAACATTAATTCCCCCAGTGGCCTCATATCGTATTATAAAGACACTCTGGATAATCTTTTACGTCCATTCTCTCTGTGGTCTACTATACTAGGTTCTCCCGTACCTCTGTAATTCAAATAATCATAGCACACTTATCGGCCAAAGTAACCTTAATAACTATTTGGATATCATTCTAAATCATCTCCACATGAAAAAACAACAGTCACACCATCCAACAATACCAGGCATGGGAAAAAATAGCAGTCAAAAAGGTAACTAATCCCAATGGTCTAGACAGGAAAGAACATGCATGTAAAACACTTCCAAATCCTAATAATTCGCAGAAAACATAATCAAAATCCTCTATTCTAGCATAAAATCAAAGTATGAAACCAATAGGTCTAAATTGGTAAACACGCAATACCCCGTTCAAGGGTATTGGTGGAAGTTTCACGAAATACTCAATTTATTTCTAAATAAAGGCACAAACCGCCTACCTTGATGTTAGGAGATCAATATACTTGAACCAAGAGGCTTGAATCACCTTATAACATCAAAGAACTACAAAAACGTATAAAATGGTCAACCCACGATAACATGAAAAAGAAAAGGAGTTAAGAAAAGATGCTCTAGAAAAAGAGAGAACTCACCGCTACGATTCCAACGCACTCATCGGCGTTCGAATCGGAGGACAGTTGGGGGTTTGGGGCTCATCGAAGTTCAGTGGCTGCTCGGCACTCTCAGACAAAGATGACGTAAAAGAAGTCGATTCTGGTGATTAGATGAGACCTCGGCGCGTTTAATGAAAAAATGAAAGTACATGGCCTCTACTTTTAGAGTACAAGGCGTGTACTAGCCTTTTCCATACTCCACTTTAGGCGGCCTCCACATCACCCCACACGATCGTGTGTGTGGTTATGACACGGCTAGCACACGTCCTCTTGCAGAAATGAAGTACACAGTGTGTAATCATAAAGTACAAGTTGTGTAATTCAAAAATTTCTAGAAACTCATCATTTCTAAAGAACTCCAGAAAAAGGAAAAACATACCTGAAAGGAAGATCCAGGTTCTTATAAACATCCCCCCTTAAAGAAATTCATCCCCGAATTTCCCAAGCATGGCATAGAAGAAGAAACCTCGAACAACTCCAGCCACTGCGATCATACATCAGCCTCCCTCTCCCAAGTCTCATCCTGTACTCGCCCGTGCTGCCATAGCACCCATACAAGAGGAACATACCAGCCACAGAGAACCTTCGTACTGCGAAAAAAAATCTGGATCAGATGTTCCTCGAATGATGCATCCACATCAACATCAACCTCCTTAGGTTGAAGGACATGAGACGAGTCTGAAAAGAAACATCAGAGCTGAGAAATGTGAAAAATGTCATGCATATCCCAGTACCTATGAAATAGATTCAACCAATAAGAAACCGGCCCAACTCTCTCCAACACCTCAAACGGACCAACGTACCTCGGTGAAAGCTTAACCTGTCTCCTAATCCTCCTGTGCCCCAACCTCGGTGTGACAGGAAGGAAAACCTGATCCCCAACCTCAAAGTCCATAGGTTGTCTCTGCTGATCAGCATACCACTTATGTCGTCACTGTGAAGTATCAATCCTCTTCCGAATCAACTATATCTACTCTGTGGTCTCCTGAACAAGGTGAGGTCCCAGTAAAGCTGCCTCTCGAGCCTCCAGCCAACATAAGGGTGATCGACATGGACTACCTTACAAATCCTCATATGGTTCCATCTGAATAGTAACTTGAAAACTACTATTATAGGAAAACTCTACTAGAGGTATCTGATTCTCCCAAGAGCCTCCAAAGTCCAGAATGCATGCTCGGAGCATGTCATCAAGCACCTAAATCATAAGCTCAGACTGTCCATCTGTCTGAGGATGGTATGCTGTACTCAAAAATACCTATATAAAAAAAGCCTTATGAAGCCCCTGCTAGACCCGAGAAGTAAAACATGCATCCCTATCTGAAACGATGATGTGTTGCACCCCATGAAGACATACAATCTCACGGATGTACAACCATCCCAGCTCATCGACACTGAAGGTCTCCTTGATTGGCATGAAGTGAGAGATCTTCGTAATTCTGTAAATGACGACCCATATAACACCATTCCCACAAGGTGATATCATAAACCCTGTCACGAAGTCCATCGAGACGTCATTGCACTTCCACTTAGGAATGGGTAACTACTGTAAAAGACCTACTGGTCGCTGATGTTATGACTTTACCTGCTGACATGTAGAACATCTCATGACGAATCCAAAAACATCTCTCCTCATACCTGGCCACCAATACTAGTGGTGAAGATCATGATACATCTTGGTGAAACCAGGACGAACTACCCAAATAGAGGAATGAAAATCCCACAACAGCTCCTCGTGTATATATTCTAGAACCATACGCGTCTTTGGAAAAGAAAGATCTCATCCTAGCCTACAGTCTATCTAGGAAGAGGGTCCTCTCCTGACATACTCTCTTGTAGGACTAGGCCATCTGAGTTTGATAGCTTCCTCATTCGCACTCGATCAAAAAGGGTAGAGGTAACCGCTACAGATGATTGAAATGTCCTCCCCTGTCTGTCGTGCACCTCTGGATGAATCTCAGAGAACAGAGCCATAAGCTGCCACTCACTACTGGCTTCCTGAACTGCCTACATCTGAGTCCTCTTTCTCAATGAATTAGCCACAACATTGCCTATTCTAAGCATGTAGGAATGCTCAAAGTCAAAAGAGTAAAGGTACCTAACCCTCCTTTGCTGTCAAAAATTTAGATCATGCTGAGTAAAGCTGTACTTGAGACTCTTGTGGTCATTGAAAACCACAAAGTTCTCTCCCAAAAGATAATGTCTCCAACAACATAGGGAGTGAAAAATAACTACCAACTCCAGATCATGCATTGGGTAGTTACTCTAATGTGGCCTCAACTGCCGACACCCGTACATGACGACTCCATCTTCCTGCATAAGAACAACTCACAGCCCGATACCTGATGCATCACAATAGACAATGTATATCTTGCCTGGATCTAGAAAGACTAGTATCTGTGATTAATTCAACCTCCTTTTGAGCTCTTGAAAGGCTGACTCACATGAATCTAACCATAAGAACTTCTCACCCTTCTTAGTGAGACATGTAAATGGTGTAACTTAGCATGAAAAGTCATGTATGAAGTGTTTGTAGTACCCAAACAGCCCCAAAAAACTCCGCACCTCAAATAATTTCTTCGTATTATCCCAGAAAACTACTACACTCACATTCTCTGGGTCCACTAATACTCCTGTTTCTGTGATAACAGGGCCCAAAAAGTGAATCTGGTCCATCCAAAAGTGGCATTTTGAGAGATTATCATATAACTAATGCTCTCTCAGTGTACTCAGAATGATCTTAAGATGTGTGGCATGGTCGTGTTGAGTATAAGAGTACAAAAAGATATCATCCATGAAGACCACCATGAAAGAGACTATGTATGGATGGAACACTAGGTTCATCAGTGCCATGAAAACTACAGGTGCGTTCGTGAGACCGAACAGCATAACCATATACTCTTATAGACCATACCTGCTCCTGAAGGTTATAAGAGGTATATCTGATGGTCCAACGCACAAATGATGATAACCAGATCTCAAGTCAATATTCAACAACCCTAGAACTCTATGAAGCTGATCAAAGAGACCATCAATACTAGGCTAGGGATATTGGTTCTTGACCATTAACTGGTTCAGCTTCCGATAATCCACACAAATCTTATGGGTGTCGTCTGCCTTCTTCACAAACAGGACAAGTGAACCCCAAGGAGAATTACTCAGTCTAATGAAACCCTTTACATGAAACTCCTCCAACTGCTTATTGAGCTCTTGAAATTCATGTGTAGTCATCCTATAAGTAGGAATGGACACCGATGCCACTCTTGGAATGAGCTCAATCGAAAAGTCTACCTCACGCTCCGGAGGCAAACCCAAAAACTCCTCTGAAAAGACATCTCTGAAACGATCCACCACAGGAGAAAAGTATAACCATGAAGTCTTGGTAATCCAGATAAATACTATCAATCTTGGTTGTAACTGCTCCCAACCCATGATGCTCTGGTCCCACTCTGCAAGCTCAGACATCCCACTCACCTTTATGAAGAAAAGATCCACCCTCTAGTGATATGAAACTCACCCTGCGGTGATACCATCCATAGACTACCTGGAAGGGAACTAGCCCATCCATTCCTAGAATGACATCATAGCATGTCATCTATAGGACATAGATATCCCATAGAAAGTGATACCAAGCCACCTCTAGAGGGAACCCCTTGCACTGAAATACACTAGTTGTCCTATTCCCGAATGGTATGTCTAGTGTCAAAGTATTAGTAGAGGAAAAGATGCAGAGCCCAGGGCTCTCCAAAAAATAAATAAAGACAAAGATATGGGAATCCCCTCTATCAAAAAGACAAAATGATAAAACTAAGGCTACTAAGATCGTACCTCGAACTGTAGAGGGTCGGGGATCCTGCTCGTGCTGGGTCTGACCCACTACAAAATCCTGACCTGAACCATGGCCTTGTGACCCTACCTGACTACTCTGAGCTAATCCACCCTGTTTCCGCTGAAATATTGGTGACTAACCACCAAGACCTTGACCTCCACCTCAGACCGTATCACCGGAACAACTCCAGTTCCCAAATTGGTGAGAAACTGGTGGCGTTTCTCTTCAATGAGGAGTCATGGATGAACCCCTTTCACCAGCTAATGGTGATAAAACCTGAAAAAAGCACTGAAGGTGACCCATCTTTCCACAAGATGCGCACTCCACTGGGACTCTATAGCACTATGACCTTGTATGCCCAGCCCTTCCACACTGGTAGCATACCACTTGGCCACCTGAATATGTGTCTTGCTTCCTCTGATAACCATGCATAGATTCCCTATGGCACTTCCCACGTTCAGATGGTGAAGCAATAACTCTGGAAGCGGAACTACCCTGGATCTTAGCTCCAGAATCTCTCAGATTTCTCTCAGTAATCAGTGCCTGGTTGATGTTGGAAGTGATGGAAGTCAACCAGAAGATATTCAACTATGAGCATATATCCCATCTGAGACCATCCTAAAACCCTCTTGCCAAGAAAAACCCAACTCTGCCCTTGAGGGGTGTGAAAGGTTGAGGCTCGGTGAAACGAGAGGAATACTACATGATAGAAAGAGTACACTGCTCTATACTCATGAACTCTCGGGCTCGGTCAGCCCTCAGGGTCTCTGATTAGAAGTGGTCAAAAAAGACTCCTTGAAACTCCTCCTACGCCATAACCTACTGATAACCTGCCTGTGAAATCATGTCCCACCACCTCTTTGAGGAGTATCGTAGCATGTATGTAGAGAGATTGACCCGCCTTTCTGGTGGCATCTCTAGATGCTCAAAGATTGTCTCCATGGCTTCTATCCATGACTCTGCAGCCTGTGGTCCTCCTTCCCCTCATAAGGTGGGAGGATGATTCTGCTGAAAAAACCATGTCAAGTCTTCTATAGACGTAGAAGAAGGCATCGCTTTGTGGAAGGTCTACATCATCCTCAAAAATCCCTCCCAAAACTGTGCATCAGCTCTTGGGTTAGGTATAACGATTGGTGCCAAGACTGGTATGACAGGAGGACCTATGGGAATTCCCTGATCGGCCATATCCGGTGTCTGATCACTGCCTAGAAACCGAAATACAACCGAAGTACGTCTCGGTTCCATGAATCTACGAGGTCAAACCCACACTTTAGATCACAATATAAATTACAGAAAACTTGGAGCGTAATAAGGGAATAGTAGAAATAAAGCATTCAAGTTTTAAAAAACATGACTACACGGCGTGTTCCCATAATTCATTTACATGGGCATGTAATTTTTCCAAAACTCATTGTGTAACACCCCAAACACGCGGTGTGTTATCCTAACACACAACATGTACCTGAATCCTCTTCCCCTGACTGAGTCCTTCTACATGGTTAAGCAACACGACTCTGCTAAGACCAAACTACATGGTGTGTTCTAGGTAGACACGGCGTGTACTCAACAAGCTTCCCCTAGCCCGTGTTGTTAGTGACACGACATGTGTACCCAGGTCACACTACACGGTGTGTTCAAGAATGACACGCCATGTACTAAGAAGTCCCAAAAGACCATGGGGTTAGCAACACAGCTGTCTACATTGCTAACACTACTTAGTGTGTTCCACGCAGACAAGGCGTGTAAGAGAAAGGATGACACCGACCTGTGTTGTTCATGACATGGCCTAGTACCTGGGTAAGACTAAAAAACATGGTATTGGTGGAAACAATGTGTATATGAAAAGACTCCACCGACCGTGTTTTTAACTACACGGTCGGAATCCTAGGATTACACTACATGGCGTGCACAACTAGTACACGACGTGTTCCCACAAGGTTTTCTCTATCTCAAGTCTCTTCCCACATAGCCCATGACACGGTTAGAGAATACACGGCGTGTGTAAATGGTACACGGAGTGTAATTAATAAAAACAATTTCTTCCCGAACAGAAGATCACATGGCATGTAGTCAAAACTACATGGTGTGTACTCTGGGTTTTTCTAGACAGTAATCCTCAAAAACTACTCTAATGCCCAAAAAACAATGAGAAGAACACTGAAAGTGCCAAATTACGATCCGTGAGGGCCCATACTCCCCGAGAATCAATGTTTTGAATCTTTTAACAAGTTACAAACAAGACCGGGGGAGGAATTTCAAATGAAGGGGGGAAGGAGGGAGAATGAATACTTTTTGTGCGGGATCTTCCTCACTTCAAATCAACCGAAGAAATGATGATTGGATTTTGGTTTAATCTTCCATATCAATGGATGAGTTTGATCCAGAATGGGAAAGATCGTTCCCGACTCGTCAGTGTGAATTTGAAAAGCACTCAGTTCTGACTGATCTCTCCCATAAAGCACTGTCTTTTGCGGAAGTCCATGTAGGCACTGAGTCCATTTTTACTACTCAAAATAAGTCACCGATTATAAAGCAGTCTGGGGATGGAACCATCACCGTGATTTCCGAACCTGATGCAATTAAATAGCGACTTGAAGTTTGTAAGTTCTCTGTCCTTGGATGTATTTCTTATGAAAAATGAAACAAGCCTTGGTCTTTTGTAGATCTAAAACAACTTATCTCTCTTTTTTGTAATTTATCCAGTTGGAGGCTGATTCCCCTTGGAAATGGATACTTTCACATAATTATTCAGCAACATGATTAATTAAATGCAATATTGAAATCTGGAACTCTTAATCTGAAGCCTGGGATCATCCAAATCTCAGAATGGTATGCCAATTTTAACCCCTACACGCAGAAGCAATCCTTTGCACAGGTTTGGGCCAGAATTCATGGACTTTCATGGATGTATTGGAATTCTAAAATACTTAATGATCTTGCCACTGGTATTGTAACACCTTTGATGATTGATCAGAGAACAATTAATGGAGATCTTGGACTTTATGCCAGGTTCCTAATTGAAATTGATATGGAAACATCACCTCCTGACCGTGTTACACTGGATTCCAATGGTCACCTTATTGAAGTCAGATTTGAATTTGAGAACCTTCCTAAATATTGTGAGCATTGTAGAATGGTGGGGAACATGATTGAGAAATGTCATATTTTTCAAAAAAAATTGTACAGTTACCATCAAAAAATGATTCTTGGCAAGAGGTTCCTAGAAGGAAGGCTACTTCTAATGTGAATTATGTTAAAAAGGCTAACAACAGAGCCTCAAAATAGACTGCATGTGACAAAGAGGTGGGACCAAGACGGAATTGGGCTGATCTTGTTGGGGAGGAGGAATATCAGAATCCTCAAAATGCTAGTATTTTTAATGCAACACCAGTAGGAATACCAGAAGAGGATAAAATTGTTGAGATAGACCCTCAATCATATGCAGATGATTTCTTTACCTTTGTATTTAGCATGAAACAGGAGGAGCATGTTCTTAATTTGATTAACTCAGAAATTAATGTGGTGATGAACATTAATTCTGATGATACGATAAACAACATACTCCATTCTCACATGACGTAGAGAAGCACACTTCCTTCAAATGTTGTGCAACATATGAATGAAGACAATGGTTCTAGAGAAGAGGCTGCCAACAATCATGGAAATCAGCACACTTTCATTAAAGAGGAATCTATAACTGAAAATGCAAGAGGCAGCATGGACTGCTTTAGATATGTGCCTGCAAAAAACACTATAGTCCCCATGAAGGAGGATCTCAGGCGGTTTGAACGACTTAAGACACCAGTGGCATTCGAAAAAAGGGGTTTTAACCCCAATGGTAAGTCAAAATGAAGGTGCTCTTCTGGAAATGTTGGGAGTGTCCAACCCTCGCACAACTTGTTGCCTTAGGTTGATTATAAGCTATTATAAACCTGACATTCTTGTCATTACTAAGCCTAAGAACAGGCAACACAATGATGATTTTCTGCTTCATAGAAGGGGTTATTCAATGTTCAGTTCGATTCAAGATTCTATGTATGATAGAATATGGCTCTTTTCTCACAATTATGTAGTTAATCCATTGATTATTTATCAGCACGAACAGGCTCTCACATGCATATTTACCTACTATGGAAGAAACATTATATGTTCAATGGTTTATGCCTCCAATAACTATATTAACAGATGGGATTTATGGAGTCATCATCAAAATATGTTCTATTCCATCATGGACCCTTGGATCATCATAGGGTATTTCAATGCCATTCATCATGCAGATGAGAAGCTCAGGTATGTAACAGGTACCACATCCATCATGGAGTTCAGAGCTTTCATTGATGATTCTAATATGTCTGAAATTAATTTGTTGGGTGGTAAGTACACTTGGTACAAGGGGAACCATTAAGCCATGAGAGAAAGAAGAATTGAACATGATTTTTATAACATTCATGTGCTCGAAGGATGGAAAACCATCTCCTGTGTTACTCTTGCATGACATAATTCAGATCACCATCCTATTCTGGTTAATCTTGTTGATGAAAAAGGTATGTTACCTCTTCCTTCTAGGTTTAATAATGCGTGGACCAACCTTTCAGATTTCTCCCAAATTGTTAGAGATACTTGGGCCATGGAGGACTACAATCACAATCAACATTCTTGTGTTTTTAAGCTTCGGGTTCTTAAGAAGAAATGAAGCATTGGAGTAGGAATAAGTTCAGCCTACTTGACCAGGAAATTGATTCACTTGAAGCTACATTACACCAGATTCAAGAATCAATTACTCTTAACAAATTCCCTCACAATAATAACCAGGAGAATATTGTTTCCTCAGAGCTCTAGAAACTCATTATGCTCAGGGATAACATTCAAGGAGATTTGTTCAAATTTAAGTGGCTCACTGATGGTGATGGGAATACCAAATTTTTTAATGCTCTTCAGCGAGCTAAAAGATTCAACAGACATCTCTCTCTTCTAAAGGACGGGGATTCAATAATTGATGACATGCTAGGTCTCTCTAATCACATTGTCTCCTTTTATTTGAATCTCTTTAATGGTCCCCCAAGAAATGAATCTTTAATTGATGGAATTATATCAAAGTTGGTCACAGATGCTGAGAATAATTCTCTTTTCTCCACACCCATAGATATTGAAATCAGGGAGGAAGTTTTTGGTCTTAAAAAGGATAGCTCACCAGGGCCGGATGGTTTCACTAATTATTTCTTTAAATTATATTGGTAAGTCATAAAAGAAGATGTTTGCAGATTGATTAGATATTTCTTTTCAGAGGGATCTTTCACTCAAGGCCTAAATGCTCAGATCATTTCTTTAATCCCTAAGGTTGAGAATTCAAGTGAAATTGGTCAGTTCTGGAATTTTTCTCTCATTAATACTATCCACAAGATTATTACAAAAATCCTTGCTATTCGCCTTGCTTCTATTTCTGAAAGAATTGTCTCATGGAACCAGTTTGGCTATATCAAAGGAAGGAGAATTCAAGATTGCCTCATAACTGGCTCTGAATGTACTAATATCCTTAAAAAAACCACTAGAGGTGGAATCATTACTCTTAAGCTCGATATCAAGAAAGAATTTGATACTATTGACTGAGGATTCATTGGATGAATCCTACAGGGGTTTGGCTTCCACGGTAGATTCATACATTGGGTTCATGTTCTGACCAGCTCTGCCCATATTTCTATTTTGATTAATGGGGATCCGGAAGGCCACTTTAAATGTTCTAGAGGATTGAGGTAGGGGGATCCTTTTCCTGCTATTATTTTTCTATTGCTGAGGATTATCTTAGTCGGCTTATTCTTGATCGCGTTAACAAATGAGAGATTAAAACAATCTGTGTTGCACGTGGTATTGTTGCTCCCTCACATCTCTTTTTTGCTGATGATATCATTATGTTTACCCAAGGGGATAGAAGGAACCTTAAGAATATCAAGAGAACTCTTACGCAATATGAAAAAGCTTCTGGTCAAGAAATCAGTTGGGGGAAGTCATACATTTTCTTTTGGAAAAATATCTCAGCTTCAAGAAAAGAAAGCATGGTGCATGAACTTGGTATAAGGGAGGGGTCCCTTCCCTTCAATTACCTTGGAGTTCCAATGTTTCTTGTAAAACCCAAGTCTTTTTATTTCATTGATGTTGTTGAAAAAATCAGAATAAATCTCTCCACCTCGAAAGGTAGGCACTCTCAATGGCAGGAAGAATATGTCTGGTCAAGCATGTGATTGTCTCTAAGATTGTTTACTCCTTCATGGTGTACCAATGGCCGACCTCTATCATTAAAACTGTCAATACATTCATGAGGAACGTTTTTTGGAGTGGAAGTATTCTGGAAAGGAAAATATTAACAGCCCCATGGAAAATTTGCTGCTTGCCACAGAGCATGGGACTCCTCAGAATTAAAAACATCAAGCTCTTCAATCAATATCCTCAAGCTCATTTACTTTGGTGCCATATCAATGATAAATCTGAGTCCCTAAATTTCCTTAGATTTAAAATTCTAAAATGGCTGATAGAAGAAAAAATGAATTATATACAATCCTCAGTGTGGCCAGGCCTTAAGAAGACTTTCTAGAAAATTAATGTGCAGTCTCACTGGTTAGTAAGTAGAAACTCTTCCTTGCAATTCTGGATAGATAACTGGACAGGTACTCCACTGGTTAATAGTGTTGAGCCTCAGGATCTACCTACAAATCAAAATGTCATGATTTGTAACCATCTTGAGCAATCTTTCCAACTTCCATCTCAGATTGTGAACATGGTCTCCTCTTATGATTTTCTCGATGCAGATGACATGCTCATTTGGGAATCGAGATCTAATGGAATTCTGAACTCTAAGTTCTTCTACAATAATCTCCTTCAAGGTAGCAGTAATGGAGATGTGAATTACAACCAGAAATGGCTGCTACCATCTTGGGCTACACTCCTCTGGCACCTTCATCTTAACAAACTGCCGGTGGACACGAATTTATAGCGGGTTGGGATTTCACTTTGTTCTAGATGTAATATCTATCATCAACATCGGGATGATGTTAATCACCTGTTCTTGTCATGTAATACATTAGCTTCTCTATGGAACATGGTCTTCTCCAAGTTTTAAATTCATCCGCCACAAATTAACAACATCGACGATATGTTTCTGCTTCTCCCAAGGATCCACTTATCCAAACAGGTGCCTATTCTATTTATTACTGCTTTCATTGAAGTTTTTTTATTTCATATAGAAGAGTAGAAATCTGTCCCGACACAAAAATGCTAAGCCTAGTATCAGATTACTGCTCTCTCAAATTATGCTAGCAGCTCAACAAGCCAGCATCTCACATGCAGAAAATTGTCACAACTCTATTAGATATTTCACTATTCTGAAAAAATAGAATGTGCAAGGTAATTATCCTCAGCCTGTTGGAACCATAGAAGTATTATAGCTTCCCCCTTTTGCAGGATGGATTAAGTGAAATTTGTATGGAGCCTCGAGAGGTAATACAGGTCCTGCTGGTTATGGTTTTTTCATTAGGAATAATGAGGGTGACTTTCTGAATGGGAGTCATGGAACGTGTGGTATGACGACGGCTCTGGAAGCGGAAATGATGGCTCTCATCAAGGCAGTTGATTTTACTCAAAGAAAAAATTGGACAAATATCTGGTTTGAAAGTGATTCTGTCACAGTTGTTCAAGTTGTTCGAATGGGTCAAATTCATTTGGCATGGAAAATTACTTTGAAATGGATTAAGTGCCTCAAAACGCTTGCTTCAATGCGTTATATTATCACACATGTCTATCGGGAATCCAATCAGCTTGCTGATTGCCTTGAAAACATGGGAGACTCGGGAGACACTCGCACTTACCATTACCATACTCCTAGTGATTTTATCCCTATCATTTATAGTGGAAAATGTAAAACTACTTGCTGTAGACTTTTGTAATCATTGTTTCCTTTCTTTTTAATTAATGCCTTGCTGCTTGTTTTTTTAAAAAAAAAGTTACAAACAAGGTAAAAAAGTCAATGATCCACCAAATTATGGTCCCGAATGCCAGAGGATGCCGACTAGCAGTGAGAGCCTTTGGTTTCATAGTGGGGAAACTATGACCTCATTGGTAGAGTACACAACAGAAGTACACAAATACATTCAATATCCGAAGCAGTAAATACCAAACAATAGTAACAGCTGAAGACTGATAAAGGAAACAACAGGAGTAGATACATATATAAATGATGCATAATAAATATATGTCTAGGAAAATAGCCAAAAAATTCACAATGCTTGATTACAATAGTGCTAAAAAAATGTTCAAATGAAAGCAGATAAACTCCTCCGTATCGTAAACCATAGCTTGGCCCCATGCTCTCCAGCTCCACAACAATCAAGAACCCTATGTCAAAGGGAACTTTCCCTTATCAATACCTGCAATAATAAAATATGTTTGGACCCAAAAGCATGAGCCCTATAGGGTGTGAGACAAAATCCCAATAGGAAACCACCTGAAGATTTGTGCCTAACAGTCAGTGACTATATGGCAGGTAAAAGTTCATAAAGTAGTAAATAAGAAGTACATGACAACAACCAATCCACAATTTCTAGAATATAATTTTTAAGAAATTATGTAGCCACTCAAGTAAGTAGAAAAAATAGGTAACCCTTTGGGTAGCCCTCACAGCCTAACCCCTATGGTTCAAACAACAAGTAGTAGCAACCCTCTGGGAGGCACACACAGTCTCACCCCTCTAGTTAAGATAAATAATTGACTCTCTTGGGAAGCATCCACCGTCAATTCCCCCTATAGTTTTGTATCATACTAAAGGTGCTCTAGGAAGGTACTCAATGTCTCCTTCCCCCTGTGGCCCTTGTAAAGAAACTATAGACACTCTGAGGAAGCACTCGACATCAATTCCCCCTATGCTCTCCTATCGTATTATAATGACATTCTGGAGAATCCATTATATCCATTCTCCCTGTGGTTTACTACACTAGGTTCTCATGGCCCTGCGTATGTCAAATAAGCATAGACTGTGTATCGGCCAATGTAACTTGAAGAACTACATGGCTATAATTCTTCAGTATCTCAGCATGAAACAACAACAGTCACACAATCCGACAATACTAGGTATTTGAATACAACAATAGTCAAAAAAGTAACTAGACTCAACATTCCAGATAGGAAAGAACATGCATGGAAAACACTTCCAAAGCCTAAACATTAGCCCAAAACACAATCAAAATACTCTACTATAGCATACAAGCAAATAAGACAATCAACAGGGATAAAACATTAAACATGCAATACCCTGTTCAAGGGTATTGGTGTAATTTGCACAAAATACTCAAATACTTTCGACAGAAAGGCACAAACCACCTACCTTGATGTCAGGAGATCGATATACTTGAACCACGAGGCTTGAATCGACTTAAAACATCAAAGATCTATAAAAACTTCTAAAATGATCAACCCACGATAACTAGGAAAAGATATGGAATTGGGAAACGATGCTCTAGGAGAAGAGAGAACTCACCACTGTTATTCCAACGCACTCAGCGCTATTTGAATCGGTGGACGGACTGGGGTTCAAGGTCTCATCAAATATCCATAGCTTCTCAACACTCTCGGATGAAGAAGACCTAAAAGAAATCGATTCTGGAGATTAGATGCAACCCCGGTGCGTTTAATGAAAAAATAGAATGTACAGGGTGTGTACATTTGGATTACATGACATGTACTCACCTTTTTTGTGCTTCCCTTTATGCGGACTCCGCGTCACCCCACATGACTGTGTGTGTCACCATGACATAACCAGCACATGACCTCTTGCGGAAACAAATTACATGATGTGTACTTCAAAAATTTCCATAAACTCCTCTTTTCCAAAAAACTCCTGAAAAAGGAAAAACATAACTTAAAGGACGATCCGGGTTCTTACACCAGATTATATGATTTTTCATATCCATGAGTGGATGTGTTCATGATGTATCGTGAAATATAAGAGGTGTCTTGTGAGTTATTTTCTAGAAATATTTTCTTATTTTCTTCCAGGTCATATTTTAATTCTAGAAGATGATAATATTTTGAGAGTTGTATTATGTAATTCACTTTTTCCTAAAACATTACATTTTTCCTTATTTTATGAGGTTTCATGGGCCTGTGTGGAGTTTTCTTTTCAAAAAAATTCTCAGGTTTTTTCTTGTTATCATTGTAGCTATTTGGATACTAGTTGTAATTTGGATCAAAATAGTAGTAAAGGTAGAATTATATATCTAGTAGAATTCAAAGTATTTGGTTTTATCATTGTATCATTCATGTTAGAAAGTTTTCTTACGATATTTGTCTTAGTTATAGATTGTCTCATGATAGCAGTCATTGTAGAAGTTGGTCTCACATTAGAGGGTTTGTTCATAATTTTAGGATAGATCATAGTAGTATGTTAATCTCATAGGAAGAGGCTATTCTTGTAGTTTCAGGGTGGATCATGGTTCTAGGTTGGCCTCATGGAAGTTTTCACAGTAGTAAGTCGATCTGATATTAGCATGTTGGTCCAATTATAGAATTTTTGCATAGAGTGGTAGGGGTTCCAGTTTTATCATGTTGGTCTCATGGTAACATATTTGTCTCAACTAAGTATCCATGATATGATTCACTCCAATAGGTAGGTCTCATTGTAGGAGGATGGTCTCAGGGACTAGTTTCTAAAAAAACAGTTTTTCATAGAAAGTCATAAATATGAATTTTAATAACAAATATGGGTTTGAATCCTTAAATAAGTAAAATAAGTGTAGGTTCAAGAGTATATTTATATTCTTCATTTAAAAAAATATTTAGGATTTTAATATGTCTATTTTATCATAAATTAAATGAATTCCACCTTAGTATCAAATTAATGTTTTAGCTGTCAGAAATATTGATTGACTCATGTACTTAAATATAAAAAATATATATTTACTTCATTTGAATATTTTTTTCTTAGGTTATAGACAAATAAACATATTTTTTTTGTAATTTGATAGACATATATATTCACAATATCCAACCTATTCTGAATTTTTGTGTGTTTAATAGTTTGGTTAATGCAATATTATCTAAAATAGTGAAACATGGTTGATGTAAGACCTTGTTATCTTTCATTTTCCTCTTTCTCAAGACATGTTTTAGGTATAAAATTGTTCAAATTAATTTTCAATTTCTATAGAAGATTTAATATATGTTAAATACCTTTTCTATAGTACTTCTAGGATGTGACATAATCATCTTCTCTTTTACCTACTTTAAATTCAGGGTGTTTAGGAGCTTCTTGGAATTGTTAAGGATTCATTTATCCTCTTTTTTATGATAAATCATAAATTTATCATGATTTATCACATAGGGTGAATTTTTATGTAACCTTAATAATTATTAAGTATGATTAAATAATGAACCTTAGCAATAGCTATAGTGATCACATGAGTTGTCCATCGTGATAACAATCTCCCTCTTATTTTGATAGGTAGTGTAAAATATAATTTTAATGTTATTTTTTATCATGTTGTTATTCTCAAAAATTGAATAGGAACTAAAATTTGTAAATTATTGTTGGATAATTAAAAATAGGTATGTTATTTGAATTTTTACTTCCTTATATGTTGTTAAAATAGGATGCGATGCTTGAAAGTGTGTCTAAATAATTATTATAGTTATTGTTATATGATTACTTATGTTTCCTTTGGTTATAAATACTGATTAATGAGTTAGTGAATTCATGATGATAATTAACCATTTTTCGATAAGGATAATATTTTAGGGATGAGTAAGCAAATTTTCTTATGAAGGCTAGATGCTATAGATTTTAGGGACTATTTGACATGTTGACTATTTTTTGTTTCCTTCCTTACAAGAACGTTTTCACTGGATGAGGATCCTTTTTATGTAATATTAGATTGATATGGATGATGGTTTCATGAAATAAGGGTTGGGGATTTTGTTTTGGATATAAATTTGCACCGGTTATGTTTGGATGGATGCATGGTGATATGCATAGTAGTGTTAGGGATTGTACTATTAATGGTAAAACGAGTTAAAGATGGTGATACCAATTGTTACACTAAAATATGGGACAATATCATCATAATGAACATACTTAATGGTTAGATAGATAAGTTTCTTATTTCCAAATTCCTTTCCCCACTATTCACACAATTGATAATTCTTGGATTATACATCTTTAATGGTAAATTAGGATGCATCTAAGAGTACATGGAAATATAGAATGATGATAAATAATTAATTTCCTAAGCCATGAGGTTACGAGAATAATGGAATTATAAATAATTAAAACTCTTGAGTAACTAGGGAATTTGTTGGATTATGTTTCTAAGTCATGAACTTTGGTTGATAATTAATGTAAATTGGAAATGGTATAAAATTAATTAATTACTAATGAATTAATTAATATAACTATTTATTGTTTAAAATAAATAATTATATGAAAATACTTTTTAATTCTTTTGTGATTCTAGGATATCTTGTCCTCAATAGTGGTCATTAGGTGTTCGAGTGATAGTAACCACAGTTGAGGTTAAACATAAGTAGTTTCCCATTTTATGGTTGTAATCTATTTGTAAATTATTATTACACATGACTTAATATGTTACCCCCACCAATTCCAATAGGGAAAATGATTCCCAATGGTCTATTGGAGGGTGTTTCCCTAAAATTCAGTTTGGAGAGGAATGACTGACTGACTACCCCCTTTTTTCCGGCTCTCTTAGCCAGGTAGTTTTATGTAGTGATATGAATTGTGATTATGTTTCTCTTATATGTGTGTATAGAGGGTTTTATTGGATTTTAGTTATTTCAAAAACAAGTATATAAAGATATAGTATCATAAGTAATATTATAGGTATGTTGTTTGTGGGTTGTGATGGATTGAGGAATATTACATGAAGTGCAGATTATAGTGCATCTCGAAGAGTACTCGATTACTATATAAAGATATGGGTGATGTGATTCTTTGGGTGCATGATATATGGTCATTATAAGATGTTATGATTCATGTGATTCATGTTAAGATACATTATTTAGGTGTATTTAGGAAATATTACATTTGGAGAATGTTTCCTTAGGAAATTTGATGTTGGGGAAGAGTGTAAAATCATTGAGGAAGTGGTCAGAAGGTACATTATTTGATATTATGTTGGTTTTTATATGATTACATGTAAATTATAATTGTTGAGAGGGACATAGTGATCATGGATACTTAGTTTACCAGAATATATTATTAGTTAACTTTACTTGTTGTGTACTCAACTTTATTATGTTTTCTATTTCTTTTTCATGATAGGATATGAGGAGGATCATAATGAGTATACATGTTATGATCAACCTATTTATATATAAACCATTTTTTGGTTCGACAGGACCAAGATGGTGATCGGAGTGGCCATTATTAGATCATAGTGTGGTTAAAAATCTATTTGTTCATTGCAGTCACTATGAGGATTTAATATTGGTACATTTAGTTTCTTTGTAGTTTTTTTCTTCCTGTGTGACAATAAATGTATGTATTCGGATTATTTTATTTTATCTTCATCATGAATTTTATGGTGGTTTTATCTTATCTGTCTTTCCACATGTTATTCTTAGAGGGTAATTCCACCCATATGGTTTTATTATATACCATCTATGCCTGTCAACAACCCTTGTCCTATTAGATGCAGGCTTCAGGTGTCATTATCTCCATTCTCTCACTTTCATCTTAGGAGGGAACCTTTAGGGGAGGGGTCATGATAGTAATGAATAGATATTCCATGGAGGATTCCTCATTCTTCTTCCACCAGTCTAGTCATTTTATTTGTGAAGTGAAATGATCATGGTCTACAAGGGAACCCATTTTGATCCACTATATTTGGAGCAACAAAAAATACATGACTGTGTCTTATTTGGGAATTCCCCAATGACTTTCCTGGTTTATTGGTTGATGTATTTTGATTTTAAATGTTCTATGGGAGGTTTTATAGTGTCATTTAATATTCTCATATTGGTCCCATTTAGAGTTAATATCCATAGGAGGGTTCGGGGTGAATCATGGTAGGACTATTTTTGAATCAACACTTTCCAACAATCATTTTCTATAAATATTTTGAACTCTATCTCCCTGAAACTGAAGTGAATCATTAAATAAGTAAAATAAATTTACATTATAAATTTTCATTTATCACTAAATGAACTATAATCTAAAGATCATGTAACAATGAATTATTGATGCACCAGAAACACTAAGCGCATTGATTTTAATTTACAATATGAAGTAGTCTCAATGAACATATATTTTAACAACCTCCATAGACTAATGAATAAATCATTACACTTCTTATAATATGGAATTCAAAACTCTTGCTATAATCCATATTCTCTTTCTAAGAATATCTAACTGAAATTACACTTGATATGGTGTAGAAATTATCTCATATTTTACCCACTTGATGAACTCCACTTACTATTAGTGAGACACCTCCTGGAACTACTTAGTTTTCTTCACTAATTTTCCTGCATATAAATGGAAATCCATATCATATTATTTTTTTCCTTTATGTAAAATTATATAATTCCCTCTTATATTCTCAAAAAACTAATATACAATATGTTTCTCATTTTTTATTTCAGTTTTAATATTTTATTCACAGAATATTCATGTATGAAATATTTTAAATATTAATATATGGAAACTCTAAAGTTAAAAGTGATGATTTATATATCATCAAATTGATACCTAATCAACTAATATTTTTCAAATAAAATAATCCATAATTTTATTTCAAACCCCATATTAAAACCCAACTAAAATCAATACTTCTTTCTACACATAATAGAATCCCTGTTAAACATTTTAAGCTTTATTAACTTCCAGGTTCACTAAATCCACCTTAATCTTATATTTAAATCACTAAAATATCATTGAAAAATATTCACTTAATCTAGGAATTTTTTTAACAATATCAATATTCCAAACCACTAATCATATTCTTTTATTAATAAAACATATTTTCAATTTGTTACAACCTAATCATAACTTCAAAAACTCTCAAGGCAAAAATCATTATGCCTCCCTTCTATGATATCTATATAAATCATACAAAATTTTTGAGTTATATCAATGAATGATATGTTTTGATAAAAAAATTATTATTATTATTATGCCTTATTAATTTTTATACACATGAAAATATAATTAAATTTTTTTTTTGTATTTATAGCAGGAAACACTCTTATATTTTCAAGGATAACATGAAGCATTTTGTTATTTTTAATTTTCCACAACCATAAGTTAGTAGATCTAAGAAAAGTTTCATATGAATATTATTTAATATGGAAAACCTTAATAAATTTTCAGTAGAACCACACAAGATTTTATAACCCTTAAAAAATATTTTGATGACCCTTAAGAACTCAAGTATTCTCTCTTACATTTCTGGTTAAGGAGCCTAAGAAATTAGAAAAAGACATATTTAGAGAAACCTATATGAACTTGATACGTCCATAATTACATCAAACCACCTCTATAAATTAAGATATGTATTCCCCGAGATGTTTTAAGATTCTATAAATGTTATTTCTATAGGTTCTAGGCACAGCAGATGCATCCTTTAATGGGATAAGTATGTCATATTTTATTCATAATTTATATGTAATTGTTTCCGCAAATGGAGAACCCTATCCCTTCAGGGTTCATATCTTCTATTTGGTTATGACGGCACTGGCGGCAGCTACTCCCTCCATGGTGGGTGTGGGGGAATCGTCTTCATGTGAGAGAGAAGGGTTCTTCTAGCCTTTTTACAACCTTAAATTTTTTTTTCCATTTCTAGAAGTTTCATTAAGATCAAAAGTTCCAGATCTCCTCGATGACCTTCCTAATCTTCTGATATCATACACTAAGTTTGTGGAATCCTAATCTCTCTTGAATTGCACTCTAGTTGCTCGCTTTAATCATAGAATATCTTCAGTTGATTCTTTTGACCGGTTCGTCTTCGGCTTTTGGGACCTTCAAGAAAGAGCGATTGATGGCTTGCTTGACAAAAAACATATTAGGATTCAGTTTGAATCAGAGGCAGATCTCGTCAAGGCATGGTCAAGGTCACCTCATAGCTTCAACGGATTCCATTTCTTCCTCCTACGGTGGTCCTTCTATTTGCACATTAATCATGATTCTCCTTCTCTGGTGGTTTGGGTAAGCATTCCAAATCTCCCATTACCTTTTCAGAACCCTTCGGTGATCCAAATGATAGGAGACCTCGTAGGAAGATATCTTTGTTCTGATAGCCGTACTGAAGACGTGTGTCATCCGGTTAACCCCCGGGTCTGTGTTGAAATGGATGCTTCTCGTATGTCCTTCAATTATGTTTGGATTAATATTGGTGAGGATTATAAGTGTTAGCAACAGGTGATTTATGAAAATTAGAAATAATTCTTTCCATCTTATAAGCGTTTCGGTCACTCATTGGGGGTTTGATGTAAGATAAGAACTGCTCTTTAATTTGAGGTAAGTCGTAAGGGGAAGCAGGTTGACGCAAGGAAAAGGTATGCTTCACCGGGTAAGGATCCGGAGGATGGTGCGATGCCTGGTCTAGTTATAGAGGCTTCGAGGTCCAAATATGGGGGACCTTATCCATCGAGCCCTATGGTTAAGGACCTCCTAGATGGTTCCCATAAGGTGATAATAGAGGAAGATCATGGTTCGAAAAATCCATGTACTATGATAAGTTAGGTTAATCTGAAGTTAGCTGAAGTGTTCAGAAGGTTGCAACACAATTTGAAGGGCTTCTCTAATACCAATTCTCAGAAGGAGTCTGTTTTGGGTTTTAAAGAGGATCATTTGAGTAGTGCATGGATGGGGAGAAAACGTTGACGGAAGAAAGGGTGGGGGGAAAGGGATCCAAATATGGCATTGATAGTCCGAATAGTGTTGTGGGAAATAGAGGCATAAAACATTCATCCAGGCCCATCCTCATGTTGAGCAATAGGTTTTAAGGCATTTCGGAAGGCATGCTTGAAGAGGGTATGGATTGTGATGTTATGATCAGTGGTGATGGTGATTGGGTCTGTGTGAAAGGGCACAATGCTAGAAGGTTGGGCTGTGAGGAAGTCCCTATGTCCGTTGAAGATGCTGCTAATGTGGTTGGGTGACTTGCCCTGATTGATAGTAACATGCCAGATCCAAGGAGGAGGAATGATACTGGTTTCAAGGATAATGCCTTGAAGAACAATGGGAGGAATATTTATGGGGGTAATAAAAAAAATGTGACTGGTCCAGCCTAACTTTCCTACAGTGAAATTGTATATAATGAGAATGAAAGGATGACTGAGTGTGAAGGAACTCAATATTCTACACCAAGAAAATGAACAGGAAAAGACTACTCTTACCTTCTGCATCTAGTGAGTACCAGATATTCTTTTAAGCGGGATAAAGGTGTGATTATTTCCTTCAAAAAATACATATTGATCAAGAAACCTTTCCTAGTGAAACCATTAATGGACCAGATGAGGAATTTTTATCAAAGTGATTATATTTTGAGGCAGCATAAATCGGCCACTGAATGGGAATCCGCTATGGAAGAATGGGACTATTGTGTGGGATGCAGAGATGATTACGGGTATTATGATATGTAGTCCTGTGGTGGGATTTCAGGCTTTTGGTTGTTCTGTATATGTCTCTTTTGTGAATGTTTCAAGTTGTGATCTGGTATGTGTTAATGGTTGTGTGGTTTCTCACTTTTCCTAAAAGTTTTTGGAAATAAAAAATTTAATTTTCATTCAGTTTCCTCAAATGATTAAATTATCACATCCAATGAAATCTATTGAATACTTGACTAGAGTAAAAACCCCGAACCAAAAGAGTATGACCTTCACATTTAATTTATAATTAATTTTTCAGTATAATAAGAATTACCTCAAATTTGTTGTTATCTTTTGTTGGTGGTCTGGTGGAATAGATTTCATCATACTATAGTTTCACTATATGATCGAAGTATAGGATGACTTTAGTGGTGGTCCACATGTGCACCAAAATATTTTAACATCATCATAGAATCATTGGGTACTACCATGATAGATCCAAATCACTTGTTCTATTCATGTTTGATAATAAAAGTATTCTTTTAAAAAGACTAAGTAGTCTCAGAGGTCTCTTGAAGGATTGAGATAGGGGGATGAGAGAGCTCATTATAGATCTCTCGATCCATCTTTATCTATTTTGAACACGCAATGAGAGTTATGGATGGTGATATCATAATATAATTATTATGTTGGTTTAGGGTTGTCAAATCACACACAATCACCTGACCAACATAAATATTCTTAATGTTCCCAATATTCATTATTGATAATAATAATATAAATTTATTGACATGTGCAATATTTTATGAACATAAATAAATATCAGTTATTTCATTTCCAACCAGACCATTAAGCTCATTTTTCTTTCCCTTATCAATATTCACTGATCCTTGAATAATTAATATTAAATTAAAAATTACATTTTTTTTATACGTTAAATATAATAAATATTATATTCATGAAACATGTGAAAAAATATTTATTATTATTATTTAACTCACTTGTTCTTTTGAATAACCACTGATTAAATCATAGTGATCAACAAAACTCAAATAAATAATATTTATTATATCATTTTAAATTCAATACTTTGATTCAATTAATATTGTGGATACACATTGTGTGTCACTCCCTATGCCTCTTTCTCAGTGGAATTATACATAACTGGCTAATGTCTAATATTTGCCTCTAGCAGCATACTAAGGGTCCTATAGAGAAAGAAGTTAGTGTCATAGTGACATCCAACATCCTATAAATGTTAACCATGTAATATAATCCCCATATCATGATATCTCTAATAATTCATGTTACATTTTAGTGACACCAACCTATATGCTCGATTTGTCTATATTAGACTTTCTAAAAATAAACATTCTCATCAAACTCCATGGCATTGGATTTATATTAGCAGTTCAATTCCTATAAAAAGGTCTGTGATATCAACTTCCAACAAGGGAAATAAGGGATAAAACCTTTCTCGCAGTGTAACTTAATGCAATATCACTCATTACACACCAAACATATCCAACTCACTATGAGCATATTTCATTACAGTTTACATTGACAGATCAAAGTAAATTAGTGATGTTATAAAATAATGATAATATTAATTTATAAGGATCAATACAAATATTAACAAATTGTAATATCTTATGAGATATGGAAATGTGGATTTATAATTAATATAATAGTTTTCATAACCTCATTTCTTGGAGATTACCAAGGACAGACACCTCAAGAAGGTGTCTCAATGTCTTGTGAAACACATAACCTATATATATTTTATCATTTGTGTCCCACAAATCTATATCATTCATCTATAAAACTATATTAAAGAATATTTTTGGTGGAACCTCTATGTTCTTATTAATGTTTGGAGCCATTAGAACCTTTTCAGTGTGAAATGCATTCTTAAGAAATTATCACATACAAATTTAATGCAAAGGGATAAAAAATTAATATTTCAAAAAAATATTTAATAAATAAAAAATTTAATTAATTACTAATAAAATTGGTTCTAGGGAACAATATTAAATAAACTATCACTTTCACTAGATCCAATAGACAATAACATTTATTCCCTTATCCAACACATGCTACTCATTACACTCCTAAGATAAATCCATGTTCTAGGGGTCTTCTATGTTTTTCACTATGGATATGACTCTCACCGCAACTTTTCTTCATTGTGAAGAATGACTCATGAGATGAAAATTATGAATTATGTGATTTTCCCTAATGGGAATTAGACCCATGTGAGATATCAACCACTATAGTGTTATCGATGTCTAATGTGATAAGGACATTAGTACTTTTAACCACATAAAGATCTTGAATTTCTTTTTAAAACCAAACTACTTCTTTGGATTCATCAGATGTCGTAATATACTTATAATCCACTGTAAAATCGATGACAACAATATAGTTTGAGCTCTTCCATCTCACTGATCCTCTATTGAGATAAAAGATATGTCTAGGCTACAACTTCAATTAATTCTAATATATAAAAAATCTATCATTTTTATATCCCCTAATGACTAGATCTTCATCTCCTATATAAACTAGAAACATATCCTTAGTTCACCTTAAATAATTAAAGATAGTCTTAATAGTGGTGCAATTTTGATCTCCTTTACTTGATATCATCCATCCATACTCAAAGAATAGGAAACATAAATCCTCATAAATAACATGGAATACAAGATATATTATATTTAATAATAATATGGGATCTTAATTATTATCTATCCTTCCACTCGTTTCTAAGGAAATTTTTTCATGGAATGAAGTATTCCATGTGACAATTTATATAACAACCATTCTATTTATTACACACATAAACATGATTTATTACATAAACTATTTAGTTGATAAAACATGGAAGATCGAGAGGTATAGTGTATTTAGGTATTAGGAACATTAAATAACAACTTAAAAACATAGACCACAACATATTTTTGAAAACAACATTTACATTAACACTATATTCCATCTTACATAGCATTTCATGGGATAAGATGAGGACATACATAAGAAAAGGGTGAGCTTTAGGGCCCAACAAATGAATAAAAATTGAATTACACGAGAAATACAATATATGTTATTCGATAGTCATATCAATGTTGCACAATAGATACATGATCCTAAAGCCATGATAAATTATGATAATCATAACACTGAGATGTTTCAACAACACATAACATGGAATTGGAATGAGACAAGGCTCATTGCACATGGAGCATGAGTAAACACTCATTGCACATGAAGCATGATTAAACCATTGTTTCACTTGAATTAGAATGAGTCAAAACCCATTTCCCATGATGTATCAGGATACAATACTTTACCCAATGCATTGGAGCTCTATCATGGCACACCCTTCTTAATCATTTTATTTCATGCATAAGTGTGCCACATGGATCATAAAACATGGATTTGTTAAAAATAACAATTTATTACATGATAAAGGAGTGTGGAATTAAAACCTGAACCTCTTTAAAAAATAAGTAAATGTGCATAATGGGTAATATACTTGATAGATAAATGGGCATGGTATTCACTACACAATGACTTTGGCTTGGAAAATCACGGTGTAATTTTAGCAGTGTAACGACGTGACATAAGAACCCATAATAATGGTTGATGGGAGAGAAAGGGGTGTCTCATCACATTTACATGAAATGGATAGTAGGGGTCATATAGATATATGTCCCAACAATTTTGATTGAATATTGATTCATGATACAAAAGAATTACTTGAATATAAATGAGGAGAGATAAATGTATTACTGAATTTCGGCATGGTAACGAGTATACATGGAAGGAATTACTAAGATAGAAAGAATACCTCTCCTTATTCCAACATGAATAGGTATGTATGGGGGAGGGGTGAAATCATACGACAACATTTGTAATTGAAAATGAAAGGGTGTAACAATATAAGGAAACTTGGACATAAATAAGGAAAGTGAGAATCCCTTACATGGTAGTGTGATCCCAAAGGCTTGATAGAGGCTTGAGAGAGGCCTCCTGGGAGAATGTGGCACCATGGGAGGATTATAGAGAGAGAAGGGAAGAGTATGGATGAACTAAAAAGGATTTTAGTAAAGAGGAAGTGGGAGCTTATGTGGGTTTATATAGGAAATGGGAGGGAATTATTTATTATTTTGGTTAGGGACACCTCACATTAAAATAATCAAAAACACAAACCATACAATTGTTTTTTCCAATAGTTTTTTCCAAAGGGGTGTGGGAAAAAATATTTTATAAGGCCAATAGAGGAACATCTATATTTAATAGGGTTTCTTATATGGATGTGAGTCACACTCTCAAGGAAAACAATTTAAAAAGATAAAATGTGTTGTAAGTCATGGAGGGTCCAATAAGGCATCATAAAATTAATCAAATAAATATAAAATCACATTATTTTGAGGTTTAGACATATATTGGAAGAACATATCATTTATATTATTTTATTACATCACTATTGGGTCATGATGATGTCAAGAAACACATTATATATTTAAACGGTATTTCATTTTTACCCAAAAATTTAAATGTCCCAGAAAATTTTGAAGAATTCATCTTTGTATAATTTCGACATCCTGATTCAAAAAATAATATTCCTTTTATCGAAATAATTTTCTAAATATGTGAATTTTTACTTTTAAAATAAAATATTACATTTATCTAAAATTCCTGGGTTTTGAAAGAAACATCTTTCAAACAAAAATAAAAAAAACAATTGCATTAATAAAATTATAGGATCATTTATATGTAATAATAAGTAAATTATTAATAATAATAACATTTTATTAAAATATTTTTTAATTCAGAAATCCATTAATTCATGAAATTTGATTTCTTATTTGAATATTAACTAAAAATACTATTTCCACATTAAAAACTATATAGAAAGTTACAATAATAAAATGAATGTATATTCATTCTAATATACAAAAATAATGAACATAATAATAAGCCATAATGATGTTCATCTCAGTATCTAGAGCATGTTGAAGACTCTTCCAAAACATAGAGGTGAATCTTGTATTTCTATCAGATATAATCGATAGTGGTACACCATGCAGCCTTAACACATCTCTGAAGTATATCCGTGCTAGTTGTTCCAATGAGAAATCATCTCGAATTGCAATGAAGTTTGCAAACTTTTTAAGATGATCCACAACAACCCATATTGGATTATTTCTGTTAGATGTCTTTGAAAGTCCAGTGATGAAGTACGTGGTGTTGTTATCCCATTTCCATGATGGTGTGCACAATGGTTACATCATCCCCCTAGAACTTTTCCTCTCTGCCTTCACTTTATGACACTCCAGGAACTTTGATGTATACTCTGGGATCTAATTCTTCATATTATGCCACCAATTATTCTCTTTGAGATCATGATACATCTTTGTTTTTCCTAGGTGGAGAGAGATATTTGAACTATGTGCATCATCCAAAAGTTCCTTCTTCATCTCCAGACATGACGGAACACATAGGCTTTTCAGAAATCTCAAAATTTCTTCTTCAATAGCATTGAACTCCAAGGATTTAGCTTTTCTGATAGCTTCCAAATTCTTCATAATTCCTACATCATCCTTTTTATAATCTTTTAAATTTTCTAAAATAGGCGGTTGATCAATTATTTGTGAATGGATTGATAATGTTCCCTTCTTTATGATTCCCATTTCCATCCTCATAAAATCTAATAAGATTAGATCCCTCTCAATTCTCATCAATGATAGAATCGCTGGGTCCTTTCAACTTAGTGAATCCACCACCTTGATCACATTCCCAGGGTGGTAATGGATTGAACAGTCATAATCTTTGATCAGATCTAACCATCTTCATTGTCGCATGTTCAACTATATCTGTGTTAATATATACATGAGGATTTTGTGGTCTGAATATATTTCACACTTCTCACAAAGGGATAATGTGGCCAAAATTTTAAAGCGAAGATCACCGCAACCAACTCAAGATTATGTGTTGGATGATTCTACCCATGAACTTTTAATTTCCTTGAAGCATAGGTAATGAAATTTTCATTTTTCATCAACACACACCCCGTTACCTTCTTTGAAGCATCACTGAATACCACCAAAATGTATCCACTTGTGCATAAAGTGAGTACATGCATAGTTATTGGCCTCCTTTTCAACTCCTTGAATATCCCTTCCCATTTAACACTCTAAGAAAAATTTACTCCCTTCCAAGTTATCTTGGTATGCGGGTTTGAAAATCATGAGAAATTTCTCATAAAACTGCGATAATATCCACCTAACCCGAGAAAGCTATGGATATCCATTACCAATGTTGGCCTCAGCCATCCCTCAATTGGAGTTTTCTTCGAGGGATCCACATACATCCCATTTCTTGTGATGATATGATCAATGAATGAAAAATACTTCAAAGAGAACTCACTCATGTTGTACTTTTCATAGAGATTCACATTCTCCAGGGTCTCTTGTACAGTTCTTAGATAATCCCCATGATCCTCCTTGGTTTTGGAGTATATTATAATAACATCTATAAAGACTACCACAATTTTTTTGAGGTAATCCCTAAAGACTCTATTCATCAAGTCCATGAATATTTCAGGATTATTAGTGAGTCTAAAAGGCATTACTATGAATTAATTGTGTCTGTATCTTATACTAAAAGTAGTCTTGGAGATATCTTCCTTCTTCACCCATACATCATAATATCTCGACTGAAAATATACCTTGGACATGTAGAAGAGGATAATTTTTCTTTATCATGATTTTTTTGAGCTCATGATAATCAATACAAAGGGGCATTTACCCTTCCTTCTACTTGAAGAAGAGGACTACTGCACCCCACAGTGAAGTACTTGGGTGTATAAACCCTTTATCCAGATTCTACTATAGTTGTATCTTCAACTCCTCAATCTCAACAACATCCATTCTATACAGAGTCTTGGATATAATAAATTCCCCATGTATAAGATCAATTTATAATTCAACATCTCTTATAGGAGGAAGGCCGGTAAATTCTTCGTGAAACGCTTCTGCAAACTACCTCACAATAGGAAGGTCTTCAAGGTTGGTTGCCTCCTTAGAATAAATCATTTGAGCTAGATTCACGTGATCATAGTTTAGTAATATCCATTCTTGAGATGATGGTTCTGAATAAAATTCATCTTCCTCCTTGTACTTGAATAGAATGAGGGGTCGAATCTCCACATGGAGAGTGATTTCCCTCTCACAGCAATTTATATTGGCTCTATATAAGGAAATCCAATCCATGCAAATAATTGCATTAAATTCCTCCAGAGGGAGAATGAAGAGGTTTGTTGGGAAGTTCAATCCACAAATTATGATTGGGGAGGATTTATATTCACGAGATGCAATGACTTCCAAATTTATTGTACTAACCGACATCATTACATCCATGATTTTTGGTGGTGTTGGGATTTTTGTACTCAACATTCAGGATATAGAAGAATGCATATAACTATGGATGATAACCCAAACATTAACTTTTTGATTCTGGTTCTACTCATTTACCTTTTCCATAACAAAGATAAAGAAGATAACTATTAAAAACATAAAGGGGAATCCACAGGGAAAAAGGGATGACTTATAAATTAATTTATTTCTTTAATGTATGAATTTATAGGCTTTAATATTTTTTATCCATGATTTTCATCCAAACATATATTCTTAGGGGATTTCCCCCTTAATAATGGTTCATAAAAATCTTGTGAATTTACCAAATCATATCCCCCGGGGGTGTTGTAACCAAGAGTGCAGAAAAGCCCATTGTCGAATACTAGGATGCCTTGAGTCTAGCATGAAACTCTTTGTCAGAGTTTTCACTCCTAGAAAAATCTGAGCCTGAGCCACCTCTACCTGCTCTTAGCCAGATAGAGATGTATTTTAATGATAAACCACTTACTAAAAACTCAAAAAAAACATAGGGATGTTTTAATTATACTTAGTCTTGTCTCTAAGGCTTCACTCGGTTTTTCTAATCCCAATCCCAAAAATAACTAAATCTATCCTCTGATACCAACCATAACAACCCTTATTTTTTTAAACACATAAACATAATTTATTACATAAAATATTCACTTGAAAAAACAAGGAAGATATAGATCTATAGTGTATTTGGGTATTAGGAAAATTATATACCAACATAAAACATAGAATGAAACATCTTATTGAAAAATTCCTTCAGATGACCACTATATATCCCTCATACATAGCATTGCATGGGATAATCTGAGGAATAAAATATATTTTAGTCAATAGGCATATAAATTGAGCACAATAGAAACATTAACATAAGGTCATGATAATGAATGATAATCATAACATGGAGATGTTCCAACAACACTTAACATGGAATTAGAATGAGCCTAGGCTCACTGCACATGGAGCATGAGTAAACCCTAATTGCACATGAAGCATGAGTAATCCCTTGGTGAAATTGAATTCACATGAGTCAATTCCCATTACACATGATGTATCATGATACTATAATTTACCCAAACGATTGGAGCGCTATCAGGGATCACCCTTTTAAATCATTTCATTTCATGCATTAGTGTGCCACATGGATCCTAAAACATAGATTCATTAAACATCATCATTTGTTCCATTATAAAGGAGTGTGTAATTCATAGATTAAACTCTTTAAACAATATTTAGGTGTGTATAAAGTTGAATACCCATGATAGAGAACTAGGTAGGGTATTAACTACACAAGGACTTGGGCTTGGAAAATCACCGTTCAATTTAGGCAGTGTAACGACGTGACATAAGAACTCATAAAAATGGTTGATGAGAGGGAAAAAGGAGTCTAATAATATGTACATGAAATGGATAGTAAGGATTTCATATAGACATATGACTAAATTTTTTTAATGTAATTTAGATTCATGATACCAAATAAATACTTGAATGTAAATGAGGAGAGAGAAATTCATTACGTAATTTCAGTATGGTAAGAGGTATAAATGGAAGGCATCAATGAGAGAGAAAGTGGACATCTAATTAATCAAACATGAAGGGGGAAGTCTGGGGGAGATGTTAAATCATACCCCAAAATTTATAATTGAAAATAAAAGGGCTTAACAATATGAGGAAACATGGACATAAATAAGGAATGTGAGAATCCCTTACTTGGAAGTGTGATCCCAAAGGCTCAGAAGAGGATTCATAGAGGCTTATTGGGATATTAAGGTGCCTCGAGAGGATTATATGGATATTGGGGCAGAATTTAGAGGAACTAAAAATCCTTTGAGTGAAGAGGAAGTGCGATCTTTTGTGGGTTTATATAGGAATGTAGAGGGAATTATTTATTATTTAGGTTTGAGACACCTCATATAAAACTAATCAAAACCACAAATCAACCCATGGGTTTTCCCATGGATTTTTCGAAATGGGATTGGAAAAAGTATTTTATAAGGAAAATGGAATAACTTTTTTAAAAATAGGGTTGCTTATGTGGAGGCGAGTCACACTCCTAAGGAATCAAAATTAAAAAGATAGAATGTTTTATAAGTCATGGAGGGTCAACTAAGGAATCATAAAATTAATCAAACAAATCAAAAATCACATTATTTTAAGGATAAAACATATATTTCCCAAAAATATAATATATAGTATTTTATTACAAAACTATTGGGTCATTATGATGTCATAAAAGGCATTATATATTTAAACAGTTTTTAATTTTTACCCAAAATTTTGACTATCTCAATTTTTTTTGAAAAATTCACCATTGGATAATTTTGACATCCTGATTTTAAAAATTATATTCATTTTAAATGAATAATACCACAAATATGTGAATTTTTTACTTTTAAAATAAAAAAGATATTTATAGAAATTCATTGGTTTTGACAAAAACAACTTTCAAACCATAATAAAAATTACAATTTCATTCAAAAAATAATATGATCATTTATATTTAATAATAGGTAATTTAATAATAATATTAATAATTTATTAAAATATTATTTAATTAAAAAATCCATCAATTCATTCAAATATATTTCTTAGTTTAATATTAACTAAAAATATTATTTTCATTTTAAAAACTATTTACAAAGTGATAATAATAAAATGAATGTATATTATTTATTATATACAAAAATAAAGTACATAATCATAATTCAAGGGTCTTGTTACATAACCTCTTAAAACACCTTCATAAGACCTTAGGGTAAGGTGTGCAATAGTTAATGACTCTTGGGGTGGCTCCGATAACATCGCTTGAGTGATAATCTCTATCAACTTCCATATCTCCCGTAGGCGGTTCTGTTCAAGATTAATGTGTTGAAGCTCGACTTGGGCTTGGTCAAGAAAGAAGCCCAATGATGCCATCTCCTTTCTGAGATCCAAAAAATGGGCTTCGTGTGGAGAAAGTCTACTGGATGAGGCAATCACTTCCTTTTTCTGAGTAAATTGGATTTATTGAAGCCCTATATTTATATTAATCATGTGATCACTATTCAACATCTATGTTGGAAATGGTCACAATTCAAAACGGTATATTAATATCCAAAAAAATAAAAACATATAAGTGCATAAGTTTTATATACCCATAATAAGACATTTAAATAGATCAAGATGAATTTACATTAATGAATGTTTAGGTCGTTACACTGAAACCAATCCTCTATTTTATTGTTTCATACTAAACATATTTAGTATCTATTTAATGTATATACCATGAAAGTTTCTAAGAAGCCTCTGAGTTCATTCGTGCTTGATCATGATGCCTAGAATATATGATTCTTCACCTATATTTTTCACGGAGATGCACTTTCCTAACCATTCCTTAACCTCTTTTAAGGTCGGTATATGATTTCCAATTATCAATATGTCATGAAAATATACTACTATGAAAAAACAATACGACCAATAAATATTTTATAAAAATATAGATTATATTCATTCTTAATGAAATTGAATTCATTTATGGTATCATCAAATCGAATGTTCTATGACCCTGATGCTTTATTTAATCCATTAATGGATCTCTAAAACTTTTTTAACGTTATGTATTTTCCTAGTGTCATAAAACCTTATGTTGGTTTCATATACACATAATATGGAAATTTATCATTAAGTAATGTAGTTTTCAAATCAATTATTCTAATATTAAAGTCATGGTTTGATTCTATAGAAAAAGTTATAATCAATTTAAACATTACAACTAGAGAAAATTTCTTGTTGTAGTAAATTCCATGAAATTTCCTAAAACCTTTTTTAACTTTTCATGAATTATAGGTATTTACTTTACCATACTTGACTATATTTCTCTTGAATACCCATTTACACTCAAAAGGATTTACATTGACTAGAGGATTGGTTAAAACCTAAACTTGGGTTTGATACATGGAATCCATCTTAGAATTCACAGATCTTTCCATCTTATAGGTCACGATCATCAGTGATAGGAAAACCATATGACTATGGTTATATTACCTCTGTAGTGCTCCCTCTCAGTACTTCTGTTTTAGGAATAACGTGTTCCACGAGGACCTTTGTAATCAGTTCATGTACTAACACTTATGTTTCTTGGGAATCAACTCCATCGAATTCTATCTTTCTCACAATATCCCTCTTGTGGGTGTTATCCCTCTTAATAAAAATGATTTGTCTTATGGTAATCACATTCTTGTATGAATGGTTTTATAGATAGTATCCCCTTGTTTCCTTGGGATACTCGATAAAAATACACTTCATGCCTCTGGTGAGTGTTTATTTCTTAATATATCCTTAACAAATTCCTTGCAACCCCATGAAAAAACAAGTGACAAAATAGGTTTATTTCCCCTCTATAACTCTAAGGGAACTATATTTTCCACGTTAATTGTTACTCAATTTATTAAGTATGATTTTGTTTCTAATGAATATCATAGAAATGATAATGGAAGGATTTTCTGAATCATCATTGAACTTACCATGTCCAATAAGGTTTGGTTATTCCTTTCAATATCACTATTCTAAAAAATTGTATAATGTGGAGTGAGTTGACATAAAACTGATACTCCAGTAAAATTTAACAAACTCCTGGTTAATAAATTCACCATCTCTATCCGGTTAATGATCCTTTATCTTCTTACCAAGATGATTCAAAAACTCATTCTTGAACACTTTGAATTTCTTTAATTATTCAGAATTATAACTCCTTAGGTAAATGTTAACACACATTCTCAAGTAATTGGTAAAAGTAATAAAATATAATAATCCACCTCTATCCTTCACATAAAAGGTTCTACAAACACTAGTGTGTAATAAATATAGAATCATTGTGGACCTTTCACGTTAACCATCAAATGATGGTTTGGGCATATTACATTATAAACTATCAGGACATATTTCTGGTGGATTAATCCCAAAATAGTTTATGTAACCATTTTGATAGAGCATTTTCAAACAATTCTTAATTATATGATCAAAAAAGTGATTCCTTAAAAGGTTATTATATGAGTCGCATGTGTTTTTTCTGTAATCAGTTTCCAATATTTTGTTTTCATAATTCCATAAAAAATATGTTACTCAATATTCCATACCATAACATATGTTATCTTTATTAAATTATTAGTTCTTATTTCAAAAATTAAAAATAAATTCATCCATATCTACACAAAAAGGTAAATTGTGTTCATGGTGAAAATAGAAATACAATAAAAATTATTTAATACCCAAATCAATCCTTTCAAAAATATGAGATGGTAGTCTCTAATGGATTGATCATCCATCAACACAATATTTTTTCCATGGATCTACCTCATCTCTGGTAATCTTTTAAAATCTACATCGTTCCTATATATCGATACAAATGTGAGTATCACATGTTTATCTAATAACAACTTATAGATATGGGAATATTACACTTAATAATAAACACACATGAATATTCCCCTTTGTTATTTGGATGGTTACATTTCCTCTTTTAGTGGTCCTTCTTTACACATACCAAGGACACAACATCATGCCACTTTACTTACCTTTGGTTATTCTTCTTCTAGGAAGTGTAGTGCTCCAAATACTTCTAATTTGATTAAGCTATTGACGCATTTTACTTGTTATTCATCTTCTTTTTTACCCTAAAGATAATGGTTTTATGATTCTCCACATCTTTATCTTCCTATATTATATATGTAAGAAGTTATAATAATGGATTTTAGCTATTTTGGTTATTATAATTCATAATAAAACTGGAGGATTATTTGGGTAGTGAAGATAGATTTAGATATATGCACATCTCATTAGGGATCTTAAAACCGATGTTGTACAATCACCCAATGTATCCAATCATCTGGACTATATGTGTCATTTCTAGTGCTAACTCTCCATGATTTCATGTGAATAGTTCATTGGAGATCCCATGCCTCTCTGATCTCTCCAACCCTTGATAGAGATCCCAATGGTGAGAAACAATGTTTAACACACCGTTATACTCATATGTCATTAGAATAGAATAATTCATATATGATAAAGTAAAGAAATTGAACATCCATTTCATTTTCAACATGTTTCAAATAAAGAGATTCTTCTTCCACATTAACCTCTTCGGAAGTGAACACAAGAAGAGGGGTTTCCAGCACATTTAATCTCTTTTTTTGGTATAGTATAACATGAAATCACCCATATATTTCTTGACAATTAACACCAATGAGAAGGTTTTACTACTCATGCATGGATCAATGTGATATTGTTGAAGTCATTCAATCTTCCCTTTCTAAAAATTATGAGAAGATAATTATTACATATTTTTATTTGAGAATTAAATTTATAAATTAAAAATTAATTAAATTCCATTAATCTTCATATATTTATTGAAACCCAATATTCCTCACCATCAGTTTCTGAATTTATTATCGTATAAATATTCTAGTTGAAAGGATCTATATTCTCTTTCTCAAAACCTATTAATGGGATTGATAAGTTATTTCAAGGGTTTTATGTTGGAATAACATACCGACTATATTAAATCATAGTTACACGATCCTTTGAGTGGAATCCCTAATCATGAAATCCACTATTAAAATATCTCTTCAACAATTTCCTCTTATTTACACTGTTTCTTATTAGGGATGTCTATACTTAATGTGAACCAATTTAATTCAACCAAAAACTTCAATTTATAATTTCCATTACAATTGCAATTACCCCACCCTTCGTTGGACAATCACATTGAACTATGAGGTCATTTATAACTTATATAGTGGAAGGATATACTAAATTATTAATTTATTTAATGTATCTTTGTCTATGTTTAATTACTATTTTACCTTTTAAAAAATCTTGTTAATATTAAGTATATTTTACTTAAGTGATTTACCAATTTGTATAAAAAATTTAAACATAATCAATATATATTTTATTCCTACTTACACACCTGTTAGTTCATTTAATAGGTCATTATGTTGCATCAATATAAATAAATAATTATCCATGAATCTAATAAAAAAAATAATATTAGTGGAATTATCATGAAATTTTTTAATGTTTAGTTTATCTAGGTGATGATAAACTGACCCTCAAACCTAAGGGAAAACACCTTTAATCGTATCTTGGTTTGTGTTTCCACATTCCACCTTGGATACTATGTACTACCATGATTTTTTTCACCTAAAATCCTTAACTCAAACCACATACTCTTTCTTATGATGTATATGCTTACATAATATTTGATTAACACGTGTGTGAGGGGATCAAATGGTTTAGATAAAGGTGTTTTGCATAAAACAAATCATGGACATAAAGTTAATTACATAATTAGGGGAGGGGATGAAACATGGGCCATAAATTTTAATTTAATCAAAATAAATAAAAAGAAACCAATAAAATAGCATGGGATCATTTAATATCAGGATCATTCACACATCAAACAATACGCTTACATTTGACATATTATTTTCAATTACTTCAATTCATACTTCAATTAAGATAATACACCCTGAATAAATCCAATAAATTCAAATTTTCAAAATTTTATCCATTCAACATTAATTGACCATAATCTATAATTTTGAAAAAAAAATAATTTCATTTAAAACTATTTTAGAAAACAAGTTTACTTGGAGGCAACTGCGTGTGCTTATCGATAATTTTAACGTTGAATTAGTGTTAATATATAATTACCAACCTTATAAAATTGTGTTTAATTTTTTAAAATAATTGAAACATGGAACACATGTAAATAGGATTTATTATATATTTAATTTTTCTCCATGAAAAATTGGGCACATTGTCTACTATAGACTACATGATGTATAGTATTTTACAAAACATAGATTTTTTTCTATCTGTGTCTGTAGCACATGCCTAGGGACTGGTTGTGTTTCCCTCTATAAATTTTTTTGAGTTACATGGTGTTTAATAGGGATACATAGAATGTATCTTCAAAATTTAATGACTTTTATTTCCCTGTGTTTTGTATCAGATTCATAGATCACTCGAAATCCTCGTGCTTTCATCCATGAGAAATTGGGAAATAAAGTTTGTGTAATGTGGTTACACAACATGTAGTTATTCAAGATGTCTTCCATTTTGTTGAGATCTAAACCTTATCCTCTTTTATTAGATATTTGATATAATTTTATTAGATCTATCTAACTTATTCATGTGATAAGAATGAAAAAATAGAAATACATGGATTGTATGATGGAATTACATTTAATATAATATGAATTTGACTATAAAGAGCCTTTGATACCTATATATTTTTTTATTTGAATGATTATTCATTTTAAATCTTTAATAAATTAATATATATTTTAATTATAATGAATAAAGTATAATACAATGATTTTTAGATATTAAAATGAATTGATATTAGTAAAGGAAAACAAAAATGTAGGTAATTACTCAATGAATAATAACTAATTATATATTAAACATGTGGACAGTCTGGAACCACTTGTAGATCTCAAAACAATAGAAACATACATTAATGGTATGAAAAATATTGTTTTTGTTCTTAATTTACAAGTAATCATGGTCGCTCATAATAAAAATTTCACATCTAATGAAAACCATATATTAAATGACTGAATTAAGATGATGGAACAAAAAAAAGAGGATATTCATTGGTGATCCAATGGAATACATCTCATTGAACTATAATTTTTTAAGAGTATTAAAGTATATAATTCCTCTAGTGGTGATCCATAAATGAACCACAATATTTTATGGTCATTGTAGAATTGATGGGTTCTAGCATGCCTGATCTTTATTTCTTCCATTTCTCATGGTTGATCGTAGTGGTATTATTCTCAGATAAAAAATTCTTGGTTATATCATGAAATATTGATATATTAAGAAGACATAGTTCATTCTAGATCTCTAGATCTCCCTCTTTGTGATGTGCACACCAAATGTGAGAGGTCATAAATGATATAATTATATATTTATTGTGGAAGGTTTTAGGTTTGATATAACATAAAAGCCCCTCACCAACTTAAATATTCTATATTTTTCCTATGTTCATTAATAAAAATAATATTATTAAACTCTTTACATGTGTAATAATATAATAACATATATAAATATCATTTATAAAATTTCCAACATGGCCATTAAGATTGATATATTTTTCTACGTCAATATTTACCGATCCTCAAATAATGAATTTTTAATAAATAAATGTTACCTCATTATTCTATGATAAATAAAATAAAAAATAAATTTTCCAAAATTGAAAAAATATATTTATTACTAATATTTAACTCTCTTATTCTTTTGAATGTCCTATGATTAAATATTTTAGATCGATCAAACATGAATAAATATGGTTTATTTTGTCATGTTAAATTCAATAATTTAATTTATCTTAGATTATAGATACACTTATTGTGTGACCCTTTAGACCACATTTTCAAGGGAATTAGGAATAATTTCCTAAATTCCATTGTTGGAGTCTAGAAATATGTCGTGGAACCTATAGAAAAAGTTTTTAAGGCCCCAATGATATCCAAATTTCTATAAAATCATATCGTGCAATATAATACAATTGTAATTATATCTATAATCGAGCAAGTTGTATATCAGTTCTATCAACATATATTACCGTTTTCTATTTCATTAACATTGAGGAAATAAACATTCACACAAAATTCCATAACCATGGAATTATGATTCCAATTATATTTATATTAAAGGGCTTAAGATATACATTTCCATCAACGAATAAAAGGGATAAATATTTTTTCTCATCATCGACCAAATCAATATCACTCAGGATGCATCCATCATATCATACCTAACCACTATCATTTATTATTATAATTTTTTAATACATAAAAGTATTTGATTTATGGTATCCATTAATTATGATATTAATGTGTATGAATCAATACATATGTCTGCATATAGGAAAATCTAATAATATATGTAAATGTGGATTTTTAATTAAAAATCATGTTTGTATAACCTCTTAACTCCAAGATTACCAAAGGAGAACACCATGAAATGGTGTCTGAATATCTTACGTGCCTCCTACCATTGATATCTTGTATCACCTATGTCATATCAGACTATATCATCCATCCATATAACTATATTCAAGAATAGTATCTTGGATCCTATGGGTTCTCATTATAATGGGGAACACATGTAAAATTTTTCATGCAACATATATTCTTATTCCATTATAACATACAAATTTCAACCTAAGGACCAATAATGATGTGATAAGAAATATTCTTTAATAAAGGAAATATGAAATCAAGTACAAAGAAAGTCAGTTATTTGTAACCAACTTCAATAATTTAAACAACCCTATAAAAAACAAAATATAACACCCTAGGTTTTTAGGAATTATACTCTTCCAATTAACTATATGTTTATAATTATAAACACTATTTATTTCTATTTGTTCAACTAAAGTAAAAATTATTACGTAAAAAATCATTAAAGATAGGAAGATATTAAACAACACTTTATTCATTCATTATAAAAATATACAATAAAATCACACGAAACTAAGTATTTCACGACATGGATTAACACTCACCATGTATTATTACATAATTAAAATGGGCATAAATTTATTAGGGGACAATAAGGAATGAATAATATTATCAACACAAGGGGAACCCATGAATCATATTCGTCATTGTTGATGAACTATAGCGAAGGTAAATATACACTATAGAAGAATATAATGAAATTATAAATCATATTGTTAGAGCAAAATGAAATTTATCTAAATGTGAATATTAAATTATACATGTGTCTCATAGGTATACAAAAGTTATATATTATCTGTAGTAAACATAGAATTAGATAACGAAATAATGAAATAAAAATATAATATTATAATATTATAATTATATATTGATGTGTGATGTATTAATTTAAATATTATCATTATTAAAATGATAAATTTTGTATTCATAAAATGTAGAAAAACATATTAATATCAATGGTTTAGTGAAAATAAATTTCAAATTTTAAGTAATTAATTTTATTGCTATTTTGTTAAATCATTTTATAATAAAAGTAATATTCTTTTCAAAGAATTATTTTACCATGTATTGAATATTTTATCCTTAAAAATAAAATTTACCGATTAGAAAATATTATTATATATGAAATAATATGTTAAAATTATTTAAAATTTTAAATTGATATGAAATAATATTAAGAACAGTTAATGTTTAATAATATCATTTTTCAATAAAATCATTTTTTCTTTATATTATTCATTTTCATTTAAATGAATAGTGAATATATTTTATAATTTAAATTTAAATAATTGAAACAAATTAGTCGATATGGAATAACAATATTATCATATATACTTTTTTTCATTAACTTAAATAATTGAATTTTTTGGTGAATTGTAAAATATATAGTTCATCGAAACTATAACTTGTATGAATTTATAAAGAATTCCTAAAAGAATATTAATCATTTTAATTTGATAATGATATATTTAAGAAGTAAAAATATACATTTTAAAAATACTATACTGACTTCAAAAAACTGTTGATTTACATTTTAAGGACATAAGTAATATTTTCCAATAAAAACTCTTTTTAATTATAAAAGACACTTTTTAAAAAGTTACTTTTTTAAAAAATGGGGTTTGATGCGTTAAATTAGAAAATATTAAAAATTGTGTTTTATTAAAAAAATAAATTTCATCTAAAAATTTGGATTTAATATTTTTCTTAATTAGGAAAAATATTTATAAAAAAGCCTATTTTAGTTTTAGTCATTAACAGTAAATTGCTTAAGTAAAAATTAATTACCTTGGTAAAAAAATGGTTAAATTGAAATCTATAACATAAAAACACATAATTCAGGTAATTTATAGGGGAGTATTCATATTATATCAATATCTGATTCATTATTGTCTATTTTGGATCCTTCATGACATGTGAAACATACGATATTTTCATATTAAGTTGAAGTATTTACAAAACTCTCATTTTCATCACTTATAAAATGGGACTATTGCCACACCTTCAATATGACCATAAAAATCGGTTTACTCTAGAAACAATGCCAATTTTCCTTACAATAAAATCCAATTAATTTTCATATAGATTTTGGAATGAATATGTTTTTTAAGAACACCATTTAAAATGAGTCTTCCAAGGGAAATACAATGTCCTTAACATGAGTACATTTTTCCTAACATGTTTTCTTTTATATCTTACCTTCCCAAATATAATTTTATAACTCCTATATAATGAAATAATTTTGTTCTTAATAATAAATGATATTATTCTATGTTAATAAAAATGAACTACATTTTAAATTTTTTATTATGAAATAATTATTTTCTTCATAATAAATGATATTATTCTATTACACACCATTTATTATTACTCTCCATGTATTCTTAAATATTTTAAAAGATATCAAATTAAAAGAGGACTATAAATTAAATATAATAAAATCATCAACCGTAAGTGGTATTATGGATCATCTTTACACTTGAGTATCAAGAATAGAAAAATAAAACTTAAAATGAGGAAGATCACAATGAAAGGATAAAAATATTTTATGATCTAAATTGAAATTATGAAAATGAGAAGTGTGACTTAAGAAGTGAGAATAAAATGCATGATTCTAACATATCTATATATAGGAAGGAAATATGATATTTATAAATATGGTGATTTGGAATATTGTTGTAGGAACTATATTCCTTGAGAACATATTCATTGGATATAAATTTTTACCAATACGTATAAAAGAGTTTTTATATTTTTTAGTGAGTTTAGAATAATATATCTCACAATGAAATACAAATATACTATTAAAATATTATAAATAAATACTTTGTCACTATATATTAATATTAATATTATCATTATTAAAATATGATATGATGTATTTATAAATTTAATATAAATATTTTAATGATAATGCATTATTAAAATTAAATTTCACAATATTAAAAATATATTGTAATGGAAATTTATTAAATAATTTGTATATTAAAAGTAATATTTTTTTCAATAAACTGTTTTACTATGTTTTGTATATTTTATCACAGTAAATTAAAGTGACCAATTTTAAAATATTAATATATATGTACAAATAAATTAAAATTATTTAAAATTATAAATTTATATGAAATAATATTAACAAAACTAAATGTTTTAAAACATCAATTTTTTAATAAAATATTATTTTAATATTATTTTTGCTTTTCATTTAAAAGGTATATGTAAATGTTTTAAGAATTTAAATTTTACAAAATGAACATCCTTAAATCACTTAGAATAATAATAATATAAGAGAATATATTTTTGTATTTTGGAAAATAATTGAATTTTTTGTTTAATAGTAAAAAATATAGCTTTAACGAAGCTATAAATTCTATGACTTTATCAAAAAGACCAACAAGTTTGTAAAAACTTTTAATTTTTAAAATATTTCATTAATTAGTAAATATATACATTCTAAAAATACTATGTCGAATTTATAAATGTTTTGGTTAATATTTTGTGCTATTAAGTAATATTTTATGAACAAAATGATTTTTGGTCATTTATTTAATTAAATATTATTTTTTGAAAAAATGATTTTAATGTTATTTTAAAGACACATATTTTTTTAATTTTCATAATAACAGAATTTATATCATTACTACCGAATAAATTAATATGTTTACCCTACATGTAAATTTGAAGCTGAAAATACATCTTTCGAAGGACGGGTTTTTACATATTACATGGTCTAATGTTAACAAAGATTTTTTTTAAATATATAGACATTATTTGAAAAAATGTATATTATATTTTTAATTAATATATCTAAATTATAAAATAATTTCCATTTTATTTTTAGTCTTAACAACTATTTACCATGGAGAAACCAAAAGAGGTAAAATAAAAAAATCTAAGAGTAATGGTCTTAAAAATGTTTAAAAGATGCATGAAAATGAATATATGAGGGATTATCAACCTTATATCATCATGATAAAAATTAATTTACATCTTGTATTCTTCTTTACTTGGGAATCATGTTCAATCTTATTAATAAGTTTAAATAATTATAAAAATTGCTTTTTCACCACTTATAAAAGAGGCCTCTAACCATCCCTTATAGCACACCATAAAAATTAAGATTACTCTCTAAACAATTCCTTTATCCTTTTACATGTAACCATATTCATTTTCATTGATTCTATTATCACAATATTTTTTCCTAAGACTTATATTTCCAATTATGTTTCCTTGGGAAATCTCTAGTACTTAACTTGAGTAATTTTACCCCAAATTTATTTTCTTTTATTTGTTATATCCACAAATTTAATTTTGTAATTTCTATTAAATGAAAAAATTTATTATTTTTGTAATTAATTCTATTATTGTAATGGATTAGTTATTTACCAATATTCCCCTTTTTCCTAAAGAAAAATTAAATCGTTATTCATGTGTTGTTCGAATTACTACCTCCACAATGAATTCTCTTCTGTTTTAAACTGATACCTCTCTTCATCAGTTATAAAATGAAAATTAAAAATAAATATTACATATATAATATAATTTTTATTATGAAGAGGAAAAATATTATATGCCTTTTTTCCCTCTAATTTTTGAGAAATGAAAACATTAACGATGTGTTGTATGAACTACCATCTCCATAAAGTAATCTATATCATTTTTAATCGAGCTTCCCTCTAATTTATTAAACACTATTCAAATATAATTCACCAAATTAATAATATCAAAATAAAATCATCATTATTAGGTAATAATGATATTATTCAACAATAAACAACATTCATAATCTTCATCATCCATTAATTATGGTATGTTTATGTTTTGGTCAGTCCAACCACCTACTTGTATAAAGATAATAAATTATATAATAGATTACTATGAGAATTAAATTACTAATTTTATATGCTATAAATAAATATATGATTTTGTTTTATTTTTTATATAATGCTAAAATCCATATTAAACTCATTATTTAAGATACCAACAATCATTCGTAAAAAATCACCAAATCATGGTCATTAAAAGTCTAATATTTAAAATTCACAACAAAAAATGTCATAGAATTAAATTATAAAATTGTAAAAAATTATAAAAAATATTTTCCATTACCTTTTATGATCTATTAATGATTAAATTTCTGATAATAATGAATAAATACACCTTTATTATAACAATAGTTCAAAATGATCATGATTAATCACACATGATATTTAAAATATATCATAACTACATAATATATATGTAGAGAATAATTATGAAATTAATATTATAAAATTTTATTGAAATATAAAGGGTTTTTAAATTTTTCATTCAGATATTTAATTTTTTATATATGATATTTAAGCACATTAGAGGATGCCATGAATTAGGATATGGAATTCAATTTTTAATTTTAAAATCTATGAGATGTGTTTGATTTTGTGCACTAAGATACATTATATAGTGTATGAATTGACAATTTTATATTTTATATCATGAATTATATTTTATTGATGATATTTTAAGTTAAATTTCAATTCCTCTATTTTAATAGGTTTTGTTTAAAATTTTTCTTAAACCATAAGGGTTTCATGGAAAATATTATTTTCAAATCAAGATTGTTTCTGGAAGAAACTTCATCTATAGAATTATCAATCTTTGTAAAACCCCTCATCATTTTCCATTCATATTTTAGGGGGTTTACATGTCCCATAAAAATTTCCTTTCTATGTGGCACATAATTTACCCAAATAGGTTGTTGTAATTAAATATAACCCAATCTCTTTTCATCGGTCTAGAACCTCCCTTTTAATTTGTCCAGATTTATTTGATGTTATTATTAATGACATTATCTATGCATAAATAATTTATTATATTCATTTTATAAATCAGGAAATTATTTATAAACTATAATAGAAAGTATTAATATTATATATATATTTTTTTGTTTTCCTCAAAGTGTTAAAAACATTGTTGTTTTTATCCATATTTATGGGAAATCTAATTTCTACCACCTTGGTAATTTTATATAAATATTTCTCTTTATGCTTTCATGGTTTTTAAAATAAATTATTTTTCTCCAAGATTAACATATTTTTTTTTAAAAATTATTGGAAAAGATCAAGGATATTTTATAACACACTTATATATAATTCTATTTTAAAGGAATACGATTTTCAATAGCATGAACCTCATGAAACAAAGAGCTTAAATGAATCTTGATATACTATTAAAATATTATTATTTAAATATGATTTTTTATAACCAATAATTTAATTTGTGGGTATAAAAATGAGTAATTTATTCTAAAAAATATTTAGATAATTTTTCGTTAATAAAAAATTATTAATAAATTCCTTGTAAATTAAAACTAAATTAAAATACGATCAAATAAGATTGAAAAAGATATTTTTTAGAAAACAGATTTATATGAATAATTTTTTTATCAAACTAAATTAATTTAATTTCTATATATGAATGAATTTAATGAAATATATAGGATATATATTTAATAAAATAAATTAACATTCATATAATGGTGGTTACTAAATAAGGAATTAGTATAAGTTCATTTTATACATTGAAAATATATTTTTATAGAAAATGGTTTTATTATATTTTATGAGTGGATGTTATAATTAATTTCTAAAATATAATAAAATTTATTTGGTAAAATATAAATTATTTCAAAAATAATAATGTTAATATAATATTATGATTAATTTTTGGGATTTTTAAAAAAATGTTGTTTTGGTATGAATACTGAAAAATGCTGATTTCACAAAAACTTCAATTTTTTACATTTAATAAAATTCATTGAAATATATGATTTGGTTTTGGATAATATTGGAAGGTACATAAATTTAATGTTATTAAAAATATTTTAATTAATTAGAATAGAATAAAAATTATATATGGTGTTGGTATAATATCATTTCTATGCTTAAAGTGAGTATTTATCTAAAAATAACTTTTTGTTATCTCTCATACACTTATATTAAAATTTATTTTTATCTATTATAAAAATTAAATTCAATAAAATTAATTTCATATTTTGAATGATGATATTCAAATTATTTAATACGATCCATTTTTTATTTATTTATAATGAGTAGTATCCATGTTAAAACAATTTCACATCATTAAAGTGTAAAATGGGTAACCAATTGTTTAATAAATTGACATAAGGTTTAAAATAAAATTAAAAACTTTCTCTTATTTCATTTGATGAGTTTATTATTCCTATAATCATACTATATTAGGAAATATGTAATTTTTCACTTTTCTTTGATTCAAATGTTTATAATACTTTTCGTAAATAATAATTACCAAATTTCACTCCCTATCTCACTTATTATGTATTCAAGATATAGTTATAGAAAAAATGATATATCAACAAAAATATTTTAAAACGTTTATAAATAATAAATTATATGAACTACATAAATTTTTTTAATTTTTATGTATTGTATTATTACCATGAACTCTTAGGCAACAACGATGTAGTGCTTGTAAAAGAAATAGAAAAATCTGGTAAATTATTTAAAAAACATTAAAAGTAGTATTTCTTGGATGATAAATGGTGGTCCATGATTTAATGGATAATTAAAAATGATAATAAATTCTATAGGGGATAATATTCTCATTTTTTTATTATCTTGATTCCTTGAAAGTCAAAAATGTGAATATACATGAAAATGATATTAAATGATATTTAATGTTTTCAAATTATTTTTAATTAATTATAAAACCATAAAAATTGCATCATAACACAATTGTATGTGGATTCTTCTAGGATATCTTAAATATTACTTTTATCTATCACATTGAATTTTTAAAATTAATTTAATTACCAAAAGTAATTATAATACTTGTTACCATAGTTAAGGTTAATAGGGTCAATGAGGGGGTTAAACGAAGAGATAAGGTTCAAAAATCCACATAAACTTTCCTAAATTTTTGAGGTTGAATAAATTTTACCTTATCCAAAATATCACCATATATATAGTAATTTTGATCCATTTTTCATGAGTATAAAACATGTTATATATTAATATTTCATGTATTGAAAAGATTTCTACCCACCTCGCTTATGAAATATAATCTATTACCCTCTCTTCCTCACACCTATAGAGCCACTAAACGTGCCCAATATCTTAAAAAATATAAATTGAAACATCATAATAATTTTTAAGAGGTTTTGGTCTCAATAAAAAAACTACCAAGAAGTATTATGGTGAAAACTTAAGGAGGTTTTTCTAATAAGAGGAGTTAGAAAACTTATGGAATGTGTTGGGACTCACATTTAGGGATTTTGAATCTCATTTTCCTTTTATTGATACTAATTACATGTTCACAAGATGTATTATTTTTTATCGTTTATTTATTACTATATGTATGTATTTTTTTCATTCATTTACTGGAATTCATGTAGTTTAAAAAACATTTCATAGTTCTCCCCTTTAATTATTCAATAAGTACCGAAGCAGTATAGGAAATTTAAAAAAATGTTTTAAATAATTTAAACTCGTTTATCTCTTTGTATATGCTCATTTAAGTAATAATAGAATGTTCTTTTTTAAGTGTCAGATATTTTTTAAATTCCTTTTAACTATATTTTAAATTCAATAAAATGTTTTAAAACTAATCTTTTTATTGTTTTATGAATGAGGCACTTTTGACGTTTTACCAAAATTTTAATAATAGTTTATTTTTAATGTTACAAAATGCATTGGTTATTACACCACTATAAATATTATTTTATTCAATGAATCCTTTATATGTTTCCACATTCATTTTTAATGAAAATTTTTATTAATATTTTTTAAATTTTTATTTAAAATGTTATCAAAAGAAACAAATATTTTCTTAATTTTTTAAAATATATGTTTGAATTTTAATTTAAATTCATTTTCACTTATGTAAACATAGATTGATAATTATTATATTTTAATAAGGATATAATATAATTATATCCTCTACCTTTTTTTGATGGATGTATTATGGTTACATAATTCTATTTATTTACTGGGAAAATATTGAAAATTCATATGCTAATTTTTCAATATGAGTTTTTATATCAATTATGTATTGTATTATTTTTAATTTATTTTATATGGGGGATTTATTGGAATTTATAAGTGATGAGTGGTTCATGTTTTATCCCATCAATGAATTAGTTAGTTTCATTAGATAAACTAGATTAGGTATTTTGTTTATACCTCACCCATTTACGTATAGTGTGTCACGAGGACCTAAAAGAAATATTATGATGTCTAACATTATGATTCCATTATTATGAAATTAGTTATAGTTTTATATGTGATTATTTACATTTATATGGATATATTTCACGTATATGTTATTCGAAGGATTTTATGTTAATATTTTTATTTAATAAGATAAGAAAATTGAAATATGTTTTTAAATAAATATTGAGATATTTTAAAGGTGGATGTTTGTTTTCATGAATGTGTTTTATTTTTTAATAATGTTTTAAGAATTGTGATTTTTTACATTCTTTTTGTTCATTAAATATTTCATGAGTAAAATATTTGAAAAAAATGAGTTTATTTTAAGAGTAATTTATTATTTTGAGCTCATGTATTATTTAGAGAAAAGGAAAACTTTTATATCACTTTTTAGTTTTTTCAAAGGACTAATGGTTTTACTTCCATTTTTTCCCTTAATAACAATTTTATGCTCATACCATGTTTTCATAATTTATTAATATGGGTCATGTATCATTATGAACTATATTACAAATTATCATTCCACTATGTGTATCAATTATAAAAGAATAAAAACTATTTTAAATGAAACAAGGATCTAAATTTAACAATCCCATGTCTAGGGGATATTGGACATTTTTTTTGAATGTGTATAAGTTTTATTATAGGGGTTTCATTTGTAGTAGTTTTTCCAAATTTTATAAAATTGTAAACTGAAAATATCCTCGAAATGTAAGTATGTGAAACCCTTGTTAATAATCTTGTAATTATGGGTTATTTATGTTATGGGTTGTTAAACATATCTTATTTATAAGGTGATTTTTTCAAAAATGAATTAAATTTTTCATTTGATTAATTATTTATCCTTTAAAATGTCTTATACTTGACAATGTATATTGTTTAAATTACTTCCATCCACCTTATTTTTGTGGATGTATTATGTAAGTTAATTTTCCATCAATAATATGATCTATAATTACAATTGTCTTTCCTAACAATCCACTACGAATATGAATAAAATTTCTTCTAATGTATTTTATTTGTGAATAACATATGTTTTATTTATTTTATTGAATAGTATTTACCAACATTCCATACATCGATCGATTGGATATAACATTAACTTAATAGTAAACGTTTTATATTTATTATGTAAGTAACAAATGATTTATGAACATAATTAAAGTGTGTTTACCGAGAATGTTAGTGAACATATTTGGATAAAAAAATTTAAATTGATTTATCATGTTAATATTATTTATAGATTTAAATAAAATTCATTATATGAATCAATTTCAAATGTACATTAAACCCAATTTCTTTCCATGGGTTTTTTTTAATGCTAGTAATGAAAAAAAAATTATTCTGATGGTTTCATTATAATTTGATTAATATTTTATTTCAAGTGGCAGATAGAAGTACACATGAATTATTTGGGTGGTCCTATATCACCCTTTAATGATTTTTTAAAATTTTATGCCTTATGACACATGTATATGTGGGGAAAAAATTTCCACGGACTTGGGTGTAATTGTGGGACTCGTGAAGTTTCTATTTCCATATATCTATGGTTGTGACATAATTATTTATCAAGACTTGTTTACATGAAATATATAATTATTTTGATGTATTTTTATGTTTTGCCACAGCATATGTAATAATTTTTTATCTTTGATTTTTTCCTATAATTTTATTATGTATCATAACTACACCCATATTCTCATCTTATTTTCACTTATGATGTTGGATTATTATCACTTATGTTTTACATTACTAAGAATCTAATATCACCCAATTATTATGTATCTATTTCAATAGGTTATGAGGGAAATTAATACATAAATTATATCTATAAGAGTATCTAGAGTGGATACATTTGTGGAGGTATTTATGTTTTCTTATGGATTAAGAAGTTGATTATATAGTGTAAAAAATATCCATTATTTAAAAAAGAAATTTGTTTTTTAGTTAATATTTTATCATAATTTTCTGAAAAACCAAAAAACACTTAGGAATGTATATAATGAAATAATTTCCTTATGTCATAAATTATAAGACAATCATGTTTGTTGGGAATAATGGTTGGTATCTGGGCAAGGTTTAGTTATCTTTAGAGGATATAATGTTGGATGAGGATATTTTATGGATTAATAATTTTTGTTTGACAATAATTTCAAAGGAATAGATAATAATTTTGATTAAGAAAGGTAATATTAAATATTTTATGGATTTATATTGGATAAATTTAGTTAAAACCCTAAGGATTTGTCTAAGGGTAATGTAAAAGTATTGGATAACATACAAAAGTTTCTATAAAATATATATTTTGTGGATATCCTAGAAATTATACCCAAGTTCGTATACTAGATAGTTGGTATGGTTGTGACATATATTCATATAGAGTTAATCACTATGAAAATATAGGTTGAATATCAACTCAATCTATGCTCAAGTAGATGATGACTATGCCTAAGGATCCACACCTTGCTAGAAACTCATGTGGGATATGCTAAGGATAATCACATTCCCTAACAAGACATTTTGAGGGATTTATTTCCTAATTAAATTAAGGAATTAGGTTAATAATTCTGAAATAACATAACATAATGTTTCCAAGGTTGAACCATGAGAGTTATACGATGAACCCAATTTGAAATAGTTGAAATAAAAGTATCAATGGTTGAAATTATGGTTTCATTAGAGAAGAAATTATAAGAGTGATCTTTAATATTCATATAATAATTTACTCTGATTATTTTGGATATTACCATAATCATTTTTTAGTAATATTTGGTTGGAAATTATATATTGAAAACGATCTCATGGAAGGTATATCTCTTGTAACTGATAAGACTTACCTAAAATAGAATATTTGGAATATATGTTTGAGAATAGTAATATTTTCCTATTATGAGGGAAAATATATGTTACCTAGTATTTCCTTAGATAGAAACGTTTTTATCTCATAGAATATATATTTTTATTCTTGAATATATTTACATAACCTTAATCATTATTATTAGTAAGTGATATTTAAAATTGTGTGGATGTAATATTTAAAGGGGAATAATGTAACACCCTAGGTTTTTAGGTAAAATATTTTTTCCATAAAATATATATTTTTTATAATTATAAACTATTTTGATTTTATTTGTTAAAGGTAACATAAATAAATTAGTTAATAGGTCATATAATATGGGAATTAATTTGACTATACTATATTCATTCATAATAAGACATTACAAAAAATACACATAAAACTATGTATTGAAAAACATGGATTATTAATCACCATGTATTATTATATTTTTTTAATGTGAATAAACAATAAGGGGAAAATAATTATAAATGAACAAAATTTTCAAAACTATGAGACCTCTTGGATCATCTTTACCATTGAGGATAACCAATAGCCAAATAAAATCTATAATGTTGAAGACCATCATGATGGGGATAAGCATGTCCTGAGATCTGAATAAAATATATTGAAATTAGAAGAGTTAATAATGAAGTGAGAATAAAATGCACGATTCTAGAACATCAATATCTTGGAATAAAAATTTTCCATTAAAAATATAGGCATTGGAAATATTTCTATGACCCGATATTTTGATATACGTTTTCCTATAATTATGTCAGATAAGTTTGAAAGATTTATACATATTCAACACTAACAAAATCAAAACTATGTTATGTTTAGAATATTAATAAGAAGTAATTAAATTGGTATGTATAAAAAATATTTATTTATTTATGAAATATATTAACATATTTATTTATTTATTTTTTTAAAGGATATTTTATGAGAATTTACTAAGTACATTTTTATGTTTAATGATTTATATTTTCATGTGATTAACTTTTCATTCAAGAAAAAAATAATATAATTGTCAAATTTTTATTTTAGAAAAATGTAATATTTATTGATTAATTTTAGATATATTCATTTTTATAGAAACTATAAAAAGAGAAACTATTATTTTGAAGAAGTTATTTTCCTAGAAAAATAGTTTCTCATTGTAATTTGTTAGTTAATATGAAATTTGAAATTTGAAAAATATATGTTATATTTTAGAAAAAATGTATTTTATTTTATGCCATTATATATATATAAACAATTATAAATCATATATTCCGAATATAATAAAAATAAATTCCATTTTTTGATTTATCTATTGTATATAATCTTAGGACTTTGTCGGATATTTTCTGAAAATAGATGAATTTTACAATGAATTTTGAAAAATAATGTTTTTACTAAAATTTTAATTTTTTATAAAATATGATTATATTAGAAATTTATAAACATTAAATTTTTATTTAATTAATAAAATTTATTAATTATATTATATTGGTATCAACTTTTAAATCATGTTATTATCATTTTTGGACTTGAGTAATATTTAGTTCTAATAAGAAAAAAACTTTTGGGGATTCCTTTAAATGAAATATTTTTTTAAATTTTTTTTAGTTTTCTTATGAAATCCTAAAAAAATTATACGATTTTTAAAATACCATTTTAATCCTTAAAACTAAATACATTGATAATATAATCCCATATTTCAATTTTAATCTTAAAATGAACATTGTCTACGAAATTGTTTTTAGGCATTATGTTCACTAATACTAAACATAATTTCCCTAAATATTAGATTTTTTTTTGTAAAATGATTTTAATATTTGATATAATAATTTTAAAATTAAAATATAATTTCAATTTTAAATTTTCGCATTAAAAATAGTTATCAAGGGTGAAAGTGGACTTACCACGGTAAGGGTAAATGAGTGCCCAGGTTGTTTTACATAAGGAAAAATGAAAATTAATATAAAAATAATATATGATATTGGATAGTTGAGGTAATATTGTACTTATCCTTTTCTCCACACCATCCTTTCCCATATTTAGAGCCTTTTTAATTTAATAATTAAATAAAATTATTAAAAAGTAAATAACTTTTTAAAAAATGCCACTCTTTTTACTAATAAAATGATCTCATATCCTCCCAATTTATCAACCAATAATAAGCATTTTGATAAAAAAAATTCTCCTCACATGTATCTCCAAAACACCCTACCGAAACACTTGAATCCTGAGTCAGACTAAAATTACATTATAAAGAGCCTTAAAAAGTTTTCTAAGGGAGAACTTCTTAGGGAGAGGTAATAATCTCAACCAAAATTTTACATTTATTTTTATATTATACACCCATAAATTCCCCTATATACATAAAAGTGTGAATATCCATTTGAATCCTTTTTCCAAAATTATTGGGAAACATTAAAAATTATTCATTCGTATTCGCATACTACTGCCTACATGAAAGTCATTTCAACTTTTAATCAATACATTAAATGGAATGTTAGAAATTTATATTTAAATAAAAAAATATGATATTTTTGACATTATTATATTTAATAAATTTTAATTATTTCATTTCCTAACCCTCCCATTCAATGAAAAATGGAAGTGTTGTTCGTGTGTTGGTGCGGACCACCACTGCCAGAAAATGACATGTTTTATTTTCCATAACCACTTAACTTAGATAACTTTAAAAAGTAATTTATTATTTAAACATGATATTTGTGAGACCATTAATATTATGGAACATTAATAATGTGAATTTTATATGTGTAATTAACAAAAAATTATCCTTGTATCTTTAACCAAATTAAATGGACTTATCGAGAATTATTTCTTACTTTTGGTATATTTTAGGACAAACTAAAAAAACATAAATTTTGTTTTGATTAAATAATAAATTAAATAAAACTATAAATTATTTAGATCATTTTATAATTTCACATAACATTTCAATGTGGTCAAAAAAATAAATTATTACGAAAAAGTTAATTGAGAAACTGAAGTAACAGACATAAGTAGAAATTGTTTAAAAAAATATATAATAAAAAAAATTAGGAAATTTTATATATAAGAATAATGTTTTTATGTATATATTTAATGAATATAATATAATTATTCTAGAAGTTTATCATAAGTGAATAGAAAATTTTAACATGACATAAGAGATCTTCCTACCTCCCCCATTACATGTCGGTTACACATTCTCAAAATTTGCTCAATGTTAGAAAATCTTATTCTCATGAAATTATTATATTTTTGTATATAGTTCACCTAAATTTATACCTAATTAAATATATTGTTTAATTCTTGGTTTATACATGTTTTTAGATTCCTTTGATATATACAATTGAAAGTAACCCTTATTTAAGGGAACATTTCCATTTCTTGTTTAATGCTAGGAATAACCAATATGAAAACATTTTAAAACAAAAATATCTTACAAAAAAATAAATTATTTTATATATAAATCTATTAGATTAATTTTGGTTTTATGTAAAATATTATGGTTTTCCATTCTTCAAAATATCATTTAGTTATTTCTAAAATTGTCCATCAAAGTGGTTTATTTTTTTCCGTTCTTCTATAGATGATTCTCCTGATTATCTACAATTCAAATCCTTGTTCAAGAACTATGTACCATTTTCAATTATAAAAGTATATAATAATTTATTCCTTCCTCTTTGGGAAATAATTTTTAATTATCCTTCAGTTATTCCTTTAATCAAAATTATGAAATCCACTTTTTTCTCACAGGTTTGACCATCCTTAAAATTTATGTAGAGGTTTTTGTATCCCATATGTCACACATATGTATAATTTTAATTATTTTATGGGTGTTTATGTAATTATATATCCCTAAAATACATTGGTTAAACCATTATATCTCATGTGATATTAAGTATGGGTTTTGTGAGTAAACCTAATCTACTATAGAACATTTTCAACTTTATGATGATGATATTAGGAGGGACCATTGACTTATATTTATGATGTATAAACTATTCAATGATGTTGTGATTTAACTACATAAATAAACGTTTCAATTATTATTTTAATTCTTATTATTATGTCATTTATTCCTTTTGACATTCTAATATGCATTATTTCATGTTTATTACCAAATTAGGATTTCTAGATCATTCTTTTTCACATGTATTTTCACCAAGGTATCTTTTTATGTTTAATTAAATATAAGGGATTTTGGAGAACTATGTTTTCATTAAAATAATTATTATTCTTTTTACATTTAACCTTATGTATTTATGTATCAAATATTCTAAAGACATATGGGATTTAGATCGAATGTTTGTATTTATTTAATATTTATTTGAAATATTTTATAAAATAAACTATTTTTAAGGACAGGGTTCATATATATGGTTTCATAGGAGGAACTAGTTATTTTTGGATGTTATAATGAAATTAAATTAGTGAAAAAACCATGGGATAATACTTAGTATAGGATAACAACCATATATTTTTAAAAAAATTTATATATGGTTTTCCTATCTATTTCAACCTTGTATAGATAGTATAGGTTGATTTATGCTCTCTTATAGATGGACAAGGAGTAATATACCCAAAAATAGAATATTTGGTATTAACTCAACCTTCACCCAGTTACAAACCAGATTTGAAACTCCTAATCGCTATTTTTTATTTAATAGTATGATCATTTGTGGACCACTAGGAAGGATTTATTCCCAAGTTATTTTAAAGTATTTTTTTAAGAATCAAGAGAATCCTAAATTTACTATAACTTAGGTTGAATCATGAATGATATTAATGGAAATACGAGTTATATAGGTTGATGTAAAATAACACTAGGTTAATATGATAGTATCATAAATATTGAATTCTTATTTTTTAATTTTAATTAGAAATTTTAAGATGATAATATTATAATTTTAACCCATTTTGGTTTTATTAATGGATGAAAATATAAATAACCGTAGGTGTGAGGGAAAAATTGAATATTATCTCAACAAACAACCCATCCGAATGTGATATAGAGGGAGAAACCTTGTGATTATTCCAAACCAGGTCTCAAAAATCATGAATAAAAATTTGAACAATTTTTTAGTCCCAAAAACAGAAAATAAGGGAATGATGGAGTCTCATTATGTATATGTGATAAGGTTAATGAAAATAATTATATTTCTTCAATATAAAAAATGTGGAAAGAACAATGGGGGAGTATAACTTAAAGGTATGTGTAGATGTAAAAATTATAGAGGTTAAGAGCCTAAAACCTAATTGTTTAGAGATAGAGAAATGTTACCAAAAAATCCTTTGCCTCAACTAAAATGAAATTGTACATTATGAAACACAATGACCTAATATAAGGGAAAATAAATAAAATGGGAACCAAAAACCTCGTATACCATAGGAACAAAAAAATTTCTATTAGAAAAATTAAAATTAATTATAGGGAAATATTTACCTCCATATTTTCATATCTCTTATATGGCATACATTTTATCCTATTAGATATAGAATTTTAAATAAATCATTTGGTGGTGCACTCGTTATATATTGAGTATAAATATCATATTAAATGTTTCTATAAGTTAATTCATATGGATTTATCTCTTATTAACATATTAGGATTCCATTAAAAATGTATAATCTATTTTTGTAAAGTTCTCATATCAAATTAAGTATAGGGAAATATCATTTCATATCCTAAATCAACACATGAAAAATTACCAAAAAATGTTTGATTGTAATATCCCAATAGAAATTACTCCCATCATTTGTGGTTTAAAATAGTGAGGTCATAATTTCCTTAATGGTGGGTGGTAGAAATTAATGACCAAAGATTTTATATATGTTTTTCTCAAATTATGTCAAATATGTTTGATTTATTTTTCCACGTGCAACACCAAACAAAAATGAAACTTTGATATGTTTATACAATTAAAACCCACCCATTAAATTAGTAGGTATGAATAAGACTAATAAAATTACAAAATATATTAATATATAAAAAGGATATTTTATTCCAATTTACTTATTTCATTATTGTGTTTAAGAATATATTGTTCTATTTGTTGTAAATTAAATTATTTAATACTAATTATATTAATGTTAAATGTTGATTTTAATATAATATAATTGTTGTTGATTAATTCTAGATTTATTAGTGTTTTATAGAGATAATGAATTAAAAAAATAGTATCTTAAAAATGTTATTTTTTATAAAAATTGTTTCTCATTGTACTTTATGTTTTCATATAAAAGTAAAAATAAAAAATTCTAGAAATTAAATTTGAAAAAATAAAATTATTCTTTATATTTAGAATTTAATTATTAGTTTATGATTGTTTTTTGTTATTTTTTAAAAAATTGATTTTAGGTGAATAGTGAAAACACGATTCTTCTAAATAACATGAATTTAATAACATTTTTAGTATATAAATTTTAATTGTAAGTTCATGAATCTTTTTTATAAGAATATATATGTATTTTATAAGTTACACTATAATTTCAAAAAAGTTGGCTTAAATTTACAAACCAATATTTGAAATTTTTAAATGTATATTATATTTTTCAAAAAATTGTTTTTTTTTATTTTTAGCACTTATATCTAAACATCTTTTTATCACTTATATAAGAGGAATCTTATATAATCACTTAAATTTTTTTATAAATCATGAAAAAATGATCTTAGGAACTATTTGTTGGATTTTTTCTGAAATAATCTAGTTTTAGAGTGAATAGTGAAATAATTTTTTTTAAAACAATTGTATTTTTTATAATATAATACTGAAATTAAAATTAATAATTATTGAAGATGTCATAATTAATAAAAGTTATGCATTATATGATTTTTTTGAACTAATAAATAATTTGTTTATATTTTTTTGACTTAAGTAATATTTAGTTCTAATTAAAACCACTTTCTATTGAATTTAAATTAAATATTTCTTTTGAAAAAGTATATCTTGATTTTATTATGAAATACAAAAAATAATAATTTATATTATAATAAAATTATTTTCTTTTTCAAAAAAATACACAGAACATCTTATCCCACACTTGATGTTTAATCTTAAGATAGACTTTTTCTATGAAATGATTTTTATAAATTATGTATTCTAATACTGAAAATAATTTCACTAAATATTAGATGCTTTATTTTATAAAACTATTTCAATACTTTTAATCATAATTTTAAAATTTGTAGATTTTTTTAATAATAATATTTTCCATTAAAATTAGTTACTAGTAGCTAATGTGGAGTCACCATAATAAGGGTAAATTAGGGTAATATTGGTTTCACATAATAAAAAGGTTAAAAAATACAAGTAACATGTATTATATTGGATATTAGAAGGATTATATACCATATATATATAAATGGGAAATTACTGGACATTTTTTGATCCTTTTACCTTGAATAATGCTTAGTTTTTTTTGAAAGGGATTGTGATTTTACAAAAAATGCACCATCTTAACATTTAAAAGGATCCCACGATCTCACCATTTGTCCACCCATTCCAAAGATTTAGATGATCAAAGACTCTATCCTAGTATATTTTGAATAGACTCAAAAAACACTTTAACACATTATCTCACTAAAACACCATGCTATGTAGCCTTAAAAGGATAACCAAGGGAGAATTTCTAAGGGAGAGGTAATACTCTGAACCAAACTTTTCTAGTTGATTTCATCTTCTAACCATATCAAGTCCCCTATGTCCTTGAAGTTATGATGGAAAGGATTTTTTTGGATGAATAATTTATTATACAAATTTACTATCCATTTTTATTCCTTCCTCTAGTGTTATTATGAAAAAAAGAATATGTCATTATGTGTATGTGCACACTACCACCTACATGAATTATGTGTTCATTTTTTATCACTGTATTAAATGGATGTTTCAAAAAGTATATTTTATTAAATATTATCATATTTATTACATTATTATAATTCTTAAATTTCAATGTTTTAGTTCATATCTTTATACCATTAACTGGAAAATGAAATTATCACCTCTGCGAAACCAACATAAGAATACTAAAAGTTTTATGAAGAAATTAACTGAACTACCCTGAGTAACCAATGTAATGAGAAACTATATTAAAAAAATAAAAAACTTAATAAATATAGACTTTCAAATTAAATATATATGGATAAGTTTATTTTGTATATATTTAATGAATTTTATTTATTTATTCATGATGTTAAGAGAAATTATAGAGTAAATTAAGAGACGTGGTAAGGGATCTTCTATAGCACACTCATTACTTATTTGTTACATTTTCTATTTCTTTTTTCTCACTTTAACACAATATTTTCTCATGAAATTATTATTATTTTTATATATATTCCTTAAATATATACCATGATAAATATCCTTTTTTATTTTTGTTACATATGTTTTTATTTCCCATTGAAAACCCCAAATTAATGTAAACATATTTTAACTGAACCTTCATATTTTTATCTCATTTCATGAATCACCCCTATAAAATGATTATACATAATAAATAACTTATGAAAAACATAATTATTTTATCAATTACAATCCTAGTTCAATTATATTTTTATAAATAATAGTTATTATATTTCTAAATTAAAATATCCTTTTGATATTTTATAAAATCTCCAGCCAATTGGTTTATTTTTATTCATTATTCTCTAGATATTTCTCATGAATTATATACAATGGAAATCAATATTCAATTCTCATTTTACTTTTCAAAATAAAAAAATGAAAAAAATTATTTCCTTCTTCTTTTGTAATTCCTAATGATTTTTACTTTGGTTATGTCTTGAATCTTGATTATGAAACCGAATTTATTATCATGGGTTTAATCAGTCTTATGCTTTACATATGGTTTATTTTTATCATGTGGAACACATATGTATTATTTTCATTATGTGAAGGGTAGTTCTAGAATTATCTATCCGTCTAATTCATTGAATAATTATTTATATCCCATGATATGTATTGTATGGAATTAAACATTGAACCCAATCCACCATTGGAATTATTATACTTTATAATGATGGTCATCAGAGTGACCCATGAAATATTTTTAGGATTTCATGTATTATGTTGTTTCCACATATTCCATGATTACAGTTTCTTATGATTTCATTTTCTTAATCCATTTTTTTCAGGTTTATGATCATTATGTCTAAGGTAACATTTTATGCATCATAACTCCCATGTTATGATTTGTTATCATGTTTATTCCCTTACTAAGATTCCAAGGTCACTCATTTACTCATTTATTTTGCACAAGGTATCCTTTAGAGTTTATTAATGTCTATGGGAGTGAGAATAAATGATTGGAGTTTTAAAAAAAAATGGGTTTTTATATTAAATATGCTCTATTAATGTATTTTATCTTCTAAATACAGTAGGCCTCTAAATCCATAGTTTTTATTTGTTATAAATCTGTGTGAAAAAAATTATGGAATAATGTTTTTTAATTATTTGGTCACTATAAATATGATTATAGGAAATATGGTTTTTGAAAATAAGGTCATTGGGCATATATGTGTCCAATTGGTATCAAAAGTTGTATATTATTAGTTTTTAATATAAAATACTATAACTCACACTGAAATAAAAATATCATATTAAAATATTATAAATATATATTTATGTGTTGTGTATTAATATTAATAATATTATTAAAATATTATATGATGAATTTAGAAAATTAAAAAAGGATTTTAATATAAATTCATTTTTAAAATTATATTTTAGATTATTAATATTTAATTTTAATTATATTTTGTTAATGTTTATTGATAATAAAAGTAATATTTTTTTAAAGAACCACAACATTAGGTTTTTTATATTTTATTCCATCAAATAAAATTGATGAATTTTAAAATGTTATAATATATGAAGAAATATATTTATATTATTTAAAATTGAAAATTTATGTGAAATAATATTAAAAACATTAAATTTTTAAAACCGACTTTTTTTAATAAAAGTAAATTTTCATTATATATTGTATTTTCATTTAAATTTGAAATTTTATAATTTTATAATTTTAGATTTTAAAAAATGAACATAATTTTTTACTTATAATTAAAATATTAACTTGGGATAAATTTTTAGGATTTTGTTATATAATTGATTTTTATGTGAATAATGAATAATATAGTTTCTACAAAAACTATTAATTTTATGACTCTATAAATAAGACCTAGAAGTGTATAATCCCTTTTAATTTATAAAATATGTGTTTTAGAAGTGAATAAATATATTTTAAAACACTATGTAAAATTTAAAATACTTGTGATTAAAATTTTAGGGACATAAGTAATATTTTCCAATAAAATTGTTTTTAGTCTTTCATTTAATTAAATATTATTTTTGTATAATTTGGGTTTATATCTATTTAAAAGAAAAATAATACTTATTTTTTAAAAATAAATTAATTTATATCATGAATATGAAATACATTGATAATATTTCCTTACAAATAAAATTATGATTAATAATATACTTATCTTAAAAAACTAGTTTTTATATATTTCATATACTAAAGTTAAAATTTATTTTTTCAGATAAAATGTGTTTTTCTCTGATAAAATGGATTTAAATTTTGGAAAAAAATATTTTCAAATTATTTATTAAGTTCTATTTTATTTTTATCTAGAAAAATTATTTTCATAGATAAAAACTAATGACTACAGCAAAACAAAAAATTGTAAAAGTTAAACTTCTAAGAGTAATAGAATTAAAAAAATATTGAAAACATGTGTAAGAATTTATTTATGAGGTATTTATTACCTTATATTATACCTCACTCCATTATTATCCTTTTTGTGTCTTTTTTACTTGTGAAACATGTTCTCTCTTTTTATTAAGTTAGAATATTTACGAAGATCCCATTCTCACCACTTATAAAAGTTGACCTCTCCCCACCCCTTAAATAACAACATCAAAAATTCATTTTCCTCCTGAAAAAATTAAAGTTTTCATTCCCCTTTAATCCAATTCATTTTCCTTGATCTTTGGGTCCAATGATAATGGCTTAAGACCTCCATTTCCAAGGAATCTTAGAAAGAAAACCCTAAGTCCTAAACAACTTTTCTTATTTTCCTAACATCATGTATTTACTTTATTACATTCATGAATCTAATTTTATCATTATTATATAATTACATAATAATTTTTTAATATTAAATATTATTATTATAAAATAATAACCCTAAAAAACTTTCCCCTTTTCAATTAAGAAAATAGAGATTTTCATTCATACATTGTGTGGACCATCGCCACCAAGAAGTATAAGCTTCCATTTTTCACCTTTAACAATTTTCACTAATTATAATGGTTAAATTGAAGAATAAATGTTACATATAAAATATATTTTTGATTATAATGATATAAATTATAATCCACCTTCTTTTCCCTATCATTGTTCTAGAATCAATAATGCAAACACTGTGTTGTATGGACAACTACCTCCATCATGTATCGTATCTCATGTTTGCTCTTGTTATTTTTCTTTTTTATGGAAAATTATTCAAAAACGATTCAAAAAAAATTAATTTATATGAATAATATATATATTTCACTATAATAATTTTATTATTATAAAAAATTCAATTTGAATAATAAGAACAATGGGAATAAATGAATTTTGATGATAGCTCTGATGATAAAGGAAAAAAACATGAACATCATGTTCAATTAGATGGTTCAAAAAAGAATAAATAATTGAGGAAAACATCATGGTGAAAAAATTGAGCTTGTTCATACCAGAAATATGAACTCATTGTAGAAAAATTCATTTTTATCTTAGGTGGGATGAAACTATTTTGAAGACAAAAACCAATGAAATAGGTTGGGTGAAAGAAATGAATTAGGATCATGAAAAGATTGATAAAGAAATACATTGGATATTGTCTCAAGGATTAAAAATAGGAATGTGATCAGAACCAAATGGGTTTTAGAAAAAATATATATAAATATGACAAGGATACAAAGAACAAGGCACATCTAGTGTGCAATGATTATTCCTTGATCGACGAAATTGACATTGATAAAACATTGTCATTATTGTCCCATTATGACACCATATGATCGTTTTTTTCTATGAGTCTGAAAAGGGTTTTAAATTATATTAAATGGATTTAAAATTTTAATTCCTGAATTTTTTCCTTGAAGAGGATGTCTACAGCAAGAAGATGTATCAATTTTTGATTCATGATGATTCTGGAAAAGGGTGTTGACTGAAGAAAGGTTTTTATGGCCTGAAATATGCACCAATATCTTGGGGCTGATGACTAGACGGGTACTTAAGGAATCCCACTTATTATAGAATTGGCATTGATAAATAACAATATATAAATTAGGATTATGGTTTGTGTATTATGGTTCTTATATATATATGACATCATATTTTGAGGCTATAATAACACTAAATACGAGTAGTTTTTAGGATAAATGAGGTGATAATTTGAGATGTATCTAATTACTGAGTTATCCTTTTTCCTTGTTTTGAAATTGATTGAAATATGGGATGAGATATTTATCTCACAAACCATTTATTAAGAGGATGTGTCGAATATGTATTAGATTGATGATTCTAGTGTCGTGGCTACTTCAATGGAGATAAAGATGAAATTGTCAAAGGAAGAAAAACATACAGAACATGATGGGACTCTTTATACGAAAATTATCAATAGTTTTTTTCACATGAATTCCACTCTACTATAAATTGTGTTTACCATATGTCAACATATCCAATATAATGGTTTCTAATGTAAATTCACATGAAATATTTGTGGTGTAAACTATGTTATATCAAACAAATAGTGGTTTTGGAGTGTTTTCTTGATATTCACAGAAACAATTAGTTGGGTATATAGATCTTAATTGGGAATGTTTTTCTGATGATCATAAATAAAATTCTTGATTTGTGTTCCACTTTGGAATCTCTTGTACTTCATTGAAAATAAAAAAAGAATAATTAATTTCATTAAATATTGTGGTTGCATATTTAATTTTGAATTATACTTATATTTAGTTGATATGGATACAATAATAGCTTGAAAATATTTTCATTAAATAGATAATTCATATTCTAATTATCATATTTTTTATCATATAATGATCAAAGGAAGCGGAAGACAATTCAAAATAAGGGAGATTTATATTTAAGAAATTAACATATTAGTAATACTATAAAATATATTTCATAGAATTCATTAACATAAATAGTTTTTATATTCCATAAATTATGAGTGTTTGAGGATGATCGTGAAGAGAAGTGGACAAAATAACCCTACCATTGAGGGAGTACATTAAACTATGGATCCAGAAACTCTTTAGGAGGAAATCTGAGCAACTAAAGGGTTTCTAGTTGCATATCAGGTGATATGAACATTGATTGAGAGGAAGAGATATTTTGAAAAGGCTCATAATAGTTACACCTCACACAAACAATAGGAAATGATCTCAATATTTTATATAAGTGAAGACTTATATGAATCCTATTAATAATCAATCGTATGTGTTTCCATCTTTTGAGGTATAATTTATTAATAATTTTCAATAATTTTAATGAGAAGCCTTTACTCTGTTCATAATGGATTGTAACTGATGAATGAACCATCCGGGATAAACAAATAATATATATATATATTATCTATGCATCACATGAATAAATACACATGCATCATATGCATTAATTTATATAAACTATATATAATATCATATACATATATATATATATATATCCCATACATCGTATGAATGTGTACATGCGTCCCACAAATATACATTTTAGTGCACATACAAAAACCTTCCACTTGCACAAAAATATCTTAAGGTCTTTGTTACAAACATCACAAGTATTTTTGAATCCATCCAAACTATTTTGGATATAATTTTCATCAAAATCACATTATTTCAAGAAAAAATTTTGTCTAAAATTTCATCCGTAGCCAAGGGCCTAACCATATGACCCTACCAGACTTATTATAATTGAAACTAACAATGAAATCAATATTTTATAGATTATTTCAAATAGAGACCTCTAGAAAATCATTAGGGTTACTCGAGTTATTAAGGGTTATGGAGTGATATCCATTAAACCTACTCATATCTCTATTGAACATGTTCACCACAATATGTATCATATACATCATATTTATAATTATATAATCAATTATTCTCATCGAGTGACCACTATGAAATGAACATGTCAATCTAGTATTGGAATATATTCATTTCTAAATTCACTAAAAAAAAATAACCAAACAATGAATACATTACATGTGATTCATTTATCTGATAAGAATATCACATGTTACTTATCCAAGTATTTTAACACATCAAATGTTAAATAGAGAAGCATGATCTTGAATCTCCTTAGTCTAATTCAATAATGGTATTGAAAGTCTTTAACATATCTTACAAGTGAAAAAATCCCATCATGGATGCACTCCAACCAACAACAAGATTAGAAACATACCCAACAACAATCTTATTAGCTAATTCAATAAATAGATTTTCATAAATACAGTATCGAAGTATAATAGTTACCAGTCTTGGATCTCACCAACTTTAGGTGAAAATAATTGATAATATGTGTACACCCCTAAGTATACCTATGACAATATGACATAAAAGTGGTATAATTTCATATATTAGTCAAAGTAATAATTATACATAGTACTCATGAATCTATTCTTCATATGTCATATAAAAACCTTTTAAATTATTAAAATAATCTATTCTAGTTACCCTTTATATATCATCACAATTCATTATAATACATGATGATCATTGGTTAGGGAAAACTCATTGTTTTTAATTTTAAGGGATATTTATCATTTTACCATTCATGTAAAATAATGTATCAAGACACAATAATGAAGGATAAATGTATTTTCAATTTATTATAATTACATTAAATGTTTACAAATATTACAACAAATCACTTATGTTTTTAATCTTTAGATATTATACATGACTCTCAAGTTATTTTTGAATCCATTATTTTTGAACATTACATCCATATGTATTTCCTATAAATTACCTATGTGGTCATCTAATAAAATACACCCACTAACTCCTAATAAGTAAATTTTTTGAAGTATGATATTTTGAATAATGGTGAGACTTATGAATCATATTCATTAAATTCATCTCTTTATACTTATATTCAAATCCATAGCTTCATAACATCAATTTTTAAAATTTTATCGCTTGATTTCTACTTAAAACTCTATCTATGTACATTATCATCATTATCCTTAGAACCCTTTCCATCAAACTATTTCCTTGATATGTTTTGTAAATAATATAACTATTTACATTATCACTTTACAAGGACATCCTAAACTCTTTTAAGATAAAGTGATTTCCACTTGGTTATGATAAATAATGTAACTTTTTTACATTTCTATTTACCCTCATACCCTAAACCTTTTTAGGATACCATACACTCTATTAATTGTATGGTATAAACCTACATGGAATAGTTATGTTCACATGTTATAGTAACTAAATGTAACTCTTTACATTTTTCACCCTCACAAAACCAAAAATTCTTTAAACTAGTGGAAATACTCCTATACCAATGACCATATCCCAACTTTTTAGATCAACCCGTAGAATAGGGTACCTATAGCAATGATTTAATTAAAACTGTCAGTGTAAAACGTTTTAGTGAGTATTTTCCAAATGGTTTGAAAACCCATTGAGATGGGACCTGGAAGAGTTACACTTCCCAAATTTTTGCGATAATTGTTGGGATAAGGGATACATTTCCCAATGGATTCAAAAAACTGTTCGGATAGTGCATGGTCCCCCCCCCAATTCTATTGGTTTATTCAAACCTTTGGGAGTCTACCCCACTTTACCCCATATCCCAAAAATTTATTCAAAACATTGGAATAGTTTCAATACGTTCAATTTTACCAATAGTTGTTTAAATTCATTGGGATATAATTCCATAAATACCCACATATAGATCCTGATCTGCCTATATTTTATCCTAAGCGATATCTCCCCTTTTTCCCTGAGTGTGCTCCCATTCTTCCCAACGTGTGAACCCTACTTCCCAAAAACCAATTTTTTTCTTACCCTTAAAATAAGTATGTTATAATTTATTTATATGTTATTCTTAAATTTATTAATTTTTTTCAATTGGATTTATCTGATGACATGGTTTTTTTGTTTTGTGTTTGGATTTTCCTTAAATGACAACTCCCATGTTCTTTACGAACCCTCCTTAATTCATGTAATTTTTTGTTCTTCCACAACTAGTATTTGATATTTATATTTGATTATAGAAATATTATGATTCGAAATTAAAGCTCTTTCACCCTTGTATTTCACTAGATTTGAAAGGATGGTGTCTTCTAACTAGTTTAGCCAATGAAATCTCTATTGAATAAAAAAGGTGTCCTTCAAATATCCTCATGTTATACATTTAGTATCACTAAAAGGAAACCTCAAAAATACTATATTTTTTATATATAACATTTTTTATCTTTTTATTAGACTTTTTTTTATGATTTCCATTGAGTCTCAAAAATATAATCATGATATCGTGTGTGAGATTGTATTTGTATGGGAGGATTATAAGTTATTAATTAGTGAAATTGTGAATTTAGTGAACCTCATAAATTCCTTCATATAATCTAGAAATTTATATGAATACTAGAATATTCCCCTACCAAAACCCTCTATGGATTATCCATAACATTACTAAATCCACAATTACATGTATAAAAAGTCCATATTCATAATTCAAACACTAAGACTGCACTTTTAGCCCCCACCAAACCCATCCTTCCTATTTGAATCATTCAGATTGGACTAGTCCATCTCTTTACACTAATAAAACCAACTAGTGAGAACACCTTGTAGTATACTTACCCTAGCATAACACATTATTCCTATAGTTGAATATCTATTCAAATGATGATGATAATCTTACTGAAATCATAATTCCATGGTGCTGGTGTGTTTTCATATTCTAGGCTCATCCAAGAGATTTATATGTTTAATAAACATACGAAGATCAGACATTTGTCTATGAAAATCACTATAAATCAAAACCATAAATTATACAACTTGATGATTTTTTTGGATGCAAGTATAATAACACCCCATTCAATTTTTATTCTCATGATCGCACTAAAGTCCCACTTATAAACATGTGACCACCACCAATCCATAGTATCTGCAAAATTTTATATTCCTTGTTTCCATCCAATCATTCAAGTTCCCTCTGAATGAATTCCCCCTCCAATATTTGGAAGATATATTGTTTCGTCTATGGAACTAATCTGACTACATCTATGTAAATCCACCATATAGAAACATAATCAAATATACATACTATTAAATTGTTGAAACTCCATCTATATATTGTGCGATGTATATAAAGCATTAGCTTTTTATTCCAGAAAAGTGTCTTTGAAACTATGGAAATAACCTTTTTACATGAGAGATATCAATTAAAAAAAATAAATGATATCATCATAACTAGTCTCTATACAGAATCACAAATTATGGAAATATTTGATGTAATTATAATGATGATATCACACTAAAACTCATCCTTAGTAAAATCAAGGAAATTGTTATACTTTTCTATAACTCTTTCCTCTAGGTATCAACTCATAATGATTCTAAATCTCGTTATATATATAACCATTGTGTAAAATGATTATATTTTGGGGATCAATACCATAGATTCAAATCCCATGAAATGATACACATGTTTTAAATTGTGATTTTCCTTTTTATTTCCTTTAGAATATTCTGAGGCCACATATTTCATAATGTTTCAAACTTGATAATAACTGTCCTACATAAACGTATCTGAAGTACACTTCATGTTGAGTTTTATTATTTTACATGCTTGTTTTCTTATGATTACAATATAACATTTTCAGAAAAAATGAATATATTTCCCATAGGTGAATAATCAAATGTGAAAAAATATATATTGTACTTGAAATTAGGAATACATACTTGTCTGTATAATGTTGCACTTTCAATGGATTGGTATAATATTTGAGCTCAAGTGGCATGTTTTTCTTTCAAATGCGCTATTTTTTTATAATAATATCATGAATAATTTGATATGAATGAATTATAGACATATGAAATCATCATACAATATTCATTATTTTTTCTGCATTAGTTGTTTTTTAATTATTCACATTGTATTGTAGTTTATTTTAAGGTGTTTATTTGTTTTTATATTTTTTATGGCATTGTATTGTTTTTAGAGATTCTTGTACTTTTTTATAAGGTATGAAAAAATAGGGTGGAATTATTTTAACTCTATCAAATGGGTTTATTGAACATATGAGGGTATTATGTTTCTTACTTCTCTACATACACACACTGTTTTCTGATATTTATTACCACACCTAAGAGAAATATTCATTAGCATAAATGAGGAAACATATTTTTTATATCACAGATCATTTTCACTTAAATTTGGTGTCATTGTTGATGTAATTCCAAGACAAATTTTTTATGACTGTAATTATGGATTTGACACCATCCCTACTTTCATTGGAACTAATCTATTTATTATGTATGTTGTCTCCAAGAACTCAATTGTCAGAGTTGATTGTAAACCCGAAGTTGTTGTGGGAAATATATAGGATCATCCATCCATTTTCTAAATTCTTTTGATTTTTCTGATATTGGGTAGTTAAGGATGGTGCTATAAAAAATGATTTAATATTGATTAGAAATATGTTGTATCCAAAATGACCTTAATGTGAATTTACAATGTTTAATGGTTGCAGTTTTATTTGAGTTGTATTTTATAATTTTGAATTGAACTCTACTGAAACCTATGAAACTGACATTTCTAACATGGAGAAAATTTCAATTATATATTGACCATGAATAAAATTATTATAACTCTAAGACCCCCATTGACATTTAAATTATTTATTGACAATGGCTTCTTTAACCCATATCCCATGAACCCCTATATCCCCTCTCATATATTTTGTTTTTGGGGTCACACATCAGTTATCCTTTTCAAATCACATCCATATTTTTTTTCAAATGTAGGAAATGAATCCAATTGAAGAGATGCATCAAAAATGGATGACGAATAATAATAGTTGCATGGGTGAGATAGGTACTCCTCCACTAGTGCCTGTTGTGAGTATTTTATTTCAAATATATTTATTTATATAACATATAATGTCATGTGATTAATTTTGTTTAAAATTTTTATGCATGATCCACAACATAGGTGAAATTTATTTTACAAGAATCCTAATAGTGGTCCTAGTACTCAGGATGTTGGTACAGGGGAGGGTGGTAGGAGAGCTAGGAGATCTAGTCGGCGTACACGACTCAACCATGCCCCTCCATCTATCATATCATCTTTCCCACATTCTGATCCTGATGTGTCATTAGGGACACGCTGGATATTTAAGCCTCCCATGTTTTCACCTCCCTTTACATATGATCCTCCTCACCCATCATTACCATATCCGATGATGATTCCCACTCATTATCAATATCATGCATTTGGCCAGCCATCCATGATATAATCATCAACTTCTACATCCTTCTCACTGAGGTTATATATTCCATCTTCTTAAACTCCTTCCCCACCACAGTCTGTTTCTACAAAGTAGTCACTTGTTCCAACTAAACCTGTAAAGGGTGTTCCTTCAGTTTTTGCGGATCTAGCATCACCCATTGACTAGACCACCACATGTATATTTATAGAACAATAAAAAAATTTATACCAATTTTTATTTTCAATATAACATGTATTGATATAATATTTTTTCCATTAATAACAGATACATCTACTAATAGGGTCCATGGGAGTGGGAGTACACACATGACTGTGCTGTGGAACCGGTGCACACAGCTGATGGTGGACTACAACAAAGACAATCAAATGATATAAGAAATAGGGCAGCAATGTTAGAGTTTTTTGGGGACACAATCCAAATACTCTGGAATCATTCCCGTCAGCCTGCTCTCATGGAGACAGCTTCCAAAAAAAAACAAAGATAATTATTGGGCATTGATATGGGTAAAAAATATATTTTATTTAATGTAATATATTATTTTTTTATTTATATAATTTAATATTTTGGGGTCATCTTTTGTTTAATTTCCCTAATGGTGATAGTGCATGACCAACACGTATAAAGGAGTTAGGTGTTCTTAGGAGAGCCTATGAGTATGATTTGTATATTGGGTGGCATGCTAGATTTGGCATTGAGTTATAGGTATTACCTATCATGGATGATTTTTGGATAGAATAGTATTATAAAATGATTATTAATCCGATGACTATCAAGATTAAGGTATTAATCTCATTTTAGAAATTTAAATGAAAATGTTCATATATTGTATTAATACTATATTTTATTTTGTTGAATTTTAATTGGGAATGATCTAAAAAAATAAAAAAACATTGATGCTAAAAAATCCCTCCACACATTGGGAGGTACTACAATGTCATAATAGGAGAGGAAGCAGGCATGCCGGTTGTTTATAATTTTTCTTTAGGACTTTCACTTTTTATTGTTTCCTCTATAATTTATTCGATTTCTATGTTATTATATAATTATTCTTATGAAATTACTTATTAGTAACCTTTTTTAATTATTATATCCTATATTCTATTACATTATAAAGGCATGTATTGAAAACTAAAGGACATGTTCCTTGAGCAAAACTGTTTTGCTCGATTAGAAGGGAAATAGATGGATGTGTGGTTAACGAACTGACATAGCACCATATTGTAATCATTATATTGTTGATTTAAAATTTTAACACATATTGTTTTAACTTTTTAATATATTTATATTTGTAACAGGATTCTTTAGAGTCTCTTGATGCCCAGGAACCTGACAATTTCAGGCCAAATGATCACTTATATCAGGTGTTGATAGATAAGATCCCTGGTTGAGTACACCACCAAACTTGTAAGAGTATAGTCCCAATGAGGTATTGGACCTCTCTAGTTACCATATTATTTCCACTGAGTTCAAACAGGTTATGGGATGGGAAGAACTAGCTGAAAAAAGGTTCACACAGATGAAATAATTTTCTGCTAGGGAAAACACTGAATTTAGGAAACTGATGAACGTTTTATGTCCCTCACTTCCACCAGATGTCAGCACAAGTTGTGATGAATATATTTCATCAATGTTTTCAATATATAATTCACCATGTGTATGTTCTAATGGGGGTAAATATTATGTCCTTCTTGGAGATGACGATGGCATGGAAAAGGCTAAGGGTGAGGATGATGTTGAGGAAGAGGGAGAGGAGGAGGTTGAGGTTGAGGATGAGGGCAAGGAAGAGGGTGAGGAGGAGGATGAGGATGAGTATGGGTATGAGGATGAGGATGAGGATTGGGATGAAGGCGAGGATAATGATGAGTACAAGGATGGGGATGACTATGAGGCTGATAATGATGGTGATGAGGGACAGATTGATCCATTATATTTTTGATAGATATTACTGACATTGGATGTCTAATGATTTTTTGTGACTGGATATATGTTTGATTAGGTAGTTCACATTATATTTATATCTTTATCTATAAATAATAAAACTTTACTTTCCATGGGGTATTTTTTCTATGAATTCTATTTTTACATGGTATTAATGATATTTCAAAATTCTCTTTTTACATACACTAAAACTCTTAGATAAATAAATTGATCTTATTCATTTTCAATATAACACTTCTTAGTCATATTCTTATATTTAATTTTATTTTTATGCTTTAAATTACGGGACACCATTTTTTATCTATTCTCATTCACAGATCATGTTCTACTTGATACTTTGTGTTATGGTATTTGTTAACAAAAATATTTTTATTTGCTGAAAAATTATGAATCTTCTTGATCTAGTTTGTATGGATACATCATCGTATAATTATTCATGATTCTAGAAGCTATTTTTGAGGATAGATGGAATTTATATAGGGAAGCTAAGAGTGAATTTGAGTGAAATATGTATTTTTCAAAATTCAAGTAAGAATTTATAGTACAAAAGAAATTTCATATAGCCAAATATATCACATGACTAGATCTAGGAATTACTATCATAATAGTTTGTATTGAAATCATAACCCCATAGGTCAATACACTACTTTGGAAATCTCTGCAAAACCCCACCAATGATTTATTAGTCCTAAAATTTAATCATATTAACTATCACATTTCCCTCAAGGAAAATCATCCCACATGAATCAATATTTTCATCCTAAGACCTTATTCATCAATTGTATTTTTTATATGTCACCTTCGTGTTGGTAAAATTACCAAAATACCTCACCCATGTTTTTACCAATAGACATATATATAGATATTATTTTACCTCAATGTAATTTTAAAATCATTATGTTATATTCTATAACAAATAAGTTCTTTAAATCAACGTTTTACATTAGAATCCCGTAATTCCTTCCACTAAGATAATCCAATATATTTCTTCAAGGTAAAATATTAACATTGAGTAGAAGGTCACACCAGGATCCTTACTCACCACAATTCCCTTAGGCCCTATTCCACTCACTTGAAAATATATCCATATATTTATAAATTACCATATAAAAATCAATGAATATACCCACAGAGTAATGATATCATCACTATCATCCTTCTATATGTCACTTGAGGTCTTTTATCTATCTAAAAAATTAATAAACCTTGAGTATACATCATCTGTATGATTATACTACACATCTCCAAAAAATAACAATCCTATTTTATTGATTGGAATATGTTGTGGTGGAATGTTCATATAGTTCCTAAATCCAGATCAATGGAATCAAAGGGATGTTGGGGGAGAGTTATATTGATTGAGGTGAGGAGGAATAATACCTAAAATATACATATACACACCACTAAAATCACCCTTAATCATGGAGGATTTAATGCTGAAAGAGGGATATAAGGAGCTCCCAATGGAATTCCATTTTTTCCCCATTTTTCTCAGATCTCATGTATTTTGTGTATATGTATAACACATTATGATGTAGTGGTTCCAAATTTTTTATGGTTTACACATGTGTGTTTGGTTTTGTTCTATTATAAAATGTTTTATAAAGATGTACTAAAGACAACTTTTGAATATAATAACTCTTTTGTGATATTAATATTTGTATTTCAAAATGAATATTTTAATTTAAAGAATGATTCAACCTAAAAAATGTTATTTACATGGACATTTTCATTAAGTAAAAGAACATGTATTTTAAGAAATGTTGATGGGTTTGTGATTTAGTAATTTATTAGGCAGATGAGAATCATTTTGTACTATGTGTTTTTAGTTTATGTAAACACAATGAAAAATTTTGAAAGGTGTTTGCAAACTTGTTAGTTTTCATCACCTATTTACATTTGGAAAGAATAGTGTTTAGTTACTTTATTTAACTAATTTTTTTAATTTCATTCCAATACAATGGAGTAGTATTAGTGGATGGTGGATTATTGTGGGTTTTTACTCATGCATACATATTCCTGGTTCCATGATTCCATACTGCAGAAATTTTTCCCACAAATAGATCCATCTTTAATCAATATTTTTTTGTTCTACAACGTCAAATCTGTAAGTGATGCCTTAGTATTAATGTTCTGCAACAATTTTTTTGTGTTTTGATTTGAACTATACTAGATTACCCCTATAATGGTGTGGATATTCAAAATATTCTTTTACCTCCAGTTTTCTTAATCATTCATGATGGCTTGGAGAAAACTTTTAAGGAAGAAGGTATGAAATAAATCTCTTGTTTCATAAATTTTGAATGGGACAAGCGAAGTGATATACCAAATACCATGCTTGAAAATTTATTCGAACATTAAATATGGGTTCATCAATAATTTTAGGAAAATTATTTGTCTTCTTATAAAAGTTATGATTCGTAATATAAAGGTATAGTATATCTTCTTCATCTAAATAAGGATAGAAATTGATGAATTTTTCAATGTAGTGGCTCAGAAAGAGGTTTTTTATTATAGGGGATTTCTGGCCCTATAATACTTATGTTCCTTCATTGATAGATCTTCTATAACACTCCTTACATGCCTCAATAAGACAATGCATTTGTGATTTAATGGGATCACTTCTTCCAGGTCTTGGTTGAAAAATACATCTTCAATTCCTATGAAAGTATAACTTATTTTTTATTCTGATGAAATTTTTGTAGTATTTAATGAATATTTTGTCATTTAATTCTTTCAAAACAATATGATTAATTAATTTGGATTGTTCCTCAATATATAATTTATTAAATATTGTGAATAAGTTCAATAAATCCTAAAATGAAATGGGTGTATCTAACATATGAGGGTACTATGTTACTTCTCCACATAACACCTTGTTTTTTTTGAGATTTATGTGTGGAGGAGAGGGTGGTGCAGGTGGGGAGGGGGTCAGTGCAGGTGGGAAGTGTGGGTGATCAGGTGGGGAGGGGGTGTGGAGGTGGGTGGGGGTGGGATGTGCAGGAGGGGAGGGGTATGTATGAGGAGGGGGTAGTGTGGGGGGAGGCTATTTGGGGTGAGGTGGGGAGGGGTTGTGCAGGTGGGGTGGGGGTGTGTAGTGGGATGGAGCTGTGTAGGGGTTTCTCATCGGGGTGAGGTGGGGAGGGGGTGTAGGTGAGGAGTGGGGATATGCAGCGGGATGCTACTGGGGGTGAGTTAGTGAGGGGGTCGTGGAGGTGGGGGGGGGGCTGTACATGGAGATGTTATTGGGTGCGTGTTGGGGGGGTGTTGTGTAGGCGGGGGTGGGGGTTCAAGGGGGAGTGAGGGGACTGTGTAGAGGGAGTCTGTTCAGGGTGTGGTTGGGAGGGGGTTGTGCAAGTGGGGAGGGGGATGTGTAGGGGGAGGCTGCTGGGGTGAGGTGGGGTGATGTGTTGTACAAGTGGGGAGGGGGGTGTGCTGGTTGTGAGGGGTTGGATGTGAAGGTGGGGAGGGGGGTGTCGGTGGGATGTTTTTCGATTGGTGGGGGTGCGAATGGGAGAGGGGGGGGGTGTGCAGGGGTGAGGTGGGGAGGGGGTTGTGTAGGTTTTCTATGTAGGTGGGGGGAGTGTGCAGAGGGGAAGGGGTTTCAATATGATTAGGAATAGAAGAAAACCACTTGTTTATACATGTACTAGAATTCAATTTCACCTAAATAAGAATTAAATAAGTGTTTCAATAAGTCAATTTCCATGCAAAAACCGATGCAGATATGATGACATGAATATTTAGTTGTACTGTATAAAACCAAATAATTCATTATCATGTTTCAAATCATCATATGGATAGAAAAAATTTTAAAAGGAGGGTTGGGATATTAAGACTTACCCAATCCATTGGGAGGGATATTTATGCATAAAATGATAGTCAAAAACCATCTGTGATAGTAGAAATGCATCGAATCGAAAAAAGATGGTTGGAAGGCATGTATGTAATAATGTTTTCATCTTTGAGGAAATTGATGGGAATTTTACAAGAGTCAATCAGTGCCCCAAATTTGTGAAATCTAAATCCCCCTAAATCCATTTATGGCCTTGTTAAAAGTCTTTATCTGGGGGTGGCGACGGTCAAAAGAATATAACAGAGATGGGATAGAGGGATGATGCATCTGATAACATGGAATTGGTTTGAAAATGATTGGGAGCACCCTTGAAAAGGGTAAATACCATTAGGTACACTAATGGTTGCAGAACAATGGTAAAGAACACAAATTTGTGAAAGGAATCAAACAACATGGGGACCAGAACTAGTGGTCAAATCAGAGCCCTAGCGAGTATGATAGTGGGAGTTATAATTTCTATGTTATAGTGGGAATGGTTATTTAAATAATTACATAATATAATATAATACCTACTCAATTACAAGATATAAATAGAACTTATAAAATACATATAAGCGAGATTACTGATGACACAAGTTTGCTCATTATATTATAAAATGATATGATAGGGAGGAAGTAACCTATAATTTCTAAAGAAAAGACGCAAAACCACCCCTAGATCAAGGTGTTCTATTGGGGCAGAAGGTATGGATAGATTCCCAGGGTTTTCACAACTGGATGAGGAAATGGGGGCCTCCCACTTCAAAAACCCAAGGGAGAATGTTGTAACTTTTCCCCTCAAAAGACCACCAGTGGTCTGTTGTAGTTTTTCAGCAACCACCACCTCCCCTAAATGCTCTCACAACCTCTTGAGATACATCATGATCCCCATTATGATGTTCAAAATTCCAATTATCTTGCTTCCAAACCTCATAAAAATAACTCCAACAACTATTGAAAAACTAACCCCTCCAATAATTGAAAATTCAATATTTTACACAAATTCCAAACACCCGTATGAACACAAGGTTTTAAAATATCACCACTATAATTATTATCATACCGAAGAACTATCATTGGAAAACCCATCGACATATATTGAACTACGTTAGTCAATAATTGAAGTTTTAACAATGTCATTCGACTTCAAAATACTTAAAACACATCCAATGAATAACCATTAATTTATGGTTCTAAGACCTCAAAAACACAACCAATTCATGTTTTCATAATTGTAACCCCATGATACTGATTACCTGATCCCATATATCTAAGAACAATGATGGTGTCATTGGTCAACACAATTCAGGATTATGGTACTCCCCACCATAATCTCCATCTTACCACCATCGATTCATATGTTATAATGCCCATTCCTTTGAATATTTATATTGACACATTTTCCTAGGTTTTAATGATATGCCTGACATGGTTTCTAACTCACTTCATCTAAATTTAAGCTATAACAATGGTTAAATTAAATAACCCATCCTAAACCAAAACTAACACATTGGTTAAATGGAAGAACGCATCCTCAATATTGAATTCCATATAGGGATGGATAAAAAACAATCCATCGTGAACATACCTATAATGTATTGGAATTTCCTTTAAATGGATGGTTTTATTTAGAAAACACATAACCCTTAAAAGTTATTCAATATTGATAGCAAATTATTCCAAGCTATCATGCTTACATGTGCATTCATGTTTATAGGTTCTCGATGATTGGAAGAGATGAGATCATGATTACAAGTTTTGGAATTCTTTCTTAATGGTACTAGAAGTCATGTTTACAGGATCTGGAGTCTGGAAAAAGATGATGGCTATGTTGCTGGTTGAAGATAATATACTAATGGTTCACAGATCTGTTTTCATACATTTAGTTAGGGAAGTATGTCTACCAATGGTTTAATAATCGTTGGTATATATATATTCCAATGTTTTCAGAAACTCTTGCAAAGGATTATTTGTAGACAACATATTCTAATGGTTTATGAACTATTGGTATAAATATATCCCAGTGGTTTAATTGAAACCATTGTAATAGATTAAATGTGGTAAAGAATTTATTCCAACAGTAACTAAACAGTTGGTATACATATATCCCAATGGTTTAATTGAATTCATTGGAATAGATTAACTTCAAACAGTCTAAACCAATGGTTTATATATAACCATTAGTATATCTTTATTGCAATGACCATCACTCGAAAAGATACTAGAACTACTGGGATATCATATACCAATAGTTTAAGGGGTTATCCCAATGGTTTTCAACTGTTGGGATAGGTAAAATTTTCAGTAGTGATACAATGTTATGCGAAGAATCACTATAATCTTATACGGGTAAAATATTTTAGTTAAAAATGATATTAACTTTCTCATGGTAAATAAATTTAAGAATTTCCATTTTTTATGACTGTCATGAACACTAAATTTTTGAATATTATGTGAAAAATCACTCAAACTCAGGGTTTCATAATATTTTATTGTTTAACTTTTAACTTCTCTAAGTATAAAAATTCTCATACTAGGTTCTTATATTTCATATACTCTTTAGAATAACTTTTTATGAAACAAAACTATGTAATTAGTGTTTTGGAAAGTAATACTTATTTCCTTTCAGTTGAAATATCTTACAAATAGACAATTATTCCAATATATCTTATATAGTTTTATGTGTTTAGATTATTTTCTTAAAAAATAATATTTTATTTATTAGATAACCCCTAGTATTGGGTGGAATCAATTCCATAATATTTTAACAAATAATTGGATAGTCTCTTTATCATGGATAACACATTTTAATCCACATCATTTTTTCTCAAACCATGTTATGTAATTCAATGAATCATAAACCCAATGTATCCTATTAATAATCACATGTTTTTCATAAGAACTATTTATTAATTCTAATTTTCATATAATAGTAGTGATATAAAGATACATTAATTTTACTTAGATTCATCTGCGCATGACACATTGTTTTACATTTAAATTTATTATGTAACAACTATACATTTCATCAATTTAATGAATACTATAAGTGCTATTAAATTATTCAGATTATTATTTTTCTTATATATTTAAAACACTTGTAAAACATATATTTTGTTTCATATACAATTCAAAATACAAGAATAAACTACAATAATATTAATACATGATATTGAAATTCAATGGTGTTCCCAAACCCGATTAAAAATTCTAGATAATTTAATCATATCAAATCATTACTTCCTTTGGATAATATCCTCACATTTCAATTAACCTTAACAGGATTCTTGAAGAAATTTTGTTTGAATTTACAACTTTATCTATTCTAATATTAAAATTTTGACACTTTTTAATTTCTATATTGTTCCAAAATATAGAATTTGTATTCCTAGTTCATATATAGTCAACACATTATGAATATTGGGTAAACTTTTATTAAATTTATTCATCTTTCCAAAACATTTATATACATGATAATAGAATAATTTCCTTAACTATAATAATCCTAATTAGAATACTTTTTTATATAAAATAAAATTATATAATATTGAATATCATTGACATATCAAATAATATTGAGTATATGAGTGAATTATAAAATTACATAGGTTATTTTATATTAAATTCATTTGAAACCATAATTGAATCATTTCTTACTTCTATAATCATCTTTATTTTATTTCTCAACAATTCCAGCACTTTGTTACTCTTGATGGAACTATAATAACAAATAATATTTATATTTGTCAATAAATTTTATTATTTTACCAATATCAAGAGTTTTGTTCCTTAATCATTGAATTTTGAGGAATAATATAACGTCAGTTTAGTAATGATGATGAAATTATCTATAACAAAACATTATATCAGATGAATATATTATCTTATATATACTCATTAATGAATATTAATTAATGTTATTCCTTTAAAAATGATGATATCATTTTTCATATCCATTTAGTTTGTTGGGATCTATATTTCAAAAGGCAATGAGTCTGATTTAGATTTTCGCTCCCTACATAGTTATTACATAGGGAATTATGCCAATCACAAATGTTATGACTCTTGTACAATTTAGTGGATAACCCTGTATAAAAATCCATTATATAAATTCACTCAACTCTTTTCCTCTAGTGTCCTAATCTAATTATGGTCTCCCAACCAGTGTAACCCAAAGAAAATTCAAAAAACAAGATAATAAAAAATGATTCAGTGGTACCCTACTTTAGTATGAACCACCCACAAAAACAATCTAGTGTCACTCATTAATTTCTTTCCTAACACAAGATAATTCATGTGAACAATACTTTATAATAACCTACCTAGTTGGATGATCAAAGACAAGAAAAGTGACTCATTAGAAGGATTCATGATCTTTGTATTTGAGGGGATCTCATTATTTAAGTCTCTCCTATTAAATATACATTATATGCATATTAAATGTATAATTATTACATATTAATCAATCATTTTCAATTCTTTTTTTATTCCCTTTTGGGTATGAATTATTCTAAAAATTTAGTTTTGAAAATCCATTTTCAACCACCAAATTATTGTGAGCGCACCAAATTAATCTGTAACTTTAACACAAACCACAAGTCTCTATTAATCACCCAAAATAGAATTCAATTATATCAATAAATATATATATCAATCATATGTATAATATACATGAATGATTCCTTGAAATTCATAGAGGTATATGAGAATTAAAAAACTCCACAAGAGTAATCCTGGAGTAATAGATATCCTTCCCTATTCTCTTTTTTATCCAAGGAATGCGTCAAAGAAATTAGGTTCCTGACCGAATCCCACTATACCCAATATGGAAATTAATAAATTCATAATCCCATTAATGCTATCTCTAACACCTAATATGAATAAAACAAACAAAAACTATTCTCAAACCCATAACCAATATATGATCTGTGGTAAAGGTAGATGAAAAATAAATTTTATGATATCAATCATAGCAAGATATGAAAGGCTATATCGTAGATTAAGTTTACCATATAAATAGGCATACACAATATTATAATTTGGCTAAAAGTTAACTAAAGATGAATAAAATGGATATTTAAAAAATAATTAAACAATTTTATTATTTTCCAAAATATGGGATATTTATGAACTATTCATAAAAAATACTAGTTATAAAGGTTTTATAATTTAGAAAGAATATTAACGTTTTATATTCATTGAAATATTAACTCCTTCATATTTTTTGTTAAATTTATTTTTATGATATTTAATGAATTATAAACATTTAATAATTCAATACATATTATATAAACATTTTCTATTACTTGAATATCATATATTGTGTAATTTATAAACACTTTATAAATAATATCTTCTGATTTCTAAATCAACTATTTTTTTCTAGATCGTTATTCAGGCCATTTAATTTTTCCAATGGTATTTTAAAATAATAACATTTAATAAATAGGGAAAATTTTTTGATAAATATTTACATAATTAGTTATAAAAAATTTAAAATTTATTTATTTATTTATAAAATCTTTATAAATTAAATACTTCCAAAATACCATTCAACATGATTTATAAACAGTTTATAAACACTAAAAGATTAATATGTCAAAAAATATTTAACAATAAGTTATTTACCATTATGAAGAATCTATACACTATGTAAGGGTGACCCTTGTTGTCCATACATCGACGCTTTTCGTAACGGAACCCGATGTTTTTAAAACAAGGTGTAAATGTAATTTAAAGGTAACATTTACATAGAATTATTGAAAAAACTATTATATAAAGGTAATAGACATATTAACATTATGTATCTCCATCATGTAAAGGTATTACCTTAATGAAACTCCTTTATGTAAGCATACACAAAATATTTCTTATACTAAATAATGTTAAACATCACAGACCTTTATGAATCTGATCTAATACCATTGCACACAAGGGTAAAGTTACAATGACCCTTATATTTTCCCTTTTTGTAAGGGTAAATATTTTATATATCACTATGACACTACTAAATAAGGTTAATACCTTTATGGAAATCATCTGTGTAAAGGTAATAAAGTGGTTACCCTTATAAAGGCCTACCGTGTAAGGCCACCACGTATGGGAAAACTTTTATGTAACCATCTTGTGCAAGTCTAATGACCCAAATTTTTAATAATGGAATTGATTCCCTTCTTATAATTATGTAATATATTTTGAAACACGTATATATCATAAGGATCTCAATAAACACATCATTCTCATTAATTATGAATGAAATAATTAAAATTCATAGATATTACAGAATGTATACCAATAGATTAGAAACATGCCCTTTGTAAAAGGAATGCGACCATTAAGAATAATAATATGGACAATAAAATAATATCCTAACCTATTAAAGTATAAATAAAATTTACCTATCTTAAAAAATAAAAAAGGATATAATTATATCAAAATATAATTAAATAAATTATTTAGAACAATAAATTAAGTGTTCGTATTTTTGAAAACATACATGTCTATTTATATATTTATAATTAATATAAGAATTTAAAATAACATTAATGTTAATAAAATATATTCATAAATTAATATTTTTTTCTGAAAACTATTAGATAATTTAATGAGACCATAATTAATTTTTTAAAGTGTCCTAAAATTATTTATAATTTTAAAATCACTAATAAACTAACAAATGATGATTTCAATGGAAAATTAAATTTCTCTTCTTTATAAAATTATTTTCACAGAATTGAGTTCATTTTTTATAATTCTAAACATCTAAAAATGGTTAAGGATAATTTTTTAAATTTTTCTAAAGTAGTTGAATTTTTTATGAATAGGGAAATACATTAATTTGCAGTATATAAAATTATTATAAAAATTTAGTATTTCCTGAGTCATTGATAATATATGCATTGTAATATCAAACTCACATTCTCTATTTACATTATTTAGTCATGGTATTAAAAAAATATTCATAGTATGGAGCCAAAATAACTAACTAATGAAAATAATAATAAAAAATACCCCCTCCCCCTATAAATACCACACCCACTACCTTTTACCCTCAAACATCCAAATCTTTTAAGATTGCCCAAATTACTACCATTAATATTACCAAGAATCTACCCCATGTCCATTATACTTTGGTCTCAACAAAATAACAAATATATTTTCCCTATGGAGGTTCTCAAGGAGAATAATTCCCAAGGTAAAATCCTCATTCATTTTCTATTAATTTATTTTTAATTTATTTTATATTCTTATTCTATACAAACGTACCCTTATCCAAGTGTAATGAAAACTATTTTATCTTATATATACTGTAATTTTATTATTTTAATATAATAATAAATCATTAAGCACCTTCACTTCTCCATTTTATTTTAAAAAATGTAAACTTCGTCCATGAGGTTTTAATTTATCACATTCAAGGATGACCTCTTTTCATTTTCCTTTACCACCATCATGGATGGTTAAAAAATATTATAATAATTGAACGTGATTTTAAAAGCTATATTATAACCTTTTTTATGATTTGGAACTATTATATATACATAATATTAAATAATAAAACAAAACAAGTTCATGATGATCAGAAAACTTCCAAATTATTCTGAATGATTATCATTAATGTTTAACCTAATGAATCAATCTAATCATTGGAAAAAATTATATATAAGACCATATAAACTTCTTGAATTTCAATAAAAACACATAATTTCCATTCTAGATAATTATTCTTATTTTACATGATCCTCCTTACATATATACAATTCAATCTGTCATTAAACCAGGAAAACCAACACTTCTGAGTGATGAAATTGAACTCTATAACTCATTAAAATAGCCATAAGAGAACTTAATTAATTTATAATAAATAAAATAAATGTAAAAATGGTTATATAAATAGTATTGTATGAATATAATTTTATTATGCAACATATTAATGTGAATAATGCATTAGGACCAAGTGATATGGGATTTTCGAACCCAATTTCCATTCCTTGGGTGATTCCTCTTTCAGATCAAATTTCAGATTGGATGTTCATTTAATATTAATAAAATATGATTTCGTTTTTTATCTATTAATTTCTTGGATATAAATGTTTCTAATCTTATTTTATTACAAATTAATTAATTTTCCAGAATAAATATTCTTTCTAAAACACAATTTTTACTTCTTTTGAGTTGTTTCTTTTTCACTCAAAAAAGATGAATCTTATACCAAATAAGTTTTTATGTATTATTTAAAAATCCTAAGTTCATTAATTATTGATTAAATATTTATGAAACCCATTTCCTCACCTGGTTTACATCATGAAATTTATTTATATATATTATATTTGGAATGTAAGATTAAGTAAATGTTATAGTGTGACAGGTGTGCCAAAAATAAAATAGTTATCCAACGCATTGGGTAATTTGATTTATCTCATGTGATATGGTGATATATTCATGAATATGATGATATATTTTTTACAATGATGATGTTATGATTATTCACATATGTTAGGCATGTACATAACGCTATCTTTGTTCAAAACTTTTTGTTTTGTTTTACCACTAAGACATGATTTTTCATTTTTAGGAATTGCCGAATTCCATGAAATTATCATATATATCCTCTCATTATTATGATTATGATCCCTTTCTTATATTATGATGAATATTATCATTCTCACCCATGTTATATTTATTATTATTATTATCAATACTCTAAGTATGTTTTTATTTCACCCCTTTATTTGATGTATATCTTCAAGTGTTTACTTAAACTAAGGAAGACATGAGGGACACTAAGTAGACAGAGAAGAAGGAATTAAATATATTTTTTGTTCCATTATACAAATTTTGGGTTTGGAACTAATTTTACAAGGACACTAAACCCTTGGATCCATGTTTTGTAATGATATTTTTTTTGTATTTTTATAATAATGTATTCATTGTGTAAGAAAAAGTTGGCCCTATTTAGTTGGTATTAGATCATGGTTTAGTTAATTTGGGAATTATGATTAAAGAAAATTAGTGAAAACACATAGAATTAAAATATGTATATATAAGAACCAAATATTCTTTTCTTTATAAAAATGATTAATTAAGGGATCCCATAAGATACAGATTTAGAGTAATTTTCATAAAGAAATAAATAATATATTCACAACTTATTGGCATATGATTTGTTCAAAACATTTGACTTTTATAAAATTGGGGGAACCCAGAGAAACTATTCCACCATCCAATTTGAGGGATAATGTAGTGATTGCCTGAATGATATCCCTAATGACTGGGGAGGTGGAGTTAAAAATCTCATGGATATTATTACCCACCTATCACAGGATATGTATAGTAACCCGAATAATGTGGAATGCACTCTTTCATTATATAGGGAGAAAATAGATGCCTAATATTTTATATATAAACTACCACTAACATTTATTGGATCATCCAATCCAGTTATCATGGAATAATGGGTTAACTCTATAGAGAAGATCTTTTCCACACTTCACTATTCCAAGATGAAGAAGGTGACTCTAGCAATCATTGCTTTAGAAGGAGAGGTTGATCAAAGGCCAAAGTTGATTAATAACATAAAGAGAAATGATGAAATTGAAGAGATGGAGTAAGAATACTATAAGAAATTTTTTCTTAAAAAGTATTTCCTTCAAACTATTGGAAACAATATGGAGATATAATTCACATATCTGTAGAAAAATCAATATTAATCTATAATGGATTATGAATGAAATTTGAAAAGGATTTCAAGGAATTATTTGGGTTTTGTTTTTAATAATGATAGAAAAATATATATATTCTTTAATGGTTTTAAACCTCAATGTTTAAAGGTTCTAGCTATTTGATACATTTCGGAGTTATGAATAATTTGTTCAATGTGCTCTCAAAGTGTAGATGGAGTTTGGAGAGTGTTCCCATATTTAAGGTGATAAAAAAATAATGATTGAATTTAATGATGAAAGAACTAATGACAAAACTAGAAAGAAAAATCAACCACTCACATGTCAAAAATGTGGGATGAACCATCATGTGAATTACTGAAAAAGTATGGGGAAACACATAAAATGTGAGAGAAATGGTAGCTATGCTCATGAATTTTGGATATACATTAAGAATACAACCAATATGATGGATGAATGGAGCAAACCCACCACATTTTAATGACACAAATTTAGGGAGAATGAGAATTATGAAAGCCATTTCATTAAACATCGACTCCTCGAGGGTAATCAGTGTCCGCAACCACTAAATCCAAAATATCAAGAGAAATATTATGTTGTCAATACTATATAGTTTGATCTAGAAAATGATGTGGTGATAGGTATGATGATTATTAATTCAATATTATAGAATTTAATAATTGATTATGAGTAACTTAATTCTTTCATATCTTTCTAGTTTAGTAGAACAATTAAAACACCACCTCAAAATGTTGAGGTTGCGTTATCTGTGAGAATAGTAAATAGGGACATTATTCCATTTAATGTATATAACTCCTCCTTGGTTATTGTTTGGGGAATGATCCAGCTATTAAAAATATTCTTACTTCTATTGGTGTAGTTTTATGCTATATTTGGTCTAGATTGGCTATCTTTATACAAAACCAACATCAAATGTGAGGAAAGGGAGATAACTTTTTACATGTTATGGTATCCTCAATATCTTTAAATGTTTAAATAAGGGGATTAATATCCTTAAGAATAATTGCCTCAATTGTTAAAATTTGTAATTTATGATCTAGCATATATTGCATAAATTATTGAGACAAAGTATATGATCAGGCTCTAAGACAATCCCACTGTGAGGAAATACATTGATGTATTCCCCAAGGAATTATTGGGTCTTCCTACCGACTGAGAGGTTGAGTCCTCAATTGAACTTATTCCTAGATATATACCCATATCAAAGACTCTTTATATAATGGATAACATTGAGTTGGAGGAACGAATGAAATAGTAATAATACAATATGGAAAAAGGGTTTTATATTCCTTAGTGCATCCCCATGGGGTGTGCCAGTACTATTAATCAAGATGAAGGATGTACCAATGCACCTATATATTGATTATTTGTAGATTAAAATCATGGTAAAGAAAAAATATCTCTTTCCATGGATAGATAACTTGTTTGATCAACTAAGTGGGCCCCTGTAATTCTCTAAGGTGGAACTTTGGTTGGGATATCCCCAATTAATAGTGAGTAAGGAATATATTCCCAAGACCACCTTTCCAATGATGTATGGACAATATGAGTTCATAGTGACTCATTTTAGAATCAGTAATGCTCCAAAAAATCATGGAAATAGTGAATAGAGACTTTAGATATTTCTTTAATAAATTTGTGGTAGTCATTATTGTTGATATTCTGATATTCTCCAACATAAATGAATAACATGTGGAGCATTTTAATATAGAACTAAATAACTTTTTAAGGAAGAATTTATATTCCATGTATAGTAAATGTGAGTTATGAATGGTAGAAGTGTCATTCTTAAGGATTTTTATCACCAGAAAAAGAAATATATGTACACCCTTCTAAGACAAATGGAATTGAAGAGTTTCTAAGTCCAACATTAGTAATAGAGATTCATAGTATCCTTAGTCTCGATAGGTATTGACAAAGATTTGTGAAGAATTTCTCATGATTGTGAAACCAACTAAGAATGTTTAAACGGAAGGGAGTAAAGTTTTTCTAGACTAGAGAATGTGAATACTGATTCAAATAGTTAAAAAATCGGCTAATCAATATACCAATACACACACTACCAATAAGTTGGGAACAATTTATGGAATATATTTATTCTTTAATGAAAATATTAGTATGTGTACTAATTTAAAAAGATAATTTTATAGACTAATCCTCAACGAATCTGAAAATTCATGAGAAAAAAATCCCACACATGATCTAGAGTTAGAGAATATGATATTTTCATTGAGGATCTGGTATCATTATATCTATGGGTAGAAGTGTGAGATATATACTGCTCATAAGAGCCACAAACATATATTCATATAAAATGAGGTTAGTATGTGCCAACAAAAATATTTAGAGCTCATCAAGGGTCATAGATTCTCAATAAACTACCATAATGGTAAGGAAAATAAAGTGGAAGAAGCTCTAAGTATAAATGATCAAAAAAATTTATCAATGATGATAATTGATAAAGATACAATTTTCAAAGATTTTCAAATGATGGACATGGGAATCATTAATGAAGGAACATATTTAATCATTTCTCAAATAATTGTTCAACCATCCCTCATGAAGAAAATAATGTATGATCAAATAAATGATTTGGAAGTTTTCACGAATGTGGAAGCTATAAGAATGGATAAGTGCCCAAAGTTCAAAATTGATGAGGAAGGAATCATATGATTTTTGTCACAAATATGTTTACCATTAAATAAAGATATAATAAAGATAATTTTAATGATTCCAAAAGCTCAACATTATCTATTTACCTAGGAATCATAATAATAATTCAAGATGTCCAAGAGAACCATTGGAGGGACACTATGAAGGAAGTGATCATAGATTATACATCATGGTAACTAGTATCTTATAAAATGAAGGGTAAAAGATAAAAGTCTAAGGGGATGATGCCACCATTACCCATACCAAAATGGAAATGGTAAGACATCACCATGGACTTTGTCACCGTATATATGAAGACATCCAAGGGAAATAATGATTTATGGGTTATTATGGATCAACATACAAACAAATCTCACTTTATAATAACATGAGATTAATTCTCATGGTATCAACATGATTGGGTATACATTTGAGCAATTGTAAATCTGCATGATATACCACTATCGATTATATCTTCTCACAATCAAAGATTCCTATCCAAATTCTATGAAAACCTCTAAAATTCTCTAAATATATAGTTGAACTTCGGTAAAACTTATAATCCTCAAACTGATGGCCAATCTGAGCATAAAATTCCGAAAGTATGAGACATGTTGAGAGAATGTTCCATGGACTTCATTGAAGGTTGGGACCAATATCTTCCTATTTATGGTATCTCTTATGAAAATAGTTTCCACTCTATGATCCAAATTTATCCCTTTATGGGAAAATATACAGAACACTTGCATGCTGGGATGAGGTCAGGGACTGTAATCTTCTAGGACCTGAAATGGTCAAATAAATGGTAGAAAAGTAAAAAACCCTTTAGAAACACATCAAGGAAACCCAAATATAATATAATATCTATGAATGAAATCAACGATGAGACCTAGAGCTTTTGTTTGGAGACATGGTATTCCTCGAAATATCTTCGTTGTAGAGGATCATTAGATTTGGGAAGAAAGGAAAGCTAAGTATCAGGTACATCACCCACTTTGATATTCTCATTCATTTCAGTGATTTGAACTATCTACTAGAACTTCCACCATCGACGTATAAAGTTCATTATTTATTCAATGTACCCCTCTTGAGGAATGACATAGTAGATCCCACACATGTATATAATTCATATGTTGTATAGTTGGAAAATAATCATTCTTATAAGGAGCAGTCGGTGAAGATCTTGGATAGTAGAGATAATGTTATATGCAATAAGAATACTCACCTTTTGAAAGTACTATGTTGGAAACATAAGTAAAACGAGTTAACATGGGAACCACATGAAGCGATGAATGAGAAATAACCTCACCTATTTATGCAAAATTAAATTTCTAGGGTGAAATTTCAAAAGGGGGAAGTATGTAACTATGTAAACGTTTATCAATGGAATTATTTACCTTCTAATAATTATGTTATATAGTATAAACACATACATATAACAAATATCCCTAAAAAACATTATTCTCATAAATGAAGAATGAAATAAGTAGTATTCATTAAAATTAAGGAACTTATACCTATGGAATAATAACCTGTCCTTTGGAATAGTAATCCGACAATTAGGAATAGTAATCCATCCAATAAAATAGTAACCTCAGCTATAAAAGTAAAAATTCAATTTAGTCATCTTATAATTGAAAATATGATATAATTATATCATATAATAAGTAAATAAATATTAAATAATAGTAAATTAATTGTTGGTATTTTTATAAAACATAAATTTTTATTTATAATATTAAAAATATTATAATAATTTGAAAGAAAATTTATATTTATAAAATATATTTATAAATTAATATTATTTTTCTTATTCTTATAGGATAACATTATGAGACATTTACTAATTTTTCAATGTGTTATAAAAAAATTTGTATCTTTAAAATTGGGTTTTTTCTAATAAATGATAATTTTAATTAATAAATAAATATTTCATATAAATAAAAACATTTTCATAAAATGGAGTTAATTTTTAAATTTTACATGTCAAAAAATTTTAATTTGAATTTTTGGGATTTTTCTAAAATAGTTGAATTTTTTGTGAATTGTGAAATACATTAATTTTCAGTATATATAATTGTATTTGTAATTCCCTATTTCCTGAGTAATTTCTAATTTATTTACAATTATATATAAAAGATCATATATCTTTGTTTCATTATGTCATTTGAATCAAAACATTTCATATTCATGAGCCAAAAAATAAATGACAAATAAAATAATAAAAAAACACCCCTCCCCTCCCCTATAAATACCACACCTTACCACCTCATTCCCACACACCCCAATGCCTTAATGTTTATCAAAATTAAAACCACTAATATTATCAAGACATTACCCCATGTTTTGGAGACATTGGTCTCGATAGAATACCAAATCAAATTTCCCAACGAAAGTTCTCAAGGAGGATAATTCAATAGGTAAAATCCTCCTTTATTTTATTTTAATTTCTATTCAGTTTCTTTTATTTTCTTATTATCTCATCACCTACCATTATCCAAGTGGAATTATTACAATATTATCTTATAGATAATGAAATTTTATTATTTTAATGTAATAATCCATCATTATACCTTTAATCCTCTCCCTTTTATTCTAAAAAAAGAGTACATCATCTGTGCAGTGTTGATTTATCACCTTCGATGATGATAAGTTTTTATTTTCCATTCTCACTATCATGGATAGTCATCTAACCATTATAATTGTTGAAAATGATTTTAAAATTTATGTCATAACCATTTTTATCTTCTGTAGCTAATATATATACATAATATTAAATAATAAATAAAAACTTGTTCATGATGATCGAAAAACCACCAAATTAATCCAAACAATTATCATTAACATTTTATCTAATGAATAATTCTCAAATCTGAAAAAATACATTATACCATTTAATCATAAGATCATTAATAAAATATAATTTAAATTCATTATAATTATTCTGATTTTACACAATTTTATAAACATATATACAAGTGAACCAATCATGAAACCAAGAAAACGAATACTCTCGAATGATAAAATTGTACTCTATAACTCATTAAAATGTCCATAAATGAACCTAATAAAATTATACTAAATAAAATTAATTTCAAAGAGTTTATTTATATATTAATTAATTAATCTAATTTTATTATCCCGAATATTAATGTGAACAAGGCATCTGAAAATAAGGTAAGGTGATTCTCAAACCCAGTTTCCTTTCTATGGGATATTCCTACTTCATGAGAAATTTTATTATAGAAGTTATTTTAATATTTCTAAAATATTATTATTTTTATTTACTTTCAATTTTTAGGATATACATTTTTCCAATCTGATTTAATGACAAATTGAATTATTTTCAAAAACAACTCTTCTTTCCTAAACACATTTTTACTCCTCTTGAGTTGTTACATTTTTGTTTAGGAATGATGAATATTATACCAAAAAAAATTTCCCTATAAATTTAGTAACCCCAATTTCTTTTATGATTTATTAAATATTAATGAAACCCATTTCATACAAGGGTTACTTCATGAAATTTATAAATATATATTTTATGTGGCATGCACGATTATGTAAATGTTATGTTGTGACAGGTGCACCCAAAATAATATAGCACTCCAATGGATTGGTTAATGTGATTAATCTCATTAGATAAGATATAAAATTCCTAAACATTATGATATATTTGTTCTTTATGATGTAGTTGTGATTATTGATATATGTTATGCATTAACATGATGCTAGATTTCATCACAACTATGTGTGGTGTTTTACCATTAAGACATGATGTTTCATTTTTATGAATTTCCATATTCCAGGACATTATCTAATGTATCATATCATGATTATGATGATGATACCATTATTATTTTATGGTTATGGTTATTATTCTTAACTATTATGCATTGATTCATGTTCTTATCTATCATGTTACTTGTGTTTTAGCTCTCCCCTCTCTTTGATGTATAACCTCATGTAATTACATATAGTAAGGAGTTCCTATGGGACAAAAAGAAGTTAGAGGAAAAGGAATTAAAAAATTTTGATGTTTTATTACCTAAATTTGATGTATGGTCCTATTTTTCTCTATACACTAAATCTTTTGGATCCTTATTTTATAACTCTATTATATTGTTTATTGTTAAAATGATGTAATAGTTATATAAGAAAAGGATGGGTCACTATATTAAGGGTGTAAACATTATAAGGCTGACCTGAATAAGGTTGAATCATATTTTCCATTAGAAATCTTCTGTAAGGTTTTAAAATAACTTCATTTGGTTAATCAAAAAAATGTTTTCTATTTTTATTTGAAAAATATCAATTGAAACACATATAAATCTTGATTAAATGGCCATCGATTTTGTTGATGTGTTTTTTAGAATTATCCATCGATATTATAAATAAAAATATAATACCAAACAAAGAAGATCTATCATAAAGAAATTAATATTAAAATACTAAAATAAATTAGGGTACAAGGAATTCAAAAATAGAAACAACTTCAATATCCATTCGATAGAGAGTGTTTGAGAAAGATTATGAGTATCAGTAGAAAATCTTTGTACCTCTAAGGGAGTTCCTTAGGCGATATTTCGATGACTATTATGTGAGGTCACCCAAGAAAATTAAGGGGTTGTAGGGCCATATTAGTTTTGATGTATAGTGTTTTTTAAGAATAGTTATTTTGAATAGTCTCATACACATCTCACCATGCACACACAATATAGGTAAATTTCGATGCTCCTCAAATTTGTAATGAATCAAATGTGTTTCTGACTATTGGGGTATAATTCATTGATAATTTTCAATATATTTATTGTAAAACCTTTAATCCCTTCATAATGGATAATAATAGAAGAATAAACCATTCATAATAAATAAATAATATATATATTATTTTTTATCCATAAATAAAAAAACATATATCAAATCTGTTAATAAATGTAAATTACATATATATTCATATTATATATATATATATATGACGCATCATATTAATATGTAAATCCAACTCATGCATGTACATTTTAATTCAGATTGATCACTAATCTTGGGTTACAAGTAAATTTTGATAAACCCTAGAAAAATCCCATTGAACACTCAATGATGAAGAAAATTGGGACTACATATCATTTCTTAAAAGAGAAAATTGAAAAATAGGTTTTAAAGTTTCAGTATGTGCCCAAAAAAATCAAGTAGTCTATATCATGATAAAAGAATTTCGAAAAATAGGTTTTTAATGGATTAAATTTTCTCTGGGTGTCCCATAAAATCCATTTTTTAGATTTAATTGGAGATAGAACTCCCACTCACCTTTGACATTTATATTTACGAAATGTATGATTTCTTTACTCAAGAAAATTATATTATATCTAATTCACTATTTTGAATATAAAAATAAGTTCTCTTTGGGGTCATTGAAAAAATGGTATATTTCTTTTGGGCGGAGAAATAGAAGGATTACTCATGTAGAAAGAGGATCTAGATTATAGAAGAAGACACAAATGGTGAGAGATTTTAGTTACTAATTTTTTTGTTAATGTTTTAAAGCTATGTCATATATAGTGCAATGTTTTATAATATGATAATTTATTATTTTAACTTTTTTTTCTCATATTGATCCATAACTCACATGAATTTATTGTTCATAATTGTTGAATCATTGATGCAGTATTTGAATAATAGAGAAGAATCACATGGATAAATAATTGTTAAAAAAACAATTGGGGATACTGTTGGAAATGTCATAAATATTTTTTGAATCATGTTATGATTATGTTTATTAAAAATTCTCCCAAAATGTTTGAGTTTTTAAGTATATAAAAGGGAAGTACATTCCAAAACACTATGTGTTTTACTATGAGGATTCCCAAAATAGACATGATGGAAGGGGCCACATCATAGTTCTCCCCATAATGGGGTCCCATTTCACTAGAGAAAAATGATGAAGATCCGTTGTGAGAATTTAAATGGTAAAAACCCTGTTCAGTGGTCATGGTTGAAGTCATAAAGTGCATTAAAAATCAGATATTTAAAAATAGTTAATCAAAATAACTTTATACCATGACTGTAATGCCCCAAGATTCTACGGTATGCTTCTCTTTGAATAATACGATAGCATGTGTTGTACGCAACATCGAGTTCTAACACACAACAACCAATCAGACTAGCCATTATGAATAGTAATACCTAATTTTTGAAATTATATATATTAAATATTTCAAAATGGACTTCATTTTTGGATTCTAAATATCTAAATTTTCCGAAGTTGAATTTTTGGTATTTTTCTGAGAACTTTCGATTTTTATGAATAGTGAAAAATACTTAAAAACAAATTTTTTAATCAAAATAATTTATAGTGATAAATTATATTATTGAGTGGTCTTAAAGTATAATTAGAATATATTTTTACCATTTTATCCAATGGTGTACATTAGAATTAATTTCACTTTGAAATTAGACATAAACAATTATCAATCTTTTGATATATATTGTTTCTTAAAAACACGCTATTTGTTGTGACAGCGGGAATTAATTATAAAATTAATTAACTCAACTTATATGTTTGGAATTTTTTAAAATAGTCATTATTTTTGAATTTGGAATATCAATTACATCTTAGGGTAAATTTTGGCATTGTTATGAAAAACTTCAATTTTTGATAAATAGTGAAACTACTAAGTGGTAGTTAAAAAATTGAATTTTTCATAAAACATTATTTTACCACTTTTTTGAATGTAATTTCAAATATCCGAGAGACACGGTTAATATCAAGAAGTAAAATGTGGTTCAATGAGATGAAAATAATTTTTGGTGAATAGTAACTTTTTACTTTTATTTACCACGGTTAAAAGTAAATAGGGTAACTAAGGGTACAAATGATATTAATATTACCCTAACACATGTAATAATTCTATTGGAAAAGTGTATCTCGACCAAAAACAACCTTAGGAATAAAATATTATCATTTAGGTCCACTAGGATTAGATTAGGACATTTATTAATATTTAATTCAAAGAAGAGTTAAAAGAGTTGAAATCAAAGTTTATTTAATAAAAAAATTAATATAGGGTAATACATAAGATAAATTCGATTATAAGTATTCATTAGAAAGATAATAATATTTCATACATAATGATATTTTATTTACAATTTTTAGACTTTAAATAATTTAATTTATTTATGACACAATGATTATGCAGTAATTACCATACTAGTGACAAATTAAAATAATTGATATTATAAATAACCAAATAAATATAATTTGAGACTTTTAATGAATTAAAAAATTTTTCTAGACTAATATGACATGTTAGGATTGATTTAATTTACTTTTGTCAAAGTAATCATTCTTTTATGAGTTTCACAAAAATCAACTATTAAATAGTGTCAAAATTGACATAAAAGAGTTTTTAAAACAAATATTATATTATTAATTGATATTAAATTCCTAAAAATCTAAGGATCGTCCAAGAGACTTATATTATGATAGGTGTATCATTAATGGACCACTTGGGGGTTGGTTGGATGAATATAGTAAGTTTATTAACTATATATTATAAAAATACAAAGTGACATGGTAATTGTAAAACTAATTAACTAAGAGTTAAAACTAAAAGATAAAGTTAATATAGTAACCCAAACCTGTCCAAATTCTATTGGTTGAATGGTTTTAGACCTATACCCACCTTAACCTTTTAATAATAAACTTTTTATCCATTAGAAACCGAATATGTATTTATTATAAACTAATATTTCTAGCTTTTCCAAAGGTGACCCACACCCCTCTTATAAAAGGGCACTCCTCCTTCTCATTTCTTCACACCTTCAAAGCCTTTTGGATCGGCCAAACACAGAACAAATACTCTCCCAACTTCCCTCACTACAACCTAGAGGCCTTAGTTTGATCCGAAATCCAACGTATGGCGCCCTTTTGATCAAATCAAAAGGAAGAGCCCGAAGAAGAGGTAATAATTTCACCACCCTTTTCCAAGTTCCTTTCTTCTTCCACTTCTTCTTTATTTGTTATTACCATTCTAAAATAATAACTCCAGTATCTTATATATACTGTGATTTTTTTATAAATATGGTACAACCATATTCAGTATTCTATCCACCCTTTGAATAACATGTCACCCTACGTGCGTACGTACGGCTTACCGTCTCCACGTCATGGTGTAATTGTTATTCAATATATTATTATTTGGATGGGTATAATAATGATGTGTAACTCACTTAAATAATAAATATAACTTGTTAATTATTCTGTATATATGATATACTAACAAATTATATATTATTTTAATATCAAAAGAATGATATTGTCGCTCATGCGTACGTACGGACTACCGTCTCCACGAACGCGATGAGATTCATTCTCCATCATATCCATTCAAGTATAATTCTCATTTGATGATTAATAATAATGTTTAAGGACTTGATATCATTCTTTATATGAATCAGATACAACCTATCCATAACAAACATGGCTTATGTAACAAAACATATAATAGAAAATGAGCAAGTTAACATCCGAAACGACGATAATTCTAAGATATTATTAACAAATCAATGTTAAAAGATCATATATGATATCATATTAATACATATGATTCTTGTATAATTTAATAACAATTATTTCACTATTATACAGGAGGTTAACCTACCCCAACCAAGTAAAAGTACAAGGTAAGAGTTATTTCACAATCTCTTCATTATCCAAGGTTGTTTATACGTAATAATATACTGGGATCTCTTTATCATCCACATCCATGTTTCTTATAAATGAATTTCAAAACAATTTTACTATTTACTATAATATGGGTTAAAGTCATTTATACCCTTGTTTGACTTTTTATAAGAGGTTTATAAAGGAATCTTTCCATCATTTTCCAAACAAGGTTCTTTTTAACCTTTTCGACAAAATTAAGGTAAGAATGTTTTTTTAACTTATACGGAGGGTGCGGCTATTTTCCGCCGTTATAAAATCGTCGACGCTTCCCTTATAATCTTATAAGAATTTTTTTAATGAAAAATTTTTATTTCATAAATATAAGACTCTTAAATGATTTCAAAATAGAAAAAGATATTTCTCTAAAAAGAGTTTTGATTTCATCTATGTCAACATCCTTTGATGGATTTTACCCTTATTTAAAGTTGATTTATTATGATACAAAACTTCTATATTGTATTGAGGGTTTTGTGATATGTTTGACTGTGGATGTGCTATTTTTATACCATTCATAGTTTATGGTGAAAGTGTTGACATTTCGTATACTAGTTTTAATACGAATGTTTATGTTATGTTTAAACCTTTTCATATGGGAATGCATTGGACTTAATATGTGACGGGTGGAGCCCGATATAGATCCTCGATGCATCGGTAGGACTCATGAGACAAACTAGTGTATTGGCACAAGGCCTTGGAAAAATCTTATTTTTAGTCTTGGCACGAGGCCTTGGCTATGTGGTTATGATAGTCTGGCATTATTCATTCCAAAATTATGAAAGTAGTTATTGATATTTCATATGATTATTCGATTTGTAGAATATCCATGTGAATAAGTAAATAGAATTATTTCATTTTACTTTTTCCATACTATGTTGAAGTTCAAGTTTAAAAGGCTTTTGTTTTAGTTATACATTGCCTTAAATGTTTATGCATATTTTTGAAAGTTTCCTCTATATTGTTATCCTTACTGGGCATTTGAGCTCCCCCCTTTTCTATGTTTTATTTTTCCCAAGAAGTGAAGAAGAAAATTATGAATGACCTGTAGGGATATTAAGTGGGGATATGAGTGTGGAATATGGAGAAAATATGTTGTTGTAGTAGTTTTCCACTTTATGATGTAATGTAAAACTTTATTAATATATCTAGTGTTTCCAAGGCTACTAAACCAATCGGTCTTTCAAGATTTGATCTTTCTTGTGATCATGAAAATGTTATGTAATAATGAACCGACTCTAGGTAACTGGGGCCAGGGCGTTACAGTTGGTATTAGAGGATGTTTAGTACAAACCTTTGAAGCTATATTTAGATAAACTCTGATTAGAGCATGTAGACCTAAGATGAACATTGAGGATTAGTAGAGAAGAACTTCCTAAAATTTTGGTATTGTAGAGATTTTATGAGTTTTCTGAGAAATTCATCCCTGTCTGGATACGAGCAGGTAGAGGCAGCTCTGGCACAGATGTACCTAGGGGTAAAACCCGAAAACACCTCTTTGAGCTAGACTCGAACGGGAACTGGTGCATGACAACGGGCCTTGCTGCACTCTTGGTTACGACACTCCCGGGGGATATGCTTAGGATAACTCTCATTTTCCTTACAAATAATTATGAAGGGTTTATGAGTATATACTTCCTCAATTAAATCATTTTTATGATTATGGATTATATCCATAAATAGTTCAATTTATGTTAAGTGTTTTATAAGTATGGGATTATGTATTTTGATTCATAAACTGATCTAGTTTATGCCATTGTTTAGAAATTTCACCTGGTGGAAGAAATGGAACCCGTATCAATGCACGCACTCCATGTAGGGATTGCCCTCCTGCTCAAGATAATTATAGTGGAGCTGGTGATGCAACTGGTGTCGATCAGCTAATCGCCATACTGGGACAACTCACTCAGGTTATGAAAAATAAACTTACCCATATGGACCACCCTCATCCGCAGCGTGGAGGATCAATGTTAGATCGATTCATGAGGAAACAACCACCAATGTTCAATGGGAGTACAAATCCCTTAGTAGCTGAGAAATGGATAAATTTCCTAGAGAAAATATTTCAGGCTTTGGGGGTAGTGGAAAGGAAAAAGTTATCATGGCAGTTTACTACCTCACTGGAGATGCTGATCAATGGTATTCATTGATTCAAAATACGAAGGAAGATGATGAAGTATCAAATATGGAATGGAGGGAGTTCAAAGATCTGTTTTTAGAAAAATACTTTCCTTGTGACCATCGAGTAGATATAGAAAGGAAATTTCTGAGTCTAAGACAGAAGGAGGATGAGAATGTCGTAAAGTATGAGGCTAACTTTACAAGGTTAGCAAGGTATGATAGAGATTATATACGTAACCCAAGAAGTAAGATTGATCATTTCTTTGATGGGTTAAAACCATTTCTCCGTCGAGCATTAGTCTCACAATCCTTCTCGTCGTACGAAGTCATTGTCTCAAGTGCTATCAAGACCGAAAAGGAATTATCTAAGTCTTATGACTTTAAAGCAAAGAAAGAGAAGAAGAGACCTTCTGATAAATCTAGGAATGGAAATAAGGGGAAGAAGGGAAAGGTTGAATATCCATCCTGTGGTAAATGTTGGAAGAAACACCCCGGTACTTGCTTGAAGGGAATGAGAGTCTGTTACAAGTGTGGTGAAAAAGGCCACCAAGCTCATGATTGAAAGGGGATGAAGGAAGCCACCAACGTTCAGTGCTACAATTGCAGGGAGATGGGACAATTTTCAAATGAATTTCCTAAGCGTCAGGATAACTAACCTCAGAAAATGCCAAGGGATCAAGGCCAAGATTATGCTATCACTACTGCTAAGGTAGAATCTCCGAAAGACGTGGTGGCGTGTAATTCAATGGTTTCCTCATGTTTAGCAAATGCATTATTTGATGCTTGGATCATCGCATTGTTTCATATCTTCCCAGTTTGCTAAGAAAATTAGATATTTCCAATTTGATTTAACAAGGGAGTTGTCAGTTAAAACTCCTAAGTGAAGTATCATTGCAACAAGGTTTTGTGAATCATCCCCCATTAGAGAACATCAATGTTCTTTATCTGATGATCTCATCGTCATACCTATGATTGAGTTCGATATAATCCTCGGTATGGACTGGGTTTCAGACTATGATGCGAAGATTTATTGTAAGAAGAAATAGGTTACGATTTTTGATGATGATGATAAGGAACACCTTATCTTTAGAGCAGAATCTTCACCACCTAATTCTTATCTAGATCCACCCACAGTAGCTCAACTACATTCAATTATTGGGGAGGGAGAGATTGAAATGACTGTGGGTGAGGAAAAGAATGTTAAAATAGAGGATGTACCTGTTGTGAAAGAATATGTAGATGTGTTTCCCGAAGATTTACCTGGACATCCTCCAGAACGAGAAGTTGAGTTTTCCATTGATTTAATTCCTAGATCAAGGCCTATATCGAAGACCCCTTATAGAATGTACACCGTAGAATTAGTTGAACTAAAGAAACAACTATAGGAATTGAGTAATAAGGTATTTATTCTCCCTAGTGTTTCTCCATGGGGAGCCCCTATTCTTTTTGTTAAAAATAAAGAAGGATCTATGAGGTTTTGTATCGAATACAGGGAGATCAATGCTATAACAATAAAGAACAAGTATCCCCTACCTCGAATTGATGATTTATTTGACCAACTACATGGAGCTCAATACTTTTCCAATGATTGACCTTCGATCTGGATACCATCAATTGTGTGTGAAGAAGGAAGACATTCCAAAGACAGCATTTCGAACCAGGTATGAGCATTACGAGTTTACTGTAATGCATTTTGGATTGACTAATGCACCCTCTGTATTCATGGATCTGATGAATAGAGTTTTCAAGGAGTATATCAATGAATTTGTGGTGGTATCTATTTATGATATCTTGGTATACTCCAAAAGCTACAAAGATCATGAAAATCACTTGCGCATTATCTTGAAGACTCTGAGAAGACATGAATTATATGGGAAGTTTAGCATGTGTGAATTCCGGATTCATGAGATTTCTTTTCTTGGCCATATTATCTCTAAAGATGGAAACTCTGTTGATCCTTCTAAGACCAAGGAAATCCAAGAATGGCCAGCACCTACGTGTATAACTGAGGTACATAGTTTTATTGGTTTAGTAGGTTATTATCAACGATTCGTCCAGAATTTTGCCCGATTGGCTAACCCATTAACGAAGCTCACACGTAAAGGGGTTAAATTTGTTTGGACAAAAGAGTGTGAAGAATGTTTCGAAGAACTAAAGATAAGATTACTCAATGCTCCTATATTGACTCTACCATCGGGGAATGATGGGTTCGTTATTTATAGTGATTCATTGAAGAAAGGACTAGGTTGTGTCCTTATGTATAATGATAGAGTTATTGCCTATGCATCACGACAGTTGAAAATTAATGAACAAAACTATCCTACTCATGATCTCGAGTTAGCAGCTGTGATCTTTTCTTTGAAGATATGGAGGCACTACCTCTATGGTGAAAAATGTGAGACTTATACTAATCACAAGAGTTTGAAGTATATTTTCTCACAAAAAGAACTCAACGTGAGGCAGAGGAGATGGCTTGAATTACTCAAAGATTATGATTGTACGATACACTACCACCTGGGGAAAGCAAACAAGGTGGAAGATGCTTTGAGCAGAAAAGACCTTGGAGTTTTGAACGTGATGAGAATTTAAAGGGATTCAATTTTTATGAATCTAGTGAAGATGGACATGGGAATAACAAGGGAAGGTGAAACATCAATGCTTTTTCAAATGGTTGCCAAACCATCTTTACTAGAAAGGATTAACAGTTCTCAGACCGATGATGAAGAATTTCAAAAGAGGATTAAAGCTGTGAATGATGGGAGATTGAGAGACTTTGTGTATGAAAATGGAATTTTGAAATTTGGGAAGAGACTTTGTGTTCCCGATATACTTGATCTAAAAAGGGAATTCCTGGATGATGCTCATAGTTCCAATTTTTCTATACACCCTGGGAGCACCAAAATGTATAGAGATTTGAAGAAACATTTTTGGTGGGACAACATGAAGAGGGAGATTTCTGATTTTGTGTCAAGATGTATGGTTTGTCAACAAGTGAAAGTTGGAAGGCAATAGCCTGGAGGAGTCATGCAACCTCTTCCCATACCGGAGTGGAAATGGGACAATATTACGATGGACTTTTTCATGGGGCTACCAAAGAATCCCAGAATAAATGATGCAATATGGGTTATTGTTGATCGTCTTACCAAGTCAGCACATTTTCTTGCTATAAGAGAAGATATACCCCTTGAACGTCTAGAAAGACTATATATTAATGAAGTTGTGAGACTTCATGGAGCACCCCTATCGACTGTTTCTGATCGTGATCCCCGTTTTACTTCAAGATTCTGGAAGAGTCTTCAGAAATCCTTAGATACTGAACTTCATTTGAGCACTGCTTACCACCCTCAAATGGATGGACAATCAGAACGAACTATTCAATCCTTAGAAGACATGTTGAGATCCTGCTCACTTGACTTTCAGGGTATCTGGGATCAATATTTACCTCTGGTAGAATTTTCCTATTACAATAGCTTCCATTCGAGTATTCTGATGGCACCATATGAAGCGTTATACAAAAAGAGATTTCGTACACCAACCTGTTGGAATGAATTTGGTGAAAGAAAACTTGTAGGCCTAGAACTGGTGGAGGAAACGATGGAAAAGGTGAAGGTAATCCAAAATCATATCAAAGCAGCTCAAAGTAGGCAGAAGAGCTATGCCGATAATCGAAGGAAGGATTTGGAATTTCAAGTCGGTGATCTTGTTTTCCTGAACGTATCTCCATGGAAGGGAGTCATACGTTTTGGTAAGAAAGGTAAATAGAGTCCCAGGTACATCAGACCTTTCAAAATTCTAGACTGAATTGGGGCTGTAGCTTACCGATTGGCAATGCCGCCAAGTCTCTCCAAAGTTCACGATGTGTTCCACGTATCTTTGTTGAGGAAATACATGCATGACCCAATGCATGTACTCACCTATGAGGAATTAGAACTGGATCCCAATCTGTCTTATTGCGGAGAACCTGTCAAGATTATTGATATGAGAGAACAGGTACTGAGAAACCGGACGACACGTCTGGTAAAAGTTTTGTGGAGAAACCATAAGATGGAAGACGCAACGTGGGAACCCAAGGAACTTATGATGAAGAACCATCCGAGTCTTTTCATGCGGTAGTATTCTAGAAATTTCGATGACGAAATTATTTGAAGGAGGGGATAATGTAACACCCAAAGCTTCTACGGTACGCTTCTCTTTGAATAATACGATAGCGTGTGTTGTACCCAACATCGAGTTCTAACACACCACAACCAATCAAACTAGCCGTTATAAATATTAATACCTAATTTTTGAAATTATATATATTTCATATTTCAAAATAGACTTCATTTTTGGATTCGGAATATCGAAATTATCCTAAGTTGAATTTTTGGTATTTTCTTGAGAACTTCCGATTTTTATGAATAGTGAAAAATACTTAAAAACAACTTTTTTAATCAAAATAATTTATAGTGATAAATTATATTATTGAGTGGTTTTAAAGTATAATTATAATATATTTTTACCATTTTATCCAATGGTGTTCAATAGAATTAATTTCACTTTGAAATTGGACATAAACAATTATCAATCTATTGATATATATTGTTTCTTAAAAACACACTATTTGTTGTGACAGTGGAAATTAATTATAAAATTAATTAATGCAACTTATATGTTTGGAATTTTGTAAAATAGACATCATTTTTGAATTTGGAATATCAATTATATTTTAGGGTGAAATTTTGGCATTGTTCTGAAAAACTTCAATTTTTGATGAATAGTGAAACTACTAAGTGGTTGTTAAAAAACTAAATTTTTCCTTAAACTTAATTTTGCAGCTTCTGTGAATGGACTTTCGAAAATCTGAGAGACATGGTTAATATCAGGAAGTAAAATGTGGTTCAATGAGATGAAAATAATTTTTGGTGAATAGTAACTTTTTACTTTTATTTACCACGGTTAAAAGTAAATAGGGTAATTAAGGGTAAAAATGATATTAATATTACCCTAACACATGTAATAATTCTATTGGACAAGTTTATATCGACCAAAAACAACCTTAGGAATAAAATATTATCATTTAGGTCCACTTGGATTAGATTAGGACATTTATTATTATTTAATTCAAAGAAGAGTTAAAAGGGTTAAAATCAAAGTTTATTTACTAAAACATTTTTAATATAGGGTTATACATAAGATAAATTCGATTGTAAGTATTCATTAGGAAGATAATAAGATTTCCTACATAATGATATTTTATTTATAATTTTTAGACTTACAATAAAATAATTTATTTATGACACAATGATGATTTAGTAATTACCATAATAGTGACAAATTAAAATAATTGATATTATAAATACACAAATAAATATAATTTGATACTTTTAGTAAATTAAAATACTTTTCTAGGATAATATGACATGTTAGGATTTATTTAATTAACTTTGGTCGATGTAATCATTCTGTTATGAGTTTCACAAAAATCAACTATTCAATAGTGTCAAAATTGACATAAAAGAGTTTTTAAAAAAAATATTATATTATTAATTGATATTAAATTCCTAAAAATCTACAGTTAGGCCAAAAGACTTATTTCATGACCGGTGTATCATTAATGGACCACTTGGGGGTCGTTTGGATTTATATAGTATGTTTATTGACTATATATTATAAAACTACAAAGTGACATGGTAAATGTCAAACTAATTAACTAAGAGTTAAAACTAAAAGATAATGTTAATATAGTAACACAAACCTATCCAAATTTTATTGGTTGAATGGTTTTAGACCAATCCCCACATTTAACTTTGAACAATAAACTTTGGATCCATTAGAAACCGAATATGAATTTATTATAATCTAATATTTCTAGCTTTTCTAAAGGTGCCCCTCACCCCTCTTATAAAAGGGAACTCCTCCTTCTCATTTATTCACACCTTCAAAGCCTTTTGGTTTGGCCAAACTCTGCCCAAATACTCTCCCAACTTCCCTCACTACAACCTAGAGGCCTTAGTTTGATCATAAAGCCAACCTAAGTAGCTCTTTTGATCAAATCAATAGGAAGAGCCCGAAGAAGAGGTAATAATTTCACCACCCTTTTCCAAGTTCCTTTCTTCTTCCACTTCTTCTTTCTTTGTTATTACAATTATAAAATAATAACTCCAGTATCTTATATATACTGTGCTGTTATTATAAATATGGTACAACCATATTCAGTATTCTATCCACCCTTTTAATAACATGTCACCATACGTGCGTACATACGGCTTACCGTCTCCATGTCGTGGTGTAATTGTTATTCAATATATTATTATTTGGATGGGTATAATAATGATGTGTAAATCATGTAAATAATAAATATAACATGTTAATTATTCTATATATATGATATACTATCAAATTATATATTATTTTAATATCAAAAGAATGATATTGTCGCTCGTTCGTACGTATGGACTACCGTCTCCACGAACGCGACGAGATTCATTCTCCATCATATCCATTCAAGTATAATTCTCATTTGATGATTAATAATAATGTTTAAGGACTTGATATCATTCTGTATATGAATAAGATACAAAATATCCATAACAAACATGGTTTATGTAACAAAACATATAAAAGAAAATGAGTAAGTTAACACCTGAAACGACGATAATTCTAAGATATTATTAACAAATCAATGTTAAAAGATCATATATGATATCATATTAATACATATGATTCTTGTATAATTTAATAACAATTATTTAACTATTATATAGGAGTTTAACCTACCCCAACCAAGGAAAAGTACAAGGTAAGGGTTATTTCAAAATCTCTTCATTATCCGAGGTTGTTTACACGTAATAATCTACTGGGATCTATTTATCATCCACATCCATGTTTCTTATAAATGAATTTCAAAACATTTTTACTATATACTAGAATATGGGTTAAAGTCATTTATACCATTGTTTGACTTTTTATAAGAGGTTTATAAAGGAATCTTTCTGTCATTTTCCAAACAAGGTGCTTTTTAACCTTTTCGACAGAATTAAGGTAATAATGTTTTATTTAACTTATACGGCGGGTGCAGCTATTTTCCACCGTTATAAAATCGTAGAAGATTCCCTTACAAGCATATAAGAATATTTTCAAAGAAAATGTTTTATTTCATAAATATAATACTCGTAAATGATTTCAAAATATGAAGAGATATTTCTCTAAAAAGAGTTTTGATTTCATCTATGTCAACATCCTTTGATGGACTTTACACTTATTTAAAGTTGATTTTTTATGATACAAAACTTCTATATTGTATTGAAGGTTTTGTTATATGTTTGACTGTGGATGTGCTATTTTTATACCATTCATAGTTTATGGTGAAAGTATTGAGATTTCGTATGCTAGTTTTAATACGAATGTTTATGTTATGTTTAAACCTTTTCATATGGGAATGAATTGGACATAATATGTGATAGGTGGAGCCTGCTATAGCTCCTCGATGCATCGTTAGGTCTCATGAGACAAACTAGTGTCTTGGCACAAGTCCTTGGAAATATCTTATTTTTAGTCTTGGCACGAGGCCTTGTCTATGTGGTTATGATAGTCTGGAATTATGCATTCCAACATTATGAAAGTGGTTATTGATATTGCATGTGATTATTGGATTAGTAGAATATCCATGTGAATAAGTAAATGGAATTACTTCATTTTACTTTTTCCATACTATGCTGAAGTTCAAGTTTAAAAGGATTTTGTTTTAGTTATACATTGCCTTTAATTTTTATGCTTATTTTTGAAAGTTTCCACTATATTGTTATCCTTACAGGGCATTTGAGCTCACCCCTTTTCTATGTTTTATTTTTCCCAGGAAGTGAAGAAGTAAATTATGAATGACCTGTAGGGATATTATGTGGGGATAGAGTGTGGAATATGGAGAAAATATGTTGTTGTAGTAGTTTTCCACTTTATGATGTAATGTAAAACTTTATATATATATCTAGTGTTTCTAAGGCTACTAAACCAATCGGTATTTTGAGATTTGATCTTTCTTGTGATCATGAAAATGTTATGTAATAATGCATCGACTCTAGGTAATTGGGGTCGGGGCGTTATAATGACATGGGATGTGGTATTTTTAGAGTTCACATAAGAGAAACGGTTTTCCCAATTCATGGGGTTTTTATAGGCTTGGTGGTCTTATTTGAAGCAGATTATGAGGAGTACCACTGTTTCTTGGTGATAATATATTGATAATTTCACTTTTCATACATTGTGGTGAGAAGCTATTGGTCATTTTGCTGGGTTTTTTAACTGGGGCTTCCCTCAGGGTAAATGGTGAGCATAAAATGTGTGTGGTGTTTCCCATGGTAATGATGTTTTCTTAAAATGATATATGTTATTTTTATACTATTTTGAATGGAAAATATCTAATATTCCATGGATATTATCATTTAAAAGGTTGTTTCCAATTGTGAATGGATAAGATACGATGTGGTGTCTAGCTGTAAGTTGTTTTATTGCATGTTTTTTCCAAAGACAATCCAAATATATAAATTCCATATCAGAAGATATTTTTCCATATTTTTAATGATTCAATAATCATGGAACTTGGTTTATGTCCATTATTCTAGTATTAATATAAGGGTGTTTTCAATAATTAAAATTTATAAAAATTAAGATGTTATTCGACACTATAAAGAATAAATAGAAGGTCTATGAATAAATTCATTATTTGACTACATAAAGATGGAAATCATGGGGAGTTGATGGTTTTTTATTGGAAATTATGGTACTAACATGTGGAAATTTAGTTACTTATTATTCCTCAATTTTAATAAGAGATATTGGAATCTGTGAAAATAGCTGAAGAGACATCATGTTTATGTGAAAGTGAATGTTGTTCTTTAAACATGCAATGAAATTAAAAGTGAATGAGGAGGAAATTATAGGAGTGTGATCTCACATGAACATCATCAGATTATGAATAATTGATAGAAAATTTTAGTAGTATATACATGTTCTTATCTCTTGGATGGTGTGTTAGACTTTACTTGCCTATAACCAAATAAAAATAGTGTACTTTAGTTTTTTTGAATCATAATCACATTTTCTTTTCATGATCCTTGTAATAGTACAATTTGTGTTATCCTTGTAAATGTATTCATGTGATTTACTTATTTTAGTTGCTTTTAAAGAGTGTTTAAGGTATAGAAAGGAGTATTCCTCACATCGAGATAATTTGGTCATAATTAGGGGATATATGATAAAACAATACACTGATTCACCCACCCTATGGTAATATCTTTGATAATGCGGTATATAATTGGTATCAATAAGAAGTTCATTATAGTGACATTATATCTCCTCAAATAATAGAAACAATATTAGTTGATAATAAAAAATGAAAAATAATGTTTGAAGTAAAAAATTTCAATTTATTGATGAATATGATGTATCCATATTTTATTTCATTAGGACTATAATTATACGTATTTGTTTGTCATGGTGTAACAAAAATCATGGAATGTGCAATATACATGTGTGAAATGATGAGGAATCAAATATAGATACAATGGAAATCAATTCATTAGGGGGAGCCTTGTATAAGACAATATTTATCAAGTTAATTTCCTATAATAACTCTCATGATATGTGGGAACACCTCTTTAATATTTATAAATAGGATTCCAAAGTCTAAGAGGAAAATATGTATGTGTTATGGAATAAATATTAATACTTGAGGATGATCCTAACCAAAACTATAGATAGTTTTTTTCTCTTATAAAAACTCATATTGATGATATGTGTATTCTTGGAAAAAATATTTTAGAGGTCAATATTATTAAAATAATATTTTTGAGACATCATCCTCGATTCAATTCAATGGTTTTTTTGATTAAAGATAGGGATATGAAGGATGTATCTCTTAACAGTATTTATAGTTTACTTGTCCAATATAAAATGAGAATTGATGAAAAGAAAACAAGTTTAAGGAAAGATAAAATGAGATTTCATTTAAGGAAATAAAGAAACATTTTGTTAAAGAAACCATAGATAAATATGAATTCTATGATGTGGTTTATTTGCATTCCACAATCCATAAGAGGGGAAAAAGAAATTTCAAAGGAAATATTCCACATTCTAACTTTTTGTGTATTAAGGTAGGTCATCACACTACTATGTGTTTTAAAAATTTCTATAATAATGAGGATAAAGATTTAATTAATAATCCTTTCAAAGGGGAAACTCATAGAATAAATTCTAAATAGGAAACATTTTAGAGAAAAAAATTATTAACTCAGGATGATAGTAGATTTGATGAGTCATAACTCAAAGAAGTCAAGGATTACAAGGACCTCAGACATGATTTTATAGTAGTTCTGATTGAAAACCCTAACGCTAATTATAGTTATGGTTTAGATAGAGAGGATGAGTTTATATCTTATATTTAGGTTTATAATTAGGTAACTATTAAAGAACATGATAAATTGAGAGCTAAAATAAAGAAGGAAATTGATGTTTTTTATGGAACAATAATGTATATGTAACAATAAGATGAAGATAAGTATGAAATTAATCTAAATATTGAAAAACATGAATTTGAAATTGTTGGATAATCTAAAAGGTATGTGTATATCAAGAATAATGTGGAATAAAAACTGAAAATTGTATAAATATTGACCAATAAAGGGAAATAAGGCTTTAAAATAATTCAATAACCTAAAGAAAAAGTTGTCATTTGGAATTGAATGTATGAGGATCAAGAATGGATCCTTACACTTATTATGGTATCAGGTAACTCCATGGAACTAGAACCATTTAAATCTATATGAGACACTATAGTGACCACAAAAGAGTTTATTATCACTTCAAAAGTGATGTTCTTCGAAAAGAAAGGGGAATATATAGTTGAGTGTGACAATTAAGAGGATACATTTATTACCTATGCTAGAACTCAAGCTTCAAAATCTAGGGGAAATTGAATGTGTGATAATTCTAATAGGCTACTGATCTTGTATAAAATGATGGAATTTTTTTAAAAAAAAATTGTTGTTATTATTGTGGAAAATTGGGACCCATTTAATATGTGTGCTCTATTGCAAAATTTTTTTCAAATAAAATTAAAAAAATATATAAGCAAAAAGATATCCATCATAATGTTATGATATTAATGGTTATTAATATTATTTTTATGGTTTTGGTAATAAAATAGAATATTTTTCCTCAAGTGTTTAAGAAAATGTTACTCATGGGACTTGTGGAGGAGGAGAACAATAATTGGGAAATTTGATATACACATTAACAAATTTAGACTGATTATATTTTTTGTAAGATCAAGTGGAAATTGTTGAATAATGGGAGAAATTGGTTAAAAAATCATCTGGAGAAATTCCTCAACGGTCTTGGATGAAAAATAAATGGTATAAGGTAGGAAATTTTTGAAGATATTTATTTGAGATAATGTAATTGGGGAATACTATTTGGAAAAATTACAAGACAAAGAAGTGAAAATAATCAATAGTATTAGAGATTTTACATATATATATTTTTAGTATAATAAATATTAAAAGTTATTATAAAAAAATATTATGTGTTATTTGTTTTTTAATTAATTGTGATTTCTTGTTTGATGATGATTTCTCACAAAATAGATATATAGAAGGTTAACACTCAGTATTGGAGAGAGGCCAGAAAAATGAATGGGGTAAAAATTCAAAAGTCTCATACTAGAAATGTTCTAGAATTCACAAACACAAATCTGGAATAATATCCAAAAAAATAATAGGATTCAGTACCACATTTCATTAATTAGAACTCCTTATTAGAAATGAGTTTTTGAAAGAAGGAATTTCATCATCATTCTCATCACTCATACTATTCATATTTAAAAATCCATACAATATAAGTATAGGAAATAAGGAGTTCTAAAAGTCATCCATATCTATAATCATGTATTTTTGTGGTCAAATAAATATAAAAACCCTATGAAATTTGGTATGTAGATAACCCCCCTAAAATTGTTTTGGTTGTTTGGAATTAAGTTCATTATTTGGAACAAAGAGAATAATATAATTTTTGAAGCACATGAATATAAAAGGATATTTCATGGTATAAAATGAATTCTAAAACTAGAATATATCATTAAAGAAACACATTATGAATATTAGGTTTAGGAATATATCACTGTAGAGTAGTAATCATCAATAAAAACAATATGTATTTTTGAAACATCTATGGTTTAGATAAAAAAGATGAATTTTCCTAAGAAAATATCATTATTATCTCATGTTGGACGAAATTATTTTTATGATACTTCCATGAATGTGAGTTGGGTCAAAACTATGAATGTGGAGCCAAACCACATTAAGAATAAAAATATGGGATATATTACAAAGGTTTAAAAATATGAATGTGATCAAAACCAAGTTTTTTATTTTTTGAAAAACATAATAAATATGGTGTGGTGAAAACGTAAAAGGTAGGATTAGTGTGGAAAGGATATGCTCAAAATGATGGGATTGATGTTGAAGAAACATTTTTACCAGTTTTTGATTTGAAAACGTTGGATTTTATTAGCTCTATGTGTGAAAATGGTTTTAAATGTTTATCAGTTGGATTCAAAATCGTCATTGTTAAATGGTTTCCTTGAAGAAGAATTCTATATTGAGTAGCTAGGTGAATTTATTATTCATGATTATGGTAGAAAAGGCTGAAAACTAAATAAATTTCATATGTAAGAGATAAAAAAACCAGTTACCTGGTACTCATGATTAGATTAGTAACTAAAGAAGACCAATTGTCATAAAGGTGGTGTTTATCACAACCTATAAATCAATATGGATAAATTTAGTGTATAGTGGTGCATAAAAATGTTGATGAAATCATCTTTGGAGGCTTAGATGAGACCCATATGTAAGAATTTTTCAGAATTAATGAGGTTTACATTTTTGATGTCACTAATTGGTGAATAATCCTTTGTTACTTTGTCTAAAGGTGATTCAATGAAAGGATGGAACATTTATTTTCCAATAATGTTATGATAAGTAGGTGTTGAAGAGGTTTTAAATGGATGATTCCAGACTGATGGCTACTCCAGTGACTACCCAGAAAGAAATTTCAAAAGATGGTTATGGTATGAAAGTTCATGTGACTCTTTTTAGGAATATTATTATAGGTTTACTTTACTTGATAGTCACTCACCCAAAGACTGTGTTTTCCAAATTTTAGGTATCTTTATGTAAAATCATTACAATGGAATGTCACATAAAGGAAATGAGGTGTATACTATGTTATATCAATAAAATAGTTGACTGTGGGATCTATTATTTTAAAAATTCATAGTATAAAATGGCAAGGCATATAGCTACTAATTTGGAAGGTTGGGATTATAACAAAAAATAATCTTCTAGATATGTTTTTTAAACTGTAAACTCTTGAATATCTTAAAAATGTAAAAAGAAATAATATATTCTATTAAGTACTATATAAGGTGAATATGTTGTTGTGACTCAAGAATGTTATTAGAGATATAGATGAAACAAAAAAATTGAATAAATTTCCATTAAAGTGGCATCTTCTATTCCAATTATGTGTCAGAACTCTTATTTGAAAAAGATTATAAAAAATATTAATCAACAATTGATGACAAAGCAAATTGAAATTAAATATCATTTAATAAAGTAGAAGGTGGTACAACATGTTTTGATGTTGGATTATGCACCTACAAAAACACATGTAGTATATATGATGAAATAGGAATTACCCAAGAAAGATTTTGAATACAATTGTTGGGATATTTGATTTCAATTGAATCCATCAATTTAAATGGGACTATTGATGGGTACCACACTCTCCATGTACATTTCTATTTAAGAATGGTATGGTTACTTTCCTAAATACCATTTTAAAATATGTATCAAACTTTTTTAAATATTCAAATAAGTTATTTTATGGATCATTGGTAAATGGGTAATGTCTTTTTGGGAGATAATGATGATAGTCATTGGAGGAGCATCGATAAAAGAGAAGATTTTTTTGTTATAGATTTTTGGGTAAAATGTTTGATGGTTTGATGCTTGAAGTGAAATGTGTTATCATATCTGAATTATTTCAATTAACACATGTTCATAATATTAAGTCTCAAATCTTGTGCACTTATAGTTTATGATTAATGAATAATTGATTCTAGATTCGAAGGTAGGAGTAGAATTAAGTGTTTCTATTTTGTGTGTCTATGGTATTTTCTAGAAACCCCAAGGATGAGATTTTTGGATATTAGAAAATATATTTTGGTTCCTATTATAATTTTGTTTCATAAAAACTACCTTTATATTTATGAGTATTTATGAAGATGTAGGGAATGTTCATTCTATAAAATAATGTACTTTATATTGAGGATTCCAAAAATTCGCTAGATGGAAAGGGACTTAATGTGGTGCAACATTGGTTTTAGTTTTAGTTAACCTGGGAAAAACCTTGAAGATTAATAATGGTTATTTAAGGAGTTCCATCCATTCCTATTTTTCATTGTTGGTGGTTTGAATCTCATTTAAGTTCAGGTGATAAAAAAAGAGTACTGAAGGAAATTACATCGTGGTGTTGTGTATGGTGAAATTAAATTAAACTAAGAGAAATGGGTTACTCAATACCCTTATTTTTTAAGGAATTGGTGGAATAAAATTAAAGGGATGTTGAAGGGTATTGTTATGTCATGGTGACTTCAGGTGGTTCACTTCACTAGGCCTATATCACAGAGAAAACGTATTGTTCATTTCAATGAGATTCTTGAAGTGTAGTTTCACATGTAAGAAATAGTTATCACAAATGGGTATTATAATATTTATGGTAATTTTTTTCTCTTTATGATAGAAGTTTTATTTTCCTTCTCAAATAAAAGAAAAAATATCCATAATTACATGGATATTATCATTTTTTGGTATTTTTTCTAGGTTATCGAATAGGAAACATACTGGTGTCTAGAAGAAGGACATTTGGGAATGAGTTTTATTGGTGTATAATATAAATATTTATATTCTAGATCAAAAGATGAATTATATGTATTTTAATGACTCCATAATAATGCGTTATGATTCTAGGGAATTATTATTTGGGGAATAGAGTTGAGTATTATTATAATTTAATGGTGGATTAATTAAGTAGTTATTTTATTCCATAAATAAGAATGGGAATATCCATGAAGAGGTTATATATTTGACTATATAATGATGGTAATAATTGGGAGTTTAGGGTGGTATCGAAGGCCCATTATGATTTTCAAAAGTGTTACATTAATTTTTAATGATTTAACTTTGTTAATAACTTATATAAACATTTTTTTAAATAATAATATAAATTATATCCATGAGAATGTGAGAGGATTTCTTTAGAAATTCTGTGAAATTGGAAGTGATGAAGGGGGATAAAATTCCAAGATCTTGATCTCACTATAACGTCAATAGATTTGGTAGAATCTACACATAGTTTTAGGTGTGTATTCACTTTATGATTTCTTCAATTAGATAACGATTTTCATGGAATATATAATTATTTTCTCCATGGGAGTAGAGGAGGCAATATTTTCAATTTTGTTGACATTGAGTTTGGGGAGTTTTTAGGACTTATAATTTTCATAAACCAAATAGTACCATTGCACTCTAGTGTTTTTGGTGCATAGGAATATCAACTTTAAATGAAAATTAAACTACCATAGTTTGGGTAAACAAATTAAAATTATATAGGTGATTTACTATTTTTAGACGATTTTAATATTAAAGGGTGATAACAGAGTGTGCCTCACATTGAGAGAATATGATCATGGTTAAGGGATTTATGTTTTAAAATTGATATTAACACGATTAAACCACCCCCACTAATGGTAATATAAATGATAAGAGACCAATAATTATTCTATGTTAAGGTATTGTTGGGTGTTTTGTAGTGTAATGAATAGAGGGCTCCAAAGTCTATTGACATATGTTTGATGATGAGTGTGGATACCTCCATAGGGATTCACCTATCACCGTGGGTGATTTATGGGGGGGGGGATTATTCCTCTCCACCATCATAATCAACATTATGAAAACCATATATTAATACACCTTAATTCATTATTTGTTACAAAAAGTTAAAATCAATATATCCTAAAAAAATAGCACTATTCAAAACTCCTTCAGAAATCAATTTAAAAAATGTGTTTCTCTTCTAAAACTGCATGGGATAACCTATGGGCATAAATAATAAATGGGTGAGATATAAATCCTAGTTGGGTGTTAATAAAACTATGTCATAAGGTAAATTTTTAGATGTGATTAAAGAGACATATCAAGGTAACATAAATTTGATTAGAATAAAAAAAACTATTGATAAAACATATTTCCACAATAGTTTTTTTTAATATTTGACATCGATTTTTAACCAAAATTTATGCAAGAAATTTTATAATTAGAAGTTTCAAAAAAAATTTAGAAAATGAATATATAAACATTAACTAAAATTGAATTTAAGGGGTATTTAAACATCAATTATATTTATAAACTGATATTGAAAATATATTCCAATATCATTTTTTCAATAAAACCAAAGTGGAAAAGATCACATGGAAATTTCCAAATTAGTTTTTTTGGTAAAATCAACATAGAATATTATATTGAAAAATTCACTTAAAAAATTCAATGCCATCTTTTTTGTAAAAACCGATTTCAAGATTCCACCTAGATAAATATCTCTAAACTTCCATCTGTATATTTTTCATAACATACATTAAAATTAATTAGGATTTTTCCATATAGACTTTAAAGACCATTTTAATAAAATTAAAAGTTAATTCTTTTGATTCAATGTATTTTTATAAAAAAATAGAAATGTAAAGTTTAATGTTTTGGAAATAAAATAAATTACAAGCCTAAAAATATATAAATTTATACATTAGAATATATAGAAAATATATAGAATATAGAGAAGAGAAAAAAACCTATGAAAAAACATAATTTAAAAAAATACAATCTAAAAATCATGTTAAAAATAATTTTTTTTAAAATATAACAAAAAGAACATGAACTGATGTATTCCTTGAATATTACTAGATTTATACATTTTTTTTCAATGAATATGGTATTGGATCCTAAATCATCAAGTGAACTTCCATGATACTCCTGAGACATCTCTGATGGCTGGTTACCCAAACTAATGATAAAAATTACAATTTACCTTCATAATTATTAATTGATGGTTTTTAAAATTATTTTTATATACCTTGTGAACTAAGATTTATTCAATATGTACCTAAAATTTAAATATATCATGTTGAAACATAACAAAATAAAATAGGGATTGAAGAAAGAAAATTAATATGTGAATAAATGAATATCGTCTTAAATTTCATATACTGCCCCAAAAATCTTATGGGGAAATTCCATCATCTTCAAATTTAAATGATTTAACTCTATTTATTTTCATAATGTACTATTATAATGATTTAAAATGATTTCAAAAAAAATTAAATGCACCATGAAAGTATTTATAAATAAAAAACATGATATTTTTTGAAAATGGGGAATAATATCAATGTTTAAGGGAAGAAATTAGTTATTATGTTTTGATTAAAATGTATCAAAAAAATTTAAAATGGTATACGGAATAAAACATTATATGTATAAATAATTTCTTACAATCCCCATACTTCATTTAGTTTTATGATCAAAAATATATAGATGAATTTCATGAATCCAATGTTAATATTAAAAAATGTTTAAAAATTTCATGTTATTATTATGTGAAGGTAGGTGTTGATACCATTCATCTATATTGCCAGTTGAAGAATAATTCTCAAATAATAAAATGACTATCAAACATAAATGATAAGTATGCAACATTAATGTTGTATTCATGTTCTAATAAGGACAGTAGGATGATAATGAGGTGATATGTCCAAAGGAAATGTGATTTTTCCATGATAGTAAATAGATAATTATGGTTAATGAATATGATCAATTCAAATTAAGGATGTGGTGGAATAAACTACCATTAACACTGATTTAAATTAGAGAAAAAATTATATTTTTATACCTAATGGAGAAATAAATTCAACACCTCCAATACTGGGTAGTGAAATTAGCTATTTTTATATCAACTCTAAATTAGAGAACATAACACTTTACTTTAGATATTTCAAGGTTTAATTACACATTGTTAATTGTCTTAGAAATTAATCTATCATTGAATTAGGAATATTTTTATAAATAGTATTAATGGAAATATTATAGAAATAAAAATACCTGAAACTTCAAGATGAGGATCTGACATTATTTGTTCACCACATGAAATATACAATATAAAATTAGGTCCTTAAAATATAAATAAATAGAATAGTAAAAAAAATGAATCCAATCTATTTATGGATAAAAAATAAACAATAAAAAATGAATCCAAATAAGTATGTAATGATTTGTTAATAATTTTATGACTCCAAGAAGAATATATCAAGGCATGCCTTGATTGATTTCAGAGTAACTATGTTTTTGGAATTTCCATGTGTAAACATACCATTTCCACATATTTAGTCTCATATATTATGTAATGAAAATGAAATATCTAGAAAATGTTTCTCATAGTTTTCAAATCCTGACAATAAGAAACCCCTATAATAAAAATATTTTTATAATTAAAATACACATCAAAAAATTTAATTCATGAGAAAATTTTTGACACTTCAATGAAAAAATTTCTCAATCATATGATGATAAATTTAAATGATTTTATCATTGTATTTTTTTAAAAGAATGCATCATCTTATTTTTTAAATAGAAGAAACTTTGTAAGCATAAAGACCCAAAAATACTATTTTTCATAACTTATTTTTAAAATTAACAAAAGAAGAGTAACAAGATAACAATATGATATGGTATTGGTATAATTCAAGTAAAAATTATAGATCATAAAATAATATATAAATTTTGAAGCTATAGAAAAATAGAATAAAAGGGACCATGAAGGATATTATATCACCTTTCTATGACATGGGATGAGCGATACAATTTAATAACTAAAAAATCATCTATAAATGGGTATAATATTATTGATTATTAGATCCATGTAGATCAAAGGAAAAAATGGACACAAAATTAAGGATTAAAACAAGATAACTAAATATGATAGAAAAAGATATAAACAAAATAATACATCACCAAAGGATTTCGAATAACTTGAAAACAATAATATTTACATTATATATGAATGGAAAGAATGACAATATAAAATCATCAAGAAAAAGAGTATAAAAATCTGTGAATTTTCATAGGAGTTGAAGGAACTACAATGGAAGAAGTTATACCATGATGATGTTGAAGAAGACATTTAAACACCAATATGATACATTTGAATATCTTAACAAAAAACATTCATCTTGAAGTAATAATAAAAACCTGAAATATACTAAATATTAAAAATAAACCATTAAATTTCAATGTTAAAAATTTTCAGTATATAGTTAGAATTTATAGTTATGGATCTAGTTGGGAAAGATAAGATTGTGAAGACGGTAAGTTCTTCATTTTTATACGACTTGACATAATAGAAAATAAAAAATAATAGCGAATGTTTTATGTTTATCAAAATCTAATATATTGATATAAACCTTAGATAATTAATATAATTACCATATCAAATTAATTCATCATCCTAGATGGGATTATATCAATAATAAATCTTCAAACAAAAAAAGTGTATTCCACCTCTATTTTCTGATGATAAAAATACGGTTATGAATCATTAACATAAAAATAAAAAATAACACATATATATGTAATAAAAACCATATGTTATCTAATATAAATATATTTACCGATAATTTAATTTAGTTTATTTTATTTGTCTTCCATTCCAAAAATAATTATTGTTATACCTTTTTTAAGACCTATATTAATTTCATTTGTCAATTATGAAAACACTTGTAATCAATAATTATTAATAATAAAGAGTTTATAAAAAAATTAAAACATAATTATTTAAAAAACATCTAAATTATTTACAAAATATTCATAATACACTTACATAAAAAAATAACAACCCTATAAATTCAAAAAATATATACCATCTAAAAGAATAAATAATTGGTTTAAAAACTAATTTATTTAAATTTAATTAAAAGAGTCATAGGTGAAACATTTGAAACATATAAAAAACATAATATAAAAGCAGTACATGAATAATGATTTTTTAATTATTCATTTTTAAAAAATAAATTAAAATTTAAAATAAAGATAATTTAAAATTTAACTAAACATACAATATTTTTTAAAATAATAAACCAGTAAAAACAAATATTATATAAAAAAATAAAAAAAAACGATTTAATTTTAATTTTGAAAAAATTTAAATAAAATAGAAATACATTATTATTCATAATTAAAAAATAGTTTTGAAATAAACATTGAAGATGGGAAAGTTAATCATTTGTATAAGAATTGTCATCATTTATAATATAAAATAACAATGAATGTATTAGATTAAAAACATTATATTTTTATATAAAACATAATTCAAATGTTACATTTATGGAAAAATCGAACAATTTAATTTTTTTCAAGTAAGTGAAATTATAAAAATATATATGATGTGATTTATCAAAACATTGTATTAAGAAAAAACCATTCAATAAAATTGAATCAGTATTACTTAAGTTGTTTTTTTAGAGTATAGTGATTCATTAATTATGTTGTGTCTTGCCTTGGAATGTGTTGTTATGAAATCTTTCTAATGGTTTATAAGGGTTGTATGATTGTTCATAAATCATTCCTTGGAGGCCATTTTGTTGAGACAACTCACCAATGAATAAATCATAACCCATTATATAATAGATAATAAACTTATAAAAATAATCATAATATAATAACTTAACATTGAAAATGATTGTCTAAATAATAATTTTCTTACATCAATTAAAAGATACATATTTTATAATTTAAATAAAAATCATAATCAATAATTGTTTTTTCCAAAAAAATTAATATGGGTAAATTCATCAATCATATATCCCTTGGAATCACTACAAATATACAATATAAATGAATTTTATAAGTTTAAAAAATAGAATATTTATATATAAAACATAAAATGATTAATATAACTAACCTTATCAAATTCATTCATTTTCCTAGTTGTTATTATCTTATACATGAATCCAAAAACATAATAAACATATTATACCCTGTATTTTTGATGATGAAATTGTTGTTAAAAAAATTAAATTGAAAATAAAAACTAACACATATATATGTAACAAAATATTATATAATATAAAATAAATGTTCTATTACTTCCATGTATTGGATTTTGTTTCGATGATTTATCGACATGTTATCTTTATTAGACTTTTTCTATGACCTTACTATTCATTAATATTAACAAACCAAACATGTAAAAATAATAAGAAATAAAAATAAACAACATATAAAAAATTATAACATATAAATGTCTAACAATTTTCTAATTTTATTTCAAACACCACATAATAAATAGAAAAACCAAAATAAGGTGAGTACATTTGGGTATAATACGAATAACATCTAATGACCACTAAAATATGAAAAGTTCACAATTAAGGACATTGTAATGATTATTAGTTAATAATTGTATTATTTTTCTTACCAATTAAGGAATGGAAAACCCCAGCCCCAAATATCAAGATTTTATAATCCCGCACATATATATGTATCTCTGAGATAAGAATTCACATATTTCAAAGCCATTGAAATGAATTATGAATCTATAAGATCATAAAAACAAGTGACATAATTTTTAACAAGAAGCATGTGTAGATATCAAATTAAATTACTAATATAGTAAGTCACATCAAATCCTAATTATTGAAAGATACTAATTTTGAAAAATTTTACATCTATATAAAACAACTGTAACATTGGAATTTTGAACTCAAAAAAATAACTAGATTCATGATGTCATTTTTTGAATATTTTAAAATGATAGTCTCTTCCATATATATCATACATCATGATAAACTCATAAATTTAACCAAGAATAAGAAACATGGAATTATATTTTTAGCCCATCAAAAATATAAAAAGAGTTTGAGGATATTGGTTCCTGAATCACATATTTATTTTGTAACAATTTCCTTTCCTTTATATGGACTTATAATAATTAAATGATAATAAACAATATAATTAATTCTCTGCAAAATTTAAATAATTTTAAAAAATTATTCATACCAAGTTTGTTACATGAAAAAAAGTCTAGTCGGACAACATAAAAAACACCCATACAATCTTCAACAACGTTTACCTCCTCAGGAGTCAATTGAAATAAACTAGTTAGATTAGTAATATCATGTATTGATATTCATACCTAACCCGACTTCATAGGTAGGTGATGTACTAAATCTATAATTATATTTATTACTCTATATGCTATAATATTATATAGGGATCTCTCGTATAAAACTCACTATATATGGTCATGTATGAACAAGGAGGTAAATGATCTGGGTAGGACGGCATGGCCTGTCTCATATGCTGTGCACGGATTGAAATCTATACAAGTTGTGATTGTCACATAAACTGTTCAAACATAGAATACACAACTAATTGAATTTTTCACCAATAAACCATTTCAGGTATTTTAGCTCAACATTTATGTAATATATTTTTGGGTCGCTCGATTTTTTACTATGATGACCAAAAACATTCCTAATACAAACAACCACCTCATATCCTTTTATGTGGACCAGGTGATCTAGATTTCCCAATGTAATAGCAAGGATGTCCATCATACCCCTGGAGATAAAAGTATTCCATGTCTCTTTCTCCTAAAGTTCTTCTTAAAATGAAACATTAAAAATTATATATTAGTTTTGTAAATTTTATAAATAAAAACCTTCATATACATTAAAAATGTATTTCTTACAATGGTTTGTATTACATCCTTATATTTCTTTGTATGATATCTTTAATTTTTTTACTTCATGATCTCTATAATTTATCATGGAATGTTGGGGAAATAGAGTATTGAACTGTATCTCTTCTAAACCGCAACAATGTCAAGAACATAATGCAACAATATTTTCTATAATCTTTTTATCCTCCAATAAATGATTCTATCCATGTGGTAATTTATGCAGTTAAATGTTCTACAACTGGATCCCTTGATAAGATCTCATGGAGCCCTATTACCAAAAAATAAACTAATATATAATCAGTTAATACCCAAGATATTTTATAATATAAAATAATTATCATACCATAAATAATTCATCATGTCAGCTGGTGATAAATTTTTTCATGTATGTACATCTTAAAAGTAATAATTGAGCCATGTGTTTTAACTATCTATCTTCTGAAAAAAATAATTTTCAATCACTATTTTTAAAATATCTTTAAAAAAGACACTAAATATAGAAATAATTTCATAATTTCATTCATTTCTAAAAAATAGAATGTCAATTCTAATTGAATAAATTAAATTTTAGTGATTTAGAATATTAAATAATACAAAAATGATATAAAAATAAATCAATTGAGATATTTTACAATTATATACTCCCAAATATGATCTTTTCCCATCTATTCAATGGACAACCAATAACAATATAAAATGATAGTCCGGAAATGGCTTTGTTTGGTGATAACTTGTAAACTATGTTGCATTTTGGATTGTTGGGATATTTTTATCATAAAAATTAATATATTTTCTATAGTGTCTATAAACATGTGACAATTTTGGTAGAATGATAATTCCACAACTACCAACTATATACATTTTTAATCTATAAAAATAGTGGATGAATCCTACATAGGAGGCACATCAACTGTCATGTAACTATTTTTATTAAATTAAACGTTTTCATTCAATAATAATTACATTGTTGAACATAAAATAATATGAAAAAAGAAATATACCCTGGTAAATATTTCTCGACCTCTTTTTCTGTTATTAAAATGGAAAAATGTTTTGAAATTATTTGTACCTCTTTATTATTAGAAAAATTAATATTTAAAAACAATGATTAAAAATATATATAATTAAAAAAATAGTGTCACCCATGTATAATTTTCAAAATAATAATTATAATTTCATAACTTTGTACCAAAAAAATATGCAAGTTAAACTATTAATTATAAAAATTAGTTCTAAAATAATGGAAATATTTATTAATTTAAATATCTTTATTAGAAAAAAGAGTTTTTATATGACTAAATTTATACAAAAAAATAATGTTTTATATTAGGTTTCTTAGTCAAAAAAATTTCAACCATAACTGTTGAATATAAAATTTTTCCTAAAATCATATAAATAATCACTATATATATATAATTAAACAGCAAAAAAAATTACACTTGTAAATTTCAAAAAATGAATTAAAATACAAATATTTACTTAAATAATGAGAAGAGTAATTTATTTTTTTCATATATCCCTTTAGAATGATCATTTCATAATGTATGGACCATGTCTGCATTACAACCATTGTTATTATTCAAAAATTTCATAATAGATAAATTAGTTTCATAAAAATCCATATCATCATAATTATCCTCAATAGCCAAATGGCTTATTTTCCCTTGAAAAAAATGAAACTCTGATCATTTGATGGATCATTGACATAAAATATTTTATTTTCGTGCCTCACTATGATAAATGTTTACTCCTTACAACTAAATATTTTCATATCAACTATTTTGAATCCATAATCATCATATTTCAAACCACTATTACTATCAACCTATTTACACTTAAAATCTTTGAATTGAAATTCTGTATAATCAATTTCCCATATATCCTAAATAAATCCCAAATATGTAGTTGATATATAAATAGGGTTTTTATCTTTTACACTAAAAAATGCATTACTTTAGCGACAACCATTACACTTTTTTTTGAAAAGTACTCTTCTAATAATTTTTTTGTATAAAATGTGTACCCATTAAAATCAAGATAAGGCCATGTGATCACATTAAGAGATGGCCCTCCTACCAACCATTTCAATGTTTCTAATATAGATATATTTTTGATAACAATATCTTCAAATCATGACAGATATTCCTTTTTATACTCAATCATCAACAAATTTTTATTTATTTATTGGATATCTTGCCTTCAATTAAGTAATATGTGATGATATATATGGTTGAACCTCATATTTTTTCTTCAAAATTCATAAATGTATTTTCATTACTTCATCACATGGATTTAGCTTTACCATTAATCTAACAATCTCTCTACCTTCAACCTCAACTATCATATGTTGAGATTTTGTGAGACTAGTATTATCCACTTCTTTCAAATAATTTTTATATAAATAAATCACCGCTTCCGATGCATATTTTTGAACAATATTGAACTCCACTTGATAATGATTTTTACCATATCCATTTAAAATTTCTATATAACGTTTAAATTGATAGAATTAAAAAAAATAAAAAGGCCAAAATATTATTAACTTGAAAACCCTATTGATCAACATATAAACCATTATGTTAAAAAACATATGTGGTAAATATATTTCTAGTTGAAAAACAATTATATAAGCTTAATTATACAACACATGTAACAAATTTCGGTCAATGATTTTACTAATAATGGATTATATCAACATTCATAATCTAATTTTTGTCTTCCAGATAAGTTTTTTCAATATCTCATGTAGTGTGACCAATAACAGTTTTTTCCACCAATACATGAAAATCCAGATATTTCATACCAATTAATTTTCAATCCTGCAATGATACCAAACACATAACATTTGAAGAATATCCTCTTGGTATATTAATACCATGCAGAACCTGACACAAATTCTTCTTCTCACTCTTTCTCAATGTGTTACAAGCCGAATGTAAACAAGTTTTCTTTCCATTCATAATGATGGATACCTCCAAATGTATTCCCATGGATAAGAAGTCCAATACATCATGAAATATATCTCTTATCTTACCTTTTAGGTCTAAAAAAATTCCATCAAAGTATCACATATGTTTTTCTCAACATGTATAATTTTAGTGTTATGTTTTATCTTTAAAAATATCTAATAATTTAGTTTAAAAAATGATGATAGTTTATTCCATAGATTTTTTGATGAACAGAACACTCATTCTTTCAAAATGTGAAACATAAACTTTTCACCATGTCAATATATTCGTAAAACTAAAAATGTTTTTTGGTGAAGATTATATTTTTATAAACAATTAAACTATTTTCTCAATCTTTGATAAGGATGATCAATTCACAAAAATCGTCACTGTCCCATGTACACTATATATCAACTATTATGTGACAGATAATATGAATTCCATTATATACAAATTAGAAATTATTTATGCCCTTTTATATAGAATCCAGATAAGTGTCCATATATAGGAAATTAATTTATAGCAAACATTATCATAAAATAAAATAGAAAAGACTCTTTAATGTATGCATATAAACTATAACACATGTCTCCCAAAGAATTTTTAAATCGTCAAAAAATGGTGATAGATGCACATAAAGACCATTTCTTATTTTAAATCCAAGAAATAATTAAGCTCATCAATACATTTTTTTATTCATACATATCTATGGGGACATGTTTTAAACTTCCAAAAATGTATCCATAAACTATGTTAGATACTAAGGATCCAATATGGATTCCTTCCATATGTGAATTAGCCCATTCATATATATCTATCTTCACGGTTAGATATATCCACTGAAGAAGGATGAGCCCGTAAGGGGCCTCTCTCGACGTTAGGTTTCCCTCGGCGCCGCCATTCGCTCCCCCATTGCAGATCTGCCTTGTTCCCCTTCTGCTCGGCGCACTCGTGGATCGCGGGTCTTCCAGTGGCGTCGATTTCTTCTCTGGTGAACATCCTTGCTGCGGCGTGATTGCTCTGGCTAGGGCTCTCCATGGCGCTGCGATGTCGGTCCCGGGCGGTCGATGCTGCGGTTTGGGGGTTGATGTTGCGATTCGCGTCGTCTGCGGGTGTGATGGGTAGATCTGGCCCCGGGTGCGGTTTTGAAGGCGGCGCTGGGATTTGCGGCATAGGCTTGCGGAGGGGTCCCCTACCAGTGAGATCTGGCCCGGTTTGTGTTCGTTCTCTTTTTCCTGTGTGTTTTTCTTGGTTTTGTGGTGCGATGGTTGTTGCGGCGCTCGGTGTGGACTCGGCTCCGATTCCGGCGACCGGTGATGCATTATTGGGGACTGAAATCTTGGTTTTGGGTGATTGGCGACGGTCTGTGATGGCTTCATGGTGGAGGATCATATTTGCACGGACTTGCTGTGGTGTTTTTGCAGCAGGTTAATTGATTCTGAAATTGTGATTTGGTTTTCTGCTGGTTTTTTGTGATTTTGTGGTATGATGCTCGCCTATCTGGTCTGTGGCCCGTGAAGTGTTCCCGGTGATTTGTCAACACCGGTAGTGAATTTCGATGATGGGTTTGAGAGGTTGAAGGGTTTGGAATCCGGTGATGCTATGGTGTTTTGTGTAGGAACTGCTCGGCCCTTTGTACTCTTTTTCTTTTTTTAATAAATGGTCAGGGGATTTTTCCCCTGACAGACTTTCCTGGTATATCTATCTTCACTTCCAAATATAATAACCTATTATCAAAACACTTCAATTGTGGTGAATAAGTAGGGTAATTTAAGTTACTATCAAATATGTTTTCCTTTATATTTCATCTTAACCATTTTTCATGAATTAAATTTGAAAATAAACGCTTCCAATATATAATTAATGGAAGGTACCAAATTTATTTTGTAACACCCCCAATGTTTTTAAAATAAATATTGAATTCATGAAACAATGAGTCTATACAAAATAGTACATTGTTATAAATTTGCATTTAAACATAACTTCACCCCTACCGTGTTTTGAATTTCGAAAGTCGGTCATCTAGAGTTATGACCAGTAAGTTATTTCGAGCCTAATAGAACTAACATGTTTTTTTGGGTGAATAGTAATATAATCTTATTAATAGTAATACAATCCATAGGAATAGTAAGTCATATTATTAATTTATTTTTTTAAGGATATAAGATAATGTCATATTGATAAATTTCTCAAGGTGATATAAAATGAGTCATTGTTTAAATATATTTAATTTCTGAATAGCGTATGATTTTAGTTAAACATTAAAATAATAATATTAAGAATTTTTTTTAAAAAATGGAGTTCATTTTTGAATTCTACATGTTAATAAATGGTTATGGTGAATTTTTGGGATGTTTTGGAATTCTTGAATTTATGATGAATAGTGAATAACCGTAAAATACTAAATATACAAATTATCAGTTAAATACACTATTTATGACATCATGAATGATGTAAGAACAAAAATTTAGAACTCACATGATTTATTTACTATATTTATAACAATAACCAAGGCCATTTATAGTATTGAGGAAAAATATTAAAATAATGATTAAAATAATTTAAAACCCCTCCTCTCCACTACTAAAAATACCACCCTCATACCCCTATTCAGTTCACTCATCTAAGCCTTGAATATACTCAATTTTCTGCCCAATTAACCTTCCCTATACACTCCCAACGTATATAATCTCTTGTTCTTTCCAAAAGACCAAAACCCTATCCGTTAAGTAGGTTTTCAAGGAGGTTATTTCTAGAGGCAAAGCATCTATTTTTTTCTGTTAGTTTCATTTCAATTTATCTTATCTTCTTATTTTCTCATAATGTACTCCGCCCAACAGATCCTTATAACTCCATTATCATATATATACTGAAATTATACCTTGTTAATGAAATAACATTTATCAATCTTCTTACTCTCTCTCTCTTTTATAAATGAAATCATCGTCTGTGAGGTTCCAATTTACAACATTCGTGGACGGAGAAGTTTTTTTTTACAATTTATCCATCATTACTAGTTCTGAAACCATTTTTATGGTTTAACTGGCCTATAATATATGTATTATAACCTACTTAATATTCAATAACCAGTATATGTAAATTTTATTAATTCATTTTACAAAACTAGTTTTCTAATCATCCTAATACAACCAAATGATCTAAGTGATTGTCAGTTCATCAAATGATTTACCCTCTTTCCATGTAAAAAATTGCAATATATAACCATTAACACACATGAAGTTTAATAAATATTATATAATTTCAATTATGAATAGTTAATTCTTTTCCACATGAATATCCCTACTCACATACAAATATACTGATCATGAAAACCAAGGAAATGAACACTCCATAATGAAGGAATTCAATATTATAACTTATTAATAGAGACCTAAATGAACATAATAAAATAATGATAAACTATATAAATGAATAATAAGTTCTTAATTATGTTATTAATATGTTTAATTTCATATTCCTATACCTTAATTTTAAAATAGGAACACATTAAGAGGTTAGGTAAGGGTTTTCCACCTGAACCTCTATATTCATTCAAGTTACTTTTATTGTCTACTTACCTCACTAAAATTATTATGTATTATTATGTACTCATATTAAGTGTTGTGTGACTGTTCTATATATTTTTACCAACTACAATCCTTCTTTATTGTACGGGGATTCACTCTTTTGAAAATGAACATTCAAAATTCTTTCTGAAATACAATACCGTTTCAAGGGAACTTCTCAAATTCTACCTATTTTAATGGGAACTCTATAATATGTTTTTACCAAAAATTACCTTTTTAATATCACCCATTTTACTATGAAAATTTTATTTTAATTAAATTATGGTTTAACATCAATACTTTTCTAAAATAACACTTCCTTTCAATGTAAAAGAGTATTTATCACAAGAATTACTCGGCGATTTTATAAGATTATCTTCTTCTATTTCAAAAATATTATGGGATATTATGTATGCTATCATATAACGTATTTAATTGAATGGTTTATGATTATTTTTCCTGTTTATGTGCTATCCCTGAACCATTCACCAGTTTACTCTGAATAGTTTGTGTTTTTGCTTAATGTTCGGGGACAGTTATTTACATTTCATATGTTAGTTTCAATATTAAGGTATATGTTGTATATGTTTATCCTCACACATATTAGGAATGAATTGGAATTATTATGGGTCCATTGGGTCCCATTATATCATTTCAATGCATTGTTATGTCTCATTAGACAAATAGATATGGACTTGGTAGAGTCCTAGCCAATTTTAAAAATGGTTTTATGGAGGCCATAATCTATTTAGATGTCTCGGCCGAGGCCTTGAAGGTATATTTCATAATTTCCATCATATGAATTTCCCTCATTATGAATTTATAAATTCATATTTAATGAGTTTATTCGACTTGTAGAATACCAATGATTATGTTTTACTGTGGCAATATTTACTTAGCTCATAATCTTGTCATATTATGTTCATGTTTATTTTTAATGGTAAGTGTTTTCAACTATTCTTTGTCCCTAAAGTTTTTGTTATCATCCTCTTTATTGCTTACCCTTAGTGAGAATTTGAACTCACCCCTTTATTATGTTTCATTTTCCAACGACATAAAGAGTTATATAATTAATGACATGTAGAAATAACCTAGGAATTATGTTCGTTGTTAAAGAAGTTTCTAAACTATTTTCCATTTCAATTGGTAATGTTGAACTTATTAATGTATCAAGTTTCCAAATATACTAAAATACTTGATCCTTAATGATGAATATTCTATTTTTATATGCCAATGTAATAAAATAAGACACTGGCTCTTGGTAACTAGGTTTGGGTCCTTAAAGTTGGTATCAAATGATGTTTAGTAGAAATCATGGAAACTAGATTTTGAAAAAGTATAATAGAGAATAAACACCTAAGATAGTCTTTGAGGTTAAAAATATTATAACATCTAGGAATTTTGATATGGAATAAATTATTTGGATATTTCTTACAAATACGTCTATGTCTGGATACTACAAGTGCACGTGATTCTGGAAGAGATGTACCTAGGAGTGAATACTCTGACAAGGAGTTTTGGCCTTGACCAGGGGTATCCTGGTACACAAGAATAGGCCCTACTACGCACTTTTTTTGACAATCCTAGTTGATAAGCTTAGTATTATTCATATTTTCATTACAAGCCATTTGAATGATTTAAATGTAATTATTTTTCTTAAATAACACATGTTTAAGATTATGGGATTATCTAAGATTAGGAGCTCAATTTATGTTATGCATTTTTTCAAAGTTGATATAGTATAATATGATTAATAACCTAATATAGTGTATTCCATTATTTAGAAATGGAACATAGTGGAACGGATGGAAATCAAATGAATTCATGTATCCCATGTAGGGATTTCCCTCCTATACAAGATAATGACGTTGGATCTGGAGATGTGACTAGTGCTGAGCAACCTATAACTATTCTGGGAAAAATAACGTAATTTATGAATACTAACCTTACCCATATGGACTATCTAGATCCACAATGTGTAGGACCTTCGTTTGATCCCTTTATGAGACAATATGCTCCATCATTTAATGGGACTACAAACCCATTCATAGTGGAGTAGTGGATAAGTTCCATAGAGAATATATTTTGTAGCATTGGGATGTAACAAAAGTGAGAAGGTTGTAATGGAATTTTATCATCTATCGGGAGATGTTGATTAATGGAGGTCACTAATTTCAAACAGAAAGGAGGAATAAGAAATAAAAAACATGGAATGGAGTGAATTTAAATAACTTTTCTTAGAGAAATATTTTCCTCATGAATAGTGAGTATATATGGAATGGTAGTTTCTGAGTTTGTGGAAAAAGGAAGAAGAGAATGTTACAAAGTATGAAGATAACATAAGAAGGTTAAAAAGGCCAGATATAGACTACATACATAATCCACGGAGTAATATTGGTCGATTATTTGAGGGCCTAAAGCCATTACTCTTACAGGCACTGGTCTCCCAAAGTGTCTCTTCATATGAAGATATAGTTTCATGTGATATCAAAAATGAAAAAAAGTTTTCTAAGTCTTATGACTTTATGTGAAAGAAAGAGAAGAAGAGGGATACAAAAAACTCTGGAAAATTGAATAAGGAAATGGAAAAGAAGGGAAGAGTCGAATATCCACCCTGTGATAATTTTGGACGGAAACACCCTAGTGCCTACTTAAAAGGAAGAGAAGTAAGCTAAAAATGTGGACATAAATTCCATATTTATGGTTATTTCAATGGAAAGAGAGAATATATTAATTTTCAATGGTTTAATTGTATGGATATGTGAAACTATGCTAATGATTTTCCAAATCATAAAGGAAAAATGCTACAGAATGGGCCAAGGGATTAGGGACAATCTTATCAAATCACAACTACTGATATTGAAGTTCCTAATGATGTGGTGGTAGGTACTTTAATCTTTTTTCTCAAACGTATCCAATGATTTACATGATTCTGGATCATCACATTCTTTCATATCATCCCGGTTTTCTATGAAAATTATGATATTTCCAATTTCATTTCATAAGGGAGTTTTCAGTGATAACTCTTAAGGGAAGTATCATTGTAATAATGTTGTGTCATGAAATCCTTATTATGGAATATAAGTGTTCTTTTTTTGGAAATTTTATTTATATACCCATGATTGACTTCGATATAATCCTTAGTATAGATTGGATTTTGATCCATGCAAGGAAATATTTATTGCAAGAAGAAGGAGGTTATTATTTTTGATGATGATTTGGAATCCCTTATCTTTAGGGAAGAAACACCACCATTTGATTATCATCTAAATCCACCCCCCAATAGATCTACTGAATTCAATTATTGGGTAGGTAGGGTAAAAATTATCTATGGGTGTGGAAAGGAATGTTCAAATAGAGGACTTACCTATTTTTCAAGAAGATATTGATATGTTTCTAGAGGATTTACCTAGACATCCTCTAGAGAGGGTAGTTGAGTTCTATATTAATTTAATTATTATTTCAAGGCTTATATCAAAGAATACTTATAGATTGGCCACGGTGAAATTATTATAACTAAAGAAACAACTTGAGGAATTGGGTGATAAAGGATTTATTAACCCTAGTGGTTCCCTATGGGGATCCCTTATTCTATTTGTCAAGATGAAATATGGATCTATGAGGTTTTTTATTGACTACACAATGATAAATGATATAAAAATATAAAACATTTATCCCCTACCTCACATTGATGATTTATTTGATCAAATTCATAAAGCCCAATATTTTTTGATGATTGACCTTCAATTTTTGTATCAAAAGTTGCTAGTAAGGTAGGACGACATTCCAAATATAACATTTTAAACCAGGTATTGTCATTACAGGTTTACAATAATTTCTTTTGGACTGAATAATGCACCCCAGTTTTCATGGATCTAATGAATAGTTTTTTCAAGGAATGTCTTGATGAATTTGGGGTGGTATTTACTAATGATATCTTCATATACTCTAAAAGATACAAAGACCATGAAAATAAATTGAACACTATTCTAAATAATATTAGATGAAATAAATTATATGGGATGTTTATAAAGTATGAATTTTGGATTCAATCAGTTTCCTTTCTTAGCCACATTGCCTTTATAGATGGAATATCTATTGATCCTGTGAGTAAAAAGGTTGTGCATGAATGGCCTACTCCAACAAACATTACCAAGGTGCATATTTTTATTGTATTAACAAGTTATTATCGATGTTTCATTGAGAACATTTCCCATTTAGCCAACCCAATGACCATCCTCACACATAACAGGGTTATGTTAGTATGGAAAAAAGAATGCAAAGAATGTTTTGAGGAATTTAAGAGGAGATTAGTGAATTCTCTGATTCTAACTCAACCATCATAGAATGGTGGATTTGTGATCTATAGTGACACAACAAATAACTGACTTGGTTAGATCCTTATGCAGAATGATATTGTTATTTCCTATGCATCAATGTAGTTAGATTTTAATAAAGAAAACTATCCAACTCATGAACTTGTTTTAGCAGCTGTAATATTTGATTTGAAGATATAGATACATTTTTTATATAGAGATAAATGTAAAATATATATATATTATAAGAGTTTTAAATATATCTTCTCACATAATGAACTTAACATGGGGAAAAGGTGATGAATCTAACTACTCAAGGATTATGATTTTATAATGCACTAACACCCAGGAAAGGAAAAAAGGTAGGCCATGCATTGATCAAGAAGGATCGTTGATTTCTCAAAAAAAAATTGATGAGTGAATAGGATCCTTTCTAGATGGATCTAGTGATGATGTATATGGTAATTATCAAATAAGGTGAAACATCACTACTTCTTCAAATGGTTTCCTAACCGTCATTATTAGAATGGATTAAACGTTCTAAGACTAATGATGAGATCCTTCAAAAGAAAATTAATGTTATGAAACCTGGGAAGATGGATGCCTTTGTGTGTGAAAATGGTGTCCTTATATTTTTAATGTGGATTTGTGTTCTAGCTATACCCGAGCTAAAAAGGGAGTTACTGGTTGATCCCATTTTTCGAATTTCTCCATACATCTTGGTAGCACTAGGATGTATAGAGATTTGAAGGAACATTTTTTGTGGGATAACATGAAGAGAGAAATTACAGATTATGTGTCCAGATGTATAATCTATCAACATGTGAAGTATGAAAGGAAACATCAAAAATGAGTCATGAAACCTCTACCTATTCCTAGATAGAAATGGAATGACATCACCATGGACTTTTTCATTGGATTACCCAATACTCCATGAAAGAATGATGAAATATGGGTAATTGTTGACTGACATATGAAATCATCACATTTCCTCACTATAGGAGAGACTTTTCCACTTAAGGGCCTAACACGAATATACCTCGATGAAGTTGTCAGATTTCATGGAACACATCTCTCGATTGATTATAATCCATGATTTAAATTGAAATTCTGTAATAGTATTCCGAAATACTTGGATACTATGCTTTGATTGAATATGAATTGTCACCCACAAACTAATGGGAAATCATAAAGGATGGTCTAAACCATAGTGGTCATGTTGAGATCATGTTCACATTACTTTTAGGGAATGTGGGATAGATATTTACCATTAGTGTAGTTTGCGTACAATAATATATTCCATTCATGTATTCAAATGGAACCATATGAAGCATTGTATGGTAAGGGATTTTGTACACCAACATATTGGGATCAAGTTGGGGAAAGGAATATTGTGGTTCCATAGCTTGTGGAGGAAACATCAGCAAAGGTAAAGACTATTAAACCCCATATCAAAACCGCTCAGAGAAGGAAAGATATCTATGCTGATAATCGAAGGAAGGATTGTGAATATCAAGTAGGAGATGTTGTTTTCTTGAAGGTATCTCCATTGAAGGGTGTTAAAATATTTGGGAAGAAAGGGAAACTGAGCCCCAGGTATATTGGACCTTTTGAAATCCTAGAGAGAATTGGAGATATTGAATATCATTTGGAAATGCTTCATAACCTGAAAAAGTACACAATGTGTTTCATGTCTCTTTGTTGAGAAAGTAAATACTAGACCCAATGCATGTCCTCACTTCTGAAGGTATATAATTTGAAATAGACTTATCATACTATGAGGAGCCTATCCAGATTATAAACACCAAATAACATGTGTTAAAGAATCAGATGACTCCATTTATAATGATACTTTGTATAAATCATAAAATTGAAGAGGAAATATGGGAGACTGAGGAGCTTACGATGAAGACCTACCCAAATAATTTTTTGACGTAACATTCTATGAGTTTCGAGGATGAAATTTTTCTATGTAGGGAAGAATGTAACACCCCCTTGGTTTTGAGAATAAATATTTAATGCATTAAACACTGATTCCCAACAAAAAAACATTGTGATAAACTAGCCATTAATATTTCATCACCTATACCATGTTTTGATTTTCATAAAATAATCATCTATCGTTGCGATCACTAAGTTATTTGGTGTCTGATAGAACCAACATGATTTTTTAGTGAATAGTAACAAACTCTTATGAATTGTAATATGAATAGTAATATAATCCTTATTAATATTAAATCATAATATTATTTAATTTTTATAAGGCTATAAGATAAAAAAAATCTTGATTAATTATTCAAGGTGATAAAAAATGAGTTATAGTTTTAAAATTGTTAATTTTTGAATAAATTGTGATTTTATTTGATGAATATAATAATTATATTTTGATAATTATTTTCTAAAAATGTAGTTCATTTTTGAAATCTAAACGTCAATAAATCGTTAGGGTGAGTTTTTGAGATTTTTTGAAAATCTTGAATTTTTTATGAATAGTGAAATACTGTAAAATACCATATATACAGATTATCAGTTAAATATATTATTTATGACATAATGAATATTGTAAGCATGTTAGGTTCAAATGAACATGTTCTTTTTACTATTTTTACCAACATAACCGAATGTATTCATAGTCTTATGGAAAAATAAAAAAATAATAATAGAAATATTGTAAAACCCCTCCTCTCCACCATTATAAATACCAACCTCATTCCCCTCTTCTCTTAACTACTCTTATCATTGAATCTCCTAAAAGTTATGAAAAATTACCATTCCCTATCCACTCCCCAAATCCAGGACCTCTAGGTCTTTCCAAAAGACCAAAACCCAATCCCTTAAGGAGGTTCTCAATGAGGATATTTCAAGAGGTAAAGCATCATACATGTTCATTTAGTTACATTTCAATTTATCTTATTTTCTTATTGAATAATAAACTTCTCTATCCAATTTATCCTTATAACTCTAGTATCATCTATATAATGTAATTATACCTTGTTATTTTAATAACCATTATCAATCTTCATACTCTTTATTTTTTATAAATGAAACCTCACCAATGAAGTTCTAATTTATAGCCTTCGTGGATGATGATGTTTTGTTCTTAAATTTCTCCTTCATTACAGGTCATGAATTCATTTTTTTTCATTTAACCAAACTATAATATATTTATTATAACATACTTATTATTCATGAACTAGTATATGTAAATATAAATAATTCACATGATAAGACTAGTTTATAATAATCAAAATACTACCAAATAATCTATGTGATTATCATTTCATCCAATGATTCATCCCCATACCATGTAAAAACAGAATATATATAACCATTAAAAAATATGTATGTTCATAATTATTATATAACTTCAATTATGTAGAATTAAATCCTTTTCAAATGAACATCCACACCCATATACAAATATACTGATCATGAAAACCATGGAAACGAACACTCCGGAACGATGAAATTCAATATTAAAACTTATCAATAAGGACCAAAATAAACTCAATAAAATTATCATAAACTAAATACATGTCTAATATGTTCTTAATTTAGTTATTTATTAGTAAAATTTCATATTATATGACCTTTAGTTCCAGAGTAGAACACATTCAAATTATGGTAAGGGTTTTCCACCCAAACCACCATTTTCATTCGAGTTATTTTATTGTCTACATACCTTAATTAAATTATTATGTATTATTATATAATCATATTAAATTATTTTTGAGTGTTATATAGATTTTTACCAACAATAATCCTTCTTTATTTTACGGGGATTCAAATATTTTAAAAGTAACATTCAAAATTCTTTCCAAAATACAATCCTGTTTCAAGGGATTTCCTAAAATTCTTATATATTTTCAAGGTAAATATATAATATGTTTTTAGATAACATTATCTTTATAAAATACCAAATTTTAATATTAAAATATTATCTTACTTCAATTATTATTTTGTACAAATACTTTTCCAACATAACTCTTCTTTACAAAGTAATAGAGTCTATATCATAAGAATTACTCGATCATTTTATAAGTGTATCTTCGTCGATTTAAAAACATTTGTTGATTATTATGTATGATATAATCTACAATATTTAATTAAATTGTTTATTACTAGTTTTAATATGGATGTTCTATCCTAAAACCATTCCCCAATTTACTAAGAATGGTTAGTGTTTATTATAAATGTTCGGGGAAAGTAATTTAAATTTCATATGATAGTTTCAATATGCTTGTATATGTTGTTTATGTTTATACCCTATAATATGGTGAATGTATTGGACTTATTATTTGATTGTTAGGTCTTTCTAATTCCCTTGATGCATCATCAGGTATCATGAGACAAATAGATATGGACTTTTCCAAGACCCTGTCCATTTTTAGATATGTTTTTTCCCAAGGTCTTAATCATTTTAGATGTCTTGGACGAGCCCTTCATGGTATGTTTTAGAATATCAAGAATATGTATTTACCTTATTATAAAGATATATATTCATTCTTCATGATTTCATTCATCTAGTATAATACACAAGACTATGTTTTAATTTGGAAGTATCTACCCAACTCATATTCCTACCATATTATATTCAAGTTTATTTCTAAAGACACGTGTTTTCAATTATTCACCATTCCTAATGTGTATGTTATCATCTGATCTATTTATTACCATTACTAATAATTTGATCTCACTCATTTCTTATGTTTCATTTTCCAAGGACATGATGAGTTAGATGGTGAAGGACATACAAAATTAACCTAGGAGTTATGGAAGTAGTCAAAGGAGTTTCTAAATTGTTTTCCATTTCAAGTGGTAATGTTGAACTTCTGAATGTACTGTGATTCCCTATATACTAAAATACATGGTCCTTGGGGATTAAAATTACATTTTAATATGCCAATTTATTAAAATAAGGCACCAGATCCGGGTAACTAGGGTTCCGTCCTTAGAGATTTAGTAGTAGGCTTGAATCTATAACCTAAGAATTAATCAAACATGAATTATTAGAATTATTGGAATGAATTATTATTATGTAAAAAAATTATTTAGAAAGAGGTATGATGTCTAATACTAAGAATGAAACATAGTTTATGTTTTAATATATCTTATAGCTTGGTGTCCCAGGTTTATGACAGATTTGATAAAAATCCATGTTACTTAATATAGAAGACACAACTAATGGGGAAAACAATAATATTTTTTATGCCCCTATCTAATTGGGTATAATATTTTTTTTGCCTCATTATTTCAATTTGGAAGCTTGTTACCTTATAAAAGATGCTCTTTTAAATGTTCAAGAAACACAGAGAAACTTTTTCACTCCAACCATTTATTAATTTCATGTTAACTAATCTAAAAGCTACTGATAAAACTATATTTTTAGTTTTACTTTAGAATAAAATTTTCTAAGAATATCCATTAAACAATTATACAGTTTCTATAATTATGATGGATTTAATTCCTATATAATTAATTATTTATTCAAGATGATCCTATTTATCATTCTAAATATTTTCATGAACTTTAGATGCTGAATGTTTTATTCCTTCACCATTCATTTTCCAACATGTATAACTATGGAAAAACCCATATAAAATTATATGATCATTTATTTCATTAGAATATAACTTTCTCATATATAAACACTGTATGTATGGATAAAAAATAAATTCTTTTTTATGATGATTTTGTTTTAAAATAAGTTGAAATGAAAAACAACTTTATCATATTCATCATTGTTTCTTCATAAATATATCCAATTATAATCAATTAAATACCTATGATTTATATATAAAATTTTAATATACTAAAACAATTAATCATTTAAAAATATAAAAAAAACATATAAATTTTAAACATGAAAATATATAATAGAGATAATAAATTATTAAGTACCATTTTATAATAAAAAAACAATTATATGTAATGACCAAAACCTATTATTCATAATTTATATTAAAAAAATTACAAATAGTTATACATATTTTATCTTTAGAAAATAATTCATAATTTAGATTCACAAAATTATAGGTAATTTATTTTAAAAAATAAAAAATAACTTACAAACTCTTTTATATAATGTATATATCATAAAAACATATAATAAAAAACTAAAAAATATCATAACAAATAATTAATAACAATTTAATAAAATAAGATTAATATAGATAAGAAAACATTTATTGAAATCTATAAACACAAATAAATTGGGTTAACTATAAATAATGTTTTCATTTGATGAAGATTATCTGATGAATAACCATTTATACGTTAAATCATATCAGATATTTGAAAAATAATTCCATTATTCTATATCATAGAATATTTTTCTATGCCATAACAAATATTTTCAAACTCTATGTGATAGGGAAATACCATAGTTAATTAATCAAAATTATTTTCTTATTTCTACCAAGTCAATTTTCATAACATAACACTTCATATAAGGGAAATCAGTTAAGAAATCATTTACATCATAATATAATCTGAAATAATTAATAAAAATTGAATCTTCTAATATGTTAAACCCAAAATATTATAAAACTTATTTGATTCATAATAATATTAAGCAAAACCATTACCATATGGTAATTTGAAAAAATTAAATATGTGATTAAAATATGCATTTGACATATAAAAAATTGATTTAATATCCATAAATTTTTAGATTAATTATTATTTAATTACAACATAACTACTGTAAGGTGATTCCAATAAATATAATGTATAAAATAAAGTAATGAAGACTAAAAATGAGACTGGTTATCACTATTATCCAATATATATTTTTATTGGAATGAATAAAAAAATGCGATGTATTAATTCATAAAATTTTATTTACTTTTAATAATTATATTATGACATATATGACTGTATATCTAGTTAATATTTTTTAGGATGATAAACAAATATATAAGTTGGATAGAATTAAAAAAGAAAAATTCCATGGATACTACTTTCAGTTGATATATATATATATATATATATGATTTATGGAAAAACAATTCTATATTTCTATTAAATAAAAAATTTATAAAATAAAAAAAAATTACAAATAAAGGTTTCTAATTATCAATACAATTCATTAAAATAAATGAATATGTAAATTTAATTTTTAATTAAAATTCAAATAATTTACCAAAAAAATTAAAAAAAAATAATATAAAAAATTTTGATTTTAATAATGAAATGATGATCTTGAAAATAAATGTTCATGCTTGATGTTGATGTCAGGGTGAAAGCTGTAAGAATAGAGAAAATTATTGCAAGAAAGAACAACAAAAATCACCCAAAACAATAACCTTTATCCTTGGTTGTTAGTTTATTTTGGTACAGTTCCCAAGAACTAAATATTTTAATGGATCCGAAAGCAATGAAAATGGATAGAATAATGAGGATAAATGATCATGAAAATATTGTTAAAATCAAATAAAATTCAAAAAAATCATCATTGAAGATCGTTATGTGGTCATTGGTTCTATCATATATTAAGTGAATAGGGTTTTTATTGAAATTTAAATGAGGGATTTATGATGTATATGTTTTTTAAAAGGGTTTTAACATCAATTTTAAACATAAATCATTTTAAAATAGTACTTTAGTTATATTTCGACGTCATTTTTTAAGAAAACATGCATCAATACTTTTTTTAAATTTTAATGTTAGTTTTGGAAAAATAATAGAAGTTATAATTTCTTCTAAAAACCATTAACAACAGTTTTTTAAAATTTAACATTAAAGATAATACAAAATACATTTTAACGTACAGTTTTTTTGAAAACAAATTTTAGAAATTAAATAATTACCATTAATTTATTTTTATAATTAATCGATGTTTTGACATTGAAGTTAAAGACACTATTTATACTAGTGAAAATTGAACATCAATTCATGATATAAGATGATAACATAATAAAAATTTGTTAATGTGGTAATAATATAAAACATGACATCAAAAGAATAAATCAAAGACAATCACTAACACATTATAACATATTTGCTTAGGATAACCTCCAATGAACTATAAATAGAGTATCATGAGATAAAAAATTACCAAATGCATTGGAGGACTATATAATTATGGTCCCACACATCAAATTAATATAATGTATATAAATAAGTGTTCCTCATAGATCATACAACATAAGGATCTATTTTATCACATTTAATCCCAAGATTATGACTTTTGGGTTACATACATAGAATTCTCAAATAAATTAAGCATAGGTACACCTTATTGAATACCCATGAGTCGAAATTGGGATGGTTATTCACTTTAAAAATGTTTTAATGGAAACAATTATAGGATAATATCAATAGCATAATGGGGGTATATAATTTTTAATTGAGGGGTTTAATGTGTGTAATATGGATTTATAATCACTTAAAAAATATAATTTCAATAATAAGGAGGAATAAAAACATATCCCCAAAATAAAAACTGCTAATTTAATGGAATAACATAACTATGGTTATTAAATAAAGGAGAATGAGCTGATACGTACCTTGAAGGGGCACTTTTCAAAGCTTTGGATGATATTTTGAAGAGCTTGGGAACACCTTGGTTGGTCTCTATAGATGTATGGAAAATGTAACTTCATGATTTGATGGTTTCTAGGGAATAAAAATTGGAGGTTGGATAGTTTTTTAAACAAAGAAGAGGATAACTATTTATTGATTTCTAAACATAGGTTTTGGACTCTATATGATATATTTATCCAAAAAAACAACCCACAGTCTTTTACCATGTCTTTACCAAATATAAGTTTATTTAATTATTTTATGAGTATAATTATTTAAATCATTTAAATAATACCCTTGGTGATGTAAAAGTTAGTATTTTTTATTAAGAAATAATTATGAAGCCTTAAAATATAATATAGATTTTGGAGGATTCATTAATGGTTAATAATATTAATGATATAACATTCGAAGCACATCATTTTAAATGGGAAAGATAATTTTGGTTGTGTATAATCATTACAGTATTAATTATATAAATATTGGGATTTTATGATGTCATAATATAAACCATAAAATTATATCATAATTCATAGTTTAACAAAAAAACTACATGTCTCAGAGAATTATGAAAAATAACCATTGGGTAATTTCGACATTCTATTTTTAAAAATAACATTTATTTTATCAAAAAAATTATATAAATATAAGAATTTACACTTTTAAATCAAAACCCCTTATTTATATAAAACTGCTGGTTTTTGTGATAATATCATTTTTATCACCCTTATAAAAACTAAATTTGAAATTGTAAAATTATATTATCATTTATATTTAGCAAAAAAAAAATTACAATAATTTTTTATTAAAGATCATTTATTTCAAAAAAATCCATGATTTCATAAAAACAACTTTCTTAAATGATTCTATATTTTTCCAAAAAAATTGTTTTTCATCGTATCAAAATATTATTTTTATCTATAATATTTTTTAATAGTTATAAACTAATTAAATATAAATATAATTATTATTTCTTAATAAAAATATATAAATACCAATTGTAAGGGTCAATATACATAACTATTTATTACACCTTTGAATTCCCTAAGGATAACGGATGTGATGGGGATATTTTCTTAGGGTGGTTCGTCAAAAATGTTTTGGGATTTGGTCTTTATGATATTTCAATTATCTCATAAATGGTTTTGATAATTCTTTGGTTTCTGAATCAGATATTGGGATTGTTTTTGGGAAAAATTTGGTGACGTTATCACCCTCAAATGCTCCAATAAATGGGCTTTATAGGGTAAGATCCTACAAATTGAGGCCATCCCTTCCTCGTACAATTCCAAATAGATTTTTCATAACCTTATATGTATACTAATCATATAATGACTGCATTATGGATATAATATCAACTGCAATGATTCATAATGGTCAATTAACTCTGGAAGGATATAATGTTTCAAAATAACCAAAGTAATGCATTTTTTATAATCTCATTTCCTTATAAATAATTTACTCATTTAAGAATAAAAATTCAGTTAAAAATTTATGAGTCATTTCATTTATTCCCATTTAGTAATTTTACCCTCAAAATTTCATTCATACACTAGAAGAGATGAGGGTACGGTTGTTTGATCGCCTCTTCTAATTCCCATGTCACATCCTCAAACATATGGTTCTACCACACCACCCTGACCAGGAAATATGTCTTGTTTCATAGACCATGTATATATGATCTAAGATCTTATATGGATATCCCACTTAGGAAATTTCATCCTTTAAAAGTACCACCACTAGATTTAGTACAAGTGATGCATCTTCAATATACTTCCTCAAGAGAGATACATGAAAAAATTATGTACATGAGATATGTTGGGTAGGAGTTCTAGTTTATATTACACCTCTCAAATGTGATCATGGATATCAAAGTGGAAAATGTTTCTTGGTTTAACCTTTCCATTACTCCCACACATCATGAATTTCTTCAACAGGGATATAAAAAAAACTTATCTCTAAACTATAACTCTTGGTCTCATTGATGATTGGATGCATATTTTTTTAAGATTGTCTATATTTCTTATAAAGTTGGATGTTTGAACCATCAATGACATATATTGGATAAGGTTAGGTCCCATAAGATTCTACTCTTTATATTCTTCTCAAATTTTGGATTTTGACACCCCATAAATATAAACCCTCATAAACTTTCATTTTGTTACTAGAATGGAAACTACTGTACTGTGATAAATCCTCTAGGGGTAGGTGTTGATATCAATATCCTTATAAAAACACTAAAAAATATCAGTATATCCTCTATAGGTTTTATATTTTATTGAGGTTGACTATAAATATGAGGGATATAAGATGTTTTGAATCTAAGTTCGATATCCAAATCATGTTGAAGGAATCTATAAAACCTCAAGGAAAAACTAAGATCTCAATCAGATATTGTAGAGAGGGGAACTTCTAGAAATATAACCATTTCCCTTATGTATATCATGTTGACTTGGTCAATAGAGAAAAATTCTTCGATATCAATGAAATGGGTTGATAGGGTATGGTGGTGGACTACCACCAAGATGGATTTATTATCTTTTGTGATCATAAGGAGTCCTAAATTGAAATCCATTATTACGTTTTCACATTTTTGTACTGTCATGGGTAATGGTTACATCATAATATTATACCTATGTCATCCAGCCTTACTATTTTTTCCTACTATGCATCACGATACAAATTATACAACATCCCTCTTCATGTTATATGAATGTAATTTTTTCTTCAAATATTTATACAACACATTTCTTCCTTAATGAATAGAGATGGGTGATATATTTACATCATCCGTAAGATACCAATTTAGTTATAGTTTTTATTGGATTGATATCCATTTTCCAAACCATATAAATATATCTTTAACAAAGTTATACTCTTGAATATTTGTTACCTTTTTTATAGAACATCATCATCTTTATGAGACTCCATGATTCTCTCAAGAATTGATGGTTGAGTATTCATCTGTGAAAGGTTAGATGGATATCTTTTTTTTCATTTTTATCCTCTTAATGTCTAATAATATTGGATCCCAAACAATTATCATCATCGATAGGGTTGTATGATCCTTTTAACTCTATGAATATTCTACTTTTTTCAACTTCCCAGGATTATAATGGATCAAATAATCATAATCTTTGATCATATGTAACCACCTTTAAGGGGTTATATGAGATCCTTTTGTGAGAATATATACTTTAGCATTTTATGATCAAGATATAAATAAATATAAATATATATATATATATATATATATCAAATTTGACCCATTGTAGATAATTTCACCAAATATTCAATTTAAAGATCACTATATGCAATTCTAGATCATCTTATGGGTAGTTATACCAATGATTCATTAATTAGTAAGAGGCATAGTCTATCAATTTTTCATCTTTCATGAGTAAATTACCCAATCCCTTTTTGTATTCATCATTGTAGATCACAAATCCTTACTCTCTAGTTTGTAATGAGGGCATAGGTAAATTTATTAGCCTATTTTTATGCTCTTTAATGATTTCTTCTCATTCATCTATTCAAAAAAAATGACTCCCTTCTGAGTTAACATGGTTTGTGGGATTGAAAATAGTGATCGATTTCTCACAAATCAGTGATATTATACATGTAATCGAAGGAAACAATGGATTTATATCACTAAGGATAGTCTTTCTCATCCTTTAGTTACATATTTTTCTAAAGGATCCTTATATATCCATTTAATAGAGATAACATACCCCATTAGTGTTACATTATCCTTCCAAAATCATATTTATTGTACTTTTTTTGCATATTTTATTTCTACATGTTCTTTAGTAGTGAATTTAAATTATACTCATAAAAATCGATCCTTTTAGATTATATACTAATATATAATATAAATATTTCAAAAATAATTAAAGGTAATCCATACAGACTCTATTAATTATGTATATAAAGATTAGTAGAGCATTATTGAGTCCAACTGTAATCATTATGAACTCATACTGCCTATAACTTATTCGAAAAGTTTTATTTGGATATTATCCTTCTTCACCTTCATATGATAATATCCTAACTGATGATAAACCATAGAGAAGTAATGAGATCTATATAGTTGATTGATCAAGTCTTCAATCCATGGTAAATGATACTTTTTTGTTGTCATGATCTTATTGAGATCCTGATAATCAATGTGGAGGCACGTTGACTCCCCCTTCATAACAAGTATTATTTGTGCACCCTAGGGTGAATCAATTAGGGGGGAAATACCTTTATCTAGATTCTCCTATAATTACTTCTTCATCTCCACATTTTCAAAAATGGGTATTATATTTGGGATCTTTGATATTGTAAAATCTCCTGGTATGAACTTGATTAAAAACTCAACCTTCCATGTAGGAGTAATAAAAGGAAATTATCAAGGATACACATTAGTGAATTTCATTACAATGGGCATGTCATCAATGTAAAATTTTATTTAGTCTATATCATTTTACAAAGATATGTTTACTATAAAGGAAATAATATTTTTTTCTTAAGATAATTATACCAGATAATATTTATCATCCTTCATGAACTTGTATAGGATCAAAAGATGATTATAAATATGAGTGTGATTTCCTTCTCTTATAATTTTATATTGGTTCAATATAAGGAAAAACAATAAGTAACCATAATAGAAGGAAATACCACTAAATGGAGTATCACTTGTTTTTTAAGAAATTTAGTCCATAAATATTCATATGAGATGTGTTATATACTCATGATGCAATAATTTTTCAATTTATTGTTCTCACTAATAGTTATAGTTCTCTATTCATTGATGGTGTTTGAATACTTCTCCTAAACTATTGTGATATGATTGAATTTATAGTATCATGTTAAACTAGAAAATTCACAATAATTAAATAAATAACTAGCATAAATGTCCCTACCTCATTATTGGGATCCAACTTCGTGGTTTTGATAGAATAATCTATACCTTTAAGTATTGGCCTTAGAGGTTGTCTTCATCAGTTATCAGAGAAAACCATTATTTTAGTGCATTGATTCACATAGTCTTTGTTACATGCAGTTGAAACATTGGATAATGGTATGAGGGTTGAGTGGATCATTACTTTCTTCTATCACATTGTTAGGTTTCTCATATTGGTAGTCACTATATAGTTTCCCTTCCATCCCAAACCAAAATCATTTCTTTTTCCCCTTCGGAAAATTTTCAGGATTCTTCTTCCCACACAATTGAAAAGAGGGAGTTTGGAAATTCATTACTCCATGATATTTTTTTATTGTACCACTAGGATTAAAATCCATTCCCAACTTCTTATTTCCATACCCATGATACTTGTGAGATTCACTAGTCTCTATTTAGACTTTGAGGGCACATTAGACAATTTTTTTATATCTTTCAATGTCTCAAATTTCCAAATATTTTCATAGGCATGGATTTATCCCTTTAAATAAGAGTTCAACAATAATATTAGGGGAGATGATACTGTCAGATTCATATCATGAATGTATTTTGAATTTCTCATTGTAAACCTTGATGGATTTTTCATCCTTTTTCATTAGGATATGAAATTTTATCCCTATTTTATGTTTAAGGGTGAGAGGAAAATAATTTTTGAAAAATATTTTATAGAATTTATTCCACTCCATCACATTTATCTCTTCATTAAGATTCATATTTTTTACCAACGTCCACTAATGATCAACTTCTACTTCTTTGTGATAAACAATCAGAATGAAATTCTCTTACTCATAGAATTGAAGGATGGAGATGATATTTTGAATGGAGTTAACCCATTTTACCATGATTAAAGTATTAGAATATCCATTGAACGTTAGATTCCTTTGTCACATATTGCTCGCAATTATGACTTTATATTTCTTATGTGGATTCAAGCATTCCTCATGATTTATGTTTTTCCTCAAGACTTGAGTTAATTGAAAAATTATTTTCATGATGTTCCCAATTCCAATTCTCATCGGGTTTGGTATCCATCACATATCACCTCACATTAGTTTTTTACTCGGTTTCTTCTATTTCCATCCATTGGCTCAAAATAACGTGAAAATAATGGATGACTATTTTTAAATATTAAACACATGAATAGGAAACCATAAATTTTGAAGGGATAACTCATCAATGATAGACATTAATTTTCATATTAATTCCTAGATTCCAATATACGTAAACCATGATATATTTCCTAATATAAAATATTTTGTAAATTTTTTTCATTATATTGGTTCTTAAAGAAATTCTAAATTTAATAAATCATATCCCAAGGGATTTTGAAACCTAGATTGCATACAGATCCTACCATGAACTAGGTGATGACTGATCCCAGATTAATGCACCTGTTTTAGGGTTATTATCCCTAGGTATAACCGTGTCAAAGCCACATCAACATGTAGTTTCCAAATAGGCATGAATTTTCATAGAAAACACATTATCTATACTTTACCAAAATATTGGTATTTCTTCTTATTTTAGTGTTATATATAAGGATTTCACTAGTGTTTTTTAATCCTAATCCCTATAAATAACTAGACATTTCATGTATACCAACTATGACAACTCATATTTTAATACACCTTAACTAATGATTAATTATATAAATATACAAATAATAATACCCCATAAGATTGAATGGCATAGTTTCATTGGGTAATTAGGTACAAAACATAATAAATTCCATCAAAAAACATTAACATTATTTAAAACTCCTTTAACATGCTCTTAAGAAAATCTACTCTATAACAGCATGTTATAACCTATGGACATACATATGAAAGGGGTGATCTATAAAGTGAACTAAAATTATAATCAAATGATGTCATAATGTAAAGTGGTACATGTGATCTAAGAGAAATATAAAGACAACCTTTGGGGGGTTCAAATCATAAATTTGAACGTCGATGCATCAGATAAAATGATAACATATATCCAGCATAGGAATGTGGAAACAATATAAAACATGAAAACATAAGCTTAAGTCAAGGATAAAATTCTAGACATCATACCATAGTGTTATTAGGATAACCTCTTGTATAACATAAAATAAATATAATGAGAAAAAAATTACCCAATTAATTGGTGGGCTATATTATTCTAGTCCCACCAGTCAGATACATATCATGTGAAATCATTAGTGTATCACATAGATCATTATATATAAGGATGTATTTTATCAGTTCAAATAAATTTTTAAGAAGTTTGGGTTATATAAATAGAATTCACAAATTAATTAAGTATAAGTACACAAAGGGGGAAAATATTGAGTCAAAATGGGGAGGGTTATTCAATTTACTAATTTTTGGAATTGAAACAATTGTAGGATAATATTAACTACATAACAGGGGTTCACTAAGATTCAAGTAACTGTAAAATGATGGAATCAGGGTTATATTATCACATGTAAATCATAATTATAGGAATATAAGAATGTAAAAACATATCCCAATAATAAAACTTGGGAATGGAAAGGCATAATATAAATAGGTTTCTGGAAAATAGTGGAGAAGGACAGGATCCCTTACATAGAGAAGGTGCTTGTAAAAGATTGGGAGGTTTTTATTAGGATAGTGGAAACACATTGGTAAGAATACAGAGAGGGAAGGTTTGAGTGACTCTATGATCCAAGGGTTTTCAGTGAAGTGGACTAAGAGGCTGGGTGGGTTTCAATAGAAAAATAGAGGGTATCTCTTTCTTAAAATCTAAGGTTATATTTTGGACTCCATATGATAAATTAATCCAAATCAAAAAACATCCTATGTTTTTATCCATTGATTATAAATAAATAATGGTGGATTTAATTATTTTTTAAGATTAGGGATCTAAATCCTTAAAATAATATTCTTGGTTATGTGAAAGTGAGTTATGTTTATATATAATAGTTTTTATAACCATAAATTTCAATATTTGTTTTGGAGGATTTAATAAGGGTTTATAAAATTATTAAAATAACCTAAAAAACACATCCTTTTAATGGATAAACAAAATTCTAGCAATGGATACTCTTTTAAGTATTTATTAAATAACTTTAAGGAATATAGGATGTCATTATATATACTATACAATTATACTATATTTATTTTTTACCTAGAAATTCAACTGTCTTAGAAAATTATAAAAAAATTATAGTTATAAAATTTTGACATGCTAATTTCAAGAATAATATTAATTTTATCAAAATAATTCTCACAATATAATAATTTTCCCTTTTAAATAAAAAATCCTCACTAATCCATAAATACTAGTTTTCTAATAATAATGTTTTCTTGGCCTTTATAAAAATTACATTATACGTTATAAATCTATATTGGAATTTATAATTAAAAATTATTTTTTAATAAAATATTTTTATTAAAATATAATTTACTTTAAAAAAATTAAATTCATCAAAAAGTGTTTTGTTATTAAAACTATATATTTCCAAAAAATAAAATTTGTGTTCCATTGTATAAAAATGTAATTTTAATTAAAATATTATTTGATAAATATAATGTAATAAAAGATAAATATAATAATTATTTTATTTAAAATAATAATATAAAAATTCATTCATGTTAAGTTATAAATATATAACCCTTTATGACCCAAGCAAATACCATAAACGTAAGGTGTGCGGTGGTGAAATTTTCTTGGGGTGGTTTGGAGAACATGGTTTGGATCACAATCTTAAGGACCATGAAATTCTCCTATAAATAGTTTTTATCATAATTTTTTTATTTAATATTATCTTGGGATTGATCAAGGGAAAATACCAATGATGTTATCTTCCTTGAAAGCTATGATAAATAGGTTTTATAGTGCATGATCCTACTGGTCAAGGTCATCACTTCGTTTGTATTTTCCAAATGGATTTATCATAACCTTGTATATATATTAATTATATGATCACTATATAATTACAATTCTATCTATGATTGTGATTTTTAATGAACTTTAAAATCAAATAGAATATATATTATAAGGATCCAAAATAAATAACATAGATTCTGTTTTTTCTATAATTTCTTTTCTTAACAAGGAATATACTTATTTAAAAATTGAATTTCATTTATAAATTATTGGGTCAATATATACATCTCACTATTTATTTTATGCGTAACTCACTATGATGAAATTCACTATGTTTGTGGCCAATGTTTAGAATTTGATAATACTATTGAAGGGAATATCCATGGACACATACTGTCGATATCTATGAATATTGAACTATAGTGTGGATTAAATCCACAAAACTATGAGATACACAATTTGAGAAACCACTTTGAAAATCTTGTGACATACTATAAGACTTTGAGTTGATATTTTTTAGAAGACTATATAGAATACACTAGAGAAAGGATGTTGAGCCAACAAAACCACAACGTGGATGGGCTTTCAGTACTACTACTCAAGGGAATTAATGTGATTAGTGATTATAGGATAAAAAACAATATGAGAAGTTGTTATGAATATTAAAAAATAATGTATGATGAATTCCAATATTTTTTTATTATCGTGGGGGTGTGATTCGATATGATACATCCTAGTGCAATCAGAATTGGTGTCCAATTGTGTTTGATCTGGATTTAATGGATTCTCCATGTTGGTCATGGATTTGACATTCTAATCATTAGAAAACTCATAGAGTGTCTATGGATCTACCTAGTTTCATTCCACATCATAAAATATGATTTTTAATCCCATTATTTTTATAAACAGAAATGTATAATGAAAGGGAAAATATGTTAATGACATTGGAAATATTTCCATAGACATTCCATGGTAGGAAGATACCTCATCCTCTATGGACAATTACTATTGGGGGTATTTGAGATCCTATACACCTCAATATCTAGAATAAACATCCTCAATCTCTATGTGTATTTTAAGGTTTATGGTGATAGAGGCCTAAAATACCTAATATAAACTACATGATTTATTGTTTTAAATGAATACAGATGATCTTCAACATTTTTCCTCAATTGGACCACCAATGTCAGCTTGAAAGTTAATTTTTCATGATACTAACAATATAAGGATGAAATTTTCATAATAATTCCTCATGGGGTAGAGGGTTGACCATCATTTATACTTGTATTTATTTCACCCTTGGGAAGATATTTAGAGTGTTACTCTACATCACGGGGAGTAACTCTAAGATGGATGATAGTGGAGTTATTTCATTAAACCACTGACTTGACACACATGGTGGGAATCTAGGGTCTCAATCCATGAATTATATGATACTTTCCCCACATGGTGGTTGGGATAGTAGGGATCATGATGGATTATATGGGGTCTTAGTAGCTGAAGGAGTGGTAGGTTAGAGAGAAAGGTTGGAAAACATCCCTTGTTGTTTCCACCATGATTCATGGAATTTGGAAGATTGTATAAGATTAGGATCAAGAAATTAATCTAGTAACTAGGTATTCTAATGTTGATAATGATTTCAGTTTTTAGGACCTATCTGTATCGATTCATAAGTTGAAACTGTGGTTACTAAACCTAGAATGTCCCACAAATCCACATTTTATGGGACACGATCATTTGTATTCTTACGAGAGTGGATTTAAATGTTTTTGGTGATAGTTATAAGTGGAAAATACCCCATAAAGGGTCACTAATACTGAGAGGACAAGAATAGAACCCTATATTCTAGATCATCAGGGGTCATTTTTATAGTTGGGATGATAACATAATATTTATAGAGATGGATGAGGTCATTGATCATACGTCATTAGATAATCTATTATAGGTAAAGGAGTATAGGTCACCTAGTAGTTATAAGATATTTATTGGTCATAGGCTCGGTATATGTGTATGGAAGTATAGCCTACAGATATCCATTAGAGTCGCTAACATCATGGGAACCCCTCGTCCCTCCATTACTTTTAGTAGTTAAAGAGGAACCTCTCCTGAAATTTCCAAAACCTTAAATTCTATAAGAAGTGGAAGACAAATATGAGTTGGTTCTTTATGATTTTGATAGTCAACATACCCATTGTTACTCATCCTCTCACATTTTAAGGAAAATGGATTCATATCTAGTTCAGAAATTATGTTTTTCATTATTTAAACTATAACCTATCTTTAGATGTATGTTATGGTTTTGTACTTGAATATAGGTCTTTCATTCCTTATTTAAAATGGTATGTGGTTATGTCACCACTGATGTGATTTCAACAATACCTTTTTATAAATATGGGGGATAGGAGGTTAGTACATCTCACATATGTGATCATTTACACATATAAAACATTCATATATTTAATATATTCTCGTGAATAATGTTCCCAATTTTATCTTCATATGCACATTGATTAATATCATATCTTTATATCCTAATAGGGTGAATAGATTCAGTTGGGGAAGATGATTTATGAGGAATTCTAGGAATCTAGATATCATTGATGCTAATCTATCATCCTCATATATTTTTATTATGATAGGGTGAACACATTCAATTGGGGAAGTGGTTTGTGAGGAATGTTAGGAATACAGATATCTTTGATGATACTCTATCTTTCTCATAATGAGATAAAAGAGAATCTTCGGCTTCTTGCATAAGTAAAAGATTAGTGTATGGTTTACATCCATGCATAAAGGAAATTTTATCTTCCTCGTTTAAGGTCTTATAGTATCGTATGCTTATCACATAATGCATCCTATTCTATTCAAATAATGAATAATTGTCTAATTATATAAAAATTTTATTCTCATCATATAAGGCATAGTATGCTCACTACATAAATAATCCAATGATCATTACATAAGGAATAATAGGATCATAAAATAGGGAATATTATACTCATCACATAAAGAATATTGTTCACATCACATATGGAATCATGTTCACAACACATAATGTATTTTTTTCTTATCACATATGGAATATTGTGCTCATCATTAAAGGATTTCCACACCTTCCACATGAGGAAGGATGGGTTCTTAATGCCTCAGGTAAGTGGGAAATATTTTTTTGTGTCATAGGTAATATTATTCTCTTCACATAAGTAAATAAAATATTATTTCATGCTTGTAACATGAGGGTAGTTGATCCTCTCATGATTATTACCTCAAGGTAATTTTTCTTCTAACACTCATTATATAAGAATGTTTGACCATCTTATTCTTGTAATATGAGGGAGACAATTTTTTAATTGTTAGTATATATTCTTTGTATGTCTTAGAAATCTTCAAGATGTGTTTATGGTTTCTGCACTAGAACCTATCAAAAATGGAGATGGGATAGTATAGATGTTGAGATATTTGGAATAATCATTAGGGGGTATCATATGTATCTTATTTGAAAAGGAATCAAAACCCATATAGATTGGTTTTCATAGTTTTTGGACATCTTATAGGACAATTTCATGTAGTTTGAACCATGTGTAAAGGAATATGTCATCATTAAAGGGATAAAAATAAGGGATATAGTGGGGATTGTTCTTTAGTTTGCTAATTTTAATTTAACCCGACAGACGACTTAGTTAAAATGTGTTTATATTTATTATACTTATTATAATGTCTACATGAAGGTATAGCTCATTGAGTGGACTAGAGATAATATTAACTATGAGGAAATGGTTTAAGATTACTCTTATAAGGAGGCCCACATGCTAGGTCCCATGTACTAATGATTTTAACAACAAAAATTCACACATAAGAGCATTAAATCGGTGGAAATAATACTTGGTTGCATAATATTTAGGTTATGAACTACTTAAACATATATATGACATTCAGAACATTCATGAGTAGTGTTATTCATGAAAAGGAATTTGAATGAAAAAATAATGAGCACTTTATAATTAATTAAATGGATTTCATTATGTAATTCACATACAATTATTACATGTTAGAGTCCATGTTGAATGTTTGGATTGTATGAGAATCATAATTTGAGGTTATTTGAGTTGATTTCTTCAGATTCCTTGAAATATAAAACATAAAGTCGGAACACTTAAAATTGAAATCTTATGGGAATTTATAGGGCTCTTGCAAGTGAAATATGGGGAATCATGGAAAAATAATAATTTTCAGGTTGAATTTGGACTTTATATGGTTCGTAGGGTGTGAGATCATATAATAGTTGTGCAATCATGGAACTTCTGGGTTGCATGGAACCACGAGAAATATAATCACAAAAGTGTAGTAATTGAATCTTTTTCTAGGAAACAAAATCAGATATGTTAAATGTGTTTCTACCTTAACCCTTACTGGAAATATATTTTACCATAAAAAAATATAAATACAAATTAAAATTAAAGCAAATAAATCACCAAATAAATGTTTGATGAATAAATTAAAATTACAATGTTATAGAATATGAACTTAAAAAATGAATAAGTAACTATTTTGAACCCCATTCTAACTTTTGGGGTGAAAATTAAAATTTTCATGGGTAAATTTAAAAATGGTAAAATAATAATACAATTTGATACGGTATTACACCATTAAAATTATAAAATAGAAGTCATGAATAAATTACCTATATTAAAACAAGACTATTATTAAATTAAAAAAACAACAAAAAAATATATGTATTGTTATTTTATAATAAGAAGGATATAATTCCAAGATATATATTCACCATATATTCTAGGACTGATAATGAAAATAAAAACTCATAAATATCATTATTAAATTTCAAAAATCCAATGTATAAAAGTCTCCCTTAAGAATCATGTATCAAATAATCATTGGAAAAATAAATAAGAATGATGTCATCATGATTTATATATAAAAAAGTTGATATAAGTCATTGATAAGGAATATAGTTAGTTAGGGGAGTGATTTAAGAGGGGGTTGAATTTATGGAATATTTAAAATTATAATTGAATCATTATATTCTAATTTGGAATATAACAATTGAGTAGGTCATAGTTAGGTTTGACCAATTATATCCCCATTATCACACCATTAGTAGAAATTTAAAAATGTTCTATTTCACCATTGTCCATTTCAATAATAGATTATATATATATATAATTATTATATTCAAATAAATTGTAATAAATTTTTATGATATAATAAATTATATTTTAAATGGTTAGGAAATATCATTAAACATGGAAACTATTTTTTTGATGAATTAAGAGTTCTAGTTTAACTATTAAATTTTTTATATATTTATTTATTAATTTAAAAAATTATTTCCTTTATGAAATATGGAGATCATAATTTCTTAATGGTAATGTTTTATTAATTTAAATAAAATAGGTATGGAAAATATGATTAAATAAATGTGTAATGATGACATTATAACATCAAAACATTAACCCATATGTATATAACCCTATTTCAAACCAATATAATTGAATATTATTGTTAAACATGTATTTAATCATTACTCTTATTCATCAGTTGGGATTTTATTTTATAATGTATTTTATTAAATAACATGAATCCTCCACGTATAAATAACCTTTTCACCACCTATGGGAAAAAACCTATAATTCATTAAAATGTCCTAAATAGATTTAGAATTCATATCAGAAGCCTGTTATCTACTTTTTTAAACATTTTTTTCAAGGAAACCCTCTCTTCTAAACATATAGGGTCATAATGTATATAAAATTTTTATTGAATAGTTAAAACCCTTATTCCACCCATTTTATTTTCATTTTATTATTAATACTTTTGAATAATAAGTCATTATATTAATGTAAAATAAATTTGATAGGGCTTTAGGAATATGAATCTGAACATTAAATATTGACCCTTTTTCATTATTTACTTCTTTCAATAAAATCCTTACATAGCTGGTTTTTAACAGTATAAAAACTCTTAGGTTTGAGATATGTTTTTGAATTTTATTTTTTATGTTTTAAAATATTATTTGGTTTTTTTGTTTAAATTTTGGGATGAAAAAGGAAGAAGATGAATTTTTGAGGGGATGAAGAGTTGAGTTAACACAATGCTCAGTGAAACATCCCACTATAACTCAAGTAGAAACCTTTAGGAAAATTATGGCTATGCTTGTGGATTAAAAGATACCATTGTGTGATCGATGGTATGTAGTGGGACCCACGTGGGCTAAAATAATATTGAAGGAATGTATTAAAAGTAAAATGACTTGGAAACACACATTTTAGTAAGTGGTGTTTTGGAACTTTTTTACTTTAATGGAATTTTGGTTATCCCATTTTCCTAGTCCATTAGGATATTTTTAAATTGAATATACTCTATAATCTTCCATGTCTTTCTTTTTTTAATGATTACTTCATCAAATCTTGGTGTAATTTCAATTTATTAGTGGTGTTGGATTTTTGTTGTTAAAAAAATCATGGATTATATCATTTTTTCAATGACATTAATATTGGAAACTAATATCTTCTAATATTATTTTTTATTCTATAATAGATAATTAGTGGATTCCTTGATGTTGTAAATGATTTATGTAACATCTAAAAAATTTTACGTATGTTTTAAAAAATCCTTAAATTATATATAATTAATTTAAGTAAATATATTTTATTTTATATTTTATGATATGAAACTAAAATTTTAATATATTAAATAATAAGTAGTGATGAAATTTTATGAAATTATAAAAAATTAATTACCTATCATATTGAAATCATGGTATTATGACTTATTATTGATATATATCTATTAATGTGATATTCTTAATAAGGAATCCATATATTTCTATATTTAATATAATATTGAATAAAAATAATAAAATGTATTTCTATTTCATGTATTATAAAGGAATTTAAAAAAAGTTATTTTGGAAAATAATTTTACAAAACAATTTAATGAATTCATTATAATTTCTTCACATATAGTTTTATTTGATAAGTACATGAATATTGTTTCCAATTTTATTTCCATTCTTATACATAAATAATTATTTATTAAATGGAAACTATTTGTTAATAAAGAATGATAATTGTTTTCAAAGCCATATTTTTATAACATATAAAAGATAATGTAATATAATAATTGTTAATGTGAAAAGACACATTTTTTGTGTCGTTTGATAAAAGCATGTTATTAAAAGTGAACTAAAAGAATATTTAATGAGGTATTTATTATTTAAATAAATTTTTATTCAATTTTTATATTGTTATCATATTTTTAAATATTTATGTTTTATTAATGAGACATTGTAATCAAATCATATAAATTTTTCAGAACATAAAATACATTCATAGGTATTTATTTAAAATAATAATTCCATTTAATTAAAATATTTATTTTATGAAATGTTTTTCTAAACATGTATAGAAAATTAAAGATCAATCATAAGATAATTAATAATTTATGTCATATAGAAATGGAATCACTCATTGTAAAATAAATATTCTTTCTTTTTGTTAACTATTTTTCTTTATATTATTCAATTTTAATTAAAATATGACTTTATAACATTTTTATTTTTAATTTGAAAAAATGGATCTCATTTTTTGAATAATGGCATAAAAATTAGATTATTGTAATTTTTTCAGAAAAAATTTGAATTTTGGTAAATAATAAAAAAATTATGTTTTATAAATATAGTAAGATTTATGAAATTATTAGGATATATATATATGGGTAAAATTTTGATAAATAATTTTTAGAAATGAAAATTTTTTAATAAGTAAAATAATACATTTAAAAATAACAGTTTGAGTTTTAATACCTATATTTTAAAACATAATGTCGATGTTATATTTTATTCTAATAAAAATTTGTTTTGGAATGTTTTTCATTAATAAATTATTTCCATGATTCCATTAAGATATGGTTATGTTTCAATGGATATAAAACCACATATTTAATCATACACTAATAAAAGGTGATTGGATTCAAAATTATTCATATACTTTGTCCTAAATGATAAAATACACGATAATGTATTCTTCAATACCCCTCCCCCTTTTCTATATAATTATTCATCATACAATCATATCACCTTACACCCAAAACACAATACCATGAAAAATATCTTCCTAAATATACATCCAAACATCTATATCCACATCCTTAGCGCAGTATTTTATCTAAAAGACTCTCATTTGGAGGCATTAGGCTCAATCTAATGGAGGTGTAATTGAATGAAATGTAAGTGTTCCCATGACTCGTTTTCTTTTTTATTTGTGATACTTTTTCTTTAACATTATATTAAACCACAATTTCATTTTAATCCTATAATTTACTTTCCATGTTTTTATTATTATTTTATTCTATTAAAAATGATTTTGACCCATTTTTTATTAACCATGATATTTAGAAGTTGAGACATAGTTATTTTTTGAGTTTCAGGGGCATGTTCCCTCATCTGGGGTAAAATAATTTATTAACCATATCATAAAAACTTTAATTTTTTTTTTCAATAGTACCATTGATTAAAAGAAATGGTGTTTATTCCAAGGATATGTTCAGAAAAATTCTTGATTATAACTAATTTTAAAAGAATTTAATAATTATTAAATATGTATCCCATAGGTATAGTTTTCAATATCTCTTAAATGGGGTGTCATATGAGAAATATAACACCATTATTGATTTTGGAGTGGCTGGTTTACCCTAGGGTGCCTCTAGGTCTTCCCACATGTTTTCAGAGACATGAACCCTAGGTTTATAGGGGAGATATAGTGACCTAAGAATAATATACATATATATAAAATCATTATAAATTAATTTATAATACATATAACCATTATTAATTCACGAGGACAATAAATTTTTAGTGCCTTTAGAGACTAGATACACAATTATCTGATTCATTAAATTATCTTCATTATCTCCCACAAATATCTTCATATAAGTACCCTTATAAAAATATCATACATAGAACATTACATAAAAACATGGGGAACGAAAAAATAATATAGGCTAATCTCACATACTCATTAAGAATAAACATGAGAGATATAAATTATAATGGAGAATAAGATGATCGTAAGGGTATAATAACATAATCAAGTGTGTGTTCTCAATATAAATTATTCATACTGAGAAAATCATAGTTCATAAACACCAAAATATAGTCATATATAGAAGAATAATTAATAAGGGTGTCAGATCAATATTCCCCATTAAAAAGATAGAATATATAAATATGGAATCAAAAGTAATTTAAATCATAATCAATTAAATATATATATTCAAAATCATATCTATGTATAATCTTAGGATCAAAGGGATGCACTCAATTTTCATGAAAAAATTAAAATATTGAAAAGGGATTTCAATGTTTTTATAATGTTTTCCCACATAATTAATTGTTTTGTTAAAATATGGGAAAATTAAAATTGAAGAAATAATTTTTATGATAATGAATAAAAATATTGAATTTAAAAAGTTTAATTTACTTATGAATTTTGGGTGGGAATTTTATTATATGATTGAAAAAATTTTAGGTGAAATTGTTTCCAACAAGTTATATCCCTCGTCCCAAGGGGTGAAATCCACTAATCCTACCGATGAAAGGTCATTTGACCATGCACACCCAAAAAGAGAGCCTACACTAGTGGATGGAGGAGGAAAAGTTCACGCATAGTGAAAAAAGGACTGTGGGGTAAATCTTGTTGGGCCCATGCAGTTAGAGTGGGCCAATGATAATGTCGGTTCTATGATTGTATGTGATATTCTATCCTCATAATAGGGTTCTATGTTGAGGGAGATATATTATAATATATGTGGAAGTATTTATCCAAACTCAACTCTAATGTGGAACAAGGATTATGCGGTTATTATTCCCTAATTAAAAAATTTATGTTGTTACACCTCAACTCTACATCCCCAAACTATTAAATTTTTCCAATTCCACTTCCACTACTTGAAATCACTGAACCACCACCTATACTCATTAGTAAATTCTATGTCAACCACTTTAAGAGCTTGAGTTTGAGTAAAGAACAAATGTTGAGGATAATGATCACTATGGATCACATATAGAGCCGGGATGACCACCATGAAAATGAATAAAATATATAAAAGACCCAATGATAATAGGAGATTGATAAAAACATTATAATGGTTGGATGACATTGATTAAGGGAAGATAGGATAGATAATTATTCAAAACTATTTCCAACAATGTTACACTGTAAGAATCACTTTCATAAGGGTAAATTATAAAGAACCTTAATTAACAACACTTTCATAAGGGTAAATAATTAATACCCTTATGAAATGATAATCATGTGAGGGTAAAGATAGATTGTTACATAGGGTATTCAGCTACACCATGGAGAATCCAAAATGGCATTGAAAAAGAAATAAGGGTGAAGAGAGTCAGAATCTTGGTCTACCATCTACACCATATCCGTAGAGAGTAAAAATACATGAGATAAATGTTGTTCCATATTGTTTTCTATACACTATAGAGTATTTCAATTTAAGAATAATTAATAAATGAGAACGCTGAAAAATAAGATAATACTCCTTGGAGAATTTTTCTACATCATTGAGATGTTCAATATGGTATTAATGTGGTTTTGAGGAAGAGAATGGTGAATTTATGTGGGTGTAATGTTGCATTGAATCCATGCAAGGAAGGAATCAGTTGTGCCAAAATTTTTTGTAGGGGTGTCCGTAGGTCGGGTCGGGTCGGGTTTGGGTAGTTTTTGGACTCAACCCAACCACAATAGAATAGGCCAGGTCGGGTCAGTTTACATGCATTTTTCACTTCAGACCTAACCCGACCAAATCGAATTCACATAAATTTGGGTTGATCAGGTTGATCTTTTATGTAAAAAAATGTCTTCCCATATTAATATGCTATAACACTCCACTTCCTGCATAGTCTTATGGTGATGTCTCCTTCACAGTCTCCCTCCCAATCATCATACGATTATGTATGATCCTTTTTTTCTTGCTTAATCTCCCTTGGAGAACAGTGAGCTTCCTCAGTAGCAACAGGTTACTACTATCATATCGATTTGGGGGATGCGATCATGCAATGCTATTTAGTCCTCCATGAAAAAAACACAATGAAAGTGCTTATATTCATTATCCATGATGGTTAAGATGAAATCATCTAGGAAGAGGTGCACATCCACAAAAATGGATGGGGGTTAAGTTTATAAGTTATAGCATGGCTGGTCTCCTCTTATAAGGTGGTGCCACGACACATGATTTTCTCCTATAGGGTGGCCGAGGTATATTTTAAGCTTCAATTTGGTATTTTATATGACATCATGGGGAAAAATTTCTTCATTTTCATGCATCTGCATTTATTCTTCTCACCACACCAAGAGGGCCTCTGTATGTAATTGACCAGAAAAGGTAGCAATCAATTGCATGATCGATAGTGGGATGCCCATTATATCTTCTATAGGTATTATATAGTGAATCTAGATCTTGGGCCATGGTGGTTAAGGATGGAAGTGGAGACGATGATGGTCCTAGGTTCACAATGGTCGTCGTAGTGGATATGAAGGCGAATTCAACGATGGAGTGAGCAGTCCCTGGTGGATATAGGGGGGTCGAAGTGGAGACTATAAGGGAGGAGGCGACAAGCGGGCCCACCTGAGAGAGGCTCTTGGTTAGTGTTGGGATGGTTGGGTCAGGTAAAAGTTTCCCCAACATGTGGCCCGACCCAACCCACCATGGGCCAACCCAGAATCAACCGACCTGTGCATATGAAATCTTCTACTCGGCCACACTGAACCTAACCCGGTTGGGTCAGGATAGGTCAAGTTCGAAAAATCCTTGATAATTGATCCATGCTATATAGTTAATCCATTAATATATTCTCAAGTTCCCGATATCCTTAGGATTCCTATGAGATACACCCTAACTATCATGAAAATATTGAGTTAAAAATAAGGGGGGATCATTCTCAATCAAGGATGTCAGAGCACTCTAAAAAATTGAAAGGATAATTTATTGAGAGAATTTTAGGATAAAATAACATATATCAAATTAATAAAGATAGATATGAGATATATCTGTCTAATAAAGAAATTTTGGAATGAATATAATAGAGATTGAAAAAGGGATTATTTTTCTTATAAATTAAAGGGGCGTGTTGTCATACATAAGATACTGAAAGAGAGAATGAATTGAAGGCTCAGGAAGAGGATCAACTTTTTTCTGATCTAGTTATTATTCTTCCTCTACTTTTCTATTTTTATTTTAATATTCCTTATACCCATCTTACATCTAATTTTTCTTCATTAATATAAGGGTAGAAACCTTTATTTATTGTTGGAAGGTAAGGTTACCCAATTTGATACTTGAGTCAATGATCCTTAATTGAATTCACCGATCTATTTTAATTATCAAGTATTATCAATATTTGATTTCATAATTTAATTTAAAGGAAATTTCATTTGTTATTAATACTAGATTTTATCTATTCCCCAAATTAAGGAATTTTTCTCTCTCTCTAATTGGTTTTAGATCAGATCGATTGATTTGTATAGGAATAATAAGTGAGTGTTTAGTTCTTAATAAACACATAAGGAAGAGGTAGTGGTATATCAAAATTTATTAAGAATAATAATACCTTATTGGGTATTTCCATTGTAAATCAAGGGATATTAGTTAAGGATTTCACATATAAGATGGAGAGTAGTATAATGATATGAAAATTCATAGTACAATTCCCACCATCATCAAAGAGAATAATGGGTGAAAATGTGAAAATATTGTGAGACCATTCATTAAATCAAAGAAAAAATATAAGAGATTGATTTTAGAAAGACTATGTTGGAATTAAAAAATATTAAGAAATACTTGAATATGATCTCTTAACTCTTATCATGATTTTTAAATTCCATGATTCTTCCCATGATTTTCCTCATAAAATTAATCTACTTTTTTATTTTGTAGAAATAAAAACTATATAGAGTTCTACCCCTTATAGATGTCTTATATTACCACAAAAAATAAATCCCTAGGTGAAACAAATTTTGTTTTTCCACACCCTGTGAAAGGTGTGCATCGAAACCTGGTGCGGTTATTGAGGAGTGTCCACCAATATAATTTAAAACTAGCATGACTGGAACCTAAAATTAAGAAATAATTCCTTTTGATCCTGATATAGAAATAATTTTTTTTACTAGACTTTATAATGTTATCATCTATTAAGAAATTATTCATGGAGACTCGATTGAAACTTCTATCATTCACTCAGAGCCACCAAATACATCGTTAAACCCAAAACAAACATCAGGGGTCCCTTATAACCCCCAATTTTCGAATCAACAAAACCATTTATCCATGAATTAATAGAAAACTTAATTTCAATTACATTTTAACATAATTGCAGTTCTACCTAAATTTCATGGCCTTGAAGGTGAAGATCCAAACCATTATAATCTATAATTCAGCTTCTTATTTTCAAGATTTAAGAGAATATAAGTATATCATGATCAATTAATGTGTCGGTAATTCCAATTTTTAGTTTAGGGGGTTATAAATAATGTTTATATAGCCTATATCAATGAAATGTTTAGGATTCGGAAGACCTCCAATGTTCATTTCAAAAAATATTATCCCTAGGATCCCAAATCAAAATGATAAATAATGGGTTCTATTCCATTCAAAAATCATTTGAAAAAACACTCTAGGAGTATTGGGAACAATTCAAGGACCTTGTTTCAAGCTCTAATCTTCATTTTTTACAATATAATCTCCTTCTAGTATTCTTCTACCAAGTATTACTAGATAATGTGAGGATTGTGTTTGATGATTCATCTAGGGGATCATTGATTGACTAGTCACCAATAAAATATATGAGACAAACCTAAAAGATAACATAAAATTCAAGACAATTAAGAACAAGGGGTATGATAAAAAATGATTTTATGTGGTAAGGACTACTGGTTCATCCTCTTTACTTATAATCAATTTTGAAAAAATATCATGTTTAATGAGAAATATGGATTTAGGAATATTTTGTTAGCAAAAGCACCCACCTCAGGTATGTGGTTTGGGTTCATAACCACTCCACATTACTAACCAACATGAAGATATAAAATGGGTAGAGAGTTGTGAAGTAACGTTCCAACTAATATAACTATAATAAAATCATCCATTTAAAGAAACCCCACATGAACAATAACGGTTTAGAACCCCAGAAATTCAATAATGAAATTTTAGTACAACCCCGTAAATTAATCATCCCCCATACTAAAAACAGTTCCAAAACCTTCCACCATTAAAAAACCTTACAATCATCCATACTAATAAAGAACATACTAGTAACTCCCCTTTCAAATGAAGCCTCATTAATAGCACCAATAAGGAGATGAGATTGAATAGATAAAAATATTTCTAAAAGAATTTTCAATTCCGTTTTAAATTCAGATGGATATATTATCTATAAACCAATAAAAATCATTTTTAAGAAAATCCAAAATATTATAGTGAGTGAAAGAATTGTAATCACATTGAATTTAAGGATATTTAGCCACCTGAACTCACGGAAAAGAAATTTGAAGCATAAGAAATCAAGGAAGAAAATTTTGGCTCGATTTTTGACACAAAACTCATATATGAAAAAGAAATTAAAGATATGGATTTTAAAGGAAAGAACTAAAAACTATTTCAAAGGAAAAAAGGAAGAGGAAGTATACTTCAGTTCCCTTTACTAATAGGTATATTGAGTAAATGAATCTCAAATAAGAAAAAAATTCCACTGGATATTCAAGAAACCATTCAAAAAAAAGAAATCAGTAACCCTCTCTGAGATTAAATCCAAAAAAATTATGTTATTCTAAATTTATAAAGTTAATTTTATAAAAAAAGAAAGAGACTTTATGGGAATAAAATAATCAACCTAGGATTGTTTGTCTCAGCTTCGATCACTCTAGCTCTACCTAAAAAGTGTCAAGATCCTGAGAAATTTTATGTACCCTGCACTATAAATTCATTAAGTTTTTATGATAATTTATGTTATCCTTGTTTGTCTATAAATTTCATGTCTCACAATATTTTTTCATCAATGAAAATAGTAAATTGGATTCCCAAAGGAGTGGTGGTCCAATTGGATAACAGGTATATTGTTTTCTTATAGGGGTATTTGAAGATGTGCTGGTATGAGTGAAAGGACATATTTTTTCAACTGACTTCTATATTCTTAACAGGGAGAAAGAAAATATACTATTCCATAAACTAATCAATTTGGGAATACTATTCCATATTATTGGAAATTTAGTCTTAATATGCCTGAAATAACCCTTTCCATGGATTATAGAAACAACATGGTGTAGTTCAACATTTTAAATCTATAAATCACCCTTCATGTAAGAATTAACTCTTTGAAATTTCCTATTAATAAGTTATTAACCCTATAGAATATGATGGAATTATGAGTGAAATATTTTTCCATGGATGAAAATATTTACATTTAAAATACCAAGAAATGGATGAATGGCCTAAAATCTATAAGTTATGATTTTAGGTTGAGAGAAGATATGACATCTAATTTCCTTGATACTTTATTAAAACATGTTATAATTGATAAGGAACATAAAAATGTGGTTAATAATAATGAAGTTATAAAAAATAAATAGGTATCTAATGTTAATGATTTTCTGAACCACAATATTAAAGAATTTGAACATGAAAATCATATCACAAACCACAAAAAGGAACTGAATGTAAAGGCCGAAAAACTAACTGAGAAATTTTTTATATGTCTCATCATAAAATATGAATTAAAAAAGGAACCATAATACTTATCTAAAGATACAATGGTAAGAGAAGAATCATATCTTACTAAATCAAATAAAATTTCACATAATCAGAGTAAATATACACTTAATTTACTTCAAAATAGTTCTTTTTTTATATAGTAGTGAATATTTAAAAACCAAAAATGTAAATATCTAGGCCAAAATAATTGATGTGTAGTATTATACATCAAAGGAAGGGAATAATTTTCCACGTAAGACACACCCCCTTATGAAAACTGTGGTTTTTATTAAAAATGTACATCAATAACACAAATCTAGATAGATCTCGAACTAATACTAGAGAGAAATGTTTTTATAGGTTTTGATGGTTTTCTGGTAAGCATGTAAATAATTTCTATACATAATGGATTAACTTATCTCAACCAGGAAGGAGGAATGAAACAATAGGGGATTTTGTGAGAAAATGAGGGAATAATATCAAATAAAATAACCTATAACCATATCTACATCATATTTACATATACAAAAAAATCAGAATAGGGTTATAATGCTGATGTATTTAAGAAAAAATTGGAATTAAAGGTTCCCAATACTATGAAATGGTGTTTCAAAAGAAACCAAGTGGTAATTTATGAATCCTACGAGAAAATGAATTCCTCTAAGGAATACAGGCCATGTAATACTTACACTTATGGGCCTTTTAAGGGTTCCACCTCACCCCTTGAAAGGTGGATTATCAAAAATAAATAAAAAATGAAGGCCTTAGGGCCATTGAATTGGATGTATAGTTGTTTTTCAAAATTAATTTAAATTTGTCAAACAACTAGAAAAACCTATAAAGTAAGTAAATATAAAGAAAAGAAAGTGAATTTTGTAGAAGAAGACCCATTCACTATCAATGGAAAATGTCTAAAAAGTTACCAAGGAAACATACCTCAAAAAATGATGAAAGAGATCACAATGCTCCAATTTATCTATTGAAAATTGATATGAGGTTAGTTCGGGCTAATGATGTAAGGAAATATTGATATCTAGAGGAAATAGAGTTTTTAATTATTTACTAGGATTTTATATTTTAGGATGTGTCAATCCTTACCTTTTCCTCTTTTAACTTCAATTAAATGTTTCTTAAACTTTTATGAGATGTTTTTTTGTTGGACCATATTGGAAGGAATTCACCGATATGTTCAGCAACTTCAGAAATAGAAGGAGAGGACATAAATGGATTTATTAGAAAATGGGATGTCATTCATAAAATCATTATATTGTACATATCCAATTTATTCTAAATTAACATTGTGATTAAAAATAGAATTTTTATGCTGAAACATGTACTTTCTATATTTCGTTACTTATCTAAGAGATATGAGTTTCAGAATAATCTTATGATGTCATGTTTTACTTTTCAATGATAATGATATATAATGAGTAAGATGGGGAATTCAATTATTATAGTAAATATTAGATATTAATTTAATGAATCATAATTTGGGGGTATTTTTTATTCAATTAAGTTAATTTATCTATAATTTTTCATAATTTGAATTTATAAAAAACATGGGAATTGATTTTTTATTATTATTTCATGACATGAGATACTTTCTAAATTAATATGTGCCATTATTTAGGGGATTTCATGAAAAAAATTCAAATTCTATCTTTAGAATTTTTCATGAGTGATCATGGGACCTAAAACCTACAGGAACATTCACTAGAACATGTCAATTTTTTGATTTATTTAAATCATACTTAATATGATCGAGGTATATTAATGGATTAAATCCATATCCTTGATAATGTTTTTCAATAATCCTTCTTTGGCATGTAGAAAGCATGAAATACCCTGTTATGAATGATCTGAATTACAATCCATTTATATCCATTCCTACACAACTTTATTTATATTATATTATATTTTAAGGTGTATGCCTGGGGAGAGGGAATACATGGATAGAGGGATGCACTATATTGTCAAAAATAAGCATGTGTGTTATTTTTTGTATTTGGAAAAGGATCATGGATCATTCATCGAACACTTATCCTTTTCAATTCATAATAGATGTGGAAAAAATAAAACCAATATTGATTTTTATTTGGGAGAATAAAAATTCACCATTAATATACTAATGATATTTTCTATATGTTATTTCGTGGTGGATATGGTATTATTAAAAATATTGAAAATCACAAAAAATTAAAAAATGTAATTTTTTTTAAAAATAGAAATAAAATTATAAAAAGTAAAAGGAAATTAAATAAAGTGAATATATTTCATTATATATGCATTGATCATAATCAAATGTTGAGTTCTGGGAAGTAGGAGTTGTCACTTTGAAAGGGATATTTTCATTGAGATCATAAATTCAATATAATGAAATATTATTTAAAGTTAACCTTTTTTTAATCTTAATATTTTTTTTACATTAATCCCTACCAAACTTAGCCCTTTGGGTCTTTAAAACCCTAATTTTAAAGTCCTCTTTATTTCATATGATTTTTTCATTATAAATACTATAATATAGATCACTTATAAACCTATGTAAAATGAAAATGTAATCATGGTATGAGAATAAATATAATTGAATTTTTTTTTCATGATTTGTTAGGAGAAATAATTTTTCATAATGAAAATCACAACATGGTGTTATTAATAATAATGAATTATGAAACTTGAATTAAATAATGGAAAAGTTCCACCAGTTTCCAAAAGAAAAGAGTAAAATTAATAGGTTAATTGTTTCTATGAAAAATGAGGTGTTGAATTGATGTTTAATGTGGAAATGAACTTTAGTTTAACATTTATAATCATTTTGTATTAATTATCATATATTTAAGTATATATTGAATTTGAGGCTTTGGGTATTTATTATTGCGATTCAATGCCTGAGTAAAATCATAATTCATGTGTCGGGGGGGTATTTGATAAACTCATTTTTTCATGATATTTTTTTATAATTTTGACAATAGTATTCATTTTTTTTATGAAATTTTCACATATAATAAATTATTTTTGTTATAATATGTAAAATTGAAAAATTAATTTATAAGAAAATAAATATAAATTTTGAATTTGGTGGTTTGGTTTTACTTATGAATTTATAATGGAAATTTTACTAAGTGTTTGACACTTTTTTATATAAAACATTGGCCAAAAAAAATTATCCCTAAAACTAGAAAATACATGACTATAAAAGAATCAATGAATGTCTAGCTAGCCATGCATACTGAAGAGGAGAGCCTTTAAAGATGGGGGGCGGAAGAACAAGGTACGCACAATGCATGTAAAGGGGTGGGGAAAAAGTATTCTTGGACCTTGTGTGTTGGTATGAATCAATGATAATGTTAGGTATGAAAGTGTATAGGGGAACCCATCCCTGCAATAGGATTTTAAGTAGATAGAGACATCAGATGTCTTATATGGAAGTTATCAACTGAATTCAAATTCGAAGTAGGATGAGTTTTATGTGGGTATTTTTCTAATATAAAAAAGAAAATATGTTTCACCTCAAATATGAATACCTCACTCGGACATTTCCCCGTGCCACCAATGACACTTCTACCCATTGACATCACAAGAGCTTCTCCTGTACTCACTAGAGAGCTCCATGGCCCCCATTTTAAAAGCATGATATTGAGTGAAGAACTAATTCTGAGGCCTGATATCACTATAGATCACATCTAGAGCCTGGGATGTCCACCACGAAGCCAAAAATAATATTTAACATCCCGTCATGATAATAAAAGATTGGACTAGCTACTTTAATGTTTGGATGAAATTGATGAAGGGAAAATATGAAAAATAATTTCACTATGTCCTTTCCATCATCATTTCACCATAAGAGCCACTTGTAAAAGGGTAAATTATGAAGAACCTTATTTAGTTCCACTTGTATAATGGTAAAAAAACTATACCCTTATACAATGCAATTCAAATATGAGTAAAGAGAGTATGTTTCAAAATATATTTGGTTATGACATGGGGATGAGAAAAATGGTGGTGAGAAAGAAATATGTGATAATATATCAACTGTCTTAAACTACTAGTTAAGACACAAACATGTTGAGGAAAAACATAATAGTTAATGTCTATGTTGTAGTGTTTATACAACACTATGTAGGTTCTTAATTTGGAATTAATTATTAAATTAGAAAGTTGGAAAATATGAATCTATTTGATGGATAGTTTGGCTATTTTTTGGAGGTTCTAAATATGGAGATGATAAGGTTTTGATGAAGAGTAGGAGTAGTGCTATGGATGCTACACTACACTGTAGCTTTATAGGGAATGAAGTGGTTATTCCATAGTTATTCTTTCCATGCCTTGGTGTTCATGCCAAAAGTGAATTTAAATTTATTAATATACTTGGGGTTCCTTAGAGATACAACCCATGTATTGGGAAAAATTAATGAAAAAATGCAATGGTATAATTTTCATTCAAAGAGTTAAAATCAATCCTAAAAAAATAAAAGAATAAACCAATGACCACATTTTATGATAAATATATAGATATGTATTTTATAAAGAGGTATGATAGATATCCTTATTAAAAATGAATCACATCACTAAATGAATGTGGTAATCCTCTTGTGCTCATGAGCGATGATATTGTTTCAAAATGGATCGGAAGGTAATAGGTTAGGTAATATTTTTTAATAAAAAATAGTAATTATTTCATAAATATACAATATAAATATTAAATCAATCATAATAAACAATAATGAAATATAGTGATGGAATATTAATCATATCATTATATATAGGCAGTAGTCCACACATACACACAATCGACACCATCATTCCAAACTTGATGAAAATAAGATATTTAGTGGTTATTACATAATCATAATAATATACAATTATACTGGATATCATTATGTTATTATATTTCAATGTTTATGATAGAATTTGTTAAGGTTAGAAAATAATTAAATTGACCAAGATTTGTTAGAAAATTACCTCCATTTTGAGAAACCTCTTCTAGATCTCTTCTTAAAGGCCATAGAGATTGTCTTTTGAAGATAGAAAAAACACTATAACTTTTATATGTATGTTTATAAGATATTTTATTAGTTTTTTATTGAGATACGTGGCCCAATTTGATGTTAATAATATAGGATAGGTGGTGAAACACAAGGAATTACATAAACTATTTAAATCTAATAACCTATTTCATTTAAAAGTGGCACAATGAAGGTAAAATTGTTAATCAAATATAGGATATGATTTTAAAAAAATCAAAAAATAACCATTAAATAAAATTATATTCAATGTTAAAACATATATTTTTGTTTTACGCCTTCATTAACAAATTTTAACCCTAGTAATGGTAACAACATTTTTAATACTAAAGGGATATAAATTTACTACTATTGTAAAATTTGGAATAAAAATGGAAACATGAATAAATTATAGGCCTTATCTCGTCCCCCTTGTCCTATTTAATTTTTTTATTTTTTTTAAAATAATTTAATAATATATTATTTAACATAAAATGAGATTAAAGTCATTTTAAAATGTATACATATATTTTGACATTACAAGAAATCAATACAGGCATCAAAATAAAATATATACTATTTAAAAATAATCCATACATTATTATTGACTACAAAATTCATGTGACACCATAATTAAACCAAAAACATTACTATATCAAGATGATAATTAATTTTAATAATAAAATCAGTATGGTTATTAACTGAGTGTTTTACTGGCCATATTTAATGATTGTTTTTAAAAGTATAATTAATATATCAAGATGATAATTATTTACGGATTATTATTATATATATTATGTAATAATTACTTTTTTACCAAAAAAACATGTTGATGTCTTTTTGAAACTATGAATCGTATATAATCAAAACACACGATGTGGACTTATTTAATTAGGTAATTAAATATTTCATTAATATAAATAAAATAAATAGTTTATTGGATAATGTATTAATCCTAGAAAAATATATTAATAAATATAAGAAATTTTTTTACATTTTATTATGATGATGTTAAATGACATACATAGAAAGTATATACTCAATGGAAGGGATTTCATCGCAATTAACTTTTACTGAGGCATGATTTAATATGAAATACCTAGTTTATTTTATATAGATTATATAATACCATCTTTCATGTTTTATCATGAATCATTAATACTTTATGTTATTCTTTTTTTCAATTCAAAATATATTATCTGAGGGGATTTCACTTAAAAGTTACCAAGTGGTATAATATTTTTTCTCCAATTACATTAATTGTGGAAAGTTTTAATCTAATACACTCTAATTATTCTATATAGTGTATGAAATGATACATTTACATGTTATATTATGAATCATTCATAATTCGTGGATTTTTAAATAACAATTCATGTTAATTCATGCAATGGGTTTTGATTTGTAAGTTACCAAAGCGGTAACTGGCATCTTTACTGAATTTTATTTAATTATGTTATATAACTAGTTTGTTTATAATATTATTCCCAGATTAAGCACAAAAATACCTTTTATTTATTTATGTTGAATTTATAAATTTTTATGTATTGCTTTACATTTTTAACACATAATCACTCTATTGATTAATTGTCAGTTAAATAATATTATCTTGGTAAGGGTTATTCATCTCATTTTTTCTTTGGGATATACATGTATGTTATGAAACTATATTATTTAATAATGTGTATATAATACCTATTTTATATGTTATACCCTGAATTACATTATATTCATTATATTAAAATTTTTATTTGAATTTATTCTTACTTATAGCTTACATTTTAAAAGTTACCAACGTGGTAAGGGGATTATGTTTCAATATAATTTTAATAGAGATTGTTTATGGTTGAATTTACATTGAGAAAATTATATGATATTTATTTGGAAAAAATATAATTTTTCTTTTATTTTGAATATTTATGTATTTTTGATGTTTTTGTATCATTTTCATCTCTTTAGTACTCAAAATGCATCAGAATATGTTTTCAATAAAATAGGACCATATTTTATCCTCTTTTAATTGAAAAATATATTTCTTCCACTTCATTTTTTCTAAATAAAATCTAGAATATTTATTAATATTTTTAAATGATTACTAAAAATTATTTCTAACAATGTTTCACTTTAAAATAGGATTTAAAATTAATCTTTGTTTTATTTTCTGAACAACGTAATTTTTTCAGAAGGTGTGAAAAAAATATTTATTTTATCTACAACTACGTGACCATATTTTCCCACTATCACGACCACTATTTTATTTGAACCATAATTTAAATATATCCATGGTTATTTTCAAGGATTTTTTTTATAATATTCTATAAAATTTTGATTTTTAAAAGTAATTTTCAAAGTTGAATGGGTAATTTCCTCAAGAATGTGTTTAATGATATTTTTAATACATTTATATCCATTAATGTTAAAAACTTTGATTTTAATTTTGAACCATTGGGGTTATATTTTAATAATTCCATAATTATTATTTCTTTTTATGGATTATTATTGTTTCAAATAATTTATTGAACTCCTTTCTATTCCATGAGTAAGTCAAGATATGAAATAACAATGGTTATTTTTATATGGAAAAATGTATGCATTCATGTGTTCTGTTTGTGTTATGGTATATAAGAATTATTTCTGATTATGGTCAATCCTAATATAGCTCATGATTATGGGTGAGCAGATATATAACACTAATTAATTGTATATGGGGATAGAGTTAACCTATTATTGGTTTCTCCTAATATGTTATTGCAATTACTGGGTAGATTATTCAATTCATAAGATTAATTATAAGAGTGGTATAAAAACGATATTCAATGTTACCAACTTATTTTCTCTATTCCTGCATCAAGTTATAATGTATCATTTTTTAAAGGATTATTTTCACATAGCTCAGGTTTTTTAAAATATTGGAATATTTTCTTATGATAAATATTTATTCTATGTGTCATATTTTATGATATTTGTTTTTATGGTTATGAATAATCTTATGTTATTAAAATTAACTTTGAATATGTCATCATAAACTTATTCTAATCTTATGATCCCGGATGAAATACAATTGTTAATTCTTATGTTTACCCTTACTAAGTGTTTGTGATGATCATTATTATGATTCATTTTACCTATATTTTGAAGAGTGGTTTTATATATGTTCTTTATAATAATGGTAATGTATTTGAATTACTTTTATGGAAATGGTGTATATTTTTATTAACCAATTGATTATATATCCATGATATTGTGTAATATTTTGTCCTACTTCAATAAAAATATAAACATAAAATGTATTTGGTTATGTATATGATCCAATATTTTTATTCAATGTTGTTATTTTTTCATTGTTGAAATTAGGTTATGTTTATCAGTATCAAATACAACACTATAAGAATTATGTATTTAGCACTAGATCTAATAGTGCGAGTTTGAGGCTGTTATAGTCAGAATCAAAGGAAAGGTTTAGATAACATTGGAGATTTGATGTTTTCATGTGATTTTAACTTAAGAGTTATGGATACCTTCATGGGTTTATAAGATTAAGGTTGATAATATGTGTAAAGGAATTTATGCCCCTTCTAATGTTTAATTTCATGGGATTTTAAAGTGATTAGTGATATATTTTTGAGAAGTTTTATTCTGTTGAGGTTTATAAGACCCTTAGGTATAATGTGAAGAATTATTTCAATACAACATTATTACATTCTTTGGGACAAAAATTGAAAGGTTTGGTATAACCTTTGAGGATAAAAAATCACTTAATTTAGATGTTATTGAGATTATTTTTGATACATTATTCTTTATTTATGGAATAACCTAAGCATAACCTTTGGTGTTCTTATTGAAATTTTGAAATAAGATTTATTATTTCTTCCAATGAAGGTTTATAAATTTCATATATTATCATAACATAGTCAAACAATTTATTTTTAAGTTAATATATAATGATATTATGAATATAATGTTATTCGTTTTTGGATTATGTGATCTATTAGAAGTGGATTTTAGTGATTTAAACATTGAAAATTGACCATTAATGCGCATATATGGAGAAAAATATGATATTGTGGTGGAAATTTATTAATGGATGATGTAAGTTTATTTCACTATTTTATTAATCTTAATTGTCAATTTATTCATCAAATCAAGTAAATGGATCTTAAAAAAAGTATCTTATTATCTTCATTTATAATGAATAGATGGTCTTTTTCATGCCTCTTTGATTTATGGTTTTTTGGTATCTAACTTTCTCAGGATTGTTTAAATTCTGGGGATAAATGTTATCTATCAATCTTCATAATTATTTGGATATTAAAATTTTATTCCAATTATATATCTTAACTTACCACTAATGTTCCCTTATTTGGAAACCTAGTTAAGTGTTATTCTAGATAACCTTCATATTTTCCATTTTTGTATTTTCAAAAAGAAGTTTAATTATATATTGGTACGATTTGGGTTATCAAAAATGTTATTAATAAATATTAAAAAGTTTTTACATTCAAGTCAATAGGTTTTATCTTCCACTTAGTGGAACTGATTTTGAAAATGTTTTGAATCATTTTTATTAGGAATGAGATATAATTATCGGCATTCAATTTCTAAAATGGGGATGAATGTAACAACCCAGGTAATGTTCATATAAATAATTTTATTATATTATTAATATACATTTATTTTATTTTATAGTTGTATTAATTATAAGAATACTATGTAATTTTTCATTCAAAAGTAACAGGCTTCATTTCTAACCAAATAGGGATTTCTTGAATTATATAGTTTTATTTAAAATATATTTTTCAAGATTATATAATTTTAATTGTAAAAAAATAAATAAATATATTTAATTCTAAATAGTGAAATTAATATAGGATAAATAATTTAAAATTTCATGACAATTTTTAATTTTCAATGAATAGTGAAAATATTATTTTTTATTGAAAAGTATATTTTCATTTCAAGAATTTAAAAATTCACATTATATTTGGGATGTGATATAAAATATAATTAGTTATTTGTTATAAAAAATAATAAAATAAATTTTATTTGAACAAAAATTATACATAATTTTTTTATTATATAATTTATACCTAAAAATAATTTTTCCAGAAAACCCATTTTTCCTCATGTTTTACGAATTTAATTTTTAATTAAAAGCATCAAATTATATTAATTATATTTGATAAAATATATTATATATTTTGAATAAGTATAATAAATATTAGTTATAATTTTAACATAATTTTTCATCATAATGAACTATAAAACTCTAAAAAATATGTTTCCACGGTTAATATTAAAATAGATTTACGAAGACTCAAACTCAAGTAATAAGAGTTAAAATGAAATAAAAACTTGTATAAAACCCATTGGATGGTCCTATGTTGTCTCTATATAATTTCATACTCATAAAACACCATTTTTTATGGAATTATCTTGTTAATTTCATTGATATATTTTAATTTTTGTTAAAATTACAAGTTTTTCTTCTCCCCCCATTTATAAAATGACACCCCCTCTTTCATCCTCAACACACATGAATCTCCTTTTGGTTCAGCCAATACCTATGAAAATATCTTTATAACATTTATAGCCACATCCTAGAGTCTGTATATTGATTTAATATACAATCATGTATGGATATATATATAAACCTATGAGATTATATGAAGAATCGGTATAGTACTTAACTGAGCATTTATATTTTAGTTCTTCTTCTACTTCATTAAAATATTCATCAATAAGGATAAATTAATAAAATCATTATCTTTATATATAATAATTTTATTATGTTAATAAAAAAATAAATATCTATAACATGATGAGATTGTATAATTTATTTCTCCATAAATAAATTTCCGTTCTTAGATAGAATGTGTTACATACAACACTGAGTTTAAGCAAACTGTGATATACTAAAAAAATATTTAAACATGAATGTTAAAACAAAACTATTAAAATTTGAAGTATGAATTGAAATAAAAAAATTCAAAATTATTTATAAATATTTTATATAAATAAAATATATTGGTAAGTAAGTACTCGATTTTTAGTATAGTCTTTACATGCTTCAAAAAAATTCACCAAAATGATTTTTTTATGGGAAAATAATTTAATTAATTTCTTACATCTTATTAATTATATTTTATTGAATTAAATTTATTTTTAAAATAATCCAATAAAAATTAATTTATGGGTTGAATTTTTATAATTCTTGAAATATATTATTTTTTCAGTGAATATTGAATAACAATGTTTTTTGTAAAAATGTCATTTATTTTCACTAAAAAAGCCCTATAATATTTTTATCATGATCATTTATTAATATAAAAACCCTTTATTTGAAAATAATATAATTAAATATATATGAATAAACATTATACATGATCATGGTATAAAAATACCTTTATAGTTCAAAAGAATATTTTTGAAAAACTATTTTGGATCATACTTTATGGGTTATATATAAAATGAATTTATACCACTTATAGAGATTGAATTTGTAAATTTGTTTCCATATTTAGAATCAAAATAATTAATATTATTTAATAGATTCAAATTATTTTTTTCCATAATAAATAGTGAAAATAGTAAAAATTATTCACCATGGTAAAAGGGTGAATCGGGTTCACCTTGGTTAAAACTATGTGATTAGAACAACATTATTAAAATTAATTATTACTAGATGTATTTATTTAAAATATTATCACCCTATGATCCTTTTTTTCTATTGGATAATTTACCATGAAAGTGACCTATATAATATTTTGAAAAATGAAGAAAAAAAGTCTAATTTCTTACTTTTAAATATATCATATATGTTCACAAATGGACAAAAGAATGTTTTGAAGAAATATTAATTATTAATTTGATAAAAATAAAATTATTATCATGATGAAAATTTATTTATGATTTTTAGTGATTATATACAAACCTTAAATACTTACGTAACGCCGATTCAATATTTTATTAATTAATAGAAAAGTAAAATAAGTGGGTTTGAAAACATTAAAAGTTATATAATTTGAGGGATTTATAGTGTTCCATAATTTTTATTGATGAATATCTAATATTTTTGTTGTTTTACAGGTATATATTTGAAATCCCCCTTTGTTATGATGTATTTAAAGTCATACAAAATGAATAGTGTCCAAAATGACATTAATGATATTTTATAATAAATAATATTTTATTAATGATTTAAAATTACTAAAAACCTATCATTATCCATTTGATTGGTATATATTTATCAATATTATCTATGGTCCATTTATGTCCAAATTTTATTTTATAATAATTATCTTGACTCCTAGAGAGTAAAAATATTGTTATTGCGGTAATTGTTAAAAACGTTTAACATGTTTTTAACAAAGGGATAATGATTAAAACCAAAAATTAACTTGTCCAAATTTTATGGGATTATATTTCTTTCAAAATATCCTCATACTATATTATAATTATATCATTTTTTATCCATTTATACATAAAAATTATTTTATATTAATTTAACATTTAAAAAAATCCAAAACTCTCCTTCCCTAAATTATAAAAGGGAACCTCTTATCATATTTTATTCACAAATAAAAGGTATTTTTGGTTTGGTAGATACTGTACAAATGTAATATACCAAATCAGGTCATCCAATCTTGCCACCAAAGTCATGCCATTATGGGGTGAGGAAAAACAATCATACCAAATTATGTTTTGAATATAAGAAAAACAAGACATTCATTTAGAGTATAATGCAGAAACAATGGGATATAAAACTATGAGAAATGGTTAAACCAATATGTATAGATTAACGATTCTCCATGTTACCATCTTCCACCTCCACAAATCATCCCAAACTAAAATAGTGACATAAAGAGAATACACCATGTTGGAAAATAATATTTCCTATACCTATATCCTGAAAAACAATGTCTAATTCCACCCAAATGAAAAAGTAGGGTGTGAGAAATAGGTCCCTGTAGTAAACCACTGGGGAATCCATACCAGTTATAATAATAATAATTCATAAGATTTAGATTTAACACAAAATTATTTTACAAGAATTTTTATAAATAAAACAATTTGAAAACATTTCTAAAATATTCCTAGGGTTTTCTAAAAATTATGTGTCATATTTTCTAAAGTTAGACACATGACAGTCATAAGGAAAAGTAGGAAAACAAATCAAGATATAAATCTACAAGTGACCCAACATCCATGAAGTAATCCATTATGAAATAAAAAACTAGATACAACAATCCATAATCCATTCAGGCTCTAGCCAATGGTACAATATGTAGTAGATATTCACGATCCCAAAATGTATAAGGTTAGATCAAAATAATCTTGAGTCCAACCATAGTCCATTAATAAATAATATGACAAATCTTATTGGTGTCACACATACTAAGGCTACTCATGCCCCATTATCAATTCACCCAAGGTTCTCACTATGAAATATTTGTAAAATTTTATTTTAAAAGCCATGCTCACACTTTTACTAAACTATTTCAAATCCACAAAAATCTACTTCAGGGCTTGAAAATCCATTTTATCCAAATAATGAAAAATTAATTTTTAAATAAATGAACCTTTTAAAACAAGAATCCATGAGCTTTTAATTTCCAGAAATTAAATTCCATTTCAAATATTAATGAAACAATTAGAAGAATATGAAATTCAAGAAATTATAATACTTGAAAAGATCCTCTTACCTCAGTGATGTAAAACACCTAAATTCCATTGACAATGGGGATTGGAAACCATAATTTCTACCTTAAGAAGATAAGGCCTGGAAAAATAATGAAAAATAATTGATATAAGACACAATCCAATTATAAATCCCTACTAAAACCGATGTCATAACCAGAAACACAGATTAAACCGAAAGGAACACTTACCTCGAGAGACAGAATGCCTAGCCCTATCGATAAACCAATGAACGAAGAAATCTAGAGGGAAAGGAGTGATCCAAAATAATATAGGGTATTATCTATAAATGAATAGAGGGGAAAAAAGATAATCATTCCTTAAACACCTGTATGGTTCCCTAAAAGCTGAAACATGGGGAGTTACATGGTGTGTAATACTTTACACATCACACAACAATTTCATTTTATGTTAATTCAAAATTGAGTCACCTGTTTAACTAAAAACTGATTTTTCGCAATACATGATATGTAACCCTTAAAATATGTGTAAAATTCTAACATTGTGTATCCAATTCACAATTTTTCTCTTCATAGCTATTAAATGTTGCAAAATCCCATTACACGTGATGTAACTACCAATATAATAGAAAAAACTATATGTTTTTGCTAAAAAATCTCAAAAAAAAAAACAAAATTCACCATTATATGTATCCTGCCAATTTCATTCTTGGAAATACTCAGTCAATGAAAAAGGAAACCAATATAAAATATTACAACAAACTTGATTAAAATGTAACGGGGAATTACAATCTCCCCACCATAAAGATTTTTTGCCCCACAAAAGTTCACAAGATACTAGACCAAAAAAATGTATAGACCGTTGTTTATTTATTAATAACTCTAGCTTCCACATCTTGTGATTATCCTATCAGCATTGTCAAAGTAACAAGACTAGGGGGGTCATTTTACCAGATAATACCAAATCATGGAAATCCCTAATATGAATTGGATGCATAAAAAAGTTTTATTGAGTTCAAGATCTACATACTACCATATAATCAGATGGTAATGATATGGTATATACATCCTCAATAGGGAAACATGAAACAAATCATGGATATATATCAAACTAGATGAAATGTATAACTGGTAGGCCACCCTTCCTCGGCCCTTAATGATCTAATTGGTACCCAGAAACCTTGGTACCAACTAACCCTACCTACCCAAGAAATGATGTCCCAAGTGTGGTGAAACATTGAGAATAAAATTATCAGGAACCACAAAATCCAATGACCATTGGATATGGCCTGCATAAGATTTATGATTATACATTATTTTTATCAAATTCCACTAAACCAACATCACAATGTCTTTCATATCTTGAACTATACTCATCCCAACCAAGGACTACTCTCCCAACATTTCCTTGTACGAGAGAGATCGACATGGTTTCCTATAAAATGACTCAAAGGCTACCATCCCTATGAAAAATAGATAACTACAATTTTATGAAAAAAAAAATCCAAAGGGAAATTGTTGTCCTCAGTTCCACTGAAATAAAGCACACAATACCGGAGCATATTATCAATAACTTGGACAACCATATCTATTTGTCCATCCATATATGAATGATAAGTTGTGATCAACTTAAACTAAGAATCAATTTCCCCTAGAAAAACATTACATAACATTGACTTGAATATCGAGTCCCTGTTATAGAAAAATAAAAAAGGGAACCCCATGATGTTTAATAATTTCTCAAAGATATATTTCCCCAAATTTTTACACTTTTTTATTTCCATTATTAGTGAGAAATGAACTAATGTAGTGAATTTTCCGATAATCACCCAAATAAATTCATCACACTAGGATTTTTTTGTAATACAATGATGAAATCCATGTAAATTTCATCCCACATCCATATCGGAATGGGTAAAGGTTGTAGAAAACCACCATGTCTTCGGTGTTCCACCTTATCTTTTTGAAAAATTTGAAATCATGATTCAAGATTCACAACTGAATACATCATCCCTTTCCACCAATACTGATATCTCAAATTGTGGTACATCTTTGTAGTACCAGGGTTCATGGACCAACATGACCAGTTTACACTGTCTAACAAGTGATATCTTAGAGAAAAATGAACAACCAACCCACTATAAAAATATAATGCTCCATTAGGAGATGAAAAATACTCACCTTATGTCTCTCCATTCATTAAAATTTCTCTTAAATGTTTTTTCTCGATGGAACCCATATTATCAAGTCAAACTCTCTAATCAAAAGATGAGTAAACCTTTATCTACTACAAGAATACTTTTTTTCCCACCTCCTTCACTCCCTAATTCATCTCATAAAACTAAATAATTAGATATAAATATTCAATTACATGGATCATTACTCTTCAGCACAGTGTATCAGCAATCACTTTTACATTCCCAGTGGTTATATACGACATCAAAATCAAAGGTCTGAATATACTCCACCCAATGTCTCTCTAGAAAGTTCAAATCAGTATGAGTGAAAACATACTTCATCTTTTGTGATAAGAATATACTGTAAATCACTCCCAAATAAGATAGCGATGCCACATCCTGAGTGTGTGAAGAACCATTTCCAAATAAAAATCCTAGGATGTGTAGTTATCCTCCTTATGGCGTAACTATCATGATGTATAAGCAAACATCTATTTCCCATTCATCAAGACAAAACCCAAACCCATAAATAAGGAATCACAGAAAACATCGTAACTCAAAACTTGTTTTGGAAGAGTCAACAATGGTGTTGAATTCAAACTCACCTTAAAATTCTCATAATATATCTTACATTTGTCGTCCCACTAAAAATTTATAGCCTTATGAGTCCATGTTATCATCTAATTTGTAAGGTTGGAGAAGCCCCAAACAATCCATCTGTAATAACCAGCCAACCATGACATTTATTGGATCTAAAACACATTTCATAGATTTTCCCACAAAATAACTTCTTTCACCTTTTCCGGATCCACTGATACACCCCTCTTAGATATCATTTTCCCTAGAAACATGACCTCTTTGATAAAAAATGTACACTTTGAAATATTACCATATAGATTATGTTATTTAATGGTTAAAATAATGAAATCCAAATGATACAAATGTTCCTCTCATGACTTGAAGTACACCAAGATATCATCTACAAACACAACATGAAGGGATTATAAGAATTGATGAATGATTTGATTCATTAAATGTATCAATGCCATTAAAGTGTTATTAGGACCAGATTTCATAACCAAAAACTATAAATTCCCATAACGACTATGAAACTTTTCATTGGTTCAGTCTTCCTCTAAAAATCTTAAATGATGGTACTATGACTGCTGGTTAATCTTATAAAACCAATAATCCCTTCTAAAATGGAAAACGAGATCATCCATTCTGTGTAATGGATATTTTTTCTTAACAAATACCTAAATGAACTTTCAATATAACATATAAATCCTTAAACCTGTATATTTTTACATAGAAAAGGGTAAAAGTGAAGCCCATGGTGACATTCTAGGATGAATAAATCCTTTTCCCTCTAGTTATATAGGTAATAACACATATTCCTCCTACTATATAGGTTTTATTCAATTGCATGGGATAGAAATGGGAATCATTCTTGGGAGTAATCCAATAGTAAGAACAACCTATATCTATAGTGGTAAATGAGAAAAATAATCCAAGAATACCTAAAGGTACACACACAAAATAATAGGTATCTAAACTCCTATGAATGGGTAAAGTACATCAATAAACATCTTGGAAAACTGGAATGAGATTACTGAGGAATATGAAACAAATATGCCCAACCCTTCCTGATCTAGAGTCCCACTCACCTTGGAAAAACTGAGTGACACCATAGGTAGATAAGAACTCTAATCGATGAAGATAATAGTTTATCATATCATTCACACTTATCATCCAATCCATGTAAATAATCAAGTCGAAGATGTTAAGATCATGAACTAAGAAGTCAGAAACCATCTCAAAGTCGGTTATCACCACCCAACAGGTGAAGAATGTGAAACCTTGTTCGGAAAATATTTCTCAAATGCCTGGAAATATCCATGAATAAAAACATAAGATCTAATTGAAAAAACAACACAACATCCAACATTAGTGATATAAAAGAATGACTGTCAACTGTATCAAGAAAACTATTCCACTATGGAAGAAAAAACAAAAACCATACCTCTAGAAGTAGCAATCCCTACTTTAGATTCCTCTTGAACACACTAAAATACATAAATCTATTTGGACATAGCCTTTTAGATATCCCCATTGGCCTCATAATGAGACCCACCACTCATGGGAGTATCAACATGAACCTGATATCCCTTGGTGAAAGTGTATCGACCCTTATTAACATGGTTATCCTATCACAAAAACATTTTAAATAGACAGACTACCCACAAATTTTACATGTCCAGTGATCCTCCATTCAATGAGGCCTAGTATGAGCAAGCCTCCCACATTTGTAGAAGATAACATATTATTATCATAAATAATCCCGTAAAATTGGTCCTTTAGAGAACTCACCACTCTTGTGCTTCCTTTTCAGACCAAGAGAAGAACTTTTTCTAATTATTTCACCTACAAACCTCCCCCCAAATAAAATATACTTTTAGTTGAGTCTTCCTTATCCAAACATTCTTTATCCACTAGTTCCATAATTTTTGGAAGGTACAAAAGAACTACCATCAACCAAATATCAACCCTCAACCCCATCTCAAACCTCCATGCCTTTATGTAATCATTTGTGACAAGCTCTAATGCTAGATCCACCAAATCTGCAAAAAAAGGTTGAGTAATCCATAATTGTTTTCTCCCCTTACTCTAAGATTAGAAACTCTTGGGTATTTTTCACATGGAAATTCTTAGGATAAAACTACTGATTGAGGATATTTTAGAAATAAACCCAAGTAAGTCCCATGGAAACATAACACTCACTATAGAGTCTCGTGATCATCATTCTGTCCTATGAGGATATGATTGGGAAAACCCATTAGAGAATCATTAGTAGTTTTTAAAAAGTGATAGATGCACACAATCGCTTCAAGACACACTTCAAATTCTTTGGTTCCTTTATCAGCACAGAATTTTGGTGGATGTTTCTCGGTAAATTCTTATCCCTGATCTAATACTCATCCCATATTACCAGTGCCAATCAAACCTAGAGTCTGAGCATTATAGATAACTACATAGACCAAAGAAGGGTCCACTTAAGGATCCTCTAACCAAACCCCCCATGTGGATTTGCCTCAATTATTTGGATGAGATCTTCTAGGATGAATTATTTGGTAAACACTATAAAATAACCAATAATTCATTAGAAAACTACCAAACCATTGAACCATCTTCTAGAATCCTAAATGATGCTTTAATATGATTATAATTTCAGGAAAGAATGAATTCAACCACAAAAGGAAAGACATTTTGGAAAGAAACTGGTCCGTTTGAATAAAATCTCAACATATTTTATTTAGAAAACCTTACACACACCAATTCTCCGAACATATTAGATTAGTTAATTTAAATAGATTTCCCATAAAATCAATTCAAATTTACCTAAACTCCATGTCTCAGACATAGTAAATATTTTCCAACCATCCTAAAAATCTCATATTTAGTTACAAGAGTGATCTATCTATACCACTTTTCTTCACCTACTTTATGAATTTATGGGATACTACTCCTCTCTACCTAATACAGAGCAATAATATAGGTGGTGCTAACACACTTAAGTCCGAGTAACCAATATGATACCAAAATTATAACAGATTAACCTGGATCAAGATGAATAGTCACCCAAGTCATCCCAATATTGGTTAAGGTAGAAAAAGATAAGAAAACAAGTTTTAAATATATGAAAAACAATACATACAACCCAAGTACAATGCAAAATCAAATTGAGATACAATTAATCCAAATGTATAAACCTAGATGTATGATATGTTGAGACTAATAAATCTCCATGTGACCAAATTTCACCTCTATAAACCATAAAAAACTAAGACAACAACATTAACAGAAGAGTGACTACTATATAATCCTCTTCCCTTTACCTCTATCCTACAAAAAATGAATACAACAACCCAAAGGAAGAAGCGTGTTGTTTTAAAAATAGTCCAGTTGGAAGTCACTAAAAAATCTATACATGTAATAATAATAATAATGAAAAATATATATCTTTAAAACAAAAAACTTTTATAATAAATTTTTAAAATAAAATGATTTGAAAGCATTTCTCAAATAGTACTTAGGTTTTATACAAATTACATATTATATTTTCCAAATCCAGAAACATTTCAGTCCTAAAATAAGGTAGAAAAACCTACCAAGATATAAATATAGATCTAGGACAACATATATAAAATAATAGATCATGAAATAAACAACATAAAAACAATAAACCATCAACTAAAGATATGTACTTTGGGGTAATTCGTAGTAGACACCCACAAGACAGAAAGGCATAAGTTTTGATCTAACTAATATTGATTCCATCCATATTCTATTGATATACAGGTGGCTATCTCCCAGTGCTGTCACACAAACTAAGGATACCTATGAATATTTCTAGAAACACACAATGCTCTCAATGTGTAGTTTTTATCAATTTTATTTTTAAATAGAATGCTCACATAATTACACAACCATTTTAAGTTCAATATAATCTTCTATTGGGTTTTAAATTTAATTTTTTCATTGAAAAAAGGAAATTATATTTCCCAATAAATAACCATTTGAAAATATGGAACCATTCCCTTTCTAATTTCATCAAATGAAATTATATTTCAAATCACAAGAAATAAATAAGAATTATACGAAATTTATGAAATTAGAATGTTTTAACAGATCAACCAACCACAAGGACATATAAAACCTAACTGCCTTTTAAAACGGAGATTAGAAACCATAAGATCATCCTTTGGAAGAGTAGGAATGATAATCGAATAAAAAAATATTGATAGAAATCATGATCTAATTAAAAATATCTAACATAATCGGTGTTTTAATCATAAAAATTAAAGATAATGAAAGGAACGCTTACTTGGAGAGGAGAAATACCAAGCCATGTTGATCAATTTCTAAACATAGGGATTCAGAGGGAATGAAGTCGCCCAAAATAACATAGGGTATGATAACATATAGAGGGGGGTTGCAAAAGAGAATAAAATCTCAAACACCTATATGGTTCCACAAAACAAGAAAATCATTGAATTACAAGACATGTAATACTTTACACATTTTGAATCTCTTTCATTATAAGGTATTCTGAAAAATGTGACACCTTTTAAATTAAAGACCAATTTTTCACATTAAAGGACATGTAACCATTACACGATGTTTACGATTATCACATTGTGTATCTAATTTAAGGGATCTATCCAAAATCTATTACATGTTGTGAAATCTCATTAAAAATTGTGTAACTACCCATGTAATATAAATAATCGATGGTTTATGATGAAAAATCAAAAAAATATCTAACCTAACCATTACAGGTATCCTTAAAATTTTATAGTCGGCAATACTCACCCAAAGAAAAATAAAACCAAAATAGAAGATTATGACATAAAAAATAAAAAGGTAATGGGGTATTATAAAAATCCCTTCCTCACTTACCTTACCATTTTCAATAGTTATTTTTTTAAACCCTTCCATGTAAGGATTATTTTTTAAACCTAAATCAGTATTTATAATAAGTGGTTTCATTCTTAACCAAGCCTTTTTTATATTTCTAATTACACCACCATAAAATATTATTCAGTAATGATGATATAAAAATAAAACTATCTCCCATATATTATGTTGTTATTATGTTAATGTCATAACCTGACACCATCTCCTCATCCATCAAATGAGAAATGAAACCATCATTCGCATGCATAGGGGACTACTACCTCATTAACTGATATAATTCCTTTTTCATAATCACCACACATTAATAATTAAAATAATTTATTTATTTTATGTATATATATATATATATTAAATTAATGATATATTAATCATTATTTTAAGTTACTATAGATAGTTTTTTTATTAAATTTCAATTCATTTAATGATGATAACATTACTTGTCAATACGTCATGATTACCACCTCCATGAAGTGATCTGATTCTTTTTTCATTACCACACCACCTAGATTGTATATATAATTATATTCAAAAAAATTATTATATTTATGATATAATTATCATTTTTAAAGATAAAATAACTATTACAATCTTTCTTCAAGATTTTTGATAAAATGAAAATGTTATTCTTTCGTATGAGCAACCTACCATCTCCATGATTGTAACATAGTTAATTTTTCAGAACCATTTTAAATTATTTGTTTTAAAATTTTAATTTAATCATAAAAATTATAATTATTTCATGAATATTATTCATGATATAATAGAACAATGACTGCATTTATATTATTTAACCTACGGAATTCATTTTGGACAAGTGAAGAGAAAATCATTAAAATGTAAAATTAGAATTTAAATAATTAAATAAATATAATATAATATTGTATTAAATAAAATATAATAATTAATAAATATTAAAAATATTATTCATAAAAAATTAATATAAGATTAATATTGAAGAATATAAAAACTGTATGTGATGAGTCAGACCTAAAGTAAGTGATTTCATCTAAAGTTCACTTCATTATGTCTTATTTTAATGACATGGGCCAAATTTTTTTAATATTGTGTATATACATACATTTTCAGGTCAAATAATGAATTATTCAGAATTCTTGCTAATTTAAATTTCAATTTAAATTGTTTCACCCTTGTTAAATTAACTTGAAAGTCACAATGTTTTAAGGGTTTTCATAACTCAATTTTATTACCTTATATTATGATACCTCCTCTTTATCTTGGATATTCTACTTTTATGTGTGTAATGAATTTTTATTATTTTATGTTTTATTTAATCTTTTTATGTGGATTTACATTTGATACACATAATCAATTGATTGATTAATTCTCACTTCAATTGTATGATCTTTGTAATATATTTTGTCTCCACATCCACCCCATTGAGACTTATTTGGTTGTATGCACCTATTTATTTTTATAATGTGTATCAACTGCCCCATTGAAATTTTATATAATGATTATATTTATATGAATTTTGTTTAATGTTTAATTTTAATTTTTCTCTTTCATGGGGGTTATGATAAAAATCTACTATGTGGTAAGAGTTTGTTTTACAATGTCATAATTATTCATGAATATTTAGGATTAAGTATATAATAGGGAAATTAACGGATCTTTATATATTAAACTCAAACTATTTTATTCCCATATGGGTTTTTTCATTTATATTTTTTCCTTTATTTATTTACCCTTTAAATACTCGGGATAACGAAATCATTTTTCTAAGGAAAACATAAATTTTTTCTACTTGGACAGGACAAGTTTTCTTCAATATTTGTATATATAATTAAATTTTAGGAAGAATAATTTAATAATTTCAAATGATGTAATAAATCATTTTTAACCAATGTTTTCCTTTTATTAAAAATGGTTTAAAAGGTATCTTTTTATCATTTCCTAAACATTTTAGTTTCTCACATTTTACCAAAAATGTGAAAGGAATATTTTCTTCAATATACTCACCATAAATTGAATTTCCCATCTTTATTACTACTCATTTATTTAAATATTTCAGTAAAATTTGATGGTATTCCTATAAAATAATATTTTCCCTAATATTATGTGTTTTTCTATATTTTTAAAGTGGATTTCAAAATAAAAAGGGTATTTTATATAAAATGAAATTTATTGGTATTTTTATGAAATTTATATTCACAAAAAAATAATATCCCTTTTATTATTCAATGGGGATATATTGTAATGATACCAACCTTATTATTTCTATGGATTATTTTTAGGGAAACATTATTGAAGGTAACTTTTTAGTTTTTTGTGGATGATTGTGATTATTGAAAAAAGGTTTTTCTAGGGTAATTTATAGAGTTCCAACAACGTTGTTGACTAGGTATTTTGATAAAGAACCATGAAAAAGGATGGATTTTTTTGTGGTAGTAAGAAAAATATAGACATGGTCGTCTTGTTTCCCAGTGTTTTCTAAAATTTTGGGGTCCAAAATCCGGAGGATTACTCAAGCTTCGTGAAAGTTAATTTTATAGGAAGGACTCTTTATATATATGGTAAATGCCTGGATTTATCAAATATCTGAGTTTTCTGAAGATGTTGAGAATCGTGAAGGCAATTGGTGTTCTGAAGGATTAAATGTTCCTGAAATTATGAGGGAAATATAGTATCATCATGACTTCGAGAATATTGTAAAATGGAAAACTTTCCTTGGGATTTGTAAAAATAGGGAGCTTCATGGAAAATATCATAAAGCTTCACAAAAAGGAAGTGGAAATCCGGAAAACAACTCAAATAGGAGGAAAATCCTATAAATAATCCTATATTCACTAAAAATATTTGAGGAATCCATTATGAGGATCCAAAGGCTCTTTATTCATGAACATGATTCATGAAGGTTTTTCTTGAAAAAATGTTCATGATGAATGAATGTTTTTTAAGGATTTGTATGCTTTAGGAAAGTGTTTATCTTTATTAAAAGAGTGAACTTCAAAAAATAGGTTATATTTATTAAAGGAGTCAGCTTTATGAAAGTAGTAGCCTTCACAAAAGTTGTGGGGTTCTCAATAAAAGGATATTATTGTGAATAATTGGATTGTTTCGTGAATGTTTTGTGATCTTTGTGAACGCATTAAACAACCATAAAGTGTTTAGAATGGATTTACTAATAAATATTTGGTAATGTGGTACTCATCAAGTGGATGAATGTGGATCTTAATGATTTAATGGATAATGTGTAAACATATTTATTAATGTGATCAAAAGAAGAATCATCTGAAGGAGTAGTGAGCACACTTCAGTTGAGAGAGTATTGTCCCTTAAAATTATGATTAGTTGTAAACTAGGATGGACATTGAGTATGACCCAAAAATTATAATATCAGGTTACTTTATTTTTCTTGGAATATAGTAACATCACTTTTTTATTCTTCTTATATGTATCACAATGTCAATGAACCAAGTAAAATTTATTTTTGTACTTCATGCTTTAATTTTTGTTCATTTATTGCTATGAAAAAGAGTGTGAAATGTGTTTATTATGAAGGAATAAGAACTAAAGTGGTAGTATTTTTAAACTATAATACCCTAATTCACCCCCCCCCCTCAGGGTATTCCAAATATTTATAATGATTATTGTTTATGATTAATTTTACTGGCGAAAGTTTTGACATTCAATATGATCGATCTTATTATATAGATAGTTCTCTAATAAAGTATGTCGATTAAGTTTTATTATTTGTTAATATGATGAATTATTTGGACTTATTATGTGACGGGTGAGGCCTATAATTGCATAGCCCCTTGATGCATCTATTGTTCTCATGATACAAACTAGTTTGGGTACTTTTTTCAAGATTTAACCATATGTGTTATATTTATTATTATATGGTCTTGATGGTAAGTTTATGATGTTTATTATTATGACATCTACCATTACAATAATATTTATTGTTTCCCAAATGATTATTTAAATAGTTATTAAAACCATGGATAAGTTTCAAATTCATGTGATTATTTATGTGGAATTACTGGATCATAATTTATTATTTTTTATATTATTATTCATGATCAATTTATTGATTAAATGGAATGTGTTTTTAGTTATATGCCTTTCCATATTGAATATTCCTTGTTTACTAATTATAGTTTACATAGTATATAACTCTTACTAAGCTTTTTATCTCACCCATTATTTTTTTTCTTTTTCCGAGATAGGAAGAATAAATATTTGAATGAGTTTGAGGATGCATAATGTTTACTTTCACTATATTGTATTTGTATTCTATATTATGCGGTCACTTTTATCTTCTTACAATGTAATAAATTAACCACCATATCTTTACTGCTAGGGTTAGGGATGTTATTGTTGTTATTAGAGGATATTTAGATGAAATCATGAGAACAAGATATAGGAAATCCTAGTTTAGTGAACATAATCCATTTCCATAATTTGAGGATAATTCCAAGAGTATTATAACATACAAAACTTTTGTTAAGGTAAAGATATTTAATTTTTCCAAGAAATACATGCCTGTATATATACTATAAATGGAAATGGTTTTTCCATAGATGCATCTGGGGTTTATAACTCCAAGAATTGTTAGTTGAGTATGTATTTACTATAATTCTAACACATGGTGAGTTTTCCCTTAAAACTCACCTAGTTTGACACTCTCAGGGGATATGCTTGGGTTAACTCACATTTTCTCTATAAATGATTATGGTGAATCAATGAATATAACGTATGGAAACCTATGATATTCAACAGTAATATAGAATAAATCTAAAGATTCTTGGGATGATAAGTTTAAGGTTTATCATATGTTTAAAGGAATAAATACCCCTTTTGATATTTTTTTTATGGGAATTGAACATGATTAGGGATATTTCATGAGACATATATGGGAATACATCCCTTTATTTGAGTGCATGTATTTGTGAAATGGTTATTTGAGGAATAATTATTTTTAATTTTTGGAAATAATTTTAATGTTATTGATAAGCTTTAGGGTTTATATTGTCTTTTATGATGAGAAAATTATTGGTTATTTAAAATTTTGAACATATGTTTTATTATATATATTACCATGGGATTGAAAATAGATTTGATGAATAATTTTTTTTATGACGCTCATAATATTTTTTGTAACATTATTATAATTTTATTAATAATGTTTTATAAAAATTAAAATCCATTTTTCAAGCAACAACCGATCAAAATCGATATGGTATAGGGCATAAACCCACAACCTAAGGGTGATAAGGGTGAAACACCAACCACTGTACTACATGATAAACTAGACAGTATGTCATCATTTTTACTTAAATGTTTTGATGAATAAATATTATGTCGAGTTTGGTAAACATATTATACTATAAAATATTTTCAAATTTTTATGATTTTGAGGTGATAAATGATATTTCAAGATATTTTTTCAAGGTTGAGGTATATAATGTTTTCCTTTTAATGTAATGTATTAATTAATATGAATGTTATAAAATTTTTGGACATGTAAGATGAAGGGTATAAGATAAACCTTGCATTTAAAAAATTATTTCATGTTGATGTTTTTTAGGTTATTTGGTATATAAGGATATCTATTTAAGTAATGATCAATATTAAACCTTTGGTTTTATGGTAGATTTTGAAAGATTATTATTTTATTTCTTTATATCAAGGTTTATTCATTTTGGTATTATATTACATTATTTTAACCATTTTGGTTTTATTAAATATGATATGAATATCATGTTAATATATTAAGGATCATGTGATCTGTTAGAATTTGATTTTTGTTCTTTGGGTGTAAAAATCATCTTGAAGACTCATCACTTGGAACAAAAGATGAGATTGTGGTGGAAATTTATGAAGGTATGATATTTTAAAAGTAATTTTAGTATAATTAATTAATTTGTTATTTTATATGTTAAATTAATTACCAAAATATTGTAAAATTATATTTAAAGAAAAAAGTTACCCAATAAACTTCATTACTAAGAAATCAATGGTTTTTTCTCTATTCAATGATTTATAGTTTTTTGTTCATTAAAATTTTCAGTGCCACATTCTATAGCACTATATATTAGACCTTGGAAGTTAATACTCTATTCCATGAATATATTTTAAATTCCTAAAAAAATTCCTTATCTTGGTGCCCAAATATGTTATATTTTAGGTACCCTTTATGATTTCAAGTTTCATTTTTTAACGTAAGATTTAGTATCCCAAAGTAAGATGTGGGTATTCCAAAAAGGTTAAACCATTTAAGAGAAAATATAATTGTGAGGGCATAATTTATTTGAGGGTGGTATATTTTAACATAACACAATTTTATAATACATATCTCTTTAAATAAATTTTATTTCTTAGATATTTTTCGTTACTTGAAATACTGTTCTTAAATGAACCGCAATGTGTAATTAAAATATATAAACATGATTATTATAACCTTTCTATTAAAATTGGTGGTATGAATAGAAAAAAATCACATTTAAAAATTTATTTTTAAAAATATTAATGAAACTATATTTGTAAATAAGTACTCAATGTTTAGTAAAGTCTGTATATGCTTCAGAAATATATATTTTTTTTCAAAGGTGGATTTCTTATTTTTATGTGAATGTAAAATATAAAATTTATACCAATTAAAAAAAATATTGTAAATAATGAACATTATTTTTGAAATAAAAAATTTAAAAATTAAGTTTTGGTGGAATGTTTTTATTTTTAGGAAATATTCACTTTTCAGTTAAAAGTGAAAAATATAGGTTTTATTTGAAAACTCACATTTCTTTTCATTGAAAAATCTATATAATATTTTTAATTCGTTCATAAATTAATAAAACTATAATTTGTTTATAAATAACATAATTAATTAAATTTTAATCAAAATTATACATGATCATGGTATAAAAATACCTCTAGACATAATTATACATGTTTTCCAAAAAAAACATTCTTTATACTTTTTGCGATATTTATAAAATAACTTTCTTCCACATATAGAGTTTGAATTTTTTAAAATGAATCTAATATTATAAATAACAAAAATTAATAATATTTAATATGGTAAAATTAATTTCTATTCATAATGAATAATAGAAAATAGTAAAAATTTTCCACCGCGGTAATAGGGTAAAGCAAGTTTACGTTGGAGAAAACTGAGTGATAAGGACTTAATCGTTCATCTTAAATTTTATTGGATTGATTTATTTCAACCTTTTATCCCCTTATTAGTGATATATTTTTAATATAGGAAACTTTTCCATAAAAGTGACGTATATAATATTTCAAATAAATAAATAAAATCAATTTCTCACATTTAAATATATTTATCTGTTCATATAGGATCAAATGATATTTTTTAAAGAATAATGATTATAGTTTCAGGATAATGAAATTATATTTTTTATGGAAATTTATTAATAATTTTTAGTGACTTTATAATTACCTAAAATACTATAGAAACATTGACACATTATTTCATTCATTATTAGAAAAAAATAAATGATTTTTGAAAATATTAGAAGTAAAATTATTTGATTTGGGTACAAAATTCCATGTTTATTATAGATGATTATAAATTATTATTCATGTTTTAAAATTCTATATTCCAATTATACCATTTTTTGATGTATTTAAAATAAAATAAAAACAATTGTGTCAAATATGAGATTAATGTTATTTTACAAAAAATAATATTTCATTAAATGATTTTAAATTATAAAAAATTTATATATTTATCCAATTTATTTTTATATGTTCAGAAATATAATTTATGGTATATTGATGAACCAATTATCCTTTTAGAGAAACTATGTTTCTCCCTAAAGAGTAATAACTTTATTATCCTCGTAAACATAAAAAAGGGTTAACATGGGTTAAAGAAGAGATAAGGGAGAAAACATGATCCAAACATGTACAAATTTTATTTCATGATATTATTTTGAGCTATAACTATCCTATATTCTAATTATATTGGTTTGGATCCATTTTAACAAAAAAGGAATTTATATTAGTTTAATATTTTAGGAAATTCCCCCACATATAAAATAGAACCCCTTATCCTCTATTATTTACACATAAAATGCATTTTGGTTTATAAAATCCATAAAAATCATTAATTACATCCATTAACATGTTCTATATTCCTTTATTTTATTATAGAACCCTCTTATGTTGTAATTTTGATTAAACCTAAAGAGGTCGTCTGAAGAAGTGGTATCATTATTAACCGAGTGTTTTTATTTTATTTATTGTTACACATAATTAAATTATTATTAAACCATTCTTATACAACAAAATAAGTATCTTAAATATACTAATATTTTATTAAGTTAATTTTATAACCTAAATCCATATCTTTTTCCATCAAATTGGAAAAGAAAACATAATTCATGTGTAAGGGAGACTACCGCATCAAAAAATAATATAATTTGTTTTTCATCATCACCTCTCACAAATATTTATGATGACTGATTTAATTAAAATATAATATATTCATAAATTATTTATCATTGTTTAAAATTGACATATCATGTATTTTTTTAATTTTCTATTCATTGAATGTTGATAATATCGCTCATGCGTATGTGGGGATTACCACCTCTACGTAGCAATGTGATTCATTTTTCATTACCAGGTAATATGGATAATCTAAATAATAATATTTAATGAAATAATAGGATATTTATTATTCAATTTTAATTATATATATATAAAATAAAGCTTATATTCTTTCCAACATGATCGTTAAAAAATGGAAACGTTACTCATTTGTATGTACGATATACTCTCTCCATAATTCTAATGTTGATTATTTTTATGACAATATTTTATTCATAGTTTTAAATGAATAGTTTATGAATAAAAATGATATTTATTTAATTATTATTATTCTAGATAATATAAAAATGGCCACTTTTACAACAGTCAACCTACCAATGTCATTTTGGAAATATGAACAGAATAGAGTCAAAACATCTAACGTGAAATTAATTTATTACGCTTCTAAATATATCATGGTAAGGGGGTGGAAGGGGTGTGGAGGGTTTGGAGGACAGATTTTGGAATTCTCTTTGATACTTCAATTGGGTTGGTCCCAAACCTTACTAAATGGGTGTCTTCTCTGGACCCGAGCATGGTCAGGATCATATGAACAATTTCTTCATTGGTTTGGACTCGCCAGAATGAATGAATTTTCCAAAGGAAGATGACCCCTGATCATCTATGGGTGACTAGAGCTTTGAAGTGGATGAATGGCTGGAAGAAAAGGGAATCGGTTCATTCTTCAGGCCACACCCGACGAGCGACTCCCTTTTGGTCTCCCCCATGAGGGTTTCCTCAAGATTAATACAGATGCTTCTATCTTTGATAACTCAAGGTTCGGCATTGAGCTCATTTCTCATAACAACCTTGGCCAGATTGTGGAAGCTTAGTGTTGGTCGGTGCCTAACTCATAGTGCCTTGTGGTGGCTGAGGCCTCGTCCATCCTCCAGGGTCTTCTTTTTTCCCATTCAAAATGTTGTCCCAAGATCTTGGTGGAGCCGGATTTCCTCGATGTGGTGAACGCTATATCTACAAAATATGAGGATTCCCAAACTTTTGGCCTCATCTTGAGGAAGATTTGTTCCCTAACCGATGGTTTCGAAGCATGCAAATTTTCGTTTATCACGATAGAGGGTAATTCGAGAGCCCATCGTTTGGCTCACTTTGGGAAATGTTGGGGTGATCATTCTTGGGTGAACTCGTTCCCTGATTGGCTTTGTAATCCTGGTTTCCTTGATCAGTAAGTTATCTATTCTGTTCAAAAAAATAAAATAAAATAAAATAAAATAGAAAATGAAATTTAAAAATTATATAAATTAATTAAATAAATAATCTTTGTTTATTTTTTAGGAAAATAAATAATGTACCTGACAAGTTGGATAAGAGGTTAGTCATTTTGCCTCAATTTTCCTTATTTGAGGTGTATTTTGATGTTATGTGCCTCATTTATGTTATTTGGTGTACATAATTCTCCACATAATTTTATATCCTAAATAATTAAAACTTAATGATTTTTTTAATTTTAAATTCAATTTAATTCATCCAAGGAAATTTTAATTTAATGTTACTTAGTGGTAAGGGGATTCATAACACAATTTATTTTATTTGGGTTATGTTACTTCATCATAATATTTTATATTATATGACTACTAGTTTAATTAATTTTGATTATTTTATGATTTGTTTAATTTTTTATATTTTTTTATATTTGATACATATACTCAATTCATTGATTAATTCTCAGTTCAATGGTATGATATTTTTAAGAAGTTTCTTCTCAAATCCCACTCAATTGTGAAATATTTGGTACTATACCCCTATTTATTTTTGAAATTGTGTATAACATCCCTATGAATGGTTATATCATAAATATATTTATATTAATGGTATTTAATGTGTCAATTGTATTTATTTATTTAATAGATATTATGATTCAAAAGTTAATAAAGTGGTATTCATTTATTCCATAATCTCGTCATTATTTGGGATTATTTATGTTTAAGTCTCTAATGGAGAAATTAGATGATATTTCTACCTTAATTTTTTTTTTATTCTATCTATATTTTTTGGAAATTATAAATTTTCCTTTCATTTTCCACTTTTAAATTATTTGAGATATAAAAATCGTGTTTTTAAGGAATACTGAATTTGTTTTTCTAGATTTTCAGGACTCTATTTGTATGAAGCCTATAAATTTCTAAATTTTTTTAATGAATATTTCTATTTCTCTCTTATTATTAATTAAATACATTTTTTCAAATGTTTTAATTTTTAAAAAAAAATTCTTAAAAGTAATATTCTTATCATTTTTAAAAAACAAATGTATTTTTTGTCTTTTTACCAAAATTATGAAGGTAATATTTATTTTTGAAAACAGGGATTGAATGTAATTTACTAAAATTATGACCAATAATTTATTTAAATATCTATTTACATGTTTCAATAATTCTTTTCAGTGAAAAGTGTTTATCTAATATTTTTGAAATTTTTAGTTTCTGAAAGTGTATTTTAAAATGAAAAGGGTATTTCTTTCAAGAATTTTTAAATGTTATTTTCAACATATATATATTCATAAACAATAATAAAAATTTTAATTTCCAAGTCTGATATGTTATAATTATATTATCCTTATTCTTTCTTTTGTTGAATTAGGATCTATTTGACATGGGAAAGTGTTGACATTCCATTTTATAATTTTTTCAATACAAGTTGTTTTTTGGACAAGGCATGATGATTAAGTTTTACTGTTTATTAATATAATGAATTAATAAGAATTAATAAGTTATGGGTGGGGATTATAATTATATTCCCCTCCATTTATTTGTATGTCTCATGAGACAATGTAGTGTTAGTATTTGGCCTAGCCCTTACCCATTTATATTAGATGTCTTTGCATGAGGCCTTGATGGTAATTTTTTTGTTGTTCAAAATTATACATTCCATAATTGTGAGATTAGTTTTTTATTTCCATGTTATTAGTAGAATAGTTATGATATCCATGTATAATTCTTTTTTTCATTTGATTATTTATATTATAATATTTTATAATTATTTATTCCTATCATATTATTCTTCTTTCTCATGTAATTAATTAAATGACATGAGTATTTCGTTATCTACCATTCCATGTTGATTATTCCTTTTTTATTCCTGATTAATTCAATTATAGGTAACCTATACTGTGAATTTGAGATTATAAAATATATTTTTCCCTGTGATATGAATATATAATATTTGAATCAGTTCAAGGATGCAGAATATTTACTTTTACTGTGTTTTATTTTTCTGTTTTCAAATGTAATGTATAATTCATGTATGTATATAGTTTACCAAGACTACAAAACTACTTAGTGTTTTGGGATTTGATTTACTATATAATGTATAAATTTAATAAAATAACCATCATATCTAGGGTACTAGGTTTAGGGATGTTACAATACCTATCTCATATTCCATCAAATTGGAAATAAAGCAATCATTTATATGTATGACCGACTACTTCCTCACAAACTGATGTAATTTTTTTTCCTTCACCGACTCTTGTAAATGGTTATAATGATGGATTTAATTTATAATCAATATATTAATGTCATATTTATCATTATATAAATATATTATATAATACATTTTCTTACCTTTCCCTCCATTGAAAATTGTTAACGTCGTTCATTCTTATTTGTGGATTACCATCTCCACAAATCGATGTGATACATTTTTCATCTCAAAATCACATGGATAGTAAATAAAAGTTCATTTAATTAGATAATATGATATCCCACATATAGTCAATATTATATTAATATAATATTAACAATTACTTTATTTCCCTCATTCTCTTTGAAAAATGAAATTGTTTCTTATGTGTATGCATGACTTCTCATTCCCATGACTGTTATGTAGTACATTTTTCATAACCATCATCCATTGTTTTATTTAAAAGAATAATTAAATTATAAAAAATGATAGTAATTCATTATTATTATTTTATATATGATAGAATAATGAATTATTTGACCACATTCAACATTTTGAAAAAATTTCGCAACTATTAACCGAACATCCTCAAAAGACTTAACGTGGACTAATCTGATTAGGTAATTAAAATGTATTTAAAATAAATTAAATTAATTGTTTATATAAAAGGTATTAATCCTAGAAAAATTTCATAATAAATAAAATAATTAATATAGTGTTTTTATTCTAGTGTTAAAGGATGTACATAGCAATTCTGAACAAAAGGTAAGAGATTTCATCTCAATTTCATTACATTGGTGCATGTTTTAATGTGATACACCGAATTTCATTAATATGATGCATATGAATCTATTGGTCAAGTCTTACTATGAATCATTCATATATATTGGTATTTTATGTTATAACTCAATTTATTTCATCCAAGGGTATTTGAATTGAAATTTACTGAGTGGTGATGGATTTCATCTCAATTTCCATACAATGAGGCATATTTTAATGTTATACACCTAATTTATTTTATGTTTTATGTAAAATTAACCTTTTAAATTTTTTATAATGAAAACATCATAATACGTGGAATTTAATGTTATAATTTATCTTAATTCATCAATGTGGTTTTTATTTGGAAGATAAAACAAATGGTAAGGGTTTTATAAAATCAATTCCCTTTTATTGGGATATATCACTCATTAATTGATTATATTATGACCTGATTATGTATAAAATGACCTATGATTCATTTATGAATCTTTTAAAAAAAATTCAAGGATTTATATACATTTTTTACAGGTAATAACTAATTTTATTAATTATGTTTTTAATGATATGATCTCTATACAGGTTATTTATCAAAAATTTTATTTATTTTAAAAATACATTTATTATATATATATATATATGTGTGTGTGTGTTCTTTTGTGAGGTGTAAATACTTCCACTTTTACATTTTATATAATTAGTAACCTTATTTTCATGATATTTAATTTTTCTTTGATGTTTTTATTTCATGGGTCTTACGATTGAAATGTTAACATAATAGTAAGTTGTTTATGTTTCAATCGCATTTTAATTAGGAATGTTATTTCTTTAATTTCCATTGAGAAAATTATATGATCCTTATTTTAAAAACCCATTTAATTTTTATTCACCTATTGATATTTATAGCATTCTTTTGTTTTAGTTTCATTTTTCCCTATTTTATACTTAAATTAGATCATAAAATATTTTTTTGAAAAGGTAAACTTGTTTTATCCTCTTTTAATTGAATTTTTTTCCCATATATATGTTTTTTAAAAAAAATTAAAAATTGTTTTTTACTATTGTTGAATTATTATTTAAATTCATTTTTACCCATTTTTAGATTCTTAGAAAATGTTTAAACTAAATTTTCTTGTCATTTTTTGAACAAGGTACTCTTTATCAAAGGTGTGGAAAAATTATTATTTGCACAATTATAGAATGAATAGATTTTCCCACCATCATTAATATTTTTTTATTCTAATATTTTTTTAAAATTTCCCATGGTTCCTTATAAAGAATATACCAGGAAGGTTCAGTCAGAGGAAAATCCTCTGACCATTTACTAAAAAGAAATAAAAAGAGTAGTAAACGAAGAGATGGGTGACGGCAAACAGTTTGACCACACCCAATCAAGAGTCCCCACCAAGCACAAGCACAATTACAAACCAAACCATTACACCCAGAATCAAAAACCATTTTTTTGTTTCAGCACATTCAACCAGAGTTCATCATCTTCATCAATTCCAGCTATTCAACAGCACATCACCACTGTAATTGCAGCAACCGTGACTTCAACCCAATGTTCTTACCACAATAAAATCCCAAGGAGAACCAAATCCGAGGAACAGAGCAGACATCCAGCATGAAAATCAGCAGGATCATATCACCGGGGAGCAAATCCACCATCAGAAAACACAAATCCAATAGAACCTGAAGCAGATTCATCCAAAATAGCAGCAACCAAAAACTAACCTGATGCAAGAACAACACCAAACCACCGGGGAGAAACAAGCAACAGCAAACAAATCCAGACTCAAGAGTAAATGGAAAATTCAAAGAAGAAGCCATCACCATGCCGAAGACCACCCAGAGCTGAAGTCCTCTAAGAACACCACAAATCACCCAGATCTCGTCGCCGCCAACCAATACGCACTCGTAGACCTCAACGAAACCCCAACCGCACACAACGAAGATAAGGCAGATACCTCAGGCTGCTGGATCTAGAGGCTTAGACGCAGACCGACACCGCGCCGCCATGGGAGACCCTATCCGGAGACGGAGGAATCGGGCGAGGAGATGCCAGCAACAGAGCAAGGAAGACGACCCGAGTCCACAAAAGCACCGCAGCCAAGGATTCACCGCCAGAGCTTGCCGAGCACGAAAAGGATCGCCGCATCAACTGGAGTTGATGGAGGCGATGATGTGGAAGAAACCCTAGTGCTCCGAGCCCCTTACGGGCTCATCTCATCCTTATAAAGAATATATTTTTCTTAAAATATTTGAAATTTTTATTTTTTGAAAGTGATTTTCCATGATGAAAGGTCATTTCCCCAAATAATGTTTTAAATATCTTTTTATGTATTTATATTCGTCAACAAAAACAACAAATTATTTTACTTATTCTCCAGTGGGGATATATTTTAATAATACCATAAAAATTATTTCTCTAGATGGATTGTGATTATTTCAATGACATTTTCATCTAACAAATTTCTTTTCCATGAGTAAATCAATCTATGGATGAATAATGGTTATATTTATGTTTAAAAATGAAATATTTATTATGATATATTTATGATATCATTCTTGGACATCGTTTATTGTTATAGGAGATCCACATATATCACATGATAATGGACAATCCTAATATAGATCTTCAATGTATTTGGTAAATGGGTTAATTTAACTGGTTATAAGTATCTTCTAAGAGAATATTGGAATTCATCGGTTTGGTTATACCATTTGTAATTGTTATTGTAAGAGTGATATGAAATTGATTTTACATGTTTCTAATATGTTTTCTTTCTACTTGGATTAAGTTCCCATGAATCATTTTATTAATTATTATTTTTTTCATAATGCCCATGATTGTAATATAATTTTACTATTGTATTGTGATAAGGGTTTATTCCATGTATCGTATTTTATAATCACGGTTTTTATGTGTATGAATTCTATTATGTGATTCTCATAATTTTTAATTATTTTATCAGACCCTTATGATCATGTTATTAAATGTGAGGAAATTTAGTCTTTAATGCTTATGTTTAACCTTAATTTGTGTTTGATCTACCCCTCATTGTGTTTCCTTTTTCCCTAGTTAAAAATAATGGTTATAAATATGTAATGCTGGAGAAGGATAATAGATGTAAATAACTTAGTTAGAGATGATATAGATTAATATGAACCAGTTGATTATATATCTAATTTTTTATGTTAGAGTTTTTCCTGATTCTATAAAACTCTAAACCTAAAAGGTTATTGGGTTTGTAAGTGATCCAATATTTTTATTTGATGTTATAAACTTTGGATGGTAGAATTTGTTTCATGTTTATTAGTATCAAGGAAATAAATATAAAGATTATTTTTTAATAACTAGATATATGACTGTGATATTAGGGTTATTATATAATGGATGATTTGGAAGCCCTAATATATAGTTTTATCTGTTTTATCTCATTTTACCCTTTACCGAAGTAATAAAATTTAACAGGTTTACTACTCATAATGACTATATATAAAATGGTCATATTGGAAAATATTTAAACAATAGATTAAAAATATGGAATCCATTTTTTAGGATTCAATTTAATGAAGTGACAAAAATAAATTTTAAAAAAATGCATAAAACACATTGAAAATCAAATTTTATAGAATTGTTTTTAAACAGAAAAATGAACTTATACCAAAACCGAATATAATATTGATTAATATGAAATTATTTATATTTTTTTCCAAAAAATGGATTTTACATAACTTTAAAATTAAATATAAAATATAATGGTACTTTTAAATTAAGTTATTCATAAAAAGAATAAAATATATAATAAATATTATTTTTCACTATTCACAAGAAACTAAAACATTTTTTGGAAAAATCCAAAAAATTCACCTAAATTTAATATTAACATGATTATTTTAACAAAATTATTAAGGTTCTAAAATATAATTTAAAATATTGATTGAAATTAATTGTATTGTCAAGGCATACAAATCCATGAAACCATTTTTTAAGAAAACATATTTAAGTATCAAACAAAATTACAAAAATATAAATACTTATTGATTTTGAATTAATCAATTATTTTGAATTATTTAAATCTATTATAAATTTTCTCATATTTTATATATTCTAAATCATACCATCAACATAACAACTAGGTTATAATATCTTACGGTTTGTCTTCAATTCAATGTTACTTTTCATGAATGCTATCGAACACTTAAAAATTATTTAAAAAAAACTATTTTCTAAATTATCTGGGTATTATGTTTTTAAATTATGCCTTTGTAGTTTTAAATATCTTTTAGGAGAGTTATTCTATCATAACATAGTAAAATAATTTATGTAGATTCAATCATGATAACTAATATCAATTTCACTATAAAAAAGATGTATTATTTTTTAATTATGTATTTCTATGAACGGGTTTGTGTTTTCAAAAGACTCCTGAGTTTCCAAAAAAACACCTAGGAATTTGAGTGACACTTTCCACATAAGACTTCAAAAATTTATCTTCCTCTTACATGAGTTGAGGAAATTATTTCCCATGAAGGTAGAGAATATGAGATAAAAAATGCATTATTTCCTTTAGTACTATAATCATACATTCATCCTTTGATTATGATTTGAGTAGTTTTATATCCCTACTTCAACTCATATTCTATATTATAAATAACCATAATGAGTTTTTTATTCCTGGAGCACTAAAATTTAATTATTATGGATCATAATATACATAAAAATGATAATTTATTTCACCTATCCCTTGAGGTTTAAAAAAACCAAAATGGTTCGTACAAGTTATCCAATATGAATAAATATCCATACACAAATCTCAAAAATATATATAATAACACCCATATTTCAATTAAACATAATACACGTCAAAATATTCTAGAAAAAAATTGAAACCAAAAGATTAAAATGATTTGATGATAAGTTCCTCGATGATCAACTAAATAATTATGTATAAATAATAGAAATCACTCATAAAGTCATATATGAGAAATTTATACACCCTATTAATATACTACCAAAATTATGTTAATAAATTCCATAAAAATCATAAACCACCATAAATCCATAAAAAATAATATATTTATCTAAAAATTAACTCTACACAAACTCTATAATTTAATTTATCAATATCAATTATATATGTGTCCTAACGTAAATTTATTACCTAAATATTAGATAAATATTACGGTTTATCTATACATCTATCTTGGGTTTTCAAGAAATATCTCCTTACCACTAAATCACTTTTATCAAGGTTATTAGAATCATTAAATATATACTTGTAAATCATTGACAGAAAACTACTGAAGAGAAATATTTATATGTTTTAATATTATTATAACTAGAATATTATTGATAAAATAATTCTACAACATAGTTTTAAAATATCAATTCATAATCACTTCAATTATTTGGGTGTTCATATTAAAATACATGACAGATATCCTAACTGAAAACTGTTGGGGTGGATCCTAGCCTTTAGTGAGGTATGTCGAGTTGATCATTGAGGGTGTTACCATCATATATAAAATATTGTTATTAAATATTATATGATTCTTTCTTGGTCTCTCTAGTGATTTAATATTTTATATAATGTTTGGAATATAACAGATCATGGTTATATGATCACTCAAATGTTTTTCGTTAGATTATGGTGGATTGGGCCACCAAATATGTAGTAGGGTAATGTTTAGAAATTTGAGAAAGTTGATTTTTATTTGACATGTTTGTAAATTGAATCCAAGAAAGAGAGATGAAAGAAGCCTATATTTTATATAATAGTGATTCTTGGCCTATTAAATATTGATATATTAATTGAATGTACTCACAAGTACTTATGAAGAAGTTGGGTAAGAAGGATAATTTTCCTCTATAAAAACCTATACATAACCATCCAACATGTTTCATGATTTATGGGATATATTTACTTACTTATTTCCCAAAATACCATTTTAGGTTAATAGTTTTAGATAATTAGGAAATAAGTTACATTACACAGTAGATATTTATACTCATTTTCCCATTTTCCCAAAAACATATTCTTTATAAATACACATTTTCTTCCTTCAAGATAACACTCATAAATATTACTATGACATTATTAATTTTCCTCCTCATCCTTATGTTTAATAAAAAATATATGAAAAAAAGGGATGAGAAAAATATACCCCATTGTGGTATTTAAAAAAAGAAACTCTTTAGTCAATCAATAAACCTAAAAAATCAATAAGAAATATTTAATTTTCACAAAAAATTTACAAAATTATCCATTTTATTTCCATTGAAAATAAATTAATTGGTCAATATAAATCATAAAACATTTTATAAAAAATAAAAAATAAAAAATCATAATCATAAGTGTTTATTGGGAAACATAAAAACTCATGAGTAGCTTTCCTTGAAAAACAATCTTTCACCTTTTTTAAGTGTCATAAAATTTCATTAAAACATAATATCATTTTCATTCCATTCAAAATAAAAATATTTCCATTTAAACCCACTAAGGTCATATCATGTAGGTACCCTGGGAAACAATCTACAAATTTATCTTTAAAATAACCCCTACAATGGAATCAACTAACTAGATAATTCTCATATCTATTAAGAGAAACCTATCATTGGTAAGATTTATCACATTACCCAATAAGTTAGATAGATATACCAAGATAACCTGTCATCAGAGCAATATTAGGAATAACTATATTTGATATAAAATTATTATGAACCATATAATTAATAAATCATATATATATATATCTTTATTCAAAAAACCCATTGGAATTTTAATTCAATCCTATATGCAATAACGCTTTCATTTACATCATAAAAATTAGAAGAAGTTTTCATTTCCTTAGATAAATTTTTGAAAACTAAATATTCCTATAATTTTAAGAAATATATTTTATTTAAAAATAAAAATGGATTCTGATAATATAATCTTGATAAAGAATAAAAGAAATGATGTGTGGAAAGGGTGATTGATGCATGCTTGTCGTAAGTCCCGGAGAAAGTAATTTTTTCCTAATGTTACATAGAGGATAACCTAGGTCCTCACACTTGAGGAGCATCATAGTTGGTTCAATTACTAATTTTATTCCACATTTTCTAATTATTATTTTTTATTTATTGAAAAAATGGGTTTTTACAAAAATAATGAAATGTATAAATAAAATATCCTAAATTTAGAAGATAATGCTAAGAGAAAGAAATTAAGGAAGAAAGGACAATGTTCTAAGGTTGGATACAAGGACTATTTAAATATTAATTGTTTTTTAAAATTAAATTTTACAATCTAATTACATCATAAATGGATTTCTAGTCTATTACTTGAGTGGAATTTATCCTAACATGGAAACCACTTTAGTATAAAAAAAAGTTCACCTCCCTTGGAAGGATGTATGAAAGAATACAAGGTTTATGTCATGGTGGATGTGCAATGCCCCTTTGAATTTTACTATTATCCAAAAAAAATCATATCATTAAATAATTTAATTTTCAATAATTAAGAAGAATGTAAATCCTCCCCTAGGGCCAAGCCTCAATTTTTTCACATACCATAGGGAAGGGAATATAGATCATGGTGGTAAAAGAGAAGAGTGATATAATGAGATTAGGGTTAGAGGATAAAGTGTCATGGAAGGATATGGAACCACTTGAATCAAAATACTAATTAATGCGTCACATTGGAAAATAAAATGAATAGAAAAGGAAAATAAGTAAATCTAAAAGAAGGAACATCCCTACAACGTATCATAGTGGTAGACCCTCAGTATATCATCTCATTCTCTTATATTATATCATTCAATTTAATTTCTTAAAAAATACCCCTTGTTCCATTAATTACATCGTAAATATATCTACAATTATCCATGGTCTTTAAGGGGTCACAAAAGTTGGGATCGGGTGCTTAAATTTGTCAAAACTTGAATTTATAGTGTTTTTTGAAGCTTTGTTGTTGTGTAAATGATACATGAAATGTAAAGTGTGGCGTCAGATCATTTCACGACATCCTTTATTACTAGATCCATGTTTAATAAATAACTCTAGTTACATATAATGAAAATGACTAATATAATTTTTAATTTTGTTGTCCTTATACTTTTTCACTAAATCAACCAGTTTATTTCATTTTTGATCCATCGGATCAAGCCTTGACATATACCTACGGTGAGATGTGATGTGTTCGTTGAACACTATATTTGTATCATTTTTCATTTCTAATTGAACGTCATATACTACTATAAAACATAAAAAAGAATAATTGAAAGAATAATTAGTTAAATTACAAAAAAATTACGTTTTATATTAAAAAATATTTTAGGAATATGAATATTTCAATGATCAAACCATAAAAATTAAAAGAAACGTTTTTTTAAAACTTTTTTAAAAAGTTGAAATTAACCCACACAGAAAATAATGAAAGGAATTTTTTTAATCCTTTATAAATAAGGTCATGAATAAATTAAAATCTCATTTATATAACATTTAATCATAATTAATAAAATTATTGAAAATTTTAAAAGTACATTAATACTGATGTAAAATTATTGGAATGAAAACATTAAAATTGGATTTTTAAAAGAAAATTCCTTAATTAAACTCCTTGATTATTTCATCCATATGTACACCCTCTTGAGTAACACAATTATATTTTTTTTATAATTTTTAAATAAACTTTTTCATTATCATTCTATAATTATTATTACTTTTTTTTATTTGTTTGCATGTTTTATTTACTTTAAAATGGTTAGGATTTCATTGGAAATATTGAGGATATTCAGTTTATAACCTAAAAATAACATCGACACATCAATCATGGTAAAATCGGTTATGTTTAAATTAACTAAAAAATTTTAAAAATGTTATAATTATTATATTTATACATTATTTACACTTCTAAAACCAACAATTTAAGGTGTCCATGAAAAATAAACCACATGATTTAATGGAGATAGTAGTTTGTACATATGTATGAATGACATTTTCATTTTTCTACTGGGTAGAAAAGAAATAAATTAGATAATATTTTACTTATATAAAATCAAACATATTTTATAAATGTAATAATTATTCATTGTTTTCATCCTAATTTCCAACCATTTATGGTAATAATGAAAAATGGATTACATCACATTATGAAGGTGGTGGTCCACACATATGCACAAACGATGTTATTGTTCTCCAAAGGATAGAAGGGTAAGAAGTTGAGTAATATATTATCATTAAAAATCATAATTATATCATTAATATCATATATATTCATTTGATCTATCTTTTCAACTACCCATAATATATGGTGTTGAAAAATGAAACACATCTCTTCATGGAGGTAGAAGTTCATATATACACACGAGCGATATTTCCATTTCTCATAGGATGGAAAAGTAGATGATACATGTTTGAACCATAATAAAAATAACATTTAATAATTTGTAACATAATGATTTCATTATTTAATCATGGTTAAATAATATTTTAAGGATGTGTAAGAAGAAATAAATTTGAAATAGGACCGTTAGAACGTTTCCACCTCCCCAAATAACTCCCATTTTCTTAATGATTATCCATTAAAGGATTAGTATTTCGAGAATAAAAAAACCTCTAGGATGTTTTGGTTTTTTAGAAGTAATTTGGTCAGATATTGGTTCAATAAGTGCATCAAAATTATTGAATAAGTGATGAGAGGAGATTCCCTTTCATAATTGTGGGGAGTGTCACTCTTGTGAATAATTTATTCATTTAAATATAATAAATGTAATTATCAATGTGAAGTGGAACCAAATGGAAAAAAAATTCAAGAAAGGATAAATTAGAAATAAAATAAATAAATCAAAATTATCTAATATTCACATATGTTTGGTGACTTATGTCTTAGTTTAACCCATTTATTAACCAGTTTAAAATTTACCAAGGGGATAAATTTTTTACCATGGTAACAATTTATTATGGTCCTAAATTAAATTTAATACATTAAAAAATTAGAACCTATTATTTAAAAAATTTAAATCATTTTTTCAATAATAATTTATTTTCTGTGTAAGAAATTTTTTTGTATATGTTATCAAAACTCAACACAAAAATAGTTTTTTTAAAAAATGTCATTTTTAAGCGTAAAATTAATTTATATGAAAGTAAAATATAATAATGATTAATATATAATTTCTTGATTTAATTTTAGTAATTGGTTACTAATTTATATTTTAAATCTATCCAAAACATAATGGGTTTTTTTAAATAATTGAAAATAAATGACATTTTAAACAAATAATGATATTTTTCCTAATTTTCCCAATAATAAATATTTTTAGAAAAATTCCAAATATTCAACCCAAATTTTTTTTGAAATAATGAATCAAAAATGGTGTTCAATTTATCTATTTAAATCTTTAAACAATAGAAATTAAATTTTTAAATAAACCCATATATTTTATGGTTGACATTTTACCTGAAATAAAACCATTTCATTTCTGATTGAAAATTCTTATAGAATTACCGTATTATATAAAAATATCTAAAATATATTCATAATAATTAAAAATTTGGGAAATTTATTTATTATTATAATTTAAAATGTTCTCACATTCATACCAATTTTTTAAATTAATTCCCTGAAATTTTATTCATTGCTTAAACAAGTAAGGGTATTTTTCATCATAGACTTTTCCCATGTTCCTTCACCAAACATGGGATTCATAAATAAAACATTACCCTATAATATAATATTATTTCATTTTACCTACTCTCTTTGATATAAAATCTAATCCATACATTCTTAATTTGAGAAATTCTTCTATAAATTTAACACTACTATGGCCAAAGACTTAGAGGTATGGGTACCTGGTAAGAAACTAATCCCACTTCTTCAATACTTTCACTGTCTTCAATGAAATTTGAGATCAAAATTCATTTAATACAAAAATTAATTACACATATCCGCTGATATATTTTAAGAATGTCATGATCACCTACCTTAAAAAAACAGGCATTCCTATGGATATTTTTGTAACCCTTTTTTCAAATTTTTTATTCCCTTATGTGGTTTTTAATAACCTGTACCTTCTCATTCATCTCTTCTACTAAATCTATTCCCAAAAAATTCTTTTCCCTAACATCATCCAAACATGATAGGATTTGACATCACTTTCTATATGAATTCTCAAAAGGTTCTATATGTATACTATGATGAACACTGTTATTAAAACTAAATTTCACTAAATATTGATCATGATCCCAAATTCCATAAAAATATAATGATAATGCTTGAATCATATCTTCTAAATTATAAATTGTGTTCTTGGACTATCTATCAGATTGATATTAAAAAACTACCTTGAAAGTTAAATTTTTACCCATAAACTTCTAAAGTCCTTTTCAAAAACAATTATTTAAATTTGGGATACCAAGCAGATAAAATGTAACAAGGAAATACATAAAACCTAACTATATCATTATTATAAAATCTAGATAGTTTATCTAAATACATACTATATTGAATAGTTTGTAAATGTATATATTTAGTCATACGATCAATAATAACCCAAATCACATTATTACCTTGAGATTTCATTGGTAATTATACCAAAAAATCCATTGATAAGTTCCCCTATTTCTATTATATCATCGAAAAATGTTGAACAATCCCATTAAATAGTTTTCATTCAACATTTTCCTACTGAAAATTTAAAAAAAATATCGTAAAATTTGAAGTATCATTCTTCATACGTTCCCACCAATAATATTTCTTATGGTCTCTATATATATTTCTACTTTTAGGTTGAATAGAAAATGAAGGGTTGTGAGATTCATGTAACACCTATTTTTTAACTAGGAATTACTTGGAACACGTAACCTTCTTATAAACCAGATAATACATTATTTCTCAACATTAAATTTATGTATTTTTCAATCATTTTTTAATTATAACTTTTCTTACAATTAAATATGCTTCATCCAAGAATTATTGATTACTTATTACATGCATAAAGATACTGAAAACTAAGTCAAGAAAGGAAGTGTTTCTGAAAACATAATTTTCATGCCAACATTTCATATATATTTGACTAAATGATCATATTATAGAAAAATCATATTTAATGATGAATTATTGTTTCAACTCAAGACATAAAATACATTACATTATTTACATGGATGATAATTAATTGGGAAATCATAAGACTAAATTAGTTTTGGCAATATTATCTACCTCATGTTCAACTCTTTTTATATGAATATATACTTTGAACTTTTACAATTTTCATATAATTCACATTCAGCTCCATATAGATTATACCTCCATATTTTCAAATAAAAAAATAATGCATCCATATCAAGGTCATGTGTTGGATAATTCTAAATGTTGGGTTTCAATTTAAGAGATGCATATGTGATTACTAAATCATTATGCATAAAAAAACCATGGCCTTTAAAATAAGCATCAAAATAAATTATAAATTCATTATTTCTTGTTGGAAAGGCTGATAGATAATAATTAACCAATACTTTTTTATTTCCTAGAAACAATCATCATATTTCATTTTCCAGATAAATGTTAATTTTTTTCATGTTAACTTTATTAATGGGAAATATAAACAAGAAGATTTTCAAAAAACCATTGGAATAAATTTATTAATATATGAAAAAATCAAATATTAGTTACATTTTTATGCCTCTTACACTCTTAAACCACTTTATTTTGATGAGGATCAATATTTATTCCATACGTAGACACAATATGGACAAAGAAAGAATTATAGTGAAACCAAAAGTTGTATTTGATAAATTTTATACAAAATTTATTTTCATTTAACATATATAGAATAATCCTTATATGTTACTTGTGGTCCTCATATATTTTATAGTAAAATATAAAATTATGAATAAAAATAAACAACAAATTTATCCATATACTCATCTAAATATATATTCCTAAGATCCATATATACAGTGGGTGTGTTTGTTAACTCAAAAGGGTATCTGAAAACAAATAATGTTCATACCTAGTCTTTAACTCCATATCCAAAATGTACTAGTCTTGATATTTTAGATGTTGGTAACTAGACATGAAATTGTTCTCTAAAAAAATACTTTGCTCTCTAGGGAAGATCAAATAATTCATAACTATGTGGAAAAGGATACATGTTCTTAACTGTGATACAAGTGACTTCTCTATAATCAACTAAATGTTACATAGAATCCCAATTCCTTTTAAAAACAAAATAATATCACCACAAGGTGAAATTATATGGTGAATGGAACAATTATCATTAAATTCTTATATATTATTTTTCAATTATAAAAAATAAACTAAAACTATTTGATTGAGAGGCTTAAGAATTAACATAGCATCAATAACTATGTTAATATATAAAATCAACTTATCTACAGGGAATAACACTAGAATAATCATTAGGAAATAGATCCATATATTCATTTACAACTACCACATCAATAATTTGAACTATTCATATATTATCGCCAATATGTACAACATAAATTTCATTTCTATATTTTATTATTTTCTCATCTTCTTGATATGTTATGAGATATATGAATTCATTCCTACATAAAAATGGAAACTCATTATAAAAAATAACTTCTTTAGATCTATATTATATCTCAGCATCATAAGCAGAAATCCAATCAATGCCCAAAATAAAATCACACACTATAATGGGACATAAAATAAGGTTTTTAGAAAAAAAACTAGAGATGATAAATTTAACTTCCATTAATTATTAAATATTATATTTTTAATATATAGTTTATTCTTTATGAAAAAATAATATTAAACAACCAATGAAATATATTTCATTAGAATTATTCTCTTCGATAGCTTTTATAGCTTGAAACCCTCAGTCTATGTGATCTCTACTAAAATATACAACTATAAACAATCCATTAAATTGTTTGGTATGAATATAAATAAACAAATTATGGATATTATGGTTACCTATAGATTATAAATAAAATATAAATATTTTAAAATAGAAATAAATGTTTTCAAAAAAACTATATTTTTTAAAAAGAACGTTTAGGAACTATTTTACCACATAATTTGAAATTATTATTTACAGGTATTATAAAATATATTTTAAAAAATGAAATTATTTTTTAAAATTATAATATCAAAATTTACAAGGGATTAATTTTTTGGATTTTTATAGAATGTTTCATTTTTTATGAATAATCAGAAATAGTGAATTTTAAATGAAAATCGCCATTTCATTTAATTTATTTATGAAGATAAATTACATTTTAAATTGTTTTGATTGAAAAATTAGTTAAATTATATATCTATTAATCCAATTTAGGTGATTGGATACATTTTAATAATAAATGTTTATATAAAAACTTTTAAACTTTTAAATATTTTCTAATTGAAAACCTGCTTTCTCATTGTGTCTATGGGATTAATTTTAAATATAATTATTCCAATTCTATTAATGGAATTTGGAATAATTGATTCCATATTTTTAATCATAATAAATTAAATTGTCTTTAATTTTAAACATAATTTCTTACAAAAATTAATAGTGAACACAATAAAAATTATTTACCATGGTTAAAGTAAAAATGGATTTATCAGGGTTAAACTAAACATATAAGGGTTAAATTGATGTAAATATTTGTCTAAAATATAATTTATGAATATATATTGACTTTATAATGTCTAATTATTTATAATAATCTATTTTTAACCATTTTTCATGACAAAAAACATGTTTATATTTTTTCCATTCATAAATTACAAGGGTTCCACTCACCTCACTTATAAAAGGTCACACCTATCTTCTCATATTTCCACATTAAAACATTTTTTACATATAATAAATACCAAATTAACTTCAAAAATTCTATTATATAATAAAATAAACCTTATTTTTTTATTAAATACATCCTAGGAATAATTTTTGTTCAATCCTAAGGAGGATTCCCGAAGAATATGGAACACATTTCAACGAGCTTTTTTATTTTATTTCACCCTCCACATCCGTAAATTATAATTAAACCATGATAATGTAACAAAATTACTATATTAAGTTTATTTATACATTTTTATGATAATTTAATTACCTACAAAAAAACCGACATCTATCAAATGGGTTCTGAAATCTTCATTCATGTGTACAGCAGACTTCCACCTCGCAAACCAATGTCATTTGTTTTTCCATTACCACCTATGACATTTGAATTTGATGGTGGATATAAAGTATATAAATGATATTTATAACATAAATATTTAATTATAGTAATTATATCATATATAATTTTTTACTTTCCATCAAGTACGATATACAATAGCACCGCTCGTGTGTACGGTGGACCATCACCTCGTGAAGCGATGTGATTAATTTTTCACTAACGATTTATATTGAAGGTAATATGGATATATTTAATGAAAATATGTAATACAAATGAAATTATTATTATATTAATTAAATAATTTTACTAATCATTAGATGATACATCATTTTCCTTCTTACAATATCTCCCGCATAAAGGTGATAACACTGTTCATTTAAGTATGGATTGTCACCTTCACGAAGCGACTTGACTCTCTTTTCATAGCTACACCATATGGATGATATATATATAAATAAATAGTATTTTATTTATGATATTATAATAATTATGTAATGATAAAATATTTCCTACCTTTATTCCTTAATGATCATGGATAATGGAAATGTTAGTCACGCGTATGTATAACCTACCATCTATATTATCATAACAGACTTCATTTCTCAAGAATATATTTAATCATTGGTATTAAATATATAATTAATATATAAATATATAATAAGTATGTCATTTTTATTATTCTAGAACTTATTTAACAATAAAATAATCTCAATGATTGAATCTTTCATGAATATACAGGCATGAGAAGACCTGGGAATTAGCACCTGAAAAAGAAATAATGAAATATTATTAATTAATTGGAGATAAGATATTATAAAATTATCATATATTATATTATATATATTAATAAGGTTCTATTATAAGTTAATATAATGTTTAAACCCACTATACTTCATTTTAAGAACATTCAACGAAATCAAAGCCTGAGGTAAGGGAGTTCATCTCAGTTTCTGTTTATTTTGGGATATTATAATTTCATACATAATATTTATTATATATGGTTTTTATAATTCCCATTTTATGTGATATCATGATTAATTAAATATTAATTGTATTTTAACATTAAATTTGAATTATTTTATCCATGTAAATTTGACATACAAATTACCATGTGGTAAAGAATTTCATAACACAATTATTTCTTATTAGATTATGGTACATCTTCATTATCTTTGATATTCATAGATTTTGAGTGTAGTGAATTTTGGATATTTTATTATATATTTCACCTTTTTTTATAATAATATATATTTGATATAAATATTTTATTCATTTATTAATTATCACTTCAACTTTATGATCTTTATAATGGTTTATTTTACAATATCATTTTAATTAAGATTTCATATGCTTGAATTTACATTGAATTAAATTATATAACCATAGGATAATAAGACCTATTTAATTTTTTATCTTAGTATTATTCATGAGGTTTTCAATAAATAGTTCCATTTTTTTCCAATCTTTCAAACATAAAATAATATAGAAAATGATTTTATGAAAATCTGATAGTTTTTATATTATCGATCAGAAATCCATTTACATCCAAAACCATATTTTCAAAAAAAGGTTTTTTTAAAATTACCCTTTTAAAATTGAATTAATAAATAAATTTACACATTTTACTTTTATTGGGAATTTTTTTTGAATATAATCGTTTTTTCCATTTTTAAAACAAGGCCTCTATTTATTTTAAAGAAAATGGGAAAGAAATCTATATTTTAATTTAATTATCATGTATAAAATTTCAATACATCATAAAAATTTACTATTTTAAAATAATACATTAAATTATTAAAATATGATTTTCAAAAAAAAATTATTTTCAAATTTTTTTGTGCGAGTTTGTTTTTAAAAATATATTTTGAAAAGGGAAATGATATTTTTCTCAGAAATGTTTTTAAAGGTTTTTTATGGTATTTCTATTCATTAATGATAATAATCCCTTATTATTACTATAATAGGTATATAATTGATTGAAACTATAGTTATAATTTCTATGGATGGTTCATGATCATTGGGATCTAGGAAATAATTAGAATACAATTTATTGGTTCATTATTTTGTATTCAGTCACTTTACCTTCAAATGTTGACTTAAATTGGATCATTAGACATTAAATACCCCCTAAAATACCCATATTATTTATCATGGATATTCTTAATTCTTAAACCATGTCTCATTTACACATACGTTATTTTAATTTTAAGATTATTTGATTTATTGGGAAAATATTGGTAAGACACATTCTTTCTTCAATGTTGATATTTGATGATAGGACACATTACTCATGAATTAAATTGATTATTTGATATATGATAAATTATTTGGGCATAAAAACATGGTTAGTTCCATGTTATAGATATCCCCTCGACGTATTTGTATTCTCGCAAGATGAATGAGTTGGGTATCCTTAGTTAAATGGGATTCTGGTGTATTCTTACCCATCAATTTTATACTATCTTGAGGAATAATCATTGTGGTATAGGTATCATTATTCTTAAGATCATAAATTCTAATAATTAAGTATTTACATCATTTAAAATTCAGTTATTATATACATTATATTTTGGCAATGATATTATCTCTTAATTCAATTCATTATCTGTTTATTGATTAAATGGAATTAGGTTTTTGTTATTTTACATCGCATATTGATTATGCTTTATCTTATCATGATACTAAAGTTGTTTAAATGGTATTAATTTTTAGTTATTTACATTACCATGTAGATTATTATTATAAATTCACGATATCTTCCACTGTATATAACCCTTACAAAGTATGTGAGGTCACCTTTATTTTTTTCATTCTCAGGATTCACTAAACTATACTATGATTGGTGTACAAAGATGTGATAGAGGGAATAATGTTATTCTAAAAAAATTATGTTGTAATCTTTGTTTCCAAATGTAATTAAATACTCAATTATATATCTCGATTACCAATATTGCTAAACTATTTGGTACTTTCACGTGCAATTACTTATATCTTATAGAAATTTAATAAAGAAAATATTGTCTTTGGGATACTAGGGCTAGGGTTGCAACACATAGTGTTAGAGAAAATTTATTATGAACCTTAGTAATTATATTTAGGAAAACATATATTATGGATCATAACCCTATGATAATACTTCAAGTATTAATATAGAATAATGTCCTAATGTTTTGGTTAGGTAAAGATTGTGTGGTTTTCATTATAATACAACTATTTATGGATACTACAAGTGTGCATGGTTCTTGAATTGATGTACATGGGTGAAATAACACTAAAAATATCACACTAGATATGACCTGATCACCACCTAGTGTATCACAATGGGCCTTACTGTGCACCTTTATTGACACTCCTAGAGGATATTCTTAGGATAATTTACATTTTATATATAACCCATTTTAATGGATATAAATAAATTATGAAAATGAATAACCTAGGTTAAACGTAATGTTTCTTTGATTGAAAATAAGGTGTTATTATTTAAAATCTTATAAATGATTATATGTTTCTCCCACTATGAATATTATTGATTATAGTATTATAAATAGTTTTGGCCAATTATTGGAATATAAATGAAAAATAATAACATAGAATATGGAGGGTAATGTCTTGACTATGAGAAACCAAATGGGATAAAAATATTAGTGAAAATTATCATGAATATGGCATATCAGTTATCTTAAAATATTATTATCCAGATATACCTTAAGAAATTCTTGAACCCACAAAAGTAGAGAATTATGGAGTTTTCTAACAAATAATGTTATAGATACAATAGAGGATATAAGGCTCAATTTCCTTTATCTTGAAAATATAGAACCAAAATTCAATGAATTTTTATCAATAGAATAGAAAAATTCTTTATGTGTAGAAAGTAAGGGCATAATGTAACTAATGCCCTTGAAAAAATGAAGAGTTTGATGGAAGGAAATAAATTTCACCATAGAGATCCATTTATAGTTTCTATAGTCATAAATGTGGAAAACATGTCCATTATATGAGCCAATTACCTTATCTAAAGGTTAAAACCTAGACTAAGGAAGGACCTGTGTGGAAATAAAACAGATGAAGTATTTAGGATATGGTGTTCAGAAAATAAATTTTAGAAGTATTTTACAAATATTAAGTTGGTTTTAAAAAGAATGAAACATCTAAGGATTGGGTTATATTTCAAAATCTTATATTTTTTAAATTAATATAATAGTTATAGATACCTTCATTGCTTATGATTTTAAGCTTGATCATAAGTTGAAGTCTTAAAAACCTATTTTAAGGTTTTTTATGGGATTTTAATAAGATTAAAGATATTTTTGGAAATTATTTATTGGAATAAAACCCATTGGTTTGGTATTTGTTTTGTAACACCCCAAGCTTCCACGGTACATTTCCCTTCGAATAATGCGATAGCGTGTGTTGTACGCAACCTCGGGTTCTAACACACACCACAACTAATTAAACTAGCCGTTGTGAATAGTAATACCTACTTTTTGAAATCATATATATTTTATATTTCAAAATGGACTTCATTTTTTGATTCGGAATATTGAAATTAGCCTAGGGTGAAATTTTGGTAATTTTCGGATAACTTTTATATTTTGATGAATAGTGAAAATTACAAAATTTTAATTAAAAACAACTTTTTTAATCAAAATAATTAATATTGATAAATTATGAATTTGAGTGGTTTTAAAGTATATTTAGAATATATTTTTACCATTTAATTTAATGTTTGTCATTGGACATAATTTCACAATTAAATCAGACATAAACAAGTGTCAATCTTTTGATAGTTATTATCTCTTAAAAACACGCTTTTTATTTTAACAACAGGAATTAATTTTAAATTAATTTCTGCCACTTCTGTGTTTTGAATTTGGAAAAATGGATTACATATTTGGAATCAGGATTTCCAAATTATGTAAATAGGTAACTTTTATTTTTACACATTTTGAATAATTACTGCGGTAAATATTTTATTTACCATGGTTAAAGGGTAAATCCGGTAAATAAGGGTTAAAAAATAATATTATAATAATACAAAATTACCCTAAAACGTGTCCTAACCTTATTGGTGGACACATACCCGACCATTTTCATCCTTCTCTAGATTTGGGGACCCCTTGGAGCCACTTGTATGTGGTAGGGACACATTATATTAATAAAGTTAAAATAAAAATAAAAATGGCATAAGCTTACATCTTTTAGAAGAACAATTTTTACATAGGGTTATACATGTTGGATTTTCGATTATAAATATTCATGAGAAAGCTAAAACGATTTCCTACATAATGATATTTTATTTATAATTTTTAGACATCAAATAAGTAAAATTATTAATGACACAATAATGATGCAATGTTTACCTCATTAATAAATCATTTAAATAAATAAGATTATAATGATTAAAATATTATCTAAAGCCTGTCCAATTCTTATTGGTTGATGTTATTTAGAAAATTTGTCCTCTTATCTTCGACCTCAATGATTTTTGGACCATTATAAACCGAATATAATTATATTATAAAGTAATACTTTCACTCTTTCCTAAAGAGCCCCTCCTCTCCCTTATAAAAGGAGACAACTTCTACTCATTCCTCACACCTCTCAAGCCACTAGGCCCGTCCAAACCCTGCCCAAATAAGCTCCCCACATCCCTCTCCTCCTCCTTGATGCTTCCCCTTAGGCAGAAAGCATTTCAAGAAGTCCTTTGGTTCCAAACAAAGTGAGTTACCAAAATTAAAGGTAACTATTTCTCTTAAATTATTTTCATTTATTTTTCTTCTCCAACCACCAAAATATTTTTATTTCCTTTCTTTTGTAACAACACCAGTATACACAATATACTAGGATGTTGTTATAAGAAGTATTCAAACTACACATACACACAACTCCATCTAATGGATGATGAACATAATGTTTCTGTGGATGGAAAACTAACGCCTCACGAAACGATGATTGTTCAAATACATCTTACCGCCTCTCATGGTGGCCATTATGATGGCACTGTAATTAAATATGATATTAATGATATATATTTTATATATAAGCTTCTGTAATTCCATTTTATTTCATATCATTATTCGTTTCATGTTGTATATACATACGATAATTTCATTTGAGGAAGTGCGGACTACCGCCCCCTTAAAATGATATGACTCGTTCATACCACACATGGAATGTATAAAGGATTGTGTTAATGAACTAAAGTAACATATATAAAATATTATATTATACTGGAATAGTAATATACCTATGTATCATTTTGATTTGATTCTTTTAAAATAAAAATTAAATGGAAGTAGCGTTCGTGCGTACGTACGGACTACCGTCTCCACGAACGTGATGAGATTCATTCTCCATCGTATCCATTCAAGTATTATTCTCATTTTAGGGTTACAAATAATGTTAATATCATTATTATTATGAATAATATATAATCTATCCATTACAAACATGTCTTACGTAACCAAACATTTAAGAAGAACGAATCGATTATCACCCGAAACGACAATAATACTAAGATATTATTAATAAAGAAATGTTAAAAGATCATATATGATATCATATTAATGTATATGATTCTTGTATAATTTAATAACAATTATTTCACCATTATACATGAGGTTAACCTACCCCAACAAAGGAAAAGTACAAGGTAAGGGTTTATTTCGCAATCTCTTCATTATCTGAGGTTGTTTATACATAATTATCTACTGGGACCTCGTTATCATCCACGTCCATGTTTCTTTAAAATGTATTTCAAAACATTTTTAATATTTAAAAGAATATGGGTTAAAGTCATTTATACCCTTGTTTGACTTTTCATAAGAGGTTTATAAGGGAATCTTTCCGTCGTTTTCCAAACAAGGTGCTTTTTAACCTTTTCGATAGAATTAAGATAAGAATGTTTTTTTATCTTATACGGTGGGGGCGGTTATATTCCGCCGTTATAAAATCGTCAAAGCTTCCCTTACAAGCTTATAAGAATATTTTCAAGAAAATGTTTTATTTTATATGGCTCTTAAATTATTTCAAAAATAGAAAGAGATATTTCTCTAAAAAGTGTTTTGATTTCATCTATGTCAACATCCTTTGACGGATTTTACGCTTATTTGAAGTTGATTTATTATGATACAAAACTTCTATATTGTATTTAAGGTTTATTGATATGTTTGACTGTGGATGTGCTATTTTTTTACCATTCATTGTTTATGGTGAAATTATTGACATTTCGTATGCTAGTTTTAATACGAATGTTTATGTTATGTTTAAACCTTTTCATATGGGAATGCATTGGACTTAATATGTGACGGGCGGAGCCCGCTATAGCTCCTTGATGCATCGGTAGGTCTCATGAGAAAAACTAGTGTCTTGGCACAAGGCCTTGGCAAAATCTTATTTGTAGTCTTGGCACGAGGCCTTGGCTATGTGGTTATGATAGTCTGGAATTATGCATTCCAACATTATGAAAGTGGTTATTGATTTTTGCATGTGATTATTCGATTAGTAGAATATCCATGTGAATAAGTAAATGGCATTATTTCATTTTATTTATGCCTTACCATGTTGAAACTTCAAGTTTGAAAGCCTTTTGTTTTAGTTATACATTGCCTTAAATGTTTATTCTTATTTATGAAAGTTTCCGATATATTGTAATCCTTACTGGGCATTTGAGCTCACCCCTTTTCTATGTTTTATTTTTCCTAGGAAGTGAATAAGTAAATTATGAATGACCTGCAGGGATATTATGAGGGGATATAAGTGTGGATTATGGAGACATTATGTTGTTGTAGTAGTTTTTCCATTTTATGATGTAATGTAAAACTTATGAATATATCTAGTGTTTCCAAGGCTACTAAACCAATCGGTCTTTCGAGATTTGATCATTCTTATGATCAAGCCAATTTTATGTAATTAATGCACCGACTCTGGGTAACTGGGGTCGGGGCATTACAGTTGGTATCAGAGGAAGTTTAGTACAAACCTTGGAAGCTAGATTTAGATAAACTCTGATTAGAGCACGTAGACCTAAGATGAACTTTGAGGATTAGTATAGAAGAACTTCCTAGAATTTTGGTATTGTAGAGATTTTGTGAGTTTTCTGAGAAATACATCCCTGTCTGGATACGAGCACGTAGAGGCGGCTCTGGCACAGATGTACCTCGGGGTAAAACCCAAAAACACCGCTTTGAGCTAGACTCGAACGGGAACTGGTGCACAACAACGGGCCTTGCTGCACTCTTGGTTACGACACTCCCGGGGGATATGCTTAGGATAACTCTCATTTTCTTTACAAATCATTATGAAGGGTTTATGAGTATATAATTACTCAAAGAAAACATTTTTATGATTATGGATTATATCCATAAATAGTTCAATTTATGTTGAGTGTTTTATAAGTATAGGATTATATATTTTGATTCATAAACTGATCTATTTTATGCCATTGTTTAGAAATGGCGCCTAGTGGAAGAAATGGAAACCATATCAATGCACGCACTCCATGTAGGTATTGCCCTCCTGCTCAAGATAATTATAGTGGGGCTGGTGATGCAACTGGTGCCGATCAGCTAATCACCATACTGGGACAACTTACTCAGGTTATGAATAATAACCTTACCCGTATGGAGCACCCTGATCCGCAGTGTGGAGGATCAATGTTAGATCGATTCATGAGGCAACAACCACCAATGTTCAATGGGAGTACAAATACCTTAGTAGCTGAGCAATGGATAAATTCCCTAGAGAAAATATTTCAGGCTTTGGGGAGCAGAGAAAGGGAAAAAGTTATCATGGCAGTTTACCGCCTCACTGGAGATTCTGATCAATGGTGGTCATTGATTCAAAACATGAAGGAAGATGATGAAGTATCAAATATGGAATGGACGGAGTTCAAATATCTGTTTTTAGAAAAATACTTCCCTCGCGACCATCGAGCAGATATGGAAAGGCAATTTCTAAGTCTGAGACAGAAGGAGGATGAGAATGTCGCAAAGTATGAGGCTAACTTTACAAGGTTAGAAAGGTACGCTGGTGATTATATACGCAACCCAAGAATTAAGATTGATCGTTTCTTTGATGGGTTAAAACCATTTCTCCGTCGAGCATTAGTCTCACAATCCTTTTCATCATACGAAGATATTGTCTCATGTGCTATCAAGACCGAAAAGGAATTCTCTAAGTCTTATGACTTTAAAGCAAAGCAAGAGAAGAAGATACCTGCTGATCAATATGGGAATGGAAATAAGGGGAAGAAGGGAAAGGTTGAATATCCATCTTGTGGTAAATGCGGGAAGAAACATCCTAGTACTTGCTTGAAGGGAATGGGAGTCTGTTACAAGTGTGGTGAAAAAGGCCACCAAGATCGTGATTGCAAGGGGAAGAAGGAAGCTACCAACATTCAGTGCTACAATTGCAGGGAGATGGGGCATTATGCAAATGAATTTCCTAAGCGTCAGGAGAACTTACCTCAGAAAAGGCCAAGGGATCAAGGCCAGGCTTATGCTATCACTACTGTTGAGGTAGAAGCTCCGAAAGACGTGGTGGCAGGTTATTTAATGGTTTCCTCAAGTTTAGCAAATGCATTATTTGATTCTGGATCATCACATTTTTCCATATCTTCCCAGTTTGCTAAGAAAATTAGATATTTCCAATCTGATTTAATAAGGGAGTTGTCAGTTAAAACTCCTAAGGGAAGTATCGTTGCAACAAAGTTTTGTGAACCAGTCCCCATTAGAGCACATAAATTTTCTTTATCTGCTGATCTCATCGTCATACCTATGATTGAGTTTGATATAATCCTCGGTATGGACTGGCTTTCGGACTATGATGCGAAGATTTATTGTAAGAAGAAAGAGGTTACGATTCTTGATGATAATGATAAGGAACACCTTATTTTTAGAGCAGAATCGTCACCACCTAATTCTTATTTAGATCCACCCCCAGTAGCTCAACATAATTCAATTATTGGGGAGGAAGAGAATGAAATAACTATCGGTGAGGAAAGGAATGTTCAAATAGAGGATGTACCTGTTGTGAAATAATTTTTAGATGTATTTCCGAAAGATTTACCTGGACATCCTCCAGAACGAGAAGTTGAGTTTTCCATTGATTTGATTCCTGGATCAAGGCCTATATCAAAGACCCCTTATAGAATGGCCACTATAGAATTAGTAGAACTAAAGAAACAACTAGAGGAATTGAGTAATAAGGGATTTATTCGCCCTAGTATTTCTCCATTGGGAGCCCCTGTTCTTTTTGTTAAAAAGAAAGATGGATCTATGAGGTTATGTATCGACTACAGGGAGATCAATGATATAACGATAAAGAACAAGTATCCCCTACCTCGTATTGATGATTTATTTGACCAACTTCATGGAGCTAAATACTTTTCAAAGATTGACCTTCGATCTGGATACCATCAGTTGTGTGTGAAGAAGGAAGACATTCCGAACACAGCATTTCGAACCAGGTACGGGCATTACGAGTTTACCGTAATGCCGTTTGGATTGACTAATGCACCCTCTGTATTCATGGATCTGATGAATAGAGTTTTCAAGGAGTATCTCGATGAATTTGTGGTGGTATTTATTGATGATATCTTGGTATACTCCAAAACCTACGACGATCATGAAAATCACTTGCGCGATATCTTGAAGACTCTGAGGAGGCATGAATTATATGGGAAGTTTAGCAAGTGTGAAGTCTGGCTTCAGGATATTTCTTTTCTTGGCCATATTGTCTCTAAAGATGTAATCTCTGTTGATCCTTCTAAGAACAAGGCAATCCAAGAATGGCCAGCACCTACGAGTATAACTGAGGTACGTAGTTTTATTGGTTTTGCAGGTTATTATCGACGTTTCGTCCAGAATTTTGCCCGATTGGCTAACCCATTAATGAAGCTCACACGTAAAGGGGTTAAATTTGCTTGGACAAAAGAGTGTGAAGAATGTTTCGAAGAACTAAAGAGAAGATTAGTCAATGCTCCTATATTGACTCTACCATCGGGGAATGATGTGTTCGTTATTTATAGTGATGCATCAAAGAAAGGACTTGGTTGTGTCCTTATGCAGATTGATAGAGTTATTGCCTATGCATCACGACAGTTGAAAATTCATGAACAAAACTATCCTACTCATGATATTGAGTTAGAAGCTGTGATATTTTCTTTGAAGATATGGAGGCACTACCTCTATGGTGAAAAATGTGAGATTTATACTGATCACAAGAGTTTGAAGTATATTTTCTCACAAAAAGAACTCAACATGAGGAAAAGGAGATGGCTTGAATTACTAAAGGATTATGATTGCACGATACACTACCACCCGGGGAAAGCAAACAAGGTGGAAGATGCTTTGAGTAGAAAAGACCATGGAGTTTTGAACAATATGAGAATTGAAAGGGATCCAATTTTCATGGATCTAGTGAAGATGGACATGGGAATAACCAGGGAAGGTGAAACATCAATGCTTTTTCAAATGGTTGCCAAACCATCTTTACTAGAAAGGATTAAGAGTTCTCAGACCGATGATGAAGAATTTCAGAAGAAGATTAAAGCTGTGAATGATGGGAGATTGAGAGACTTTGTGTATGAAGATGGAATTTTGAAACTCGGGAAGAGACTTTGTGTTCCCGATTTACCTGATCTGAAAAGGGAATTGCTGGATGATGCTCATAGTTCCAATTTCTCTATACACCCTGGGAGCACCAAAATGTATAGAGATTTGAAGGAACATTTTTGGTGGGACAACATGAAGAGGGAGATTGCTGATTTTGTGTCAAGATGTATGGTTTGTCAACAAGTGAAAGCTGGAAGGCAACAGCCTGGAGGAGTCATGCAACCTCTTCCCATACCAGAGTGGAAATGTGACAATATTACGATGGACTTTGTCATGGGGCTACCAAAGACTCCTAGAAGGAATGATGCATTATGGGTTATTGTTGATCATCTTACCAAGTCAGCACATTTTCTTGCTATAAGAGAAGATCTACCCCTGGAACGTCTAACAAAACTATACATTAATGAAGTTGTGAGACTTCATGGAGTACCCCTATCGATTGTTTCTGATCGTGATCCCCGTTTTACTTCAAGATTTTGGAAAAGTCTTCAGAAGTATCTGGATACTGAACTTTATTTGAGCACTGCTTACCACCCTCAGACAGATGGACAATCAGAACGGACTATTCAAACCCTAGAAGACATGTTGAGATCTTGCTCACTTGACTTTCAGGGTATGTGGGATCAATATTTACCACTGGTAGAATTTTCCTATAATAATAGCTTCCATTCGAGTATTCAGATGGAACCATATGAAGCGTTATACGGAAAGAGATGTCGTACACCAACCTGTTGGGATGACGTTGGGGAAAGAAAACTTGTAGGCCCAGAACTGGTGGAGGAAACAGTGGAAAAGGTGAAAGCAATCCAAAATCACATCAAAGCAGCTCAAAGTAGGCAGAAGAGCTATGCCGATAATCGAAGGAAGGATTTGGAATTTCAAGTTGGTGATAATGTTTTTCTGAAGGTATCTCTGTGGAAGGGAGTCATACGTTTTGGTAAGAAAGGTAAATTGAGTCCCAGGTACATCGGACCTTTCGAAATTCTAGAACGAATTGGGGTTGTAGCTTACCGATTGGCAATGCCGCCAAGTCTCTCCAAAGTTCACTATGTGTTCCACGTATCTCTGTTAAGGAAATACATGCCTGACCCAATGCATGTACTCACCTATGAAGAATTAGAACTGGAACCCGATCTGTCTTATTGCGAAGAACCCGTCAAGATTCTTGATACGAGAGAACATGTGCTGAGAAACCGGATGACGCGTCTGGTAAAAGTTTTGTGGGGAAACCATAAGATGGAAGAGGCAACGTGGGAACCCGAGAAACTTATGATGAAGAACCACCCAAGTATTTTTATGCAGTAATACCCTAGAAATTGCGAGGACTCAATTATTTGAAGGAGGGGAGAATGTAACACCCCAAGCTTCCACGGTACGTTTCCCTTCGAATAATGCGATAGCGTGTGTTGTACGCAAACTCGAGTTCTAACACACACCACAACTAATTAAACTAGCCGTTGTGAATAGTAATACATAATTTTTGAAATCATATATATTTTATATTTCAAAATGGACTTCATTTTTGGATTCGGAATATTGAAATTAGCCTAGGGAGAAATTTTGGTACTTTTCGGATAACTTTTATATTTTGATGAATAGTGAAAATTACTAAATTTTAATTAAAAACAACTTTTTTAATCAAAATAATTAATATTGATAAATTATGAATTTGAGTGGTTTTAAATTATATTTAGAATATATTTTTACCATTTAATTTACTGTTTGTCATTGGACATAATTTCACAATTAAATCAGACATAAACAAGTGTCAATCTTTTGATAGTTATTATCTCTTAAAAACACGCTTTTTATTTTAACAACGGGAATTAATATTAAATTAATTTCTGCCACTTCTGTGTTTTGAATTTGGAAAAATGGATTACATATTTGGAATCATGATGTCCAAATTATGTAAATAGGTTACTTTTATTTTTACACATTTTGAATAATTACTGCGGTAAATATTTTATTTACCATGGTTAAAGGGTAAATCCGGTAAATAAGGGTTAAAAAATAATATTATAATAATACAAAATTACCCTAAAACGTGTCCTAACCTTATTGGTGGACACATACCCGACCATGGTCATCCTTGGGTCGATTTGGGGACCCCTTGGAGGCACTTGTATGTGGTAGGGACACATTATATTAATAAAGTTAAAATAAAAATAAAAATGGCATAAGCTTACATCTTTTAGAAGAACAATTTTTACATAGGGTTATACATGTTAGATTTTCGATTATAAATATTCATTAGAAAGCTAAAACGATTTCCTACATAATTATATTTTATTTATAATTTTTAGACATCAAATATGTTAAATTATTAATGACACAATAATGATGCAATGTTTACCTCATTAATAAATCATTTAAATAAATAAGATTATAATGATTAAAATATTATCTAAAACCTGTCCAATTCTTATTGGTTGATGTTATTTAGAAAATGAGTCATCTTATCTTAGACCTCAATGATTTTTGGACCATTATAAACCGAATATAATTATATTATAAAGTAATACTTTCACTCTTTCCTAAAGAGCCCCTCCTCTCCCTTATAAAAGGAGACCACTTCTACTCATTCCTCACACCTCTCAAGCCACTTGGCTCGTCCAAACCCTGCCCAAATAAGCTCCCCACATCCCTCTCCTCCTCCTTGAAGCATTCCCTTAGGCAGAAAGCATTTCAAGAAGTCCTTTGGTTCCAACCAATGTGAGTTACCTAAATTAAAGGTATCGATTTCTCTTAAATTATTTTCATTTATTTTGCTTCTCCAACCCCCAAACTCTTTTTATTTCCTTTATTTTGTAACAACACCAGTATCCAAAATATACTAGGATGTAGTTATAAGAAGGATTCAAACTACACATACACACAACTCCATCTAATGGATGATGAACATAATGTTTCTGTAGATGGAAAACTAACGCCTCACGAAACGATGATTGTTCAAATACATCTTACCGCCTCTCATGGTGGCCATTATGATGGAACTGTAATTAAATACGATATTAATGATATATATTTTATATATAAGCTTCTTTAATTCCATTTTATTTCATATCATTATTCGTTTCATGTTGTATATACATACGATAATTTCATTTGAGGAAGTGCGGACTACCGCCCCCTTAAAATGATATGAATCGTTCATACCACACATGGAATGTATAAAGGATGGTGTTAAAGAACTTAAGTAACATATATAAAATATTATATTATACTGGAATAGTAATATACCTATGTATCATTTGGATTCGATTCTTTTAAAATAAAAATTAAATGGAAGTAGCGTTCGTGCGTACGTACGCACTACCGTCTCCACGAACGCGATGAGATTCATTCTCCATCGTATCCATTCAAGTCTTATTTTCATTTTAGGGTTAAAAATAATGTTAATATCATTCTGATTATGAATAATATATAATATATCCATTACAGACATGTCTTACGTAACCAAACATTTAAGAAGAACGAATCGATTATCACCTGAAACGACGATAATACTAAGATATTATTAATAAAGCAATGTTAAAAGATAATATATGATATCATATTAATGTATATGATTCTTGTATAATTTAATAACAATTATTTCACCATTATACAGGAGGTTAACCTACCCCAACAAAGGAAAATTACAAGGTAAGGGTTTATTTCGCAATCTCTTCATTATCCGAGGTTGTTTATACATAATTATCTACTGGGACCTCGTTATCATACACGTCCATGTTTCTTCAAAATGTATTTCAAAACATTTTTAATATTTAAAAGAATATGGGTTAAAGTCATTTATACCCTTGTTTGACTTTTTATAAGAGGTTTATAAGGGAATCTTTCCGTCGTTTTCCAAACAAGGTGCTTTTTAACCTTTTCGACAGAATTAAGATAAGAATGTTTTTTAACTTATACGGTGGGTGCGGTTATTTTCCACCGTTATAAAATCGTCAAAGCTTCCCTTACAAGCTTATAAGAATATTTTCAAGAAAATGTTTTATTTTATATGGCTCTTAAATGATTTCAAAAATAGAAAGAGATATTTCTCTAAAAAGTGTTTTGATTTCATCTATGTCAACATACTTTGACAGATTTTACGCTTATTTGAAGTTGATTTATTATGATACAAAACTTCTATATTGTATTTAAGGTTTTGTGATATGTTTGACTGTGGATGTGCTATTTTTATACCATTCATAGTTTATGGTGAAATTATTGACATTTCGTATGCTAGTTTTAATACGAATGTTTATGTTATGTTTAAACCTTTTCATATGGGAATGCATTGAACTTAATATGTGACGGGTGGAGCCCGCTATAGCTCCTCGATGCATCGGTAGGTCTCATGAGACAAACTAGTGTCTTGACACAAGGCCTTGGCAAAATCTTATTTGTAGTCTTGGCACGAGGCCTTGGCTATGTGGTTATGATAGTCTGGCATTATGCATTCCAACATTATGAAAGTGGTTATTGATTTTTTCATGTGATTATTCGATTAGTAGAATATCCATGTGAATAAGTAAATGGAATTATTTCATTTTATTTATGCCTTACCATGTTGGAAGTTCAAGTTTGAAAGGATTTGGTTTTAGTTATACATTTCCTTAAATGTTTATTCTTATTTATGAAAGTTTCCGATATATTGTTATCCTTACTGGGCATTTGAGCTCACCCCTTTTCTATGTTTTATTTTTCCCAGGAAGTGAAGAAGTAAATTATGAATGACCTGCAGGGATACTATGTGGGGATATGAGTGTGGATTATGGAGACATTATGTTGTTGTAGTAGTTTTTCCATTTTATGATGTAATGTACAACTTATGAATATATCTAGTGTTTCCAAGGCTACTAAACCAATCGGTCTTTCGAGATTTGATCTTTCTTATGATCAAGCCAATGTTATGTAATTAATGAACCGACTCTGGGTAACTGGGGTCGGGGCGTTACATGTTTTATTAATAATGTTTTTTAATAAATAATTTTCTTACTTTTGTATGTATAAGTTTACAAGAATTGGTAACCATTAGGGTTTATCTTATCTTTAATATTGAGGTAATTATGGGTTATTACACTTTGGGGAATTATATAAGAATTATATCAAAATAGTTTTAGTAAAAGTACAACCCATATTTTGGGTGAAAACCCATTGCATAAGACAAAGGTCGCAGGGCATGAACCAAAGACTGAAGGATGGTAAGGTTTTAGTGATTACCACTAGCTTACATGATTTCCTTTTTAATATTTCTATGTATTTAGTTTAATTATTTTAAAAAAATATTAATGTTTTACTAGTGTTGTCGCTATTAAGGTTTTAATATTAATGTATTATATTGGATAATTTATGCAAATTATATTTTTTTGTAAAAATGGTTATAGGTAGACAGAGAGACTTTTCACTATTTTATGGATCTTACGATCCATTAAAATTGAATTTCAGTACTTCATACATAAAAAATTAAATTATAGATATTCATTTCAGGGAGTATGTGATGAATAGGAAACTGATTGAAGTGCAATGAATGGTTGAAATTGTGATTATGAAATACAGCAGTATCCAGTAATTATATTTAATTTTATTATTTGATTGTATAATAGTTCCTCAACTTTTGGAAAATGGTCATGAAACAAACATTTTATACTATTACATTCATATCCCAAGAATCTTATGGTCTTTTAAATCATCACATATTATGATTTTGAGGACCTTAACATTCCATTGATCATTCTCATTATTGTTATCAATGAAATCTATCATTCTATATAATTATTTATGCGTTTATTCTAGGTATATATATTCACATACCACTAATTTTCTCCAACTTGGAAACATATTTATGTGTTATTCATATGAAATGTTTACTTTCCATTCTCACTAATTTATAGTATTATTTATTAGCTCTTTCTATGATGTGGGTTTTCAAAAAAAAATCACATTTTGAAGAACCATTTTCATATTTTTAAAAAATATTTCAATTTTTTGAAATCTATCATTTTTGTACATGAATGTTTTTATTCATCAGGATTGGAACTAGGACATCAGTATGGGAAATCAGACTCCGATCAACAACATGAATCAACCAAACCAAAAATTTGGAATGAAAATTTGATGGAATTTCATAGACTACTGGGAATAAGTCTCCGGAAGAATAGATCATAGAAGATGGTGAGTGAGACCAAAAGTTTGGGATGTTATAGGAGATCAATATATTAAATATGATTTTGGTTTTTCTATTTTGAAGATATCATAAATCATAAAGAAGTTATGATACAATCTAGAGTTTTTGGAAGAGAGGATAATATGATGCAAAAAATTATGGAACCTACTCATCTGTGGGAGGAACAAAAGACATAGAAGGATGCAGATCATCAGTATGAAAATCATCAGTCTAAAAATATCAGAAGGGTGGAAGAATGATCTTGGTGAGTGAAGAAGATGAAATGTGGCTGAAGAGTTTTGAAAAATAATAATGATGTGAGGAGTTAGAATGTTTTCACACATTCTAACATAAGTTAGATGATGGTTTACCAATATAAAAGTTTTCATGAATCATGAAAACTATCATAATAATTTTTTTATGAAATATAGGAATCATAAAGATCATATTGTCTCTGGAACCCCAAGAACATAAGATCAGTTCTAGTTATACCAAACATAAATGTTTTCAAAATCTATCATGTGTAAAGATGAAGATGTTTGAATAATTTAAAAGTTATGGAGTAAAGTTATCATCATAATTATAATTCCATCATTATGATGTCCTAACCCATCCCTCAAAGGTCGTGCCATGACAACCCCAAGCCTGCCTCCAAAAGGCCAGGGGATGGCGGCTAGCACCAATGGAAATAACCTGTAAGTGGTAGGCATTTTCCAGTCCCTTTACACATGCACACACATAACCCCAACACACAAAGATAGAAGGGAAGCATGTGTGCCACTAAGACAACCATTGAGTGTAAACAGTACAAGATGAAAGTAATGGAGCCAGAATACAAGAAAAAAAATACATCCTAAAAACAAGAAAGTGCATGGTCTTCGTAAAACCATCCGTATAAAACCCTTCCTGAAGGGTACATATATAGTAGCTATTGGAAGTTTTTGGAGTATGCCAGGCCAGTTTGATCTCACCGAGCACTGCCTTGTCCTATAAAACCCAGGTCTCCATCAAAGCATTGATTGTATACAGAAGAAATGACACATGCGTGTGAAGCCCATGGAGGGGTGAGTAAAACAATACATAGTAGGGACCCTAAACAATGAAGATAGAACACAAAAGATAAGTGCAGATGAAGAAATAGAAATATCACAATGGTATAAACTAAATCGTAGAAACAAAGGTCATCAGTCATAAATATGAACATTTTTTTTCTATTGAGGGACACATCCCTGATTAGTTACTAGGGTCTGTCAGTCCACTGATGTCCACTCATTTGTAGAGCCACTAAGGTGTGCTCAGCTGGAAGTCTGCTAGGCCACTGAGGTTCGCACAAATATTTCTATATCGGGCCATTGAGATCTACAAAACTATTTGTCTACAGGGCCACTAAGGCCTGAATTACTATTCATATATTGGGACACTTAGGTCCTCAAGGTTATTCATTTATCGGTCCACTGAGTTAAGAATGACTATTCATCTCATTCTAGGAGAATATAATCATCCAGTCATTGATCATATCCCAACTTTAACAACAATTCACGTAAGGTTGGTAAAATTTAACATCTCATTGTGAGGGTCCCAAAGCTGCAAATGGATCCTCAATCAGATGCATGGTATGGATGTTATAGAATTTTTAGTAAAATGGGGCTGGTTGGGTCTGGGTCCTACCCGACTCAGTCAAACTGACCTGACTCAACCTTGCAGGGGTCTAACGACACTAATCCATGTCCAAACCAAACCCAGTCTGACCCAATCCACTGGTCCTAGACCGGACCGGCTGTGTCTATCCTAAACCAGTTGGTCATTGTAACGCCTTGACCCCAGTTACCCAGAGTTGGTGCATTATTACATAACATTGGCATGATCATAAGAAAGATCAAGTCTCGAAAGACCGATTAGTTTAATAGACTTGGAAACACTAGATACAATAATAAAGTTTTACATTACATAAAAACATCTTGTCTTCATATCCCCTCATACTATCCCCGTAGGTCATTCATAAATTACTTCTTCATAATCCTAGGAAAAATAAAACATTGAAAGGGGTGAGCTCAGATGCTCGGTAAGGATAACATTATAGCAGAACCTTTCATAGATAAGCATAAACACTTAAGTAAATTTATAATTAAAACAAAAGCCTTTTAAACTTGAAGTTCAGCATAATATGGCAAAGTTAAAATGAAATAATTCCATTTACTTATTCACATGGATATTTTACTAGTCGAACAATCACATGAAATATCAATAACCACTTTCATAATGATGGAATGCATAATGCCAGACTATCATAACCACATAGCCAAGGCCTCGTGCCAATACTACAAATAAGATTTTTCCAAGGCCTTGTTCCAAGACACTAATTTGTCTCATGAGACCTATCGATGCATCGAGGAGCTATAGCGGGCTCAACCCATCACATATTAAGTCCAATTCATTCCTCATATGAAAAGTTTTAAACATAACATAAACATTCGTATTAAAACTAGCATACGAAATGTCAATACATTAACCACAAACCATGAATGGTATAAAAATAGCACATCCACAGTCAAACATAACTCATTCGATACAATATGGAAGATTGTATTGTATCAGATTAACCACAATCAAGAATAATTAAGGATTTTGACATAGATGAAAATAATCATCAAAACAATTTGAGAGAAATATCCCCCTTTTTCTTGAAATCATTTAAAAGTCACACTATTTGTCGAGAAGCCATTTAAAAATAGATATTTGAATCAAAGTGTCCCATACCACTTTGAAACATTTTAAAATGAGTTTTAATTTTAAAACTTTAATTTCCATATAAATAAATCCTTAAAACCATTTTAAAACATGGACATTAATGAGAAATATTTAGAAGAATAGGTCTTTAAAAAATTTAAAAAATGGTATTTTAGTTAGAGTTTCTAAAAAAAAGAGAGACACTTGAATAAAAATAATTGAGGAAATAAAAACTTTGTAATATCATGAGAATAAATGGATTCATGATATACTATTTCAAAGTACATTATATACACCACATAAAAGTGATTTGGTGTATAACAACAAATAAGTCTCAATGGAATGTAAATTGAGATGAAATCTCTCATAAAGGCCGTATCCTTAGGTTAAGGATAAATCAACGACATAATTATGTGTGAAAAATATAAATACACTAAATATTATTGGATATTCAGTGTAAAACAATCAAGGGACATTAACACATATTCTAGTAAAAACAACACCAATGAATTGGATGTTTATCTCAAAAAATGGAGATTGAGTTAAAATTACTCTTATCAAGTTCATACCGATCACTTGAGAATTTATCAATGGAGAGATTATGTGTATCAAAAGTATATCCACAGAAAGAGGAGTGGAAAATATGACATAAGAAAATGAATAGTAATTCCACACATAATCTTGGAGTAAAATAATCAATGAAGTATGCGTAAAGCCGAATGAGTGGAAATTGAAATATCAAATTCCCTTATCAATTTGGTAACTTATGAAACATACACCCATGAAAGAAGGATCATACAATGATTATGTAAATATCCATAAATTAGAGTATATTACACAATTAATACAATCATGGGTAGTACACACACCACATGCAATAAATAAGTGGTGAATAATGGAAATCTCACGAAATTAAAAGTGAGATTAGAAACCCCTTACTTTGTACTTTTTCCTCGGTCGATGGTAGGTTAACCTCCTGTATAATGGTTAAATAATTGTTATTTAATTATACAATAATCATATGAATTAATATGATATCATATATGATCTTTTAACATTGATTTGTTAATAATATCTTAGAATTATCCTCATTTTTGGTGTTAACGGGTTCATTTTACTTTATATTCTTTATTATGTGAGCCATATTTGTTATTAATGGGATGTATATTATTCATATACAGAATTATATCAAGTCCTTAAATATTATTTTTAATCATCAAATGAGAATTATTCTTGAATGGATACGATGGAAAATGAATCTTATCGCGTTCGTGGAGACGATAGTCCGTACGTACGCACGAGCGACAATATCATTCTTTTGATATTAAAATAATATATAATTGGATGGTATATCATATATACAGAATCATTATCATGTTATATTTATTATTTACATGAGTTACACATCATTATTATACCCATCCAAATAATAAAATATTGAATAACAATTACACCACGACGTGGAGACGGTAAGCCGTACGTACGCACGTGTGGTGACATGTTATTCAAATGGTGGATAGAATACTGAATATGGTTGTACCATATTTATAATAACATTAAATCATATATATGATACTGGAGTTATTATTTTAGAATGGTAATAACCAAGAAAGAAGAAGTGGAAGAAGAAAGGAACTTGAAAAGGGGTGGTGAAAACATTACCTCTTCTTCGTGTTCTTCCTTTTGATTTGATTGAAAGGGCTCCTTAGGATGACTTTATGATCAAAATAAGGTCTCTATGTTGTATTTAGGTAAGTTTAGAGATTATTTGGGCAGGTTTTGGTAGAACCAAAAGGCTTTGAAGGTGTAAAGAAATGAGAAGGAGGAGTGCCCTTTTATAAGAGGGGTGAGGGGCACTTTTGGAAAAGCTAGAAATATTAATTTATAATAAATTCATATTCGGTTTTAAATAGCTCAAAAGTTGATTATTTAAAGATTAAGGTGGGTATGGGTCGAAAACCACTCAACAAATAGAAATTAGACAGGTTTGGTTCATTATATTAACCTTATCATTAAGTATTAACTCTTAGTTAATTTGTTTCACATTTACAATGTCTCTTTGTATTTTTATATTATATGGTTAATAAACATACCATATACATCCAAGAGACCCCCAAGTGGCCCATTAATTATACACCTATAATTATATAAGTCTCTTGGCCGAACCTTAGATTTTTTGGAATTTAATATCAATTAATAATATAATATTTGTTTTAAAAACTCTTTTATGTCAATTTTGACACTATTCAATAGTTGATTTTTTTAAAACACATAACAGAATTATTACTTCTAAAAAGGTTAATTAAATCAATACTAATATGTCATATTAACCTATAAAATTAGTTTAATTCAATAAAAGTCTCAAATTATATTTATTTGTGTATTTATAATATCAATTATTCTAATTTTTCAATATTATGGTAATTACTGCATCACCATAGTGTCATAAATAAATTAACTTATTTAATGTCTAAAAATTATAAATAAAATATCATTATGTAGGAAATATTTTTAGCTTTCTAATGAATATTTATAGTCTAAAATACAACATATATATCCATATGTAAAAATTTTTTTCCTAGAAGATATATGCTTGTGTCATTTTTGTAATCATTATAACATAATAAAAATAAAGTGTCCCTATCACCTACAAGTGGATCCATGGGGTCCCAAAATAGACCCAATGATGCCTATGTTCGAACATGTATCAACAAATAAGGATATTAAACGTTTTAGGGTAATTTAGTATTATTATAATATTATTTTTCAACCCTTATTTACCGGATTTACCCTTAACCATGGTAAATAAAATATTTACCGCAGTAATTTTTCAAAATGTCTAAAAATAAAAGTTACCTATTCACACAATATGAACATCCTGATTCCATATATGGAATCCATTTTTCGAAATTCAAAACACAGAAGTGGCAGAAATGAATTTAAAATTAATTCCCGTTGTTAAAACAAAAAGCGTGTTTTTAAGAGATAATAACTATCAAAAGATTGGCACTTGTTTATGTCTGGTTTAAATGTGAAATTATGTTCAATGACCCACATTGTATTACATGGTAAAAATATATTTTAAATATAATTTAAAACCACTCAAATTCAAAATTTATCACTGTTAATTATTTAGATTAAAAAAGTTGTTTTTAATTAAAATTTAGTAATTTTTAATATTCATCAAAATATAAAAGTTATCCGAAAAGTACCAAAATTTTATCCTAGGATAATTTCATTATTAAGAATCAAAAAATGAATTCTATTTTACAAAATTCAAAACATAAAAGTTGAATTTATTAATTTAAAATTGATTCCCGCTTTTGAAACCAAAAGGCGTATTTTTAAGAAATAATAACTATCAAAAGTTTGACACTTGTTTATGTCCAATTTCAAGGTGAAATTACATAAAATGACCATCATTGGATTAAATAGTAAAAATATAATATATTTATACTTCAAAACCATTAAAATGCATAATTTATCAATATAAATTATTTTGATTAAAAAAGTTTTTTTCAGTTAAAATATAGTATTTTTCACTATTCACCCAAATATGAAAGTTATAAGAAAGACAACAAAAAATTATTGATACTAAATTATTATGTCCGGATTCTAAAGAAGAATTTTATTTTGTCAAATTGAATATATAAAAGTTTCAAATATTGGTTTTAAAAAGGCTTCTCCATTAAAAGGGAGTAAAATTTCATTTTTTGAAAAATACTTCTTTTTTCTGAAAAAAAATGAATTTGTTTATAAATCATGTCTTAGAAAATCATAATATGGATTAAAATTATAAGGATAATATAATATTTAAAATTTAGATAATAATATTCATAACCTCTTTTGAACGACTAGTTTGGTAAGTCGTCGTGTACTTTAACTCAGTGTTTCGTACAACACACGCTATTTTATTATTCAAAGAGAAGTATACCGTGGAATATTGGGGTGTTACATTCACCCCTCCTTCAATAAATTGCTTCCTCGCAATTTTAAAAATTCGGCCTGAGAAAGGAAAGTCCCACATCGGAAAAAGAGTCAATAAAATTATCACTTTAAATGAAATAAAGAGAGGTATAAAGGTAAACCATGATAACCCATACTCGGATTCCATGTAGGAAAACATGGATATGGATGATAAACTAAGTGTCAAGTTCTGATGGAGAGGGATAGAAATCATGATCAAGAGAAAGTTAACAATATGAAAACCACACACTTGTGTTGGGACAAACGACCATTAGTCTCCAAGCAGGAAAGTAAACGGACACCATTTTTTTGTTTTAAGTTACATTACATAAGGATGAGGAACTCATTTATGATATTGACTAAGAATATAAAGATATATACTTACATTTTAAGTAGAGTTTCATCCTTTAATAAATTTCCACCACTAACTCATTTTTTTAAATGATGAGTATTCAAGAAGACTTGGTCACACTGGAAGAGCTAGAATAAACTTCTATAGAATCACATGATCCACGCAGGATGAACTATCTATTTACATTTTCTTTAGAGTTTAATCAAAACCAAAATGGTTAGTAAAAGATCTAATGATCCCCCAAAAGGATTTTCCATGAGAGAAATAAACACTAATCTTAATTTCCAAAATTAAACCAACAATACCCCAAAGTTAAATAAATACCATTCAATAATCAATTGTCCTTAAAATCCTTCAATATAATCCAAACTAATATTGAAACTCAAAACTTATAAGAATGTAGTCTTCCACGTTAAATTGTATCTCCAAATGACATGAAATACTCTTAATGTCACATTCTTAAAAGTAATTAACCTAATCATTTCCATAAACAACCCAAATCACTATAAATCCATAATAAAAACATAGATTAAAATCTACCATTACTCTTCAAATGAAATCACATACTATTCTGTTTTCCTTGGGCATATAGTGTTCACAACAAAGCGAACAACTTCCGAAATAACATTTATCACTTAATCACCAAATCATTTTCCTATACCATGGGTATTAATTTGATAAGACATAAGAACCCAAATAAACTTATTATTGATCAATAAAATCATTTAACTAAAAATAATAGTCACACTAACAAGGGACATCACGTATTCTAGTGGTAGGCGATAAGTCCCAATCGCACTTTGGTTGTGGGTTCGATTCCCATAGCTTTGTCTGACGCGACAGGTTGTCACGCGGTCTGCATATTGTCCTTTTTCAAAAACTATGTTTTATAACATTACTAAAATGAGATAAATTCCTCAAAATAAACATAACATAATTTAACCACAAATCTTATCTCATACCTTTAATTTTCATCCCCAATTATGGTAACTTATAATTGCCTCAATCCTAATGATTATATAAAACCAAATGGTTATTTATAACTATATCCACAAGAGAAAAGATAATTTTTCCTCAAATATCATTCTCACATGGAAAACTACAGGGTTAAAATACAAGAGAAAATTATTCCAAAGTAAACCCATCAACAAGGAGAACTAATACTTTTTAAACATTTCCCCAACCATTTATTTTCACATAGCTTCTTCTTTGACCAAGAAAATATCCTATAGAATAGGGAATTCACTCGGGTAATGTCCAGGTCCCCTATATTTATGACAAATGACTGTAAATGGACTCTTGGGACAATTTTTATCTTCTTCCATAGTACTCTTCATTTTGCTTCAACAATTCTTCACTTTATGTCCTTCCTTCCCACATGTAAAGCATTTCCTGGTCCCATTGAGACACTTTCCCGGGTATCTCTTACCACATTTCTTGCATGATGGAAATTGAGGGTTCTTTTCTCCATGGTCTCCATTACCAGAGCTCTTATAATTCATCACCTTTCTATTCCTTGTAGAGTCTGGGAGTTGGTTAATATATATATTGTTGATCATATTTTTGGAAAACTGATTTTTCATAAAGATGATATCTTTTACACCTATCAACATTCCATTTTTTTGCTCATTTCCACCACCGTTCCCACATTGTACATCATTCTCAAAGTCACTATGACTTCCTTGGAATCCAGCCATTGACTAAAACCAGAAATCATTGTGTGAGTAATAGTAGTCGTAAAATAATTTAGAGATTAACATGTCACCATATTCTCAATTTGAAACATATTAGGATTAACCAAGGTCATTTACTCTCATCTTATATATATAATACTTCAAATTGGTTTTTAAAGAAAATGTAAATTATCCTAAGCATATCCCCCGGGAGTGTCGTAACCAAGAGTGCAGCAAGGCCTGTTGTCGTGCACCAGTTCCTGTTCGAGTCTAGCTCAATGTGGTGTTTTCCAGTTTTACCCCTAGGTACATCTGTGCCAGAGAAACTTCTACCTAATCGTATCCAGACAGGGATGTATTGCTCGAAAAACTCACAAAATCACTACAATACAAAAATTCTAGGAAGTTCTTCTATACTATTCCTCAATGTTCATCTTAGGTCTACGTGCTCTAATCAGAGTTTATCTAAATCTAGCTTCCAAGGTTTGTACTAAACTTCCTCTGATACCAACTGTAATGTCATGACCCCAGTTACCCAGAGTCGGTGCATTATTACATAACATTGGCATGATCACATGAAAGATCAAGTCTCGAAAGACCGATTAGTTTAGTAGCCTTGGAAACACTAGATACAATCATAAATTTTCACATTACATAAAAAACATCTTGTCTTCGTATCCCCTCATACTATCCCCGCTGGTCATTCATAAATTACTTCTTCATAATCCTGGGAAAAATAAAAAATTGAAAGGGGTGAGCTCAGATGCTCAGTAAGGATAACATTATAGCAGAAGCTTTCATAGATAAGCATAAACACTTAAGGAAATTTATAATTAAAACAAAAGCCTTTTAAACATGAACTTCAGCATAATATGGCAAAGTTAAAATGAAATAATCCCATTTACTTATTCACATGGATATTCTACTAGTCGAAAAATCACATGAAATGTCCATAACCACTTTCATAATGACGGAATGCATAATGCCAGACTATCATAATCACATAGCCAAGGCCTCGTGCCAAGACTACAAATAAGATTTTGCCAAGGCCTTATGCCAAGACACTAATTTGTCTCATGAGACCTACCGATGCATCGAGGAGATATAGCGGGCTCCACCTGTCACATATTAAGTCCAATTCATTCCTCATATGAAAAGTTTTAAACATAACATAAAAATTCGTATTAAAACTAGCATACGAAATGTCAATACATTAACCACAAACCATGAATGGTATAAAAATAGCACATCCACAGTCAAACATAACTCATTCGATACAATATGAAAGATTGTATTGTATCACATTAACCTCAATCAAGAATAATTAAGGATTTTGACATAGATGAAAATAATCATCAAAACTATTTGAGAGAAATATCCCCCTCTTTCTTGAAATCATTTAAAAGTCACATTATTTGTCGAGAAGCCATTTAAAAATAGATTTTTGAATCAAAGTGTACCATACCACTTTGAAACTTTTTAAAAGGAGTTTTAATTTTAAAATATTAATTTCTATATAAATAAATCCTTAAAACCATTTTTAAAACATGTATATTAATGAGAAAGATTTAGAAGAATAGGTCTTTAAAACATTTAAAAATTGGTATTTTAGTTAGAGTTTCAAACCAAAAGAGAGACACTTGAATACAAATAATTGAGTTAATCAAAACTTTGTAATATCATGAGAATAAATGGATTCATGATATACTATTTCAAAGTACATTATATACACCACATGAAAATGATTTGGTGTATAACAACAAATAAGTCTCAATGGAATGTAAATTGAGATGAAATATCTCATAAATGTCGTATCCTTAGGTTAAGGATAAATCAACGACATAATTTTGTTTGAGAAATATAAATACACTGAATATTATTGGATATTAAGTGTAAAACAATCAAGGTACATTCACACATATTCTAGTAAAAACAACACCAATGAATTGGATGTTTATCTCAACAAATGGAGATTGAGTTAAAATTACTCTTATCAAGTTCATACCTATCACTTGAGAATTTATCAATGGAGTGATTATGTGTATCAAAAGTATATACACAGAAAGAGGAGTGGAAAATATGACATAAGAAAATGAATAGTAGTTCCACACATAATCTTGGAGTAAAATTATAAATGAAGTATGCGTAAAGCCGAATGAGTAGAAATTGAAATATCAAATTCCCTTATCAATTTGGTAACTTAAAAAACATACACCCATGAAAGAAGGATCATACAATGATTATGTAAATATCCATAAATTAGAGTATATTACACAATGAATACAATCATGGGCAGTACACAAAACACATGCAAAAAATAAGTGGTGAATAATGGAAATCTCATGAAATTAAAAGTGAGATTAGAAACCCCTTACTTTGTACTTTTTCCTTGGTCGAAAGTAGGTTAACCTCCTGTATAATGGTTAAATAATTGTTATTTAATTATAAAAGAATCTTATGAATTAATATGATATCATATATCATCTTTTAACATTGATTTGTTAATAATATCTTAGAATTATCGTCATTTCGGGTGTTAACGGGTTCATTTTACTTTATATTCTTTATTATTTGAGCCATATTTGTTATTAATGGGATGTATGTTATTCATATCCAGAATTATATCAAGTCCTTAAATATTATTTTTAATCATAAAATGAGAATTATACTTGAATGGACGATGGAAAATGAATCTCATCGCGTTCGTGGAGACGGTAGTCCGTACGTACGCACGAGCGACAATATCATTTTTTTGATATTAAAATAATATATAATTGGATGGTATATCATATATACAGAATCATTATCATGTTATATTTATTATTTACATGAGTTACACATCATTATTATATCCATCCAAATAATAATATATTGAATAACAATTACACCACGACGTGGAGACGGTAAGCCGTACGTACGCACGTGTGGTGACATGTTATTCAAAGGATGGATAGAATAATGAATATGGTTTTACCATATTTATAATAACATGACATCATATATTTGATACTTTATTTATTATTTTAGAATGGTAATAACAGAGAAAGAAGAAGTGGAAGAAGAAAGGAACTTGAAAAGGGGTGGTGAAAACATTACCTCTTCTTCGGGTTCTTCCTTTTGATTTGATCGAAAGGGCTCCTTAGGATGGCTTTATGATCGGAATAAGGTCTCTAGGTTGTAGTGAGGGATGTTTAGAGAGTATTTTGGCAGGGTTTGGCTGAACCAAAATGCTTTGAAGGTGTGAAGAAATGAGAAGGAGGAGTGCCCTTTTATAAGAGGGGTGAGGGGCACTTTTGGAAAATATAGAAATATTAATTTATAATAAATTCATATTCGGTTTCTAATAGCTCCAAAGTTTATTATTTAAAAGTTAAGGTGGGTATGGGTCTAAAACCACTCACAAAATAGAATTTATACAGGTTTGGGTTATTATATTAACCTTATCTTTAAGTATTAACTCTTAGTTAATTTGTTTCACTTTTACAATGTCTCTTTTCATGTTTATATTATATGGTTAATAAACATACCATATAAATCCAAGAGACCCCCAAGTGGTCCCTTAATGATACACCTATCATGATATAAGTCTCTTGGCCTATGCTTAGATTTTTAGGAATTTAATATCAATTAATAATATAATATTTGTTTTAAAAACTCTTTTATGTCAATTTTGACACTATTCAATATTTGATTTTTTTGAAACACATAATAGAATTATTACTTCAAAAAAAGTTAATTAAATCAGTACTAATATGGCATATTAACCTAAAAAATTAGTTTAAGTCAATAAAAGTCTCAAATTATATTTATTTGGGTATTTATAATATCAATTATTCTATATTTTCACTATTATGGAAATTACTGCATCACCATTGTGTCATAAATAAATTAACTTATTTAATGTATAAAAATTATAAATAAAATATCATTATGTAGAAAATATTTTTATCTTTCTAATGAATATTTATAGTCTAAAATCCAACATATATACCCATATGTAAAAATTGTTTTTCTAAAAGATATATGCTTGTGTCATTTTTGTAATCATTATAACATAATAAAAATAAAGTGTCCCTATCACCTGCAAGTGGCTCCATGAGGTCCCAAAATCTACCCAATGATACCTACGGTCAAACATGTATCCACAAATAAGGCTAGGACACGTTTTAGGGTAATTTAGTATTATTATAATATTATTGTTTAACCCTTATTTACCGGATTTACCCTTAACCATGGTAAATAAAATATTTACCGCAGTAATTATTCAAAATGTCTAAAAATAAAAGTTACCTATTAACACAATATGAACATCCTGATTCCATATATGGAATCCATTTTTCCAAATTCAAAACACAGAAGTGGCAGAAATTAATTTAAAATTAATTCTCGTTGTTAAAATAAAAAGCGTGTTTTTAAGAGATAGTAACTATCAAAAGATTGGCACTTGTTTATGTCTGGTTTAAATGTGAAATTATGTTCAATGACCCACATTTTATTACATGGTAAAAACATATTTTAAATATAATTTAAAACCACTCAAATTCATAATTTATCACTATTAATTAATTCGATTAAAAAAGTTGTTTTTAATTAAAATTTAGTAATTTTTACTATTCATCAAAATATAAAAGTTATCCAAAAAGTACCAAAATTTCATCCTAGGCTAATTTCGTTATTCTGAATCAAAAAATGAAGTCTATTTTACCAAATTCAAAACATAAAAGTTGCATTTATTAATTTAAAATTGATTCCCGCTTTCGAAACCAAAAAGCGTATTTTTAAGAAATAATAACTATCAAAAGTTTGACACTTGTTTATGTCCAATTTCAAGGTGAAATTACTTAAAATGACCATCATTGGATTAAATAGTAAACATATAATCTATTTATACTTCCAAACCATTAAAATGTATAATTTAACAATATAAATGTTTTTAATTAAAAAAGTTGTTTTCTGTTAAAATATAGTATTTTTCACTATTCACCCAAATATGAAAGTTATCAGAAAGACACCAAAACATTATTGATACTAAATTATTAAGTCCTGATTCTAAAAAAGAATTTCATTTTGTCAAATTGAATATATAAAAGTTTCAAATATTGGTTTTAAAAAGGCATCGCCATTAAAAGGCGGTAAAATTTCATTTTTTGAAAAATACTTCTTTTATCTGAAAAAAATGAATTTGTTTATAAATCATGTCTTAGAAAATCATAATATGGATTAAAATTATAAGGATAATATAATATTTAAAATTTAGATAATACTATTCATAACCACTTTTGAACGGCTAGTTTGGTAAGTCGTGGTGTACTTAAACTCAGTGTTTCGTAAAACACATGCTATTGTATTATTCAAAGAGAAGTATACCGTGGACGAATGGGGTGTTACAGTCATGAGTTCGGTTTTCTCAAGAAACAACGGGCGCCGCTGGTCTCCACCACATTCCAGCTAGACCACAAACTCTAGTTGCGCGATGTGACATGATCTTTGTGTTCGCATACACTACCACCACCAGCCTTTGTCAGTGGCCCATTCCACCGCTCGTGGCCTATTGGATGTGGCCTTCTTTGCCCATCCCAGAGCCCCGCTGATGATAGGATCTCGTTCCACCATGTCCCATTGGCCGCAACATCCTATGTTATGGTGCACTGCCGGAGCATTTTTCCTTTCGCATGTGGTCACCACCACATGTCGTCACCACCTCTACTGCCGACCATCAATCTGGTGGCCCCATGTCACTGTGAATGTCTCAATCCTTCATCTTCGCCCCATCCTGGAGTCATCACATGGTTGAATCTTCAGTCTTGTTTTGTGGAACTATGGATTGAAGGTGTAATGACCGCTCATTCATAAGCCCTGAAGACGCGATGAAAAAATAATGGGGGATAAGAACTCACAAGGAAATAATGAAGTATGGATCATATCTATTGTTTGTATTGTTATGAATTCATCTATTTTAGATTTTTTAATGAGGAAGAAAAATCACATGAATCCCACTCCCTCAAATTACAACATGTCAAATCCCATCCTGCATGAACAAACAACCTACAGATCAAACTGTTAGTGGGTTGATTCACATTCATTATTTAGAAAGAAATAATGGGGAAACACTAAAATTAATATGGTTTTTATCAGCACTAGAAAATTCCATTTATAGTTTTGTTAATCTCTAAAAAGATTGGGGGGGGTCTATTTTATCAGCGCTTAAAAATGGGTCCTTTATCAATTCTTTTTTAGAACTAATAAAAGTTAAAAAACATTAAGAAACATATTCTAGTAATTTGTAGAGGGGATTAAATATTGCTTGAGTCCCCCTTCATCAATGCCCCCACCCACCCTATCCCACATGCCCCATCCACCCCCAACTTTTAACAGTGCCCCCACACAGCCATTAACAACGCTAGGCCTTTTTCCACGAATGCACGCAACCTACCTCCCCATTGATTCATACTCGCGACCTATTGGCTACACACCTATGCCTTTACCACTCATCCATATATATATATATCCATATATTTATATATTTATATAAAGTTATATTTTAATATAAATATATTTATTCGTATATTAAAATATATTTGTAAGATCAGTTTTAAATACTTTTATAAAATATTTTTGTGTGTGTGTTTATCAATAAATAAATATATTTATACAACACACACACATAGATATATATATATATATAAATTTATTTATTTATGTTTCTGTGTGTGTATATGTAAGTATAATTATACATATTTATATATATTTACAAATATTTTATATTAAATGTATATACATATGTTTAGAATACATAGATAATATATATCAGTTTTCCAATAAAAACACGTGCACACAGATATATATATATACATCCTAACTTTATATAGGTATATAAATATTCATATATTTGTATTTTAAAACATTGAATATTTTTTTTATTTAGAGAAGCCATATATATTGAGAAATATATTTTTTATGTAAATATGTTTAATTATTTATTTCTAAAATAAAAATTTCAGATGTGAATATATAAAAAATATGTATATATTGTTATATATTTTATTATAATTAAAAGTATATTATGAAAAATTATAACTATCCCCGAAAATATGAAAAACATATAAAAAATGGAGTAACTCTCAAAACTCATAAATACAATCAGAATGTCAAATAAACCCTAAACTCTGGGTAACGAAGAAAATATTTGATCAGAGAGTTTGTTCCTACTCTGTGACTAGTAAAATTGGATATCATCTAACAAGATTTGATATGATAGGTGGTTGAGGCCGAATGGACAGGAAAATCATAAGTTATAGTTGTTTGAAAAATAGCAAATAAAATAAAAAGTGCTAGAAACGGGAGCTTGAAAACCCTAACAGACCGCAAAGTCACTAATACTAGAATAACCTCATACCTGAGTGTTCGTTTTAGCTCTCTTACTAGTCGAATTGAAGCTCAATGAATGAAATATTACATAACAGGTGGTGGAGTCCAACCAGATGCACTGATCGGGAGTTATTACCATTTTAAGAAAAATTTGATAGGGAACCAGACACAGAAATAATGTTTTTGAGGCCCTATAATGGTTTTTTTGGGTTTTAACATCTAGGACCAGACTCAAACAATGTTCCAGTAGGCCAGTTTCATTGAAATTTTCAATGCATTTGATTTGATATGTGGTAGAGCCCAAAAAGACACCTATAGGTAATGTTATGGCCGTTTGAAGTTGGAGTTTTTAGTGTTGTATAACTGAAATATCGTCTGTTTCAATTATCATTTCATGGTTTCAATTATCGTCTCACGAGATTTGATTTTACTGGTTGCGGCACTCAAAAGGACACCCAGAGTAGATGTTATGGTTGTTTTAGTCAGTTATGGGTTTCTTAGTTTTTTGTTGCTATGAGGGTTGCTCAATTTCAAACAATCATAACTTCTGTTTCAGGTGACCGTTTTCTCTCTTCCTTATATAAAATTTAGTATTTTGAAAATATATACACTCTGGTGACCACTGTAACCCCTTCTAACATACTTCAAGACCAAAAATCCCATAATTCCTCCCAACATTCATACATTCTGCTCCGGGTGTCCGTTTTTTCATATCTTCTACTCTGGGTGTCCATTTTGCATCTTGCACATATCAAATTGATCCTAGAAATATTTAAATATATATATATATTATATTTATATCAATATAAATATACTTATATATTAATATAATATTTTTTATTAAAAATATATATATATTTGAAATATACACTTTATCAGAACTATGGCAAAAGCACTGATAAAGCCCTCCCTTTATCAGCACTACAAAAAAATCACTGATTAAGGGGGCCCCTTAAAGAGTGAATAAAAGGTCTAATAAAGGGGGTTCCTTTATCAGCTCTTTTTGAGCGATGTTAAAGGGGTTCATTTTGGAAACCTAGTTTCTGTTACACTACTATGAAATTAAAAATTCAAATAATATAAACTAAACGTTTATTTAATTTTTCCTTAAGAGAATTATTCTATACAATTTTCTTAGACATCAAAAAATTAATATCATCTATCGACCCACACCAACCCAGGTTAAGTTTATTCATAGGTAAATTCATTGTTCCGGACACAATGATGCCCTCATATTTTTAATATGGGCACCTGTTTAGAAGATTCCAAAACCTCTCATGAGATCCATTTTAAATAAACTTAAAAAAATTTCAAACACTAAATTCGGGCTCACCAAGGCTTAGAATCAAATCCCATCTGGGTTCCAAGTTTTGAAATAATCCAATTTCATTTAAAAACATACATGGAATTCTAGGACATTACATTATCCCAATGATTACAGATTTATATCCTCATAATCCAAAATAGGGAATAAACACAGAAATGGGTGTACAAATCATGGATATGAGCCTCCCATTCAAAAGTGATCTCCTAAAGATCCATGTGCTTCCACCATATAGGCACTAGAGGAATCGATCATCCAAGAAGGTCTTGCTCTTGTCAATCCACAATCTCTACTGGGAACTCCACAAACATCGCCCCATCGTCGATCTCCAACTCGCCCCAGTCAATGATGAGTGATGTATCATGAACATATCTTATCAGCTGTGATACGTGGAAAACATTATGTACCTAGTTCATCTGTGGGGGGAGAGGAAGTTAGTATGCCACCTCGCCAACTTTTCTCAGAATTTCAAAAAGTGCTGGTGAACTTGAGAGAAATCTTGTCTCCTTGGCCATATTTCTGCAATCCCCTTCAGGGTGAGACCCGGAGGAACAAATGGCCTCTCTCCTAGAACTCTAAGGGCCTCTGTCACCAGTCAACATAAGATTTATTTCTATTGTATGTGGTCCTCTTTCACTTCTCGATGAGCTACACCTTCTTGGTGGTTATCGGTACCAAATCTGATCCCATGAGTGATGACTCCCCTTGGACTTTCCATCATAATATTGACCTGAATAGACCCCAATACATCACCTCAAAAGGTTTCATACCAATGGTAGAGTGGTAGCTGTTTTTGAATGTAAACTCCACCAGTGGTAGGTGATCATCCCAAATGTGACCAAAGTCAAAGATTCAAGAATTAATCATGGCCTCTAAAACATGTACAGTCCTCTCTATTTGACTATCTATCTAGGGGTGGAAAGTCGTGCTCAAATGAATCTGAGTCCCAAATTCTTCTTTCAATCCATTCCAAAATCAGGGTGTAAAGTGTATTTATCTATCCGAGACTATCATCAACCTGACTCTATGGATTCTAACTGTCTCATGCATGTATAGGCATCCCAATTCCTCTATTGAACCCTACTCCTAGATGGGTAGGAAGTGGGCCAACTTTTTGAGTGAATGAATGATCACCCAAATGGTATCATGACCCTTGGATGTGCAGGGTAAACCCATCTCAATGTTAATCGAGATACAATCCAACTTCCACTATGGAAACTTACGTGGTTGAGTCAAGCTTGCTGGAACCCGATGATGAGCCATCACTTGTTGACAAGTGAGGAACTGAGAAAAAAACTCTTCCACTACCTTCTTCATCCATGACCATGAGTGATTTCATCGGAGATCTTAGTATATCTTTGTCCCTCATAGCTGTAGCAGCAAAGTGGGGGTGTTGATCTCTCTTAGAACTTCTTCACATCATGCCACCAGCATAATGGTGTGTCCTCTAAAATGAAAGGTGTGATCCTTACCTACTGAATATTTATCAAGAGCTTGTCCTGAGGATAACTGAGCACGTCGGGCCTCGTAGTCAAAATCCACAAACTTTACCTCCCAAACTCACTATAAGAGTGGGGGGGTGACTAACATCGACTAAAGATAAGATTCTCCATCACTATAAAAAAATGATATCTGCACAACAGCTAACTGCTCTAATGCCTCACTCAGTAACTACAAACCAGACCTCCTTTTGAGCACATCCTCCACCACATTTTCCTTCCCATGAGTATAGACTATCTCGAATTTATAGTCTTGTAGGAACTCCATTCCCCACCACAACCTCAAGTTTAGGTCTTTATGGGAGAAGATACACCTGAGAAGTTTTTATTGGAGTATACGGTAAACCACTCACCCATCAATTAGTGTAGCCACTTATTCAATGAAAACAACACTACTGCTAGATCTAGGTCGTGAGTCACGTTGTTCTTCTTGTGTTGCATCAACTATCCTAAACGGTAAGTGATCAATATTTGAACCTTCATCAGGAAACAAACTAGTTAATTCTTTCATGCATCACAGAAACTTACATACCCAATTCCCTCCTCTGGTAGTCTCATGATGGGGGCACTCGTCAGTATATTCCTCATCTCTTGAAGACTCTATCATCATCTCTCTGACCTCACGAAGGGTTTTCCCTTCTATGTCAAAGAAAATAAGGGTGTCACTACCCTAGTAAAGGTAGGCATGAAACTACGGTAGTACCCAAACAATCCCATGGAACTCCGTACCTCAGTCACACTCTTGGATGGCTCCTAAGAAAGCACTGCTTCTATCTTTGCTGGATCCACTAAAACTACAGCCTCTGAAAATGTCGTGTCCCATGAAGTGGACTTCTTGAATTTCTAACTGATAATTTGAGAGCTTCCCAATAATCTGGTGCTCTCAAAGTGTATGTAAGACTATTTTTAATTGTTTTGGGTGCTCCTCCTCTGACGCCAAGTACACCAGGATGTCATCAATGATAAACATGAAGAAATGGTCAATGTAAGTCTAGATGATCCTTTTCACAAGTCTAATGAACACAGCCAAGGAATCGGTCCCACTACACGTAATAACCAATAACTCATAGAGTCCATACCGTCATCTAAAAAATTTATTTGGTACATCCAAATCTTGTACATGATGATTATGATATCCTGATGTGAGGTCAATCTTCGAGAACCAACTTTCTCCCTTAAACAGATCAAAGAGGTCATCAATCCTCTATGGCAGATACTTGTTATTCATGGTAAACTACATCTGGCACTGAATGTCTACACATATCCTAAAACTTCCACCTTCCTTAATTGATAACAATACATGGTCTTCCCATGGTGAAACACCAGGCCTCACAATTCCCTTCTCCTGCAAGTCCTCATGCTACACCCTCAACTCACAAAGCTCTATGGGATCCATCCGAGATGATGGTGTGGATATCAGTGTCATTTTATGGTGAAAATACACATATAAGTCTACCTATCTACGAGGAGGTAATCGAAAAACATCTTCTACAAAGACGTATTCGTACTCATCAACAACTATAGAAAAGTGAGAACTCTTCTCATCCACCTAACCAAGGGTGAGGCTAGCCAACTAGTGAGTGATTGGATGCACCCTCCTCTATGAAAGTACATCTTGCACTGTAAGAACACCCTTCTCATCAGCAAAGGAAAAGTTGGTTCCGTCTCTATGGATACACCACACTCTACGTCTAAATCATTTGATTTGATCATGAACTCTTGATAACAAGTCCATAACTAGGATGATGTCATAAGGCCTCGACACAGCTACTAAGAGATCCTAGCCAATGCTTTTGCCTCCCAATGTAATCTAAAACTACCTTCATCAGTGTGTAATCTTCCAATACCCTCCCATATGCGTATATAATAGTAATGATTGAGCCAAAGTTTCCACCAAAATATCTGGGCCCCAAACATGTTCTATGGAAAGGAATGAGTGGTTGGAACCTGTGTCTATTAAAACTGTGTCAAAGCTGGAGAAGACACAGATCATATCTCTAATTATCTATAGAGAACCATTGTCGTAGGCCTCCATTTCCTATTTCTGGCCTCTCCCTATTCCAGCACCTCCCAAAGCCCATGGTGGACAACTTGGGGGTGGTGATGGAACCACATCGAACATCCTTCCACTACCTACTGCTCTTCTGAATCCCCTTCCATGTCTTCCACCCTGTGAACCACCTCGCCTGAACCTCTTCCTCCACCATAGTAGAACTTCAACCATCTTTTGGTCATTTGTGTGGTGATTCGGGCAGTCATGATCCATGTGCCCCTTCCCACTACATGAGTAGCACATCCTGCCCCTTTGACAACTCTCTCTAACCTGGGGGTCTTGTACCACTGATCTTGCATCCTGTGGAAACCCCCCAAAATGCCTATCCCACTTAGGATCCTATTTCTTCTTCTTGCTACCCACAGCTAAAGACTCTACTACACTGGGTCTCTTGGTAGCTCATGATACTGGCGCTTGCTCTTCTAGGAATCTCTCTAGAAGTAGGGCTTGCTCCAGCATCCCATCTTAAGTTGGGAAGCTAAGAGATACAACAGATACTCTGATCACCAAGCATAGTCCTTGCTCTATAGCTTGATCCATAATGAACGAGTCTTTAAGATGTTCATGGAGTATAAAGATAGCACAATGAATCTCGCTAAGTGATCCAGAACTGTCATACCACCCTGTTGTAGGTGCAGTATATCTTTTATGTCCACTGAGTGCAAAGTCGCTGGAAAGTAATCCTCTCAAAAGAGGTGCTCAAAGTCTATCCAGGTGAGGGTCACCTCCTTTTTTGTATGGATTTTCAAGATCCACCATATCATCACTGAGCCGTAAAGAAGGAATGTGGATAATATTTTCATCGGTTCGAGAGGCATAATCACTTTTTGAAAGGCTCGTGTAACAACCTCAAGCCAATCCTCTTCCATTTAGGGGTCATTCTCACCCATGAACCTGGGAGGTCTCTACCTCTAGAACTTGTGTATGGCACTAAGACTATGTGTGTCCTATACCGGTAGTGTTGGTTGTAACTACTGACCAATAGGTGGTGGGAATTTTGGTGAGCCTATCGATAGGGGCATCTCCAATAATGGTCCCTATACTGATGCCTCATCACTGGGTGTACCATCTTCATAGTGACAGATTGGATTCTTCGCTAGCTATCTGTGTGAGGCATCTTGAAACAAATCAACATGTACTATAGTAAATAGGTTATACCTAGTGAGCTGACTGAAGGACAAGAGGAAACACTAAAAATCATATATGAGGAATGAAACAAGTGGTTTCGTGTACTGAGTTGAAGAGAAAAATGTATGGTTCTTATCTATGGATACGTCAGCCGTTGCACCAACACTTGACTCCCCGAGCATGAATGTCGAACTTGAAACATTCAAAAAAATTTACGTAAAACAAAACTATAGACTCTTGGGAATTAAGGTAGAACTGAACGTCCTCTGATACTAACTTCTCATGACTCGTCCCCCAAGACATGTGGTGCAACTACCTCAATCCCACCTCGTAGAGGCCAGGGGCTAGCGACTAGTGCCAAAGAAAATAACATTCAAGTGGGAGGAATTTTCCATGTACCTGTACACACGAACACCCACAACCCCAACCCGCAAAGCTAAAAGGGAAAATTTGTATGACACTAAGACAAATGCTAAATGTAAATAGTACAAGATGAAAGTAATGTGGATTGAATTAAATCCATCAAATTCAATATAAAAAAATGAAAGTATAAGGTCTCAATAAATCCATTCGTAGACACCCCAGCCGGAATGGTAAGTGTATAGTACCTTCTAGAATTTTTTTGAGAAATCCTCACATGTCTTATCCATTCAGGCACCGCATGATCCTAGACCATCCAGGTCTCCATAAATGCGATCATCTACTACACATGACCCAAAACGTGCGAGCGAAGCCCGTGTAGGGGTGAGTAACACAATACACAATAAGGTCCCCAAACCACTGAGATATACTAAAAAGGAAATGTGAAAATGATGTAATGGACTGATCACATAGGTATAACCTATGGAGAATAAAGCATATTCATCTGTCATAAATATGAACAATTTTTATATTGATGGACTCATATTTAATGAGTCACTAAGGTATGATGGGTCGTTGAGGTCTGCACTTATACCAGGCCTTAGAGGTCTGCTCGAATGATCGTTTGCCAGTCCACTGAGGTCTAAATAGATATTCACTTACCGGACCTCTGAGGTCTACATGGTTATTCATCTGCCCAGTCAATGAGGTATACATTTCTATTCCTCTAACGGGCCATTGGGGTTCGCCTGACTATTATTCTGTTGGGCCACTGAGGTCCTTATGGCTATTCATATAATTCTGGGAGAATCTACTCTTCAAGTCATCAGTCATATAAAGACTTCCACAAAAACTCACTTGGATTATGTCAACCAGAGTGTCTCGTTTCAAGGGTCCCAACACAACAAAAAGATCATCAATTGGACACACAGTTTGGATGTTATAGTGGTTTTAGTAAAAAGAATGTCGGTTGGGTCTGGGTCCCGTTCTACTCGGTGGGGCCGACACATCCAAACCCTGCCCTAAGTCCACTGACTCAAATCCAAGTCTGTCCTCACCCTAGTATGACCTGATTTGCTAGGCCCAACCCGGACCATTTGGGTCCTGCCCAAACTAGCTGGTCATAGGTCGGGCCTGCTGGGCAGCCCGGCCTACTGGGCAATCCAGTACGGTTTTCTCAGGACGTGGTGGGCACTATGACATGCTTTCATAGTTCATCTAGATGAATTACTCTAGCTTTACGATGTGTCATGGTCTCCATGTCCACATGTGCCACTTTTTTCGGACGTTGATGGTGCCTCATTCCACCATGGGACAACTTCTCACTGTCTCGGTGCACCACCCATGTGTTTCCACCCCACTGCTACAGCCTTCTTCAGTTTACATGGCACCCTACCTGTGCTGGGATCTCATACCACCATGTCCTCCTCTTCTGCGGCACATGTCACCTTCTACTTTTCTACACTACTGCATTCCACCATCATCCTTAAAGTTAGAGGCCCCATGTTGATGTAGGTGTCCCAATCCTTCATCGTATCCCCACCCCAGGTTCATCACGGGGTATGATCTTTGGTCCCGGATCATGGAGTCGTGGATCGAAGGCACAACGACCAATCATTTATAATCCACAAATACGAGATGAAAAAATAATGAGGGAGAAGAATTCCCAAGGAAAGTAAGAAGGATGAATCATAGTCATTGTTCATTTCGACATGGATTCATCATTGTGAGATGGTTTAACATGGAAGAAATAATCACATGAATCCCACTGCCTTAAATTCTCACAAGTTATATCCAATTTTTCAAGAAAAAACAACACATGTATCAACCTATTAGTGGGTTGATCCACATTTATTTTTTAGAAATAAAGAACTGGGAAACCAAATCATAAAGAACAAAACTCCTACCTGAATTTAAATCATTTTTTGGTGATGATAGATGTCACTTCGTTCATCCTTCCACAATCCTTCATTGGCAGTCCTTCATCGATCATCGTTTTCCAATGAAAAATACCCAATGGTTTAGATTGATTATTCATTGTGCCAGCAGTCCTATATTCGATTAAACCATTAAATGTGGATAATGCATTTCATCATTTTTGTTACACTATTTCATTTATGAAATAGTGTTTCTGTTATGTTACAATGAAATAAAAAAATCAAACAAAATAAATAAAAAGATTATTTTAATTTTCCTCAAGATAATTATTCTATTAAATTTCATAAAAGTTTAAAAATTAACTTTTTCCCTCAACCCACGCCAGTCATGGTTATGTCTATTCTTAGGTAAAGTCATTGTTCAGGATGCAATGGTGCCCTCACATTTTTATTTCAATCACCCATTTAGATGTTTCCAAAACCTCTCACATGTGCTATTTTAAATAAAAAAATATCAAAAACTTATTTCGGGATCACCAGGGCTCATAATCATGTTCTATATGAGTGCCTTGTCTCAATGTAATCCCATATAATTTTAAAAAAATACATGGAATTATGGGACATTACAAATGATGATTCCATCCGACAAACATTGATAAGGAAAGTCAATCAGACTAACTATGGTCAATATAATCATGTTGTAATGATGTGAATATAGTTAGTTTATAATGAGTAGATGGAAAAAATTTAATCGTAATAATGCATATAGTGTTACCTTGGAATGAAACTGAGGAAATTATATCAGATAGAATAATAGTTAGTATTTTAAGGAAGATATATTTATGTGAAATCTTGAGTAGGTTTAAATAAGTCAAAGTTGGAGTTTAAATGTGTGTGTTTTTTTTATATTTGATAATTGGGTATGTGGGAAAAGTTTTTCTATTTCCCACCATTTATATTCTGAGTTTCCTACAAATAGAAGAATTGTACATTCATAATTGTCAACTTTTTCTTATGTAGAATAGGTAGCGCAATGCATAATTCTTGTCATGATTTTCTATTCAAATTGAGATCTCAGAAGAAGTTCAGTCACCTAATTTTTTTTATTGGGATGAGGAATATTGTGTTGATCATTTGAGAAGATTTTATGTTTTTGAATAATGAGAATGAGTCCATTTTACTGAGTCCATCAAATTGAATTCATTAGACAAAGGATGTTCAGATTGAGTTTTTATTAGTTTTTAAAAAGTGAATGTTTTGTTTTCTACCTATAATTTAATGTTTCATCATGTGTAGAATGAGAATAGGAGCATCATATTGAGTCAATATCTTTTAGTAAATTAGAATAGGTTCATCAGATGGAATTCCATCAGACTCATGTTCATTGGACCCATGAACATTTTTAGAACATATTGAACTAAGATATTATTATTTTGTTTTGTATGAATTGTTTTGTAAGAAAATTTGTAAAATGATGGTAGCTAGTATAATTATTACTATCATGAGATAAGATATGTCTAACGGGATTTGAATAAGTTTTATTCACTTATTCATAATTGTGAATTTCTATAGACCCATGGTTGTGGATATGTAAAGCATGCAGGTTCTCACACTGAGGCTAGCCCTGTAAATATTGTGTGCTTTATATTGTTTCTTAAATTTACCTACTTGAGTGTTTAATAAAAGATGATAAGGATAAAATATTTAATAGGTTTCAAGGGTTATGTTTTAAGAGTATCTAATCTTACAAAAACTGAACAACTGATTAAACCCCCACCCCTTCTCAGTTATTATTCAATCCTTCGAAACTTACATTGGTATGAAAGGTAGGTTCTATTATCAAATCATTTTCTTGGATAATATTAATTATATAAACTATATATGAATTCCTATATTTGATTCAAAAAATTATTATTGATGGACAAATTTGATGGGTCTTTATATTCTCTCTCTTGTTCAGGATGTTCTTGATGCTGCTTCAATTGGATTTCCACCTAGTGAGAAAGATTCTTCTATGTCATTTACTAATAAGAGAAATATATAAGTTGATGTAATCGATATAAATTCTATCCTTATTTACTTATTGGAAAAAATTTATATGAAGGTTATGGGTCTCAAAAACATCAAAGAGTATGTGGTAAAAGCTAGAATGTATTAGCAAAGGGTATACTAAATAGAACGAAGAAAAGAAAAAAGTCTCACATAGTAAGTATGGAGATATAATAATGAGAGATGAAGAATCTATTTATGAACACCTCACCAGAGTAAATGATATTTTTTGAAAAATCATTGGATTCTGTGATTTTCATGAAGATTCTATAATTATAAAGAATCTTATGAGAAACTTTTAGGATATATTTGTTTCTAAAATTTCCTCTTTCGAAGATAAAGATGATTTATCTCTTGATAAATTGCATAAATTTCTTATTTCTTATGAGATGAGTAAATCCAAAATGTTAAAAAAAATATGAATGAAGAAATGTCTTCTGTGGATATGATAAAAAATAAAATAAGGGATGATGAATATGTTGATCGATGTGACCCCAAATATAAAGAGGATAATGAGTTCAATGAAAAATCATGACTCTTATATATGGAACAATAGAAGAGAAAGTGAAATGTATTGAGATAGATTTCCTCTCAAAATGTTTTGAGTGCGGGGGAATCAAACACATTAATATAAATATCCCCAAGAGTAATGTTGAACAATATCGATATGATTATGATAAAAACATCGATGGAAGAAGTGGAAAAATCATGATAGAATAAATTTAATTCAAAAAATATAAGAAGATGTTCAGTAGATACAAAAGAATTATGTTGAGTAATAAAGATGAATCAGACTCAAATGATTGAAATTAATTAGGGAATTAATGTTTAGAAAATATCAGAACCTTTTTTGAAAATGTTTAGAAATAAATATTCCTTAGACAGTGAAGAAGGTGGTGAAGAATCATATACAGAGTATTAACTCAAAATAGTTGTTTTTTCATGTCTTCAATAAAACAGAACCCTCAAGAAATAACAAAGTAATAAAGAAATATTTTGAGATAGTTTAAGAAGGAAGAAAAGTTTCTATCAAGAAGGATGAAGAATACATTTAAGATATCTGAATTAACGATCATTGAATTATTGAATAGGGAAAGATAATTGAAGATATCAGTAAAAATCTAGAAGATAAGGAAGAATATGTTAACAAGTTTCAATAAAAACTTCTCGAGTCTAAAATTAACTTGATTAAGATCAATGAAAACTTCAAAAAAGTTTCATAAGTAATAGAAAATAATTTTAAATCTATTGAGAGAGCTTAAATCAAGAATCAGGTAAAATCATCACCCACCAAAAAAAATATTTCTTATGATTTTTTTGAAAATATAAGTGTCTAGAAAACGTTTTGAAAAAGATTGGGTGGAAAAAGTGTTTGAAAAACTTATTTAATTTTTAAAATAAGAAAAGTCACTCCTAAAGAAATATGTCCCATGTCCATAGATTGTTTGAGTAGTAAGAATTTATCAACCTCAAAATTTTTTTTACAGAGAATGATCTTACTTCCATAGAAAATCATGATTTTATAGTTATTGATGGTGTTGTGGAATGTATGGTTACATGTATTATATTTTTTGGTATAACTTGTCACTTTTTTTAAGAATATTTTAAAAATGTTAAACAAATGGTGGATAAAGGATGGGTAACATTCATAATTCATAGAAAATTAGAAACAAAAAATCTAAAGATGTTTGAAACATTAGCACAAAAAATAAATTTGAATTTCTAGATGATTTTTTTGGAAGATGTGATCAGACTAAACATCATTCCAAAAAATGTCTGAAACTCATTATATAACAAGATTCTTATGGTAGAAAAGAAAAGGAATTTGGAAACATGGTACATAAAGAAATATTTTTTTTGTCGAGACATCTATGAAAGCATGTAAAAGAAATAATACTTGGAAACTAGATAGTGGTTGTTCTTCAAATATGATAGGTCATATAAAAATCTTGAAAAAGATTGAAATTTATGAAGTAGTAGTTGTTACCTTAGGTAATAAAAGTTTCCTAAAACTCATAGGAATATAAATGGTTGAGATTAAAGCAGAAAAGTTTAAATCAAAGGATGTTTAACTCTTTGATGGTTTATAACATAACATAATTAGGGTAAGATAAATTTGTGATGATGGAAAATAAGTTCTTTTCAGAAAATAATTTTTTACCATCAGAAACATGAAATATGGGGAATTTATCAAAATAGTTGAAATAAATTGGGGTATTCATTTTCAAATTAGAGGGTTTAATAACTCTTTTTACTAGAGCTATGAAGATGAAAACAAATAGTGGTACCAAATACTTGGAACATCGGGCAGAATAAAATAAACAAACATTCTAAATTTGATGGAGTTAATTATTTTCTATAATTGAAATGAATAGATGAATATGATTTTGTTACTTGTCGAAAAGGTAATATGACTAAAAAAATTCATATGAGAGTTGAGATTTAGTCTTCCAGACCACTTAAACTTATTTATTCTAATTTATGTGGGCTTATGAGAAAAAAATAAAAAATGGAGATTTATACTAAATCAATTTTATAAATGATTTCTCTCAGATGAAAAAAAATGATTTTTGTTAAACATAATTAAAAATCTATTGGAATATTCTTGTATTTCAGGAACGAAGTTTAGAATGAAATGGGGGATTATGTAATGAATTTAATAAATGATAATGGTACTTAATACAAAATAAATAATTTTTTATCTTATCTAATAAATCATCGTATCAAATATCATTATAGTGTTTCCAACACTCTATAATAAAATTGTGTAGTATAAAGAAAGAATATAGTTTTTCTAAAATGGGTATAATTATTTTAACATGATACAATCTTTTTAAGTTCTACTAGAGATAATTTTTTAGTACTATTGTACATAATCAGAATAGATGTTTCCCAAGACTAGAATCAAATATTACTTCTTATGAAATGTGGTGTAAAAAACATTCATTGAAGTACTTCAATATTTTTTGAAGTCTATGTTTACATAAAATTAAAATTCTATATTTCGTGATGTTCGATGAGAATGTTGATGAATGAATTTTTATTAGTTATTGACCAGATTGAATATGTTACAAATGTTTGGAAAAAATTTATAAAAGATTTTGGACACATATGATGTGAAATATATTGAAAACAAAAAGGCTATAAAGATAATTCTTACTGATTATAAACAGAAGGTTTCCAATTAAATTGAGAATGGTAAAAAAATTATCATGAATTTGATGAATTGTGTGATAATGAAAGTTTAGCTGGAAAAGAAAATATTAAATTCCATACATCACCGAGACATATTGAGAAAAAAAATATTCTTTGGAATCATAAGGCTCCAATTTCAACTAGAAGAAAGGTCATACTAGAATATCAAACATCACTTACCTAAAAGGATGAACTAAAATGATTTCCAGAAGCTATTCAACACAGATAATGGGAAACTGTAATGAATATAGAGTTAGATCAAATTGAAAAAAAAATGAAATATAATAACTTGTTCCACGTCTGAATGGGAAAATGTAATTGAGACAAAGTGGTTTTATAGAAACAATTTGAATGATCATGGATAAGTTTCAAGAAACAATGCTACTATTATTTATTAAAGATATGCACAAGTAGAAGGTGTGGATTTTGAATAAACCATTTCCCATGTTCTAGTCTTAGAAACTATTTGAATGTTTCTAGTAGTTTTTGGTCACTGTAATTATAAATTATATTATATGGATGTAAAGTGAACATTTCTTAATTGATAAATTGATGAAGAAATTTAAATTAAACTAACTTGGTGGTTTCTACTTGATGATATTGAAAATAAATCTTGTATAATAAATAAATATTTTTATGGGATGAAACAATATCTCTATCCATGGTATTCTAATATATACAATTTTTTGAGAAGGTTGAATTTTTCTGAATTTAATGTAGATAGAAAATGATATGTGAAATATGTTAAATCCAGAACATGAATTTTAATTGTTTATGTGTATGATATAATTTTTACTAGGGATAGATAAGATATTTGTGAAATTTTTTTTAAATAAATGAAAAAGAAATTTGAAATTTAAATATTGGGAGAAATAATATACTTCCTTGGATTAAAAGTTGAACAAAAATAAAAATACATTATCTCAACTCATGAAAAGTATTTCTTGGAATTGTTACAAAAACATTCTTTGGTATATTTTAAATAATTTTATAATCCTATATTAATGTCAATGAAGATGAGTAAATAAGAATCTTGAAAAATTTTGAATCAGAGAGACTTTTAGAATTCGATATGATGTTTTTGTTACCATACATCCTCAAGGATTGATATTATTTATATTGTGACTTTGTGTGGCATGTATCAAGGTAATATGAAAGAATCACATATTTCAGAAGAAAATATAATTCTATGATATATTAAATTAAAAACATCACATGGGATGTTATACAAAATAAATTTTCAAATGAAGTTTCATGGTTATATTTATGCTGATTGGGCTAGAGATTTTAATGATAGAATATTGACATTATGAGGAACTTTTTTCATGGGAGAATGTTTTAAAAATTGGAATAGTCAGAATCAATGTTCAGTAACATGAAGAATAGTGGAATCAAAATATGTTATGAATACTCAAGAATGTACTCTGATGTTGTGGCTGAAAGTTTAGATAGAATAATTGAAAGTAAATGTTTCCAAACCATTGAATATACATTTTGATTATAAATGTAAAGTTGATATATCTATGAATCCTATATAGTATACAAGATAAAATCACATTTATATAATGTTTCAATTTATAAGAGAGATAGTTGTTGTTAGAGATTTTTTATAGAATATATCTCAAAGAACTATAAAATTGCTAATATCTTCAAAAAGGCAATGAAAAAATAATTTTCTATTAATTTTAGTATACAACTTCTTGTTCAACCTAATCTAATGAATTCATAGATCTCATAAGCAAGTCTCGTGCCATGATTTGGATTATGTTGAAAAATGGGGAGATAAAGTAACAAATTTTTACTTCACAAGATGTTTTATCATATCATTGTTTAATGAATATGTAGTTTCAGATATCTTGTGGTAGATAAAAATAAAAGGGAGAGAAAACAAAAATTGAGATACATGGATAAATTTAAGGGGTAGTTTATTTTATCATTGGTATAAAATTTCCTTGTCATCAAGGGATCAAGTTTCATAAAAACATTACTTTATCTAGTAGTGTGGTGCCAGGAAACTCTATTTTGAGAGAGGTTATATTTATTTAAAATATTATAAAAAAATTAATTGTTTTCAAAAAATAAGTTGTTAAAAAATTTTGATAGTTGGAAAAGGTTTTTACATGTGTTGTAAAAAAATAAAAAGGGGTAGATTGAAGAATATTTATAAGAGTTCTATATTTGTTGAAAATTTACGTTTTTGTAGAAGTCTATTTTTGTTCATCAGGAGAATACCTAGGACATAATTATTTGAAATTGTACATAGATTATAGGGATGAGTAAATATACCAAAGAAATTAGAATGTGAATTTGTGGGAATGTAAGAAACAAATGGCAATCAATCTCAAGAAAAATTAGTCTTAAAAGATATTGAGTGACACCAAAAGGTTTAGAAGTAATAGAACATCCATGTATTAAATATAATGATTATTTTCTGATCATAATGTTCTCATAAATCATGATAAAGTTATGATAGAATATGGAGTTACTGTAAGAGGGGATAATATGATGTAATATATTCTGGATTACGCTCATCAGTGTGAGGAACACCAGACATAGATTGTTGTAGACCATCAGTATGACAATCATCGATGTGAAAATATTAAAAGGTTGGTAGAATGATCTTACTATGTTAATAAATCATAATTTTGTTGAAGAGTTTTGAAATAAAATAGTAAATTTAGGAATTAGAAAGTTTTCATACTTTCTAACAAAATTCAGAATATGATTTCCCAATATTGAATTCCTTATGTATATTGAAAACTATCAAAATTAAATCTTTTGAACAAATGGAGGAATCATAGAGATCATATCAGTTCTAGAAACCTAGATATAGAATATAAATTCATATGTAGCAGACACAAAATTTATAATAAGTTAGAATGTTTAAAGTTGATAAAGGTTGAAGGATTTAAAATCTATGGAGTGAAGTTATCATCCAAATTAAAATTCCATCTTAATGTGAATTTCATCGTTATGATGATTACCACGAATTGACTCTGAGAAGGAAATTCATTCAGACTAACATTGATCAAGATAGTAATATAATATTGAGTTGAAGATAGGCAGATCATAATGAGTAGAGGAAGGGAGTTTCATCCTAATAATTTTGAGAAAGTTACATAAGACTAAAGAAAAGGAATCTATTTTATACTGAAGAAAAGTTAGTATATTCAAGATGAATAATTTCTGAAAAAATAGTGAGAAGGTTTGAAGAAATAAAATCTTATGTTTAAATGTGACTGTTTTTAGAGATTTAAAATTTGGGTAAGTGGGAAAAGGTTTTTGGTTTCCCGCCATTTCTATTCTGACTTTTCTATATATAGAATCACAATACATTATTACATTGAAGACTTTTCTTATATGGAAAAGTCATAGAAACACATAAATTTTATCAAGTCTTCATTTTTATGTTGATATGTAAAAAGAAGGTAAGACACCGGGATATTTTTTATAGAAATGGGGAAGATTATATTGATCATTTGAGTAGAGTTTTATTTTTGTAGATTGAGAATGGGTTCAATGTACTAATTCCGTCAAACTACATTTCTCGGACTAAGGAAGTCCATATTGAGTATTGAGTAGTTTATAAGAAGTGTAAGTTTTTTTATACAGACAGAATATATAATTTCTTTAGGTGTAGAATGATAAGGGGAGAATCATATTAACTCGGACATATTGAGCCAATTGGACTTTGTATGTCAGATATAAGGAAATCAAACACAGGGTCATCAGACCCAAGAAATTTTGTTGAGCAGATTGAAGAAAATCTTTATTCTTTTTTTAGATCAATTCTTATGTAAGAATCTTTGTAAACTAATAAGCTTCAATAAAATCATTCATATAATGATATATAAGTTTTCTAATATGATTTGGATCAATTTTTTTCACTTCTTTATAATAGTGAATTTTCATAGACCAATAGTAGTGGCTATGGAAAGGATTTATGTTCTCACACTAAAACCATACCTGGTAAATTTCATGTTCCTTACGTGATTTTGTACTTTTTCATGAAATATAATTTAATATAATATGATAAAGATATTAAATTTAACATGTTTTAGGGTTTTAGTTTTATAATTATTGAAACATAAAAATATTGAACAAGTGATCCCCCCCTTCAATTATTATTAAATCCCATAGAAGATCAAATATGAAAACCTTGAATACCAAGATTAAGTTTATATTGCGAGGATGAAATTTATTTAAGGTATGGAGAATGTATGACACTAAAATTATAAAACAAAAAATTTATATTTAATTTTTTATATAACATATAACACTAATCTTAAACGACCCACGAAATAAATTTCTTGAAATTTATTCTCTTTGAGTGCTTACGGAACACACAACCCCAAGTCTAAATGAATCATAATATATTATACCATTACAACCAATTTTTTAACTTTATGGTTGTGAATAGTAGTAAGTAAATTATTAAAAATAATGTCTTCTATTTTTCAATAATAACAAAATTGACATTTTAAACAAGTAATTTTGTTTGAAAAAAACTGATTTTTTCTAAAATATTGTCTAGTCGCACTTTGCGCACAGAGCATAAAATTAATTATTTCTATATTTTGAAAAATAATTTGATAAAATTTAATTAATTTGTTAAATTATAGTATAAAAATTATCTTTGGTTAAATTTATGGTATTTTTCAGAAATGTTTCATTTTTTGATGAATTGCGAATAATGTTGACTTTTAATTGAAAATTTACTTTTTGTTAACATTATTATAAAGTAAAATTATATATTAATTTTTTATAACATATGATATGTTATATTATATATATATATATATATATTAATCCAATTTTAACTATATAAATCATCTTTATATTAAATTTTGATCCATAAACATTGTAATCTTTTGAATACTTTCTCTTGGAAGACCCTCTTTCTTGTTGTGTCTGTGGGGTAAATTTTAAACATTATTTTTCCAATTATGTTTATATAATTATAAAAAATGGTTTATATATTTGGAATAATAATATTTTATATTTATTAATAACTAATATTAATTTTTGAATAAAAATAATTGTTAAAACAAAAAATATATTATTTACCACGATTAACGCAAAAATTGATTTACTATGGGTTAAACTAAAAAAAATGTGTTTAATTGACCTAAACTCTTTCCCATAAAATATTTTATGAAAATATTTTGACTTAATAATATATTATAAATGATAGTATTCTATTTGGGACCTTTTTGGCATGTGAAAAATGTGTGTACATCTTTTTCGTTTAAAAAATTAGAAGTGTGTCACGCACCTCACCTATAATAGGCCACCTAATATCCCCTCCTCCTCATAGCTCAAATCCCTTTAGTTTCATCAATAAACTAGAAAAATAACTTCCCAAATTTCCCCCTCTAATAATATAATCCATATTTTTCATATAAATCCAACCTATAAGGCTGTTTGGTGCAATCCTATTGAGGTTACCTAAAGAAGAGGTTATGTTCTTCAACGTGCATTTTTATTTTATTTCATCCTCGAACTCTCTAAATTTATATTAAAAAATTATTATATATTAAAATAATTATATAATATATAAATATATTTTTTGAATTTTTTACTTTTTTTTCTAGAGGATACGGCAACGACACTCGTGTGTACGATAGATTAGCACCCCGTGGAGCGATGTGATTCATTTTTCACTAAAACATTACATAGAAAGTAATAAGGATATATTTAATGAATATAGGTGATATATGTTATATAATAATGATAATAAGGACATATTTATAATTATTTCAAGATAATATATCATTTTCTTTCTTATCTTTTCACCCATATAAAGAAGATAACATCGTTCCTGTATGTGTGGACTATCGTCTTTGTGAAGCTATGTGTCTCTATTTTCCTCACCACATAACATGGATGATATATATATATATATATATTTATTTAAATATTTAATATGTAATTAAAGATATTTTTAACATTTTTAATGATATAATATTACTTACCTCCTTTCCATAATGATCATTAAAAATGTAAGTGTTACCCTTGTGCATCTCCATAATCATAATGTAATTCATTTATCGAAACCAGATTTCATGAATTTTATTAAAATTATAATTAATATATAAATATGAAATTTTTTTCCTGATTATTATTATTTATTTTATGTAACTATGTAATATTCACAATAACTAGATCTTTCCTAACAAAGCATGCATGAGGAAACATGGCAATTAGCACCCAAAATAATGAAAGTATTGAAAGATTGTTAATGAATGACTAATAATATTACATTAAAGGATTATATATTGTATTACAATTATTTATATTGTAATATTTTATGTTAATAATATTTTTAAAACCACTAGAAAAAAATTAAATCATTTTCAACCAAAAGAAAATGTGAGTCAATGACTTTTTCTCAATTTCTATTCATTGTGGTATATTGTAATGTTATGCACCAAATTTATTTTATATGGACTATATAATTACCATTTGAAATTTAATAACTTGAACAATTAAAAATTAATGGTATTTTAAGATTCAATTTGAATTACTTCATCCATGGGGATTTGAGTTAAAAAATACAATGTGTTAAGGAATTTCCCAACTCAATTCTTTTTCATTGGGTTAAATTACTTATTCATTGTATTTGTATTTATTAGATTATGTGTGTAATTAATTAATTAATTGTTATTTTTTATTTCCAAATATTTTTTGTCAATATATATTTGATACCCATAATTAATTCTGTCACGAACCAGCCAAGGTACCATGGTAACCCGATAACCGAGCCGACCCTAACATAGCCTGAAGGGCATTCCAAATCCCCACAGGTCGGTGACTAGCACCTAGAATCGTACAACATACAAGTTGGAATGATTTTTCCACAAGAATGAGTAAGTAAAAGAAAACAAATCAGAGTGAATAACAAAAGAAACTCCACTAGGAGTAACGCACTAGAAAACAACATGGCATAAAAAGATGAAAGTATTATAACCCAAGTACTAAAATGGGAGAAACAACCCCAAGTTTCTTAAGGTTAGAAATCACAAAGACCAAAGCTCAATAGCTAAAACCACCACTAGGATATCCCTTACCTTTTCTCAAACTTGGAAAAATAATGTCTACAAACACCCGAAGAAAAATTAGGGTGTGAGCTAAAAACCCCAATAGGGTCTCGCAAAAGATTCCATAATAGTTTGCAACAATTGATTAAGAAAATAAATGATTTCAATATTAAATATAAATAGGTTTGTAATTTTAAATAATAATTATAAAATCTTGTTATACGTTTCAAATGATGAAAAAATACTTTCAGCAAAGACTATACAAAATGATTGAATATATCAAAAATAATAACTTAAATATAACATTTATATAAAATAGCTTATAAAAATTTATCAGGCTTGTAAATTATTTCAAAAGAATCGGAATACATTTATATCTCAAATATATATCATCAAGTGAGCAACATGGTCATCTTACAAAACTACTGCTTCAAGTGATAGAACATCTTAGTGCTTCATGGATGCGCAACCCATAGGAAGTTATATAAATCCCTCATTATATCCTTCCTTGTCACTAACAGTGAAAAATAATGATTCCAATAACATATAACCCTGACATCACAGAACAACCATTGGGCATTAGTCTCCCCAACATAATGAGAGTCTCTAATTCTTATGAATTTTGTCAAAAAACTTATGTTACTAAAGAATAATCTTGCGAAGATAATATGAAAGAGAACCACTAGATTTCATGGTGGAGAGAACCAACACCACCGAAAGTGAGACACTTTGGAGAATAAAGCCTTTCTCAATAATATATTCTAACTAGAAAATTAATTATTTTAGTTCAGTTGGAGCCATTTTGTATGAGGGATAAGAAACAGGTTGTGTACTGAAATCAAGTCAATAGATACCTCAACCTCTCTTACTAGTTTTAAACTAGAAAAAATAGAATGAAACATCATCGAAAACTTAACAAAAACTGGGGGAAGATCCCATACAATTAATATCTCTCGATACCAGAAATAAACATAGACATCACTTTCCCCATCTTAGGATAAGATGGTATGCCCCTACTCATTCGTGGGTCCCATTCTCATTGAAAGACAAGAGACACACCACTGGGTGTGGTATGGTAGACCCATTGAAGATAACAATCAATCTAGGCTTTATTGGAAATGATCCAATCCATCCCAAATATGGCATCTAGATATTTCATGTAAAGTAGCAAAAAAACTCCAAGCATGTTTGACAACTGATAGAGAGATGGAAAAAGAGGGATTACAGAGACCCTTCTCTTTCTTTATACCAACGGGTAGAGTGATATCGAATTTACAAGATAAAATCTCCATATGATGATTAAGCAGATTAGTAGTATGGGTTGAAATAAATGAGTGAGATGTACTCATATCAAAAGAGTAAACACTACGAAAAAGCTATAGAAATGGTACCACTCATGGTCATTGGACCAGTATCTGCTTCCTTGGGAGAATGTTCTACTACATGAAGAAACCTGGTTCAGTATGAATATGGAAAGAACCCTTTTGTACATGAATCATTTGATTTATTGATAGTTTTTTAAGGTGTTTATGATATTATGTTTTTGTGTGGAGTGGGAAAGATGAGGCATAACTTCTTCATGTCCCCCAAACATCTGTAGGAGCCATAGTTCATTCAGCCAGCACAGGCTTGAAAAACACCACATCTTTGGCCAACACCATTGGCTTGGGATAGAACTATTTGGTTAAAATAACCTTGATTTCATTATAATCTATTCCCTCATGTTTCTCCTTCATCACTGTCATGTCCCACCATCTCCTTCCTAGCCCTCCAACACAAATGGGGCACACATCAGCTTGATCTTTTCTGAGGACTTCAAGAACTAAAACAGAAGTTCTATAATGCCCAACCATTCTTTAGAATGTTTAGGATCAGTGGAGCCTTTGAAAACTGGTGATTTCTAGTGAATGAAATCTTGAGAAAAATTTCAAAGAGCACCCCCCTAGGCTCCACAGCTAGAGCCTGAAAGGGGACTATAGATGGTTCCTATCCTTGATCTTGGATAGTGCTCATAATCATCTCAACTAGGCTCAGGTCCACTGGAGGATTCTTTCAAAGATGTTCAGCAGTATCCCCTTGCTAAATATGATTCACACATCTTCTTGAAGAAATGATGTCATACAACATCATCTGAATATAAGGAAGACATTAGATAATGCTCGTATATGACAATGAGGGAAACATGATCATGATCGGAAGAACGTACATGATTTGGATTTCACACTATCCAAATCAAAATAAGAAAATACCTAAACTAATCCACAAGTCATCTTTCCCTAACAACCCTTGGTTACTTAAGGTTCATTGTGGTGAGAGCTTTCCAGACACTCAATAACAACTACCTCCTAAGTCCTGACAAGAATACTCAAATGCATACAGTCATCAAAGAAAAATGCTTAACCTCCCTTTGATACCACTTTGTCAATGAACCAGCCCAGGTACCCTGGTAAGCTGATAACTGAGCTGGCCATGACATAGCCTGAAGGGCATTCCCTATCCCCACAGGTCGACGACGATCACCTAACATCATACAACATACTAGTGGGAATGATTTTTCTATAAGAATGCAGAAGGAAAAGAAAACAAAGCAGTTTTCATAAAAAAGAAACTCCACTGGGAGAGATGCATCAGAATACAACATGGCATAAAAATCCAAAAGTACTAAAACCCAAATACTGAAATGGGATAAACATTCTCAAGGTCCCTAAGGACACAACTCACCATGACCAATGCTAAACAGCAGAAACCACCTCCAAGAGATCCCTTCTCATTTCTCAAACCTGGAAAAAGAATGTCTACAAACACCCGAAGGCAAAAGTAGGGTGTGAGATAAAAATCAATGTAGGGTCTCACCATAGATTCCATAATAGTTTCCAATAATTGTTTTACCGAAGGAGTGTGTTGAATATTAAAGGTAAACTGTTTTGACATTTTAAATCATAATTAAACAAATCATGTTATATAGTTCAAATGATGGAAAAATACTTTAAGAAAAGACTTTACAGAATGATAGAATATTTTAAAACAATGGATAAAATAAATATTTTTTATAAAATAGTTTACATAAATTCAACAGGAAAGTAAAGCAGGTCAAAATAATTGAAATAAATTTATATCACAAATATAAATAAATAATGCGAGAAACATGGTCATCTTCTAAAACTAATGCTTTAAGTCATGGAACATCTTAATGCTTCCTGGATGAGCAACCCAATAGAAATTATAGAAATCCCCCATTATATCTTTCCTTGTCACTAAAAGTGCATCATAATAGTTCTAATAACATATAACACTATCTTTAGAGAACAACCACTAGGCATCAGTCTCCGCACCATAAAGAGAGTCTTCATTTCTCACAACACTCATCAACAAAATTATGTTCCTGAAGAATCATCTCGAGAAGAGAATATGTAAGAGAACCATTATCTTTCATGTAGGAGATAACCAACGATGCCCTAGGTGACACACTTGTGTGAATAAAGGATTTCTCAAGAATATCATCCAACAAGAACATTAATTATTTCAGTTTAGTTGAATCTATTGTGTAAGAGGGAAAAGAAACTGATTGAGTACATACATCAAGTCAATAGGAAACTGAACCTTTCTTACTTGTTGTAAACAAGAAAAAAATAAGGAAACCTGATGGAAAAATCAATGACAACTGGAGGAAGATCACCACCCAAAGAATCGTTCTTAACATCAAAAGTAAACATTGATATCACTTTCCCCAACTACAGATAAAAAGGTATGACCCTACTTTTCCATGGGTCCCATTCTCATTAAAAGAGAAGAAACACACCGCTGGGTGTGGTAAGGTAGACCAATCGAAGACAACAATCAATCTGGGAATTATTGGCAATGATCCAATCCATACTGACTGTGCCGTCAAGATATTTCAAGTCGAGTACCAAAAAAACACCAAGCAAGTTTGAAAACTGATAGAGAGGAGATACAAGAGGGATTATGGAGACCCTATTCTCTCATTATACCAAGGTGTATAGTAATATCAATTTCACAAGATAACATATCCATCGGAAAATAAAGTATATTTACATTATGTGTTGAAATAAATGAGTGAGATACACTCATATCAAATGAGTAGTGAATAGGAAAAAGATATAGTAATAGTACTACTCATGGTCATTAGACCAATATCTTATTCCTTTGGATATTCATCTACTCCTTGAAGAATCATTATTCAGGGTGCATGTGGATAGAACCCTTTTGTATGTGAAGCATCTGATTTCCCCATAGATTTTGAGATTTTAGATGATCGTGTGCCGCTTCGTGGAGTGGGGATGAGGTGGAACAGCTTATGAATGTCCTGAAAACGTCTGTAGGATCCATGGTTTTTTCTAGCCTACTTAGGCTTGAAAAACTCCATAGCATTGGCCAACACCATTGCCTCTGGGTAGAACTATTTGGTTAAAATAAACTTGATGTCCTTCCAATATAAACCCTCATGTTTCATTGTCATCACTATTGTGTCCCAACATCTCCTTCCTAGCCCTCCAACACAAAGGTGTCACACTTCACCTTGATATTGTTTTGTGTCTACAAGATCTCAAATAGATGTTCTATCCTACCCAACCATTCTATAGCATGTTGAGGATCAGTAGAGCCATTGAAAATTGGTGGTACCTAGTGGGATAGGACCCAACGACCATATTAAGCCTTTGTGTATATTCTATTACTGGTAATTTCACCAAATTAATGCATTGATAATTGAAACAGCTGAAAATTATCCAAAACAAAAGGTTTTTGGATTATTCATTCAACAAATCGGGTGTTCCTTTTTGAGTTATTTTTTGCAGTGTTTTTTTAGAGTTTTAAATATTAGAACCATAAAATCATTAGATTTCGTTGTTTAATTCATTTTTTCACGGCCTTGGAACCTCTCAAATTGCAGCTGTAAACTTTGGTCATCCTAAGCCTTTCGCTTCTAATGTACGACAACATCTCACACCCCTCATGTTGGTTTTTTTTAATTTCTTTAATTTAATTTATTCATTTTCTTACTCTATCAAAAATTCAGAAAAGAAAATATACATTTAAACTCAATTTATATCTTAATAGTTCATGTGATATTATCAATATATATATATATGTATATATATATATATATGTGTGTGTATATATATATACAGAATATATATATACATATATTTTGATAATCACATTGTGTGATTAGGCATAATTTATTTATATAAATTTATTAAGATATTATTTCATGAATTAAAAAGGTGCCCCTTTCTGTCGAGAGCCTACTTGATTAGAAATAAAATGTTAAGCGTGCTTGGCTTGGAGTAGTGATCAGGATGGTTGACCTTCTTTGAAGTTTCCAAGTGTGTTTGTGAGTGAGGAAAAAGTACATTGGAAAGGAAATGTATTTTCTTGTGTGGACTATCATTAGTCTGATGACCCATTTGAGCATGTGGGTGGGCCCTACAGTGGGGACCACATGTCTATGGGGCAATTGGTGGGTGGGGCCTAGTTGTTTCAAATTCACTTATTAATTCTCAGTTAAATTTTATGATATTTATAAGGGTTTATTTCATAATCTCATTTTAATTAGGATTTTTTATGCTTGAATTTATATTGGATGAAATAATTTGATCAATGGGTAATAAAAAATTTTAATTTTTTTATCTATTGGTTACTCATGAATATTTCATTTAATATTATTCTTTTTACACTATTTTGTACTTAAAATAATTGATAAAACGTTTTTATGAAAATCAGACTACATTTCTTCCTTCGATCAAAATATTGTTTTACTCCAAAACAATGTTTTCTATAAATGTTTTCAAAATTGTTTTTAACATTTAAAAATTGATTTATTAAATGAATTTGTACCCATTTTTAATTTTTTACAAAAAAAATTACATAATCTTCATGTTGTTTTTAAAACAAGTCATATTTTGATTTTTCTTAAAATGTAAAAGGAATCATTCTTTTAATATACTTTCCATGTAATGTGTAACACCCCGAGATTTTATGAAAAATATTATTTTTCATTTCATTGATGTATTTTCTTGTACGCTACACCAAAAGGATCTTGCAATACACGCATCCCTAACTTGGATTTCATTACATGCAATCGCAACCTTCCACGATAGCATATGTCGTACACAATACTGAGTTTCACTAAACAACGATATACTATTAAAATATTATTAAAAATGGCCATTATGAATAGTAAAACCCACTATTTGAAATTTTATAAATTTTATCTTTCAAAATGTAATTCATTTTTCGATTCATAATATCGAAATTAGCCTAGGGTGAATTTTTGGTATTTTTCTGAAAACTTTCAATTTTTTATGAATAGTGAAAACACTAGGTTACTATATAAAAACCAACTTTTTATTTAAATAATTATTTATTTTATTTAAATTTATTTTAGGTCAAAATTGATACATAATACCTATATACGTTCAATGTAATTAATTGGAGTCATTTTTTAATAATTTTTTATATATAAAAATTTTATTGAACATTTCACCGTCTTTTACCTATCTCCTAGGAGCTTTTTGCAAACTTACATAAAACTTAATTTTACTGCTTCTATGAGTGGAATTCCAAAAATACAAGAGACACGGTTAATATAAAGGACTAAAATGTGTTTCAATGTGATGAAAATAATTTTTGGTGAATAGTAAATTTTTACTTTTATTTACGACGGTTAAAAGAAAATTGGGTAATTAAGGTTAAAAATGATATTATTATTACACTAACACGTGTCCTAATTCTATTGGATAAGTGTAATTCGACATAAAACGACCTTAGGAATAAAATATGACCATTTAGGTCCACTTGGATTAGATTATGACATTTATTATTATTTTATTTAAAGAAGGTTTAAAATAGTTAAAATCAAAGTTTAATAACTAAATCTTTTTTAATATCGGGTTATAAATAAGATAAATTCGACTATAAATATTAATTAGAAATATAAAAAGATTTCCTACATAATGGTATTTTATTTATAATTTTTAGAAATTAAATAAGTAAATTTATTTATGACACAATGATGATACAGTAATTACCTTATCAATGAAATATTAACATAATTGATGTTATAAATACACAAATAAATGTAATTTGAGACTTTTTACAAATTAAACTAATTATATATGTTAATATGACATTTTGGTATTTATTTAATTAACTTTATTTGAACTAATAATTTTTTTATAATTTTTAAAAAAATCAATTACCAAATAGTGCCAAAATTGACATAAAATAGTTCTTAAAACAAATATTATACTATTAATTGTTATTATATTCCTAAAAATCTAAGGTTCGGACAAGATACATATATAATTATATTTGTATCATTAATGGACCACTTGGGGGTCTCTTGGATGTATATGGTATGTTTATTAACTATATAATATAAAAATACAAAGTGACATGGAAAATGTCAATCTAATTAACAAAGAGTTAAAACTTGAAGATAAGGTTAATATAACGACCCAAATCTGTCTAAAATATTTTGGTTGATATTATTTTGACCCATACCCACTTTACCTTTGAAATAAATCAATTTGGAGCAATTAAACACCGAATATGACTTTAGTATAAAATAATATTTTAAGTTTTTCTTAAGGTGAACCTCTCCTCCCTTATAAAAGGGCACCTCCTCCCTCTTCTCCTCACACCACTTTGAGCCTTCTTTCTTAGAAAAAACCTTAAAATTTCTGTTCTCCGCTTCCCTAGTAATATTATAGAGGTCCTTGTCTTCTTCAAATACAAATTTTAGTTCCCTAAGAGGAGGTTTCAATGAGGCATGTCAAAGAAGAGGTAATATCCGTTACTAATTCTTTAAAATTTATTTCTTCTTCTACTTTTTATTCTTTAGTTGTTTCATTATGAAGTAATAACATCAGTATCCCTAATATTCTGGTATGTTATAATAAATATGAAACAACCCTATTTAACCTTCCATCCATCCTACGGAAAACAAAATCACTGCGCGTGCATACGTACGGAATACCGTCTCCATGACGTGGTGTAATCTGTTTTCGACCACCACCTTACATGGATGGGTATAATGGTGTAAATAAATAACTATATATGATTATTGTAAATTGATATTGATTCTGAAATATTATACATACGCTTCAATACAATTCAATGATAATGCGAATAATATCATCGCTCGTGCGTACGTACGGACTACCATCTCCATGACGTGATGACATTCATTCTCCATGTTAACCATTCATGAATGATTATAAAGTATATATAATGAATAATAATGAGATATATGACATAATAATGATACTTAATTTATTTATATATATATGTCTCACCTAATTAATTCCATTCAATTCAATAAGTAAACGAAAACATCGTTCATGCATACGTACGACCTATCGTCTCCATGAATGGTGTATTTCATTCCATTTATCGATCTATCACATATATATTTGTATATAATGAATATATATTATATATAAATCATTTTTTACATTCTAGAATTATGTAAATCAGGATATAAGTAATAATATCAAGAACAAAAAGTCAAAACATGCACAATAAATGAAACAATTTTTCCCAAATCGCTGCTTTTACATCGAATTTACAAAAGAACAGGTAATATAAATTCATAAGTAAACCATATAAAATATCATAACAATGAATATGATTCTGTAAAAATTCAATGACATTATTTAAATCATTATAAAGAGGGTTCGGATACATACGAAGTATATCGGACATAAGGTAAGGAATAACTATTCCAATCGCGTTCTTATCTGAGATTGTTATTCGTAAGTATTTACAGGGGTTATTGTTATCATATATGCCCATGTTTTCTAAAAAAAACTCATATATTTTTAAAGTCCTTTTTACCCTTTTTTTAAAATTTACCACATTTTATGGAAGGAATCTTACTTTTGTTTACCACATGAGGAACTTTTTGACTTTTCTGACAAAAGTATGAGGAGAATGTTATTTTTAACTTATATGGAGTGAACGGATTTTTATGATTTCATAACACCTCATTTTCAAGAAGCATCCTCTATAAGATTGCATGATTATATTCAAAAAAAACCATTTTTTTTAAAATTACAAGGCATTTTGTGAAAAGAAAATGATTTTGAAGAAGAAAGGATATATTCCTCAAGAATTCATTTCTAGTGTTTTTTCAAAACTATTTTCAATCTAAAATGAAATTATTTAATATGATTATGTTTCAAGTATAATGTCTCTATGATTTACATGGTTTCAATTTTTTTATGATGAAATATCCATTTGTTTTATATGGATTATGTGATAATGGGATGATTTTTATGAAACCCATTATATTCTTTGGGTTATGATGAATGTTTTATGTTTATTTTGTGGAACAAGTAAGAATGATTTCATTATGAGATGGGTGGGACCTATATCTCCCTCCAATGCATTGGGTAAATATTTATATCTCATCAGATAGACATGACCAGAATGGTAAGTTAATCTGGTTCAGTGTTACCGGACTGGAACGAGGAGTGAACTTGATTCAGAAAGGGAATTTGTCTACTAAGATGGTCTTGGAAGCAATGCCTTGGCTACTATGGAAATCATATCATATGATTAATGTTTTTCCACAATTACAAGTTCTATTCCCAATATATTTTATCATGATTGATTTTCCCTTATGATATATGCCTTATGTACTTCCAAGATTCATGTCTTTGCTCAAGATTTTGATGTTTAGATTTTATGCTCATGTTTTTGCATTAAAATGATTATGGATTGTTTTATGTTCTCTTTGTTTACCCTTACTGGGCATTTGAGCTCACCCTTTTTTATGTTTTGTTTTCCCCAGGATTTAAAGAAAGGTTTTAGGTAAGAAAACAAAAAGGGGATGATATTTATGGGAGATGTTGAAGATCTTTCACCATGATTAGAAGATTACGTTCCGAGTTTCCAAAGACACTGAACTATTACGGTCCTTTTGTGTTTGTTTCTCTTATGTATTATGTATTCCGAAAAATTAATGTAATGTCCATGTACGTCAAGCTTTGGTCTCTAAAGTTTGTATCAAAGGAAAGGTTTAGTTAACCTTTGGAAACTAGGATGCAAAAACTTTAGTGAGATCCCTAGAGATATTTCTATGGTATGTCTAGGGATGTCCCTATGGTTAAGTATAAGTATAAGTTATAGTCCTAGAATTATAGTAATGATATTAGAATTAAACCTAATATTTTAGATATTGAAGGTACTCCCCCATGATTATGATTTTTTCCGCTCAAACTATTTTTTTTACATTTAGAAAATGGATGGAAACAGGAAGATTCATGATACTGGAGGATATGATGGACAATGGAATGGTATTCTTCATTAGCAACCAAATGAAATTGGATCTGGAGGTCCACATATCGTTATTATTCCTAATTATAAATCTCATAATATGATCAATAATCTCAACTTTGGTAAGTTTCATGACTCAACTAATAAGAGGAAGATGGAGTTTCATGATGTTCATAGAGGAAGGAAAGTTCAATTTCCCTTATGTAAATCATGTGGGAAGAGGTATCAGGGAGAATGTTTCAAAGGAACTGGAAAATGATTTGGGTGTGGAAAATTAGGACACAAAGCCAGTAATTTTAAAGGAAAAGGTTCAGTTAACAACATGGACAAGGATAATGGTATTTCTAAGACATCAACAATGGTTAAATGTTTTAAATGTGGAATTTACGGGCATTATTCCAACCAATGCTCTAAGCGAAAATTTCATGAAGAGAATCAGCATGGTTGTATGGGTAGTATTTATGTTGCTAATGATGAAGAGACTACAAATGAAATATGAGTTGAAAGAAATGATGAAGACCAGTCAGTGGTTTAAGAAGGTAGTGTAATGATTGTATGTTTATCATGAATAATGTATGGTATTATGGAATAAATAAAAATCAAAGGATTTTTACACTGTTGTCTTTCCTTGAGTTTTTGAAAGTATATGATGAATGGTACCGGTAACCATGAAAGGTTATTCAAATATTTTTGGAAGGTAGATGATATGTGCATAATGAAAGGATAAGCAGATAATGAGATGTTTGATAGCATTAATGAGCTCATGAATGATATAAGGAAAATGTGATATCATTGTTTGAGAATATAGAAACATTGGGATTTTGGTAAGTGGAAAGATTTAACTTTTGATAGATTCATGTTTTCACTAAGATTCAATGGGTATTCATTTTTCAAAAGAATACATGATTAAGGTATTCACATGTTTGGAATGTGACCAACAAGATATATCTTATATGGGGGATAAATGATGGTATTCACATGCTCAGTAGATGAAATTTCTAGTAATCGTTTTCTTTATACTATAAGATTTGATAGAACTATTTTGGATAAGCCTAAAGATTGGAATGGATTATGTTGGGCATAAGTTGGTATTGATTAAGGCTATATCTTTTTAGATATTATTAATGGAATGTTATAATAATGTTGTTTTAGAAAAAGGACAACCTGCAGGATGGGCGACAACCCGTCGCGTAGGACAAGGATGCGGGAATAGAACCCACAACCAAAGTGTGACATGCCTTTATCGCCTACCACTAGCCTACAGGAAGTCCTTCGTTAGTAGAAACTAGTTTTATTTTATTAAGCTCTATGATATCTTAAGTATAAGTCCATTTGAGAAACTATATATGATTAATCTAATTATAGATGGACTTCTGTATATTTAATAAATTGTGCTAAACTTTTTGCGATAGAAATAGATGGAATGACCTATCATTCTATCGCATAATCTGCTAACACTTCATAGAAGATAAATTCAACTTCATTTCTTTAAGAGATGAAGTGGAAATTGTTCGAGGCACGCACAACGGTAAGATAGTACCAAAATCAAGTAAGTATTTCATTTAATTCAAAAATTCTTCAATGTTAAGGAAATGATCATGAAAACATAAAATTTTGTCCTAAGTGTCCTCATATATGATGAATAAGCTGGTACCTCAGATCATCACAAAATAATGGCTTTGTGATTGTTGTCTTTTTCATATCCATGTTATCTACCACTCACCATCAGAACATGATGGTTATATTTCTCTTCTATATCCATATTTTCACCTATGTTCTCCTATGTGGAAACCAAGTGATTAGTTAATTTGTGTAACCATTATGTTGTATACTTTAGTTTTTAATGTCAAGTTTTAGTATTTCTATTTTTATGTGGGTTTCTATAAAAGAAACATTCAAGTAGTAAACCATTTATAACCCCAGTGCATTTCGAGGGATAAATTAATTTTAAGGGGGGTAGAATGTAACACCCCGATATTTTATGAAAAATATTATTTTTAATTTCATTGATGTCTTGTGTTCTACGCTACACCAAAGGAGCTTTCACTACACACATCCCTGACTTGGTTTTCATTACACGAAATCGCGAACTTCCACGATAGCGTATGTTGTACGCAATACCGAGTTTCACTAAACAACGATATGCTATTAAAATATTATTAAAACTAGCCGTTATGAATTGTAATACCCACTTTTTGAAATTTTATAAATTTTCTCTTTCAAAATGGACTTCATTTTTTGATTCTGAATATCTAAATTATCCTATGGTGAATTTTTGGTATTATTCTTGAAAACTTTCAATTTTTGTTGAATAGTGAAAACACTAAGTTACTGTTTAAAAACTGAATTTTTTATTAAAATAATTATTTATTTGATTTTAAATTATTTTAGGTCAAAATTGATAAATAATACCAATATATGTTCAATGTAATTAATTGGATACATTTTATAAAAAATTTCAATATATAAAAAATTTATTGAACTTTTCACCCTCTTTTACCTACCTCCTAGGAGTTTTTTGCCAGCTTACATGAAACATAATTTTACCGCTTCTGTGAGTAGAATTTTTAAAATCTGAGAGACACGGTTAATATCAAGAACTAAAATGTGGTTCAATGAGATGAAAATAATTTTTTGTGAATAGTAACTTTTTACTTTTATTTACCACGGTTAAAAGTAAATAGGGTAATTATGGGTAAAAATGATATTAGTATTACCCTAACACATGTCCTAATTAAATTGGATAAGTGTAATTCGACCAGAAAAAACCTTAGGAATAAAATATGACCATTTAGGTCCACTTGGATTAGATTAGGACATTTATTATTAATTTATTTAAAGAAGGACTAAAATAGTTAAAATCAATGTTTAATAACTAAATAATTTTTAATATAGGGTTAAAAATAAGATAAATTCGATTATAAATATTAATTAGAATGATAAAAAGATTTCATACATAATGGTATTATATTTATAATATTTAGACATTATATAAGTAAATTTATTTATGACACAATGATGATGTAGTAATTACTTTATTAATGAAATATTAACATAATTGATGTTATAAATACACAAATAAATGTATTTTGAGACTTTTATGGAATTAAAATAATTTTCTTGGTTAATATTACATGTTAGTATTGATTTAATTAACTTTTTTCTAACAAATCATATTGTTATGATTTTTAAAAAAATCAATTACCAAATAGTGTCAAAATTGACATAAAATATTTTTTAAAACAAATATTATATTATTAATTGTTATTATATTCTTAAAAATCTATGGTTCGGCCATGATACATAAATTATTATAGGTGTATCATTAACGGACCACTTGGGGGTCTCTTGGATGTATATGGTAAGTTTATTAACTATATAATATAAAAATACAAAATGACATGGTAAATGTCAATCTAATTAACTAAGAGTTAAAACTAGAAGATAAGGTTAATATAATGACCCAAACCGGTCTAAAATCTATTGGTTTAGATTATTTAGACCCATACCCACTTTAGCTTCGAAATAAATAAATTTGGTGCTATTAAAATCCGAATATGACTTTATTATAAAATTATATTTTATGTTTTTCCCTAAGGTTCCCTTTTCCTCACTTATAAAAGGGCTCCTCCTCCCTCTTCTCCTCACACCACATTGAGCCTTCAAGATTAGCCAACCCCTACCAATTTCTCTTATCCACTTCCCTAGTAATATACTAGAAGTCCTGGTCATCTTCAAAGTCCAATTTTAGTGCCCTAAGAGGAGGTCTCAAACAGACACTTCAAAGAAGAGGTAATGTCTCTTACCGATTCTTTCAACTTTATTTCTTCATCCACTTCTTCTTCTTTTGTTGTTTCATTATGAAGTAATAGCATCAGTATCACTAATATACTTATATGTTATTATATGTATTAAACAACCCTATTTAACCATCTATCCATCCTACGGAAAACTAAATCACCGCGCGTGCGTAGATACGGAATACCGTCTCCACGTCGTGCTGTAATCTGTTTTAGACCACCACCTTACTTGGATGGGTATAATAGTGTAAATAAATAAATACATTTGATTATTTTAAAGTGATATTAATTCTTAAATATTATAGAAATTCTTCAATACAATTTCACGATCATGGGAATAATATCATCCCTTGTGCGTACGTACGAACTACCGTATCCACGACGCGATGAGATTCATTCTCCACGTTAACCATTCATGAATGATTATAAAGTATATATAATGAATAATAATGAGATATATGAAATAATAAGGACATTTGATTTATGTATATATATATATATATATATTTCATCTACTTAATTCCATTCAATTCAATAAGGAAACGAAAACAGCATTCATGCGTACGTATGGCCTACCGTTTCCATGAACAGTGTATTTCATTCCATTTATCGTTCTATCATATATATATGTATATGATGAATATATATTATATATAAATCATGTTTTAGATTATTTAATTAATTAAATCAGGATGTAAGTAATAATATCAAGAACAATAAGTTGAAACACATACAATAAATGAATCAATTTTTACCAAATCGCTACTTTTACATCGAATTTACAAATGAACGGGTAATATAAAGGCATAAGTAAACCATATATGATATCATAACAATGAATATGATTCTTTAATAAGTCAATGGAATTATTTAAATCATTATATAGGAGGTTCGGATACATACGAAGCATATCGGACATAAGGTACGGGATAACTATTCCAATCTCGTTCTTATCTGCGATTGTTATGGGAAAGTATTTACTGGGGTTATTGTTATCATCCATGACCATGTTTTCTAAAAATGTTTTAATATATTTTTAAAGTCCTTTTTACCCATTTTTGAAATTTACCACATGTTATGAGAGGAATCTTACTTTTGTTTACCACACGAGGAACTTTTTGACTTTTCTGAAAAAAAAAGTACGAGGAGAATGTTATTTTTAACTTGTACGGCGTGAACATATTTTTAAGATTTAATAATGCCTCATTTTCATGAAGTTTACTCTACAATATTTCATGATTATTTTCAAAAAAACCCTTTCATTTTAAAATTTTATGGCATTTTGTGAAAAGAAATTGATTTTAAAGAAGAATGGATATTTTCCTCAAGAATTCATTTCAAGTGTTTTATCAAAATTATTTTCCATATAAAATGAAATTATTTAATATGATTATGTTTCAAGTATAATGTCTCTATGATTTAAATGGTTTCAATTTTATTATGATGAAATATCCATTTGTTTTATATGGATTATGTGATGATGGGATGATATTTATGAAACCCATTTTATTCTTTGGGTTATGATGACTGTTTTAAGTTTATTTTGTGGCACAAGTAAGAATGATTTCATTATGAGATGGGTAGGACCTATATCTACCTCCAATTCATTGGGTAAATATTTATATCTCATGAGATAGACATTGCTGGAATAGTAATTTAATCCAGTTCAGTGTTACAGGACTCGAATGAGGAGTGAACTCGTTTCAGAAAGGTACTTTGTCCACTAAGATGGTCTTGGCAGCAATGCCTTGGCTACTATGGAAATCATATCATGTGCTTAATGTTTTTCCACAATTACAGGTTTTATTCCCATGATATTTTATCATGATTGATGTTCCCATATGATATATGCCTTAAGTACTTCCAAGATTCATGTCTTTGCTCAAGATTTTGATGTTTAGATTTTACGTTCATTTTTTTGCATTCAAATGATTATGGATTATTTTATGTTCTCTATGTTTACCCTTACTGGGCATTTGAGATCACCCGTTTTTATGTTTTATTTTCCCCAGGATTTAAAGAAAGGTTTTAGGTAAAAAAACCAAAATGGGAAGATCTTTATGGGAGATATTGAAGATATTTCACCATGATATGAATATTACGTTCCGAGTTTCCAAAGACACTAAAATATTACGGTCCATTGGTGTTCGTTTTTGTTATGTATTAAGTATTCCGAAAAAGTAATGTAATGTCTATGTACGTCAAGCTTTGGGTCTCTACATAAGGAATTTCCATCCGTCTTGAAAAATTATTATTTTTAATTCTTCATTTATAATTTAAAAAAATTATTTTCAAATAAATGTATTTTAATAATATATTTTGAACATTTATTTTTGAAAATAGATTATCAAATTTTAAAGGATATTTTCATCAAGAATTTATTTAACGAATTTTTTTGTATTTCGATTCATCAATGAGAAAACCCATTATTCATACTCCAAAGGGTATAATTTCGACTAATATTATCCTTATTATTTCTATGGGTAGTTTTTTTATCATTTTAACCCAGAACATTATTGAATTTAAATTTGATTGTACTATTTTTAGTCATTGACATTACCTTAAAATATTCACTTAACGGTGATCATTGTACATTAAATTGCCAATAAATATCCATATTATATATCTTGAATATGATTATTTCAGAAACCATATCTCATTTATATATATTGTTTTTTAATTTTAAATTTATTTAATTAATTGGGATAATATTTATAATTCATATTTCTTATTCAATATGGATATTTGATGATAGGGAACATTTTTCAGAAATTAAATCGACTGTTTGAAGTAAATGGAATTATTTAGACATGAAGACATGGGTTGGATGAGTTATAGATAGATCCTCAATTCATCAATAGTCTTATGAGATTAATCAGTTGATGAGCCTTAGATATATAGTTTTCTTTATATAACTTCCCATAAATTTTAAACTATTATGAATAAAAATCATAACAGTAGAGGTATCAGGATCCCTATGATCATGATGTAAAATAATGAACCATTTACTTCATATATAGTTGAGTTATTTTTATACATGATTTTTAAGAAATGATATTATCACTAGATGAATTTCATTCTCAATTTATTGAATAAATGAATTTTTTTTCTATCATTTACCATCCATATTGATTATGCATTATGTAATCATGATAGTCATGTTTTTTGAATGTATTGTGTGTTCAATTATTTACATTTACATATTTATTATTCTTATTGAAACATGATAGAATCTGATATTCTTAACCCTTTCTAATAATTTGAGATCACCATTATTATGTTACCTTTCCCCTGATTCAATGAAGTGTACTATGATTGATGTGTAAGGATATACTAGATTGAACAATGTTATTCTAAAAAATAGGTTGAATATTGTGTTTTCAAATGTAATGAAAGACTCAATTATCTATCTAGTTTACAAAGACTACTGAACTATTTGGTAATTTGGGATCTGATTCATTGTATCTTATGCAAAAATAATAAATCAAACACCATTTTTGGGATACTAGGGTTAGGGTCGCTACAATAATAGGATTATTTTTATAAATTATTGTCACATTTATACTACTCACATGAGTTTTTACCAAGAGTTATGACATTATTTATGTTGATTTTATTATTATTTTACTTGGAAGGTTCCCAGATAATAAGGAATAAATGGATTCACAATCTAACAATACATTGGAATAATCTGAATAAACACATAATATACTTATCACAACTTCATTTTAGGGACTCACATCATACATAGTAGCGGAAAATGATTTTTTACACCATTAAGTTTCTAATATTAATGATTTCCAACATGAGTAACAAACGTCTACCACGAGTTAGTAAAATTTCCAAACTCATTATAATTATAACATTTCACTTCATACATTTTATTACCTATCTAACCAATATTATTTCTCACTTATTTTAAGTCACAAGAAAATATTTCTTTCCTTCCATATCAGTAACACTTCCCAGATATCAAAATACATTCTTCAAAATTATTCGTAATGCACTTATCACAAGAGGTAGTAGAATTTTAATACCTTTAGGCTTCATTAATGATTTTTTTCATTACCTACCACCTATATCACTTATTATCCATTTTTTATAAAAATATACAAACTCTCTATCGATATTCATTGCAGACCACTAAATGTTATCACAACTTATCAACAAAAGAGTAACTAGATTCCTTTATAAATATGGCCTCGAACATGAGTAAAATTAATCGATGTTATAATCATGGTCTAGAATGAATATTAGTGTATAAAAGGATAATATTGAAAAATTAACTTCCTTGGTGTAAGACCGAGTCTAAATCCTTTTACTTTAACATTAATAATTTCTTTTACATTATATGTAAAAAATTAATAAAATTGTTTTCATAGAATATATCTTTAAATTTCATCCATTTCATGGAATTTCTTCCTTCCTTTTCCATGGTGTTCTTAATGAAATACCACCATTTTTACTTGAAACCTTAAAAATAATAAAAATAAAGGTTTCCCTTATGATTTTTAGAATATTCAAAAACATCAAATATTATATTTAATGTGTTAATTCATTCTTTAGCGGTCACTGGGGTTGAGGATCCTGCAAAAGATGGTGGGTGTTGTTTCATGAAATGTTTTACTTTCAACGTATTCATCTATATAGAATTTTTTCTCCCTTGAATTGGGACCAATATTAATATACTATTCCAACTAATATAAGTTAGTTATAAATTTATCTATTTAAATTATAAATATTTTAGGTTACTTTTTTTGGAAGGATATTATCCTCCGGGGGACATTCTTCCTCAGTAGCCCTGTTTCCTTTATTGAATCCCATTATTAATAAAAAAAATATTGGATTAGGTGATAAGTAAATCCAATAAATATGGATCATGATATTATAACCATAAATAATTATCCCATTAAAATTTGTTTTTACAACACCCTATTCTCTAAAGTTATATAAACACATACTTTGATACCAAATATAATGGTATAGTTCCATACCAAACGGGGTATACTTTATACCTATCAGAGCACTCCATGGGTGGATCCACATCCTAGGAATGAATCTTAGCACTATCACTTGTAGAATCACTATAATTGTGCAGCCGTGGGTCATATATTTATGTTTAACCCAATATTCACATATGATAATTCCCAAATACTTCATTTTCTCCATTTATCTAATACCAACTGTAACAAATCATACAAAATCTCCCCATAAATTACATGATTTATAGTACATATTTCATATCATTCATCCCAAATACCTTTTTGGTTTTATATTTTTAGAGAATTAGGTAATATGTTACATTACTTAGTGGATACTTCTACACATTTTCGATTTTCACCACATAACATATTCTTTTTAAACACACTTTTTATTCATTCATGGAAAATCACATAAATATATATCTAACTTAATTAAAATTACAAATCATCCATAATCCCGGTTTTTTTTTTGAAAATATATAATTTTAAAAAAATCTGAATAATGTATATAAAGTAAAATAATCTAGTGAGTCCATTTTCAAATATGAAAAATTTATATGGTAGTTTTCTTTTTTCATAATAAAAATTTGAGCTCAATTATTCATTTTTTTCATAAAAAACTAAATTTATTTTTATATTTCATTAAATATTTTATCTAAAATTACTAATGAAAAATAATAATCATATGGGTTTCTTATAGAATATGAAAACTCATTAATATCTTTCATAAAAAGTGAACCTTTCATGTTTTTCAAAAAAAAATTAAAAAAAATCCTTAAAAACATAAGCTCATTTTATTACCTTTTGAATCCAAAAATATTTTATTTTAAAATAATTTCATTCAAATCATATAGGTACCATGGAATATTATCCTTAAATTAATTCTTACATGAACCCTAATAATTGAATCACCTATGTGAATAATCCTCATATTTCTTAGGCGTAACCAACCAACTCTAAGAACTGTCACTTTACATAATGAATTATCACGCTATATCAGTCTCATCCATTATCTAAGATATATCTGACTGACCCATCATTTATTTAAAATATTAAATAAATAAAATAATAATAAAAATGCAGTATTATTTTTCATTAAACAAATAACCCATTTGAATTGGTGTTCAAGAAAAAAAATTAAGAACACTTTCAGTGATCTGATAAAGATGAGAAGAAGTTTCCATTTCCATATAAAAAAATTTTAAAAATAAAAATTCCAGTAATATAGAAAGAAATGTTTTCATTGAAAATAAACATAGAAAATCATAAATTAATCATGATGATGAATAATGGTAATGATAATGGGAATGCCCAGTCAATATATGTGCATTAAAAAATATTATTTTTTTACTTTTGTTAAAATTCCATAATAACCCATACAAAAATGTTCAAAATATTATTTTTTAATCCATCGTTATGAAAGTAATAAATATTTTAGAATGAACTAAAATAATCATTTAAGTATAATTAAGGAAATTATTGACCATTAAAAATAACATCACAAAGGAAGAAAAAGAGATGGAAGGAAAAAATTAAAAAATTAAAACAGAGTCCCTTACCTTGAGTCCTCATTCATTTTGTTCATATATCTACCCTCTTGAGTATGAAAATAATATTATTTTTATACTTTATTAAGAAAAAATTTCATATTCATTCCATTATCATTATTTTATTTTTATAAATTTGTAACCATGTTTTATTTAGTTTTAAAAATGGATAAGTTTTCAGATGATGTTTTGTCGATATATAGTTTATAACCTAAAAATAAAATCAGAGCACTGACCATGGTCAAATATATTGTTGTTCCATTAATAAAATATTTCAAAAAATGTTTTAATTGTTATATTTGAACATTAAATATAGTTTTAGAAATATCCATTTAAATAAACTATGAAAAATGAATCATCTAAATTCATAGAGGTGGTAGTCTATACATATGGATGAGCGACATTTTAGTTTTTCTATTGGGATGAAGATAAATAAAATAAATAATATTTTAATTTTCCAAAATCCGAAATTTTTTATACATGAAATATTTATTCATTATAATAATCATTATGAACATCTTTGTATGGTGTAAATGAAAAATAATTCACATCACTTCATCAAGGTGGTAGTCCATACACACAAACAAGCGACATTTTCATTTTCTAATGGATGGTAGGAACAAAACCCTAATACCTTAAATTATATATTTTTTTAAACCCTATTATTTTCAATAGCATTATTCACATGATAAACTAAACTGCAATAAAATATGAAATAATATATAGCCCATAAAATGTAGAAGTAAAATTGTTGGTTAAAAAAAGATGTAATAAAATTATGAAATACATATATAAATAAAAAAAGGTCATTATCCATGACAATAAATTGATAAATTAAATTGGTGTAGCTAAATAACTAATAACACAAATTTAGGCTTTCAAATGTAACCATTATAAAATTTTAATTTTTTTATGTTTTTTATGAAACTGAACACATCATGGATAAAATATATTATTGATATGAATAATATATTAATAATTATTTGACTAATAAGAAAATAGAAACAAGAATAAGTGTTAGTATTTTTAAAACATTTAATTTCCAAGGAAAATAGTTTTCATTATTTTTGTTTATTTTTTTAAAATAAAAATTATAAATTTTATAATTATAAATTTAAAAAGATTTATCTTTTTTTATATTCATCATTTCAATATAAAATTAAGATTATTTTTTGGTATTTTTTGGAAATAGTTTATTTTTAGGTGAATAGTGAAGAATATAGTTTTTACCAAAACTGTAAATTTTATAGTCAAAAATTTATTTACTGAATATAACTATATGTTTTTTAATACCATTATTAATTTTAAAATTTTATGAAATTAAGTAATATTTTATAATAAAAAATATTTTGTGTCATTTAATTTAATTAAATATTATTTTTCTAAAACATTTCTTTGGGTTGATTTGAAAGCCACATGAATTTTATTTTTTATAATAATACAATTTATATCATTAAAATAATATACATTTATAATTTTATCATATTCATAAGAATCATACATTAAACAAATTTGGAAAGAAAGGGTTTTTTACGCATCAAATGCATTAATTTAAAATAAATTTTTATTACATATAGAAATTTTATTCGATAAAATGGATCTGATAAAATAGATTTTATTTGTATAATAATTTGGAATAAATTATTTAATAAGGAATATTTTACTTTTATCCATTAAAATTAAATTACTTAGGTAAAAAATAGTTACCTTGGTAAAAACCAGAAATGGTAAAATGATTATTTTAAGAGTAAAGGACTTAAAAAATGATTAAAAAATGTGTGAAAATTAATTGTTTAGGGATTTTCTACATTATTTTGTACCAAAATAAATTATATTCCATTTTTATTCTTATCTATATGTTAAACATATAATATATTTATATTAAGTTGAAATATTTATAAAAATTTCATCCTCACCACTTATAAAAGCGTCCCCTCACCACCCGTTCAAGATTGCTCCCAAAATTCAGTTTTCTCCAAAAAAAATTAAATTTTTAATACCCCAATAATCCTATTCCATTTTAATAATCATCAGTAACTAGAATTTTAATTAATACCTCAAATTCATATGAGCCTTATAAGGGATGTCCCAAGTCCTTGACGTGGTTACTATTTTTTTCCTAACTTATTTTTTTTCCATTATTATTTTTCCAAACCAAATTATATAATTCCAATATAATTAAAATAGTAATATTTATATAATTGATGTTTTTATTCTAATGGAATAACTATTAACCACATTTCCCCTTTTCAATTGAGAATAAAAAAAACCCATATTCATTCATTATGTGGACAACCACCTCTTTGAAGCAATGGATTAATTTTTTCTCCAGTTCCTTTCTTCGCAGATTATAATGGTGAAATGTAAGATCAAATGTGACATATATATTATAATTATTAATTTTATAAAAAAAATTAATCCACTTTTTCCCTTCTCATTCTTCAATACATTGAAACATCAAGCCTGTATTGTGTGGAAAACCGCCACCACAAAGTAATATATCTCCATTTTCAAGTAAATTATTATTTTTTGAAATATATTAAAATGTAATCCAACACATTGAAATCATATAATAACAATTATTATTATTATTATTTAATAAAATTATTATTCCTAAGTTTGCTATTATCCTAATCAAAATAATTCATTAATTATGATGTGTTCATGTTTGGGTCGGTCTAACAACCAACTTGAATAATGTTTTAAATTAATATCATGGATGACTATAACAACTCAATAAATTATAATAATTGATATAAATAAGAAAATAATGATTTTTTGGGTTATTTTATCATAAAATTAATACTAAAAGTGATTAATTAACATACCAATGTTTGTTCATGAAAAATCACCAAAACATGCTCATCATTGATTTCATCATTATGGATCATAACAAAAACACTAATTGAATGAAATTATAAAAATACCAATATTTATAAAACATAAATATTAGTTCTTAATAATATTGTTTAATGATAGAATTTGGCATAATAATGAATAAAAACACAACTACTATGAATCTAGATCAAAATGATTGAGATTATTAACACTTGATGGTAAAAATATGTTATAAATAACTAATATATTAATAATAAATTGTCATAAATAATGTATATTAATGTAACTATTTATGAATAAGGTGATGAAATTGAATGTTACAATATATTTTTATACTAGATTAGATTCCATTTCATATAAGATGGAATTAAGGTGTGGTTTTTTTAACACAAATACCATTCATTGAGTTACAAAAAATCATATTGAACTTTATTTTTTTCAATATTGAATTATTATCCCTAATGAATAATTTATATTATATTTACTCTTTAATTTTTGGGGATTTATAATTCCACTTTATAATTGCATTATCAAATGATTCATACCTCAAAAAGTAAGTTACATTACTGGGTTTTATTGGTCTAAATTCTTATTTACTAAGACATGTTTCTTATTATAAAGCAATTTAATTTTGTATTTTGTATATACTACCTATTTATTATGGTGTATAATTAATTATTCCTTATATTATATGAAATTATGTTTCCAGAACTTTGTCCTTCATGGGTTTGATTTAAATTATAATCAATCTTTAAGGGTTTCTGATCTTATATTTTCACCCCATGATAAATATTCCATATTATACAGTATGTTTTCACTAGAATGGAATAATTTATTCCTATTTTATATTGTTTATCACGAAACTTTCATTATTCATGGAAATTAATTTTCTATTTGAAACCAACTCCTTCAAGGGATTTTGATTTGAATGTTTTTGAGGTGGTGGCAGTTTATTTGTCTCTACATTCAATTACATAAGACATGTTTGATATGGTGGTCCATAATTTCTTTTATATAGTTTATTCACTTACCTATTACATTCATGTATAATTAATATTTTTTATTTCATTACATTTAAATTTCATGGAATCCTTCTCTTGTTATTCCAATTCATACATTTCCATTATCGTAAAAGTTTTTTCATCTCTATTTTTTTATTGATATATTATTTGTATTAGTCAATTATTTTCCATTTATGGTGTATATATGGGTTATTTATTAACTTTTAAATAATATAGTACTATTTTATTTTCGGGATTAAACTCATAGAAATCTATCAACACCTTTGCCTTTCTAAATCATATTATTTTATAGGGATAAATTTTCATCCAATACATTTCTTCTATTAACATTCTATATTTCATTCCTTGGATTTAATGGTGTTCACCGATATTCCCTAAATCCATTTTTTGAAAAATTAATGACATATTGGTTTTCTCAATTCACTATACGGTTCTAGTTTGAAGGATTCTTATAAAAAATCTATTCAATTTATTAATTGATGGACTATTAAAAATCCATATATATTTTTTATTTTGATACGGATGATAATTTATTACTATGGTATTCTAGTTATTTATTTTATATTTTATTCATTCCTTTGTATAATGAATTCATTAGATAGAATTAGTGATGGGTGGGGGTTGTAGTAGACCCTCAATGCATCGATAGGTCTCATGAGAAAAACTAACATAGGTATTTTGTTATATTTTATCTCAGAAAGAAAATATTTCCAAAACATACATCATGGTAAGATCATGATGTCTATGACCATTATGTCTTGTCTTAGGGAACATAATTATCTATCCAAACATATATATTTCATTTTTATGGAACTGGTTATTGTTATCCATGTGATCTTTTATTTTCTATTATCATTCATTCATATATTAAGCTTTCAGTTTCATTTTATTATGTAATTATATTTTTTATCTATTTATTTCATATTATTTTTAATTATATTATACTTATGAAATTTTATTGTTATTTATTATGTTTATCCATGTTGAACATTTGAGCTCATTGATTATTAGTTTTCTATTTCAATAGGTTATAACGAAATTTATTACACATGATATGTATAGAAGGGTAGCATGTGTGGAGAACATTGTCGAATATGTCTAAGACATATTATAGATTAGTTAGTTTCTAATATAGTGGTAAAAATTCCCATTTTATGGGAAAAATGATTTCTTTTTTGTAACATTTTTCTAACTCTCTAAAACTCAAATCCTAAAGGTTTTATCCAATGCATGTGACACAATATTAGTTATTGATACTGTAATTATTGGTGGTTGAAATTGGGTCACTTTTGTTCATTTCAAATTTGGTATGTAAATAATTTATTTATGAGAAATGAATCTGGGAGTATGGATTTAATGTGTCATAATTAGTATCAAATGTGGGTTTAGATAACATTATAAATTAGGATTTTAGATGATGATAATTTAATAATTGGTAACTCAAGGATGATCATAATCTAAAATGAATAAATTTTAACAACCCAAAATTTTTTGACTTTTTTTTTAAAAAAATTATTTATTTGATAGTATTATTTCCATGAAACACCGAGTTTAACTAAATCGTGATATACTATTAAATTATTATTATTTAATGTTATAGTTATCTCCATGAAATTTTATTGTAAAGTATGAATAAAACTAACTAAATTATGGAATACTATTTTTTACACATGTGGAAAATGAATTCATTGGTTATCAATTGGTCAGAAAATAAAATAAAATCATTTGAAATTCAAAATATTTGTTTTACTTAAAAATAGTTTTTAACTTAACAAACTAAACTAGTAATTATTTATTAACGGTTCAAATGAAATTTATAGATAATTTACCTAATAAAATATTTTATTATTCCTTTAATTATGTTTATTTGGAATGGAATTAGAATTATGTCATCTTATGATTCAAAAATACATTTTCTTCAAAAATGGTATTTATTGAATTTTGTGTGAAGATATTATAATTAATTTATAAAAATAATAAAAAATTTATTTTATAATAAGTATATAATTTTTTAAATAATCATATAAAAATTATCCAATTCTAAAATTTTGATATTTGTCTCAAAAGATTAATTTTTCGTTCAATAGTTAAAAAATACAAGCTTTATAAAAAACCAAATTTTAAATTAATGTATTTATATATTTCAATTTTACTTTTAATTGATTTTAAAATATAAATATCACATTGTGATAAACTTTAACACAATAAATGTCGCTGGAATCAAAATTATTATTATTTTTTGTATGAAAAGTTTTATACTTTAAAATGTAATTTTTTGGAAAACTATTATTCATCGTGTTTTTCAAGTTTATTTTAAAATAAATTTATACAAATTATAGAAAATGATTATTATAAAATTTATACTATATCTTTAATATGAATAAATGATGTTATTTAAAAATTTCAACTTAATGTTTTTTATTATGAATGTTGTCCTTTGTAAAAAAATCTTATTACTACAGTAAGAGTTAAAACAGGTTAAGTGGGTTATAACTAAAATGATAATAGTTATAATTTCATAAAAACGTGTTAAAATACTATTTTATGATCATAATTATACCATATATAATATCATATTCAAATAGGAGTTATATTGGAGCCATATGATTTTAATAATATATTATTATATTTTTATCTTTAGAAAACCATCCAAGTGTCTCCTCTCTCTCACTTATAAAAGGAAACCACCGTTCTTTCTATTTTTAAAAAATCAAGAGTCTCTTAACTCATCCAATACCTATGAAAATACTTTAAAAAGATATATAACCATGTAAAAATGTTCATGGTTTGATCATAATATCATCTTTTCAAGACTTAATGTTTAATCCAAATGAGGATTTTCAACGATGGCGTATAACTCTTAACTGAGTACTTTTAATTTTACTCATTCTTCCACCTTCTCTAAACCTATTATATCATTAATAACATGATTAATATAGTATCATAAATACATTTTTATTTTATTATGATGAGCTTATATCCATTTTCCATCTTATTTCCCTCAAATGTTAAATGAAAGTATCTCTCATGCATACGTGATAACTACCACCTCCATGTTTTAATGTGATTCATTTTCTATCACCATCTTTCATGGTTTATTATTATAATGTATTTAATTATTATAAATTATATTTATTATAAAATTATTATTATTCAATCATAATATCTTATCAACCTTCTTATATTCTCATCTTTTGTAAAATAATAACATCGCTCGTGTGTATATGTAGACATCCACCTTCACAATGTGATGTGATTATGTTTTAATTTTTGATCTATATCAATTGTAATAATTATAGATTTAATGAATATATATTTTATTTTTTATAAAATAATTATTATATAAAATTGAATTATAATTTACATTTCTTTTATTCTATCCATAAAAATGTAGAAACATCACTTGTTTGTACATATAGAATATCGTCTCCACGAATTTAATTAAAACTTTTTTACATCCCTAATTTATATGAATAGTTATAAAAGAGTAAATAATAATTTAATATAAAATGAATGAAATTATTATTATTATGTAAATTATGTTGCCAAGATGAAATTAAAATGTTTAAAACTACCAAATCGAAACATGTATGAAAAATGAAACAGTTATCACCTGAAACATTGATTTTATTAAATAATAGTTAATAAATGGGATATAAAATGTTATAATTAAATCATGTATGGTATGATATATATTAATATAGTAATTTTTTGGAATTATAAAAAATCTATATTTAATATACATGATATTTTAACGCATATTAAGTCAGGAGATACTTTAGGTAAGGATTTATGATACAATATCATATCTTTTTTAGATTATCTATAAAAAATATCTATTGATGGAAATTATTTGGATATTATCCTTTAAACCCAATATAATTTCATAGAATCAAGTAATTCATAGATTTCTCTAGATATAATCACTATTTCCCACTATTTTTATTAAAATTATTTATAAAATGTTTTTAATGTTAAAACGGTCTTATTTCCTCTTTGGTCGATGAATTTTTTTCCATATTCTTGCTCTTCAAAAACGTTTTATGAAATTTTTTATCTATACATGAAATATCATAAAAACATCACTTCATTAATTTCAAATTATTTAAATTTTTGTAAAATGAATATTTTTAAAGAATCTTTTTTTGAAAAAGACATTTTTTATTTTTTATAAAAGTGTGAAAATAATGTAATTGTTTAAGATATACGATATGAAGGGATTTTTCCACAATTTGGACCATTATTTTCTTTAAAATAAAATTTTCTAGACTACATAGTTATTTTCAAAAAAAAATTATCAATAATCATGGAATTTTCAATTAATTTTTTTAAGATATAGTGAATTTTTATTCTTTAGTGGGTATATGATTATATGACACTATTCACTTTCTTTCTCTAGATGGCTTAGGATGATGATGATCTAATTATGATTATATAATATATATTTCTTTACCGTAGTTTAATTATGTTATAATAAACCTTTTATGAAACATTTTTCCTTTCCAAGGGTAATGAAATTATATATATTGAATGTTTTATGATCTTGTGGAACATATATGTATTGATTTCATCATGTGATGGGTGGGATCAAAATTATATGATGCTTTAATGCATTGAGTAGATATGGATAAATCATGAGATAAATATGTTATGAAATAACATAATTTTATGTTAAAATCATTATTATTGGACTTGGTTCCATGTCTATAAGTTTATGTCTGCACCTGGATTCATGTCCATAAGATTGTATGATAACCTGATTGCATGTCCTTAAAATAATGTATGAACCTATTACTTCTCATACATGTTCACATATTAATAATATTTTGGTTTTTCTACATTCCAATGTTTATGATATACTGTCGTAGATCAAGAAACTTTTATGACTATTTTAAATTTCATTATGGAAAGCCTTTATGATATGACACACGATTAAGGATATTTAATTGATTGGGTGTGACTTTATTATGTTATTATTATGCATTCATTTCCTTATGATCATCTATGATTACTGATTTATATCTCTAATGTTTACCCTTACTTTGAATTTTATCTCACCCTTGTTTATATTTTTTCTTTACCAAGTATTCATTGTAGGCTCTAAGCATGATATGTCTAAAAGGTTATTAATATGAAGAACATTGTGGGAGGTAATCAAGATCATTTATAAAATAACATGTTTATATATCTAGTCTCTACATAAACAAAACCTTTATGGTTCTAATATGTGAATAATAGTTCTATTTATTTAAAATTCATCTTAAATAATGTAATATTTATAAATAACATGCTCGGGATGCCTTAGTTAGTATCATATAAGGGTTTAACTATTTATAAATATTAATATTATAAAACTTTTATTAAGTCCCTAAGGATATGTCTTATCATAGGATAAAATTATAAAGCTTTAGTAAAGTATATATTGAATGGATTTTTAGAGAAAATACATCCCTATTTAGATAATGGAATTTGGATTCAAATGTTGCATAATTTATCCAAGGGGTAATAATGATTAAAGGGGAATATTGGGTATTAAACTAATCATCACCAGTGCACAATGAGTGGTTCTAATACTGCACACCTATCTAGACACTACTGATAGATATTCTTGGGATAATTAAAATATTATTTATGAACCATTATGAATAATTTAAATAGATTACGGCCATGAATTACCTAGTTTAAACCTATGGTTTCATAGATTGAAAATAAGATGTCTTGATTTAGATATCTGGTGAATTATTTTCATAATCATATGATTTCTAAAACCGGTTAACAATGCTTAATGTTCATATCATGAATTTTGGTTCCAATAAGGGATTGATGATATAATATTGAAGTTAAGGTAGGGCTATATACACTCAAATACTGAATAACCTTATTTGAGACTAGTCATGTGATTTCTTTTATATCGTCAGAAGTCTTGAGAAATGTGAATTCATATCCTCAATTATTAGATGATATATTGTAATTAAAAAATCTTAATGGTGTGATGATAAAATATCATGTATATATCTCCTCTCTGATTGATTTTTATAAAAATGTACTTCCTAAAAATCTTGTAATTCTCCCTCTAGTTGAATTTGATGCGATTTTGGTCCTGTATTTGATCTCTATATAGATCCCATATCAATTATTGAGTAAATGAAGTCATTTTTGATATTAAAAAACAACATATTATCATCATTCAGTGTGATGATGAATATTAAATTCAAATGTATGTTACTTATATTGTATATGTTTTACTTCCTATTTAAGAGTGATATTTATCTCAAATGGTTGGGGGAATCAATGTTAAAGATACTCTTATTACTATATATTATAAAAATGTATTTCTTAAATCATTTCTTAGCCTTACCCTAAATTGTGAAGTCGAGTTTTCAAAAGAACTCATATATTTTGATACACCTATTTCAAATTTTCGCTATTGTATTACCCTAATTGAGTTACAAGAATTAAAGAAGAAACTATATGAGAATATAGATAAGGGATTCATTCATCCTAATGTTTCACAATGGGGTTCACCGGTTTATTTTATTAAGAATAATGATGGGTATTTATGTATCTTCATTGATTAGTATGATCTTTATGAGTTCACTATTAAGAAAAAGTATCATCATCCCCATATTAGTGATCTATTTGATCAATTATGAAGAGCTCAATATTTTTCCAAGATAGAACATTGATTCAGAAACCCGTAACTAGGTGTCAATAAATATGATATACCCAAGATATATTTCCATACGGGGTCTGGTCATTATGAGTTTATATTAATTCCATTTGAACTTGTTGATTCCCATAATATCTTCGTGGACGTAATGAATAGAGCCTTTAGATATTTCCTTGATCTGTTTTTTGTAGTCTCAATCAGTGATATTCTTAAATATTTGATGATAATGGTGGATAATGAAGAACATTTGTGGAATGTGATTAAGACTCTATGGAAGGAGACCTTATATTCCAAATTCATATAGTGTGATTTTTGGCTACCAAAATCATCATTCATGGGTCAAATAATTTCTAGTGAGGGTATATTGGTTTATCTGTCAAAGGATAATATTATTAAAAAATAACCTAGACCAACCACAGTGACTAGAATTCATTGTTGACTTTGGTTGGTAGGATACTATTAACACTTTTTTAGAAATTTCTCATATCTATCAAATTAACTAACTATGATGATTTGAAAGGGATACAAGTTATTGTGGATAGATTAAAGACAGTATAATTTCAATTATCTAAAGAGAAGGTTGGAAAACACACCATGCGTACACTACACTATAGTAGTGAAGTGTTTGTGATCTAGAGTAGTGCAACAAAAAAGTTACTAGGGTTCTTCCTCATGCAGAATGATATGGGGATATCATATTCCTCTCACCGATTAACAATTTATTAGAAAATTCAATTTTCAAATGTTTTATAGTTAGCAGTGGTAAATTTTTCATTGAATATATGGATACATTATCTATATAGTAAATTCTATGATATACATTGATCCACAAAGGAAAAAATGGGCATTTGTGACGTGTCCGGGGCACGTCACAAATAACCTGTCGAAAGGGGTTATTTTCGATTAGATTACTGGCCCATCACATATAATAGGTATAAATGACGGGGTGTTAAGGACACGTTGCAGAAGGTTTGGAGTGAAATGTGTGCCAAACTGTGGGAAGGGAATTTGGGACATGCTTATATTTCAATCGCAAATGCCCAGTGGTGGATTTTACTATTTGTGACCCCATACTTGTCATGCCACAAATTGTATGTCAGCAGGTACTGATTTGCGAAGGGACCCATCGCAAATAACTTTTTATCGACTGACCTTAATTAATGCGATTAGTGGAATTTGCGACGAGACTCGTTGAAAATAATCTAGACTATATATACCCCCATCTTTTTTTCTTCTCATTCTATTCCTTTCTCAACTTCTCTGTCCCATTCTTCAGAAAATTTTTCTTCTAGTATTTCAAATACATTAATCTTTTAAATCAAAACATAATCTGTGACTTTTATACTCTAAAATCTTTAGTTTCAAGGTATTTACCTATTTTTTTGTTTAGTTAATATATATTATTTCAAATTAATTATAATTTCTTTTAATTAGATGCAATCAAATTAAATTAGAATTAGAAAAAAAAATTATAATCATTTTTAGGAATAATTTTGTGTTAATGTTCATTAGAAATAATTAGTAAGAATTAGTAATAATTAAAAATAATTAGTAATAAGTATAAATAATTAGTAGTATATTTTAACAATTAGTGATACATTGTAATAATTATTAATAAATTGTAATAATTAGTAATAAATTAAAATAATTAAAAATAATTTGTAATAATCAGTAAAAATTAGTAAAAATTAGGATTAATGAGTAATCATTAGGATTATTTAGTAATAAGTAGGATTAACAAGTAATAATTTGGAATAATTAGATATAATCCAGAGTAATTAGTAATAATTAGTACAATTATTCATATTTAGTAAAAATTAGTAAAAATTATGATTAATTAGAAATAATTAGTAATAAATTGTAACAATTAGAAATAAATTGTAATAATTAGTAATAAATTATAATAATTAGTAATAAATTTTAATAATTATTATTAATTAGTAATAATTAAGAATAGTTATTAATAGTTAAGAATAATTATGAATAGTTAGGAATAATTAGGAATAATTAAAATTAATCTGTAATAATTAAGATTAATTAGAAATAGTTAGGATTAATTAGAAATAATTAGGAGTAATTAGATTTAATTGGGATTAATTAGTTATAATTAGGATTAATAATTATTAATTATGATTAATTAATAATTATTTATACTAATTAGTAATACTTCGGATAAATTTTTAAAAATAAGTAATAAATTGTAACAATTGGTAATAATTTTTAATAATTTGTAATAATTTTTTATAAATATTAAAAATTTGTACTAATTATAAATAAATAGTAATAAATATTAATAATTCAGATTAATTTTGAATAAATAAGATTAATTTGGATTAATTTGGAATAATTCGAAATAATTAGGTATAATAGGGATGAATTTGTATTGATAAGTAATAATTTGTTATAATTAGTAATAATTAGTAACAATTACTAATAATTAGAAATAACTTGTAATAATTTGTAATAATTAGAAATAATTAGTAATAATTAGTAATAATTAGGAATAAATAAAAAATAATTTGTAGCAATCAGTAATAAATAGAAATAATAAATAATAATTAGCAATAATTAGCTATAATTAGCAATAATTAGCAATAATTTGGATTAATTAGAAATAATTAGTAATAATTACCATTAATTGGTAATAAATAATAACAATTAGTAATAATTAGTATTAATTAGGATTAATTAGGATTAATTGTGAATAATTAGTAATAATTAGTAATAATTAGGATTAACTAGGTTTAATTAGAAATAATTAGGATTGATTGGATATAGTTATCAATGATTAGCTATAACTATAAATAATTAGTAATAATTATAAAAAACTAGGAATAATTTGGAATAATTAGGTATAATTTGGAATAATTAGTAATGATTAGTATAAATTATTAATTATTAGGATTAATTAGTAATAATTAAGAATAATTAGCAATAATTAGGATTACTAAGGATTAATTAGGAAAAATTAAGAATAATTTGGATTAATTTGGACTAATTAGTAATAAATATGATTAATTAGGATTAATTAGAAATATTTAATAATAATTATTAATAAATTGTAATAAATATGATTACATTGTGATAAACTGGCACAATTTCCATCATATTGGTGTCATTCCTTTTGATAGACATCTAGGTTCCTTATTACTTTATCCAACTAAAATATGTGTAAAAAATATGATCTAGCATATAATGAAGTATATTTTTCATAGTGATTTCAGTTGGAGAAAGTTACAATTAGGTGAGGTGTCGAACAAAAGAGGCTCTTTTTCCCGATGACTCATCTCCTTATAACTTCTCGAATTGAAATCACTATGAAAATTATGCACCAAAGTACATATATAAAGTTTTAAATGCATTAGCATGGAGAATAGCATGGCGAGGGCTCCCTGATCTCCATCATCATGCATATGTAAATGGATATTCATACATCAGATTATATTTTTTATAGCGATTTTAGTAGGAGAAAGTTTGAAGGGGGTGAGTTTGCAAGGAAAAAGTGATGCCGCCAATCTGCTAGAAATTGTGCGAACATTAATTAAGAATAATTAATACATAATACTTGTAATTAATAATAATTAGTCATAATTAGTATAAATTTTTATAAATGAGTGTATATTAGTATAAAAGATTAAAAAATTGTCAAAATAACTATAAAATAATAGAAATTAATTTAAATTTCTAGAAAATTGAATTGAATTTTCTTATATTTTCATGATAGTGTTTATATTATATATAATCATAAAAAATAACTAATTAGTATATATTTTTTAGGAAAATATAGAATATGTAAGTTGACAATATTCACTATTAGATGATCATGCCTGGATAAGTCCGCATAGGAATCCAAAAAGTTTTATTTTAAATATTTTATATATAGAGGGTGTTCAAGCTTTCATATAATTTTCATTATCAAAACTATAATTTTTTTATAAGGGACAACTAAGTGTCACTGTAAAAAAATTCTCTGAGAATGTATGAAATATTTGAAAATGTTGGAGGTCATTTATTTTATTTTGGTTTTCAACCAGATTATATTTTTTGGTATCAACATGGTGAACGTAGTTTCAAAGATGATACTAATAATTTAGTTTTGGATCTAACATGATTTACATGTTTAGTTCATGATATTTTCGGTCTATATTTTTTTAACAAAATGATATTGAGGATGATATTGATTTAATAATTATATTAGAACCATCACATTTATATGAGTTCTTGAGGTCCAATAAGGAAGCCTTATGTATTGGGATCAAGATAATCACGTTTGAAGCGATTTTTAAATTTTTTTCTATGAAATCAAATAATGGAATATTAAATAGTTGTTTTGATCAAATATTATCTTTATTAAAAATCGTGCTACCTGAAGGAAATGTTTTGCCTAAAATTTCTATGACATAAAGTGGTTGGATTGTAATCTAGATCTTGGTTATCATAAGATTCATGCATGTTCAAATGACTTCTTCTTATATTATGGTGAAAATGAGTCATGGATAGTTCTACAACATTCGCACAATCAAGGTATAAAGAAGTTCGACAAGGGAAGTATGGATTTATTCATCCAAAATAATTGAAATATTTCCAACATACACCCAAATTGAAGTGTTAATTTATGTATCACAACATAGTATCATTGATGTAATGGCACAAAACCTATATTTCAACTGGTAAAAGCATAAATCATCACAATGATTGTAATTTAAGGAAGAATTTTGACAATGTGAATCCGTATTTTGCTTTATAAGCCCGAAACATGCGATTGGGTCATTCTACTCGCAGTTTATGTCCATATGGTTCTTATGATAGTCAGTATTCATGTTGGCTTGTCTTTATAACTCCGTATGATATACATCCATAGATGTTGATAAAGGTGACACATATATTTTTTACCTTATTAATTCTAGGAGATCCAAAAAGGAATATTTATTTTTATTTGAAACCATTGATTGGTGAGTTAAATTTACTGTGGAGTAATGGTGTGTGTACATATGATGTTTCTAATAAACAAAACATCCTATCGAAAGATGAATTGATTTGGACAATTAGCGACTTCCCATCATATGGAATGTTATCTGGATAGAGTACAAATGGTCTATAATCATGTTCGTACTCTATGATAGATAAAAAAAATTTATGTTTATTAATGGAAACAAACCTTTTTTTCGACTGTCATCACAGATTCCTTCCAACCGATCATCATTTTTTAAAAAACTAATAAAATTTCCAAAAATTAACCATTGAAAATTTTGGTCCTCTAAAAAAGATCACAGCTTCATTGTTAAAATCAATTATCTCTTAATTACCTCCCATCACATTTTGACCAATGATAAACCAATTGAAAATTTATGGGTTTGGAAAAGTGCACAATTGGATAAAATGGATAATTTTTGGGAATTCTCCATATTGGTATGATTTTTTTGTCTATAACATGTGGTATGTGATTCATATTGAGAATAATTATTTTGATAATTTATTTCAAAAGTTTTTTGAACACCCGGTAAGACAAAAAAAGGTAACGACACAATTAGATCTTTCCCAAATTTGCAAACGACCAGTACATGAACTATTTGAAAATGTCATATCATAGATGTTAATGACGAAAAAAGAAGCTAATACACTATCCAAAGAGATTCACTTATTATTTTATTAGTGGTTTGCTGATTTGATACTTCTAGATGGTTGTGCTTTAAATTTGGGCAGATGTGTCAGAAATCGTCATATTACCGAATTGAAAAGTCATTAATATAATGTTTTAATGGAAAAACATATACTAATTGTATTAATAGGTTTTTCGAATCCTATGATTTGGGATGCGCTAATATACATTTCATATATTTTGAGACATTTTTGCATCGACAAAAGACTACAATGAAGTAATAAAATAGCATGAAAATGTTGTTTTACTTTTATGTAAACTAGAAATAATCTTCCCTTTGGATTTGTTTGAATCAATGTATGATTTGATATTAAATTTTCCATATCAAACAAAATTTGGTGGTCTGGTATAGTTCCGATAGATTTACCCATTAGAGAGATGCATACAGATATTGAAGAAAAAATTACATGATAAAGAATCAATTGAAGGATCAATTGTATAAGAATATTTGCAAGAGGAAATTTATTTTTTATGCACTCATTATATTCAATATAAATATCACTAAAAACACCACATGAGCCGTAATGAGGTAAATTTTAACAATGACATGAGCAATCAATTATCAGTTTTCAATCAGCTCGAACTTGGCTTCGGTGGAGTTAATGAATGATGGATTTCAAATGATGAACATCACAAAGCTCATACATACATTCTACATAACTATGAAGAAATGCATTATTTTTCATATGAGTGCTCCTGTCACTTATTCAATACTTAATGTATTGTTACATTAATATTATCATATTTTTAGGCTATATGATAATCCTATCAAGAAATAATTTCCACAAATTACATTGGCATCTTTTGAAGAATGTCTTCAAAAAAAATTCCCTACTGGTTTAAAAAAATGGTAACAAAAATTATTTTTGATTTGAAATAAAAAATTAATTTAATACTTGTTATAATGATAATTTTTTTACAAATTTTCTGGTATCTCGACATGCTGATAAAATGGATAATTCGTTATGTGTATTTAGTAACCCACCATCAAAAATGGTTAAATATTATAATTCATATGTGATGAATAGTTTTTTATTTCATAAACATGAAAATGGGGAATCAAAAAATAATGAATAGTGGTGTTTTCATGGGATGATTTCATCCTATAGAAACTGAAGATGACTTTAATGAAATGATAGAATAAATTATTAAACTATTTTATTTGGGTCAACATTACATAACATTGTTTAAATGTTAGTGGATGGATATTGAGAGAGGCATGTGTTTTCATCCAATCCATGGAATCATTTATATTAAATATAAAAGAAATCTTAAAGTAAATGAACCATTTTTACTGGATCATAAGGCACATCAAATATATTTTGTTAATTACAGTGCTACATCAAGACAGTTGGGTCATTGGTATAGAATAATATAAATTAAATCTTGATAAAATCAATTTACTGAATGGGAAAGTGGTTCTATTGAAGTGAAAGGAATTGAAATTTTTCAAGAGACTACTCAAAACCCATATTTTTTACAAAGGGACCCGAATATCATTGATGAAACACCATAGCTAAGGGATGATGGTGACGATGATGTTGATGATATTACAAACTAAATTTGAAATTATAAGAGACGATAAAACTAAAACTAATATGGAAATTGATGATGCTGAGGAGGAAGATGAATTCATAGAAACCAATAAATGTTAGGATGAGGATGAAGATGGACATTGAAAGAGTTAAATGTTGGTTATAATCATATAAATTATATATCAATATTTAATTGTTTTTTCAATTTTTTGGTAACAATAATCATTTCGTGTTGTAGATAGATGAGGATCTGTATCATCTATTGCAGTAGAGTGATCTACCTTTGGACATGCTGGATATTAGATCATCTGACCCTAATATAGCTGGTGGTTCAGGGAGCACTCGGGGGGGTTCTTGCCCGATCAATGATTCCCTGCCCTATCCCCGAGCGACACCCATGTCTTGGGTTCGATCTACACATGCAGTGGTATGTGTACTTATGTATTTTAGTTAGTATTCATTAATTTATTTATATTTTAATTATTTTATTAATTTTTCATTTCTTCACATCATTACCCATATAGCTATTAGATAGGGGAGTTCTATTTTGCGCAATTATTTTTCAGAAGCATGGGTTCAATGGGATCAGATTCCCATTGATTTTCAACACCACATATTCAAGAATTGGCTCGTATGTAAATAAAGAAAATTTTATTTTAAATTAATTTATTTAATAAAATGATATTATAATTAATTTTTAGGGTTTATGGTATCCCATTTATGATATCATGTGTGAGGATATTTGGAAGCCATGGAAGATAGCGATTCATCCATGTTGCACTCAATTTTTTCATAATATGAAAAGGAAATCAATGAAGAAAGCAGGAGTGAAATTGTTTGATGAGACATATAACATCCACCGAACTGATTATATTTCATCTCAGGTTTGGGATTGATTATGTACACACTGGTTGACTAGGAATTTTTAGAGTAGATAATTAGTATGTTAGAAATATCGGGGGAGAGATTAGGTGATGCATCAAGCATGTAGTCGTACATTCAGTATATAGAGGGAGCATTTGGTAAGTACAATTTTTTTAAATATTGTATATAACATTAAATGTAGATGGTTTGTTTTATATTCATATAGGTAGTCGCCCAACCTAATATCTTGGAGTTCAATGTTTATATGAGGATGTACAGTGATCCATCCACTGAAGATATTAGAGGTGTTTGCTAGCATTAGATTATGGTCAGTATAATTTCTTTTTGAGTTCATAATTTAATTTAAAATAATATTTTAAATAAATTAATTTTAAATTTCAATTGATGGAGTCATATGAAGTCGTGACATCTCAGAAACATAGTGTGAGTTAGTCCGAGACTGATGGTCAGACTAGTGCCCACCGATTTGATGAGGCAACATCGATACAGTCATCCTTGTATGCCTTCTAGAAAGGTTGAGTTGTTGGTATCGACACTCGATTGACCTCCGAGAGTTTTTATGGCACAACTACGATATCAGTGTCCAAGTCAGGAGGTGCTCATAGAGAATCATTATGATCTATTGCATAGCATCAGGACCTGCTGCGAGCATAGAGTGAGCTTATAGTGACTATGTATAGGGTGTAGGAAGAATTTTTTCAATAGTAACAATAATAGTATGAAGAGTTTCTATGATAGAAACAATAGCATAATTAAGCGATGCTGCATGAGATGTGTCGATGGTGGTATCCACAGGAGTAGGAGGAGATAGAAAACATGCAATGTCTAACTCGTAGTTTAGGGATGGATTTTCCTCCTCCATCTCTTCCAGTTCCTCCAGATGATTATCCCCCTCAATGATGTATTTTTATTTTATAATGAAACATTATAATGTAGTATTTTTGTAATACTATTTAATGTTTTAGATTGTGCGTTTTTTATATTGTTGTGAATATAACAGTTTTTAATATTTATTTAATTTTATTATTATAATTATTATTTTATTAAATAATATTTTTTTAATTTTGTATTGAAAATATTTTGGTTTTTATTATATTACTACTATTAATATTATTATCTCATTAATATTAATAATAAAATCATTATTATATAATTTAATTATTTTGTAATTTATTTAATTTTAATAATATTAATTTTATTATTTAATTTATATTAATATTATATTATTATTAGTATTGGTATTAATATATAAATAATTTTATTCTAATAATATTAATATTATTATTTCATTTATGTTAATATTATTTTATTATTTATATTATATTATTTAATTTCTTTAATTTCTTTTTTATTATTTGGGATGGGACCCTCACAAATACTAATTGTGATAGGCCGTCACAAAAATGTTTTTAGAAAATTTGGAAAAAAATTTGTGATGGGTGTTCAACCCGTTGAAATAGAATTTTTGAGAAACTCACTGAAACTATTTGTGATGATACTACTGCTCATCTCAAATAATTACTTTTTGTGATGGCAGTCACCAAAGGTAATATTTGTGATGCCCTTTTCTATAGTAGGTCTTTTGAGACGTGACCCCATAGAAAATGATCTTTTTCAATGGGAACTCTTAAAAAATGTACAGTCTCAAATAGCCCTTTTCAAATAGTGACTGTAAATTCTTGAAATATATATTCACATAAAAAGAGTTGTAAATTTTCTACGGAAAATGGTTAGATTTGATCAACGATTAATATATCTCAATACATTACCTTCTTCGGAAGGGGAACAAGGTGGTTGATAATCTATGATGGAAATAACATATTTTTTTCCATTAAGAGTGTTAAAAGAGATCCAATATTTACATATTTGAAAAATATGGATCTTGAAATACGGAGGAAATGGGACATATCATATCATTCTCAAATGAATGTTGAACCATCTATCCATGATAGGATTATGAACATATGAAAGGAAAATATAAATCTAAACAATAAGATGAGTAATGTTCATAAGTTTAACAATTATCATGATAGAATGATATGGATTAGGAAATGGGTATGTGTTCCAAGAATACCAAAACTAATAAATGAGTTGTTTGATAATTCTCATAATTCATCATTTTCTATTCATCCCAAAATTATAACGATTAATAGAGAACTAAATGAGTGATTTTGGTAGGATATAATGAAAATAGTTATTTAAGAGTATGTATCATGATTCCTAGTATGTTAAAATGATAACACAAAGATACAAAAGTCTTAGAGGATATTACAACCATTACTGATACCTGTATGGGGATGGAAAAACATCACCAGGAATTTTTTTACATGTATCCCAAAAACATATTAAGGGTATAATGTTATTTCGGTTGTAATCAGTCGCCATATGAAATTAGTACATTTAATAGCAACCACAGAATATTTTTTCTTCATAAAATTAATTATATATATATTAAGTGTTGAGATTTGATGGAGTAGCACTCTCAACTATAGCTTATCACGATCTAAGGATTTCATCAATGTGCTAGAGAAGTATTTAATAGGATACCGAGACATATTATATTTTAATTATTTCTTTATCACTATGATATATATTTTAAATTTATGGGGACCATTAAAACTCTATATTAAATTTTGAAATATTTCACTATTAATTTCAATGGTTATTAGGATCGAGCAATTTTTTAATGTAATTTCTCTACAATAATATCACTCAGTCAAGCATTCATATGGATCCTTTTGAAGGCCTTTATAAAAAGAAGGGTAAAAAATGTATTGTTATATAATTAAGGAAATAAATTTATTAGGACTTGATCTCTATGAGGAAAAAATATAGATTGTTATATTCATTCAGAATCACATTAAGGAATCTTAGAGTGGATATAAAATTTAAACTGAAAATCGTTATTTAGATCTGGAGTTTGATGTTAGTGACATGGTATTATTACCAATATATCCTTAGAAGAAATTTATTAAATTTAAAAATAAGAGAATGATATGAACTATATATATCATCCCCTTTAATATTATTGATCATATCAGGATGGTTTCTTATCACATGGTGGGTCCCCCAAATCTCGGTCAAGTTCACGATGTGTTTTATGTATCTCTCCTAAGGATGAATATACTCTTTATTTCAAATGTACTAAACTTAGAGGTCATACCACTATAGAATTATCTCTCAAAAAATGAAAAAACAATGGATATTCTAGATAATAGAGAGAAAATGTTTAGAAATAATACCATTCACCTAGTCAATGTTTTGTTGTAAAACCATAAATTTTAGGAAGCTAATGGGAACATGAGGATCCCATTAGGAAAAAGTATCCTATATTTTTTTTATCAAAATGGTAGAATTTAAATTTTATAAATTTTATAAGCATGTATTATGTTACACCCTAAACTTTTATGATATATTTTTTTTATATTAATTTTATTTCTTAGATAGATTTCGTTTAAAGAAACCCCAAGTTTAAATGAACCTTACTATACTATTGATTTATTATTATTTAAGATGATAGTTATCACTATGAAATTAAATTAGAGGGTATTTATAGTAATAAATAAAGTATTAAAAATTATTATTTACACATGTAACCAATAAATTTTTTTTATATCAATTAATTGAAAATAAAATAAAATCATTTGAAGGTAAAAAATTGATGTTTTCCTGAAAGATTATTTTCATGTGTTTAATGTGATTTAATATTAATAAATTAAATAAAAATTTATTGATTAATTATTGTAATGAAGTTTATTGATTCCTAATTTAATAAATTATTTTAACATTTATTTAATTATGTAGACTATGAAAGAAATTAGAATAAGGTCATTTTATGCTTCGAAAATACATTTTCATCAAAAATGGTTTTTATTGCATTTTATACCATGGTAAAATAATTAATTATTCCACTTTAGGAAATTGTAATTTATAAAAAATAAATAATTACTTAAATAAAAAATAAAAATTATCCTTAGGGGAAATTTTTGGTTTTTTGAAACGATTAATTTATCATTGAATAGTGAAGAAATAACGACTTTATAGAAAATTATCATTTTTTAAGTGTTTAAAAATTAACATGGTGTTTTGAGTTGATTTCAAAATTTATTTATTAATTTTTATTAAAAATAATCGAATTAATGTCATTGTAATCAACATTTTTCTTAATTTTGGTATGGAATCATTTTTATATTTACAAATGCTCTTTTCTAGTATCATATTTTTTTTGCGATTTTCTGGTTTATTTTAAAATAAATTTCTACAAATTAAAAAAATTTAAAATTGTAAAATTGATTCTATATTTTGAATCAAAATAATTAATATTACTTTTTATGGTCAACATAAATTTGTTTCTTTGTGAATAGAAACACCGGTAAGAAAAATTATGTTACTACAGTAAGAGTTAAAATTGGTTAAAAGGGTTAAAACTAAAATGATAAGGGATAAAAATAAAAAATAAAAACTATAAATCCTATTATATGGTAATATTTTCCATATATCATCTCATATTGAAATTAAATTCATATTGGATACATTTATATAGAATTATACATTGTTATTTTTTAATCTTTTTAAAAATTCCAAGTGCGTCCCCACCCTCACTTTTAAAAGGACACCACATCTCCTCTTGTATATACACTTCAAGAGACTCTTATCACAAGAACTACCTACCAAAATAATTTCCAGAAATACCTATTTATTTCTTATAGTTATTTTCTGTCATAGTATCATCATTTTAAGGCTAAGGTGTAAGCTAAAAGAGGATTCTCAACAAAGAGGTATAACTCTTAACTGAGTAATTTCATTTTTTTAGTTTCACAAAACAAGTTTTATTCCACATAAAATGATGAACATAATACCATAAATATAATATAATGTTGTTATGAGGATGGAACAATCATTTCATCCTTATTTCCATCAAATGGGAAATGAATTTATCGCTCAAAGAAACATGTGGATAATTTTATCCACATATAGATATGATTCATTTTTCTAAAACCATATTTCATGGTTGTTTATTATGATGGATTTAATTTTTCTATATGATATTTATGATAAAATTATTATTCTAGTATTATGATATCTTATCTACCTTGTTACCTTATCATCTATTGTAAAATGATAATATTGATCAAGCTTAAGTATGGACCACCACCTCTATGAAGTGATGTAATTTATTTTTGATTTTCCATCTAAATTTATTTTAATAAGTTTATATTTAACAAATATATTTTATATTTATGATATAATAAATATTCTATAAATTTTATTTATTATTTATCACTATTTTAATCAATCCTTCAAAAATTGGAGACATCAATTGTTTGTACATACTGATAAATGTATCCACAAAGTGGTGTAAATCATTTTCTATTCAACACTTTATATAAATAGTTATGAAAGAGTATATTATGATTAAATATTGTTATTATTAAATTACTAATATACTAGCAATGATGGGACCATGATAAAAATATATATGTATAGAAACATCCAAATTGAAACAAGCATGAAAGTGAAATAGATATCACCTGAAACAGTGATTTTAAAAAGTAATTATTAATAAATAGGTGCTAAGATGTTATAAGTAAATAATATATGGTATGATATGTATGAATAAGTTTTTTATTAGATTTAAAATAAATATATATTTATTATATTGGATATCTTAACCAGTATGAAGTAAGATGATACTTGAGGTATGTGTGTATGTTATAATCTCATTTATTTTTAGGATTTTCTATGCTAAAATTTTCTGACCAAAAAATATATGCATATTTTCCTTTAAACACAATATATATTTTTCTACACTATTTATTCATTTTTTTATTTTTTACTAAAATTTTCTTCTCTTTCTAAACTAAAATTATCACTAAAACGTTTTAAAAAATACATCCTTATTTCCTATTTTGTTGGCGAATATTTTCTTCTTTTTTTGTAAACATAAAAATTAATTTATGTCTGTTTTTACCAATAAATTAATTTTTTTAATATTTTCATTTTCATGAAATTTAATTTTATTTAAAAAAATTAAATGGAATGTTTTTAATAATTTTTTTTTAACAAGTGAGTTTTTTATTTTTTTCGAAAAGTGAGAATATAATTTTAGATTATAACATATACCGTTTGAGTGGATTTTAAAATATCATTCATGTTAATTTATTTACATATTTATTTCATTTTTTTCCATTATATTTTCAAATAAACTATATTTCACAAAATTATCATAATTTTACGTTAACAATATATCAAAATAAAAGTATGTTTTTCTCATGTATTCTATGAAAGAATTGAATATTATATAAAATATATTTTCCATTTATGTAAACATCTTATAAGTGTTATTATTCTTTACTAGGGATATGATCTTCTAATTCAATCCGCAATATTTTTATTGATGGAATACAGTGGTGCTGATTTAAAGTTATTTCTATGAAACTTGTTTACTTCCCGTGGGATAAATTTTTTTAAATGAAACATTAACGAACCCTACTTTCATTCCATGAGTTATGAAATGATGAATTGATGAATATTTTACGATCTTGTGGAATATATATGCATTGTTATCATTATGTGATTTCTATTCTTGGAATTATATAGTTCTTCAATGCATTGGGTAAAATGTAAAACTCATTAAACAACTTTGTTATTCATGAATAGGATTTCATAATCACATAATTATGAATGGAAATAGTTTTATTTTCATAACACTAGGCATGGACCTTGTTTCATGTTCATAGTTTTTTATGGGAACCTGATTTCTTGTCCAAAACATAAATAGGGAACTGGTTGTTGTTTATATATATTCCCTATTGAATAATATCATGTCTTTTACACTTTCAAAAGTTTAATATTTACTCTTATGGATTGATTATTGATGACTCACCACTATTATGAATTCTTCATTTTGTTATTACAAATACTTTTGACATGGAACATTATTAATGATATTAAATTTATTTGGTATAACTTTATTACGTTATGATTATGCTCTCATTGACATATGGTCATGTATAATCCTTTAATGATATCTCATATATTTAACCTTACTAATAATCTGAGCTCAACCATTCTTATGATCTTCCCCATTCATTAACGGGAAGTTTTAAATATGATATGTCTATAATTGTAATAATATGAAGCACTTTGTGGAATTTGTTGATGATTCTTTATAAAATAAGATGTTTATATATTTAGTTTCTAAATAAAATCAACCATTGTAGTTTTAGGGAATGTATTATAGTTTTATATATCACACATTCATGTCAAATGATGTAATATTTAGGTATGTTCTGTCTTGGATTCCTCATGGATGACACTTTAATTTAGATGATATTTTATTTAATATATTTTATTTTTTAGGGATTATGATAAAATAACATTAGTAAAAACCATATGGATAAGTCTAAGGGGTAATTTTATATAAAGGATAACATCTATATATTTTAAAAATATAGAATCTTTGTGGTTATCATAGAAATTACTTACCAGTTTGGATACTGAAATGGGAATGTTATTATGTTATAGTTGAACCTAGGGGTAATTACCCTAAAAATGATGGTTGATTATAAACTCAATCGTTACTATGGTTCATGACTAGTGGGCCTAAGACTATATAGCTGGCTAGATAATCCTGGTGGACATTATTTATTTAATCACATTCGATTTAAAATATATTATAAATTATTTATTATCTTAATGAATTAGTTTATGAAATATTATGGGCCACAATATAAATAAGGTAAATCTAATACAATAATTTTAACAATTGAGAAATTTTGAGGTTGAATTTTTCATATTATTTTCATAAATTAATTCTCTTTTGTTATAATCACTCATGTTAACTCCTTTTGATTTTAATAATGGTTATAGCCCAAAATAATCAATTTAACAATGGATTTCATGGGAAATATAGATATTTTATTAAAAATCATCCTAATGGGATAAGAAATGAAGTAATAACCCTTATGATTATTCCAAAACATCTCTCAAGAATTTCGATTAACAATGAAAACATAGTTTATATCTTGGAAAACAAAAGAAGATAAGTATGGTGTTCATGTATGTATTGATGGAAACGTTGATTGAAAAAATAATACTCAACATCTTACACATCCAAAACTTTGGATGAAATAGCCATTTAATTGTTTTAAAGGAACTGGAACATGCATTATTTGTGGAAAATGAGGCAATAAAAAATAGTTCATGGAATAAAAATGAATCAATTAGTTATAATGATTAATGGATAAGATTTTTCCCCTATCCATACCTATCTCATTAGGGTAGAAACATCATTTTATAATATATCCTAAGTTATGCCAATATTTTAGATATCCCTAGCCTATTTTATTGGTGATTTATAATTAAAATAGTGATAATATAATTTATTTAAGGGGGTGGAATCTGACACCAATAGATCTTATATAATGTCTCTGATTTTCTATGTATTGATTTTTTTAATATTATATGGACTTATTTTGAGACCAGGCGCAAAGACGGCAAATCATTCTGAGGCCCAGTGAGCCTAGAAGGGTGGTTTGAACTTTTTTATGTTTAGTGAGTTGGCACTTGTGCATGGTAGAGGCATTTTCCAAATAGATGCCCGGATTAAAAATCTGAGGGTATTGTTACATCTGGGGCGATGGCTTTACCTATGAATGAGCCTAACCTCGACCAGCATGGGTTGATAGAAAAAGATAATTTTCTGACATATTATGAAAAATAAAATAAAATAAATTCACAAGTTTATTTTATTTCTTTTATAGAAACATTCGCTGCAGTGCGGTGGCGTGGAAGCTGTTTCAGTCATTAATTTCATGTCATAATGATTCAGAAATATCAACGATGACTCATTAATAACGCAATGTGATGGGTGTCAAATGCCTTTTCCTTTTTATTAGGATAGTCTATTTTTTACATTTTCCACGATTGAGAAACCCTCTGGAGAATCCACGGAGTGTTGGAGTAAATTCTTAGCGACGAACGACGACGGATCAAAGCTGCGAATCGTGGTGCCAACGAAGTTGAAGGATCTAGATAATGATGGAAGTGCGAACCTTTCTTCAACGATCAATCCATCAGTAATGTTAGGGGTTTGTTATTTAATTTTCTTTTCCCCACTTTTGATTTAAACAACGAACACGGATCAACCACGAACAAGTTGATCCGTGATTTCATATGCTCTTGTGGGAGGGATTTCATTTCTGTGATTATGGGGAAATTAATCCATGTTGATTTTTGTTATTGTTTTCTGTTCCATTTATGCCTATTAACAGGAGTGGATCAACTCTGTGATGAACAACGGAGGAGGTTCATTCCTCAATTTGTTCTATTGGTTTTCCTTCCCCCTTTTCTTCTCAGGTGTTCTTTGTGTTCCTTGTGTTCTTCATGGGGCAATGAACAACAGATCATTGCGCACCCATCTTTCAATGCAATGATCCCAAAATGGTGATCTGGCATCACAACGATATTATGGAGGTGTGACGGCCATGACAGAAGACAAATCAGATCGGATCGGAAGAGTTCATTCTTCACGTGGGAATATCAAAACATGTTTTCGAGGCTGATTAGAGGTCCAAATACACTAGAATCAACTTCGCAGATTCTGGTTGACCAAAAAAAAGGAGTTTCATGGCAATCGGATGGCCGGATCGATGAACAGAGCAACAATGGAAGCGCGACAATGGATGTTCGCCTTTCTAGAAATTTCTAGAATACACAGTGTGTACTTCTGAAGAGAACGACGTGTAGTACTGGCGGCATCGGTTAGGGTTTCGGGGGTCAAAGAGGAATCACATGGCGTGTGACCCCGGTCACACGGCGTGTTGGACATTCCCCAAAGCTCGGTGTGTATTTTGGGAAGTACACAGACACATGATGATCTACACGGCCTTAGAGCATGGCATGTACGACATGTAAGAGGTGGCTACGTCAGACTTGAAGTTTATCTAGGGGGTACATGGACATGGGATGGGGTACATGACCATGTACTCCATCACATGGCCAGGCGAGGCCAGTAACACGGGTCACCCCGTGTACCAATTACACGGGTTGGAGTACATGGGTTGATGATCGTGTACGGGCACATGGACAGTGTACATAGAGCCAACCCCAACCACTCAGACAAGGCATGTACACCATACTACACGCCATGTACTCAGTTTTCTACACGACCAGCCTTACGACACAGGCTGTTGTACGCAGGAAGTACCGGGGGTCAGACAACATGGTGTGTAACTTTTCTACATGTCGTGTACATTATGGAAAATTTCATGGTCCTCTTGTTCACTGTATTTTTGACATCATTCATTTGGGTTAGTGCCCCTTCTTCTCGTTCCCCTGAAGGCCAAACATCATTTCCTCACACAAAAGTATGATCCATTCAGCAGGAGATTCTGTGATAGAGTCAGACATCCATCTGAGATGCCCAAATCGAGATCCTCTATCCATTATTGACCCTAGTTAGTGTCCAGCTTCGACATGACCACCTCCACTAGGCATTGATCCTCTTCCTAGCATGTGAATACTGGATTAGTAGTTGTATCCTCCATGGACCTGGTTGTGATCTGTATCTATGTATCAGGAACTTTCCCACTCAGATGTGTATCTCATGTAATGAGTGCAGCTATCTTTTATAACCTTCTCCCTCAAGAGTGTGTTTCCCATAACGAGTGTAACTACCTCTCGTGATGTTTCCCAATGAATAGTACTTTTCGTATGGACGTCATCAGAGTTATAAGACTCGTGGATTGTGTTCTCCCGGAACGAGTGCTTCGTGGAAATCGTCAAGATAAATACATAGATGGGGGTATGCGATTGTGTGACTTGACTTTAGACTCTGTGTCTGGGTTTTGAGTATATCTGGTTTGTGTTTCTCATGCTATATTTTCTGTAAACAAATGTTGTACATAGTTGACTATACCATTACACTGTGTATTGCTTTGTGGTTTTTGGGGTCCTCTATTGAGTATTGTTATACTCACACCTGCAGAGGATTTTCCCGCACGTGTCGTGTCTTGTGAAAACGAGAAGCCTTTTGACAAAGTCTAGGGCGGACTAGGACATGACCGAGCTTTCTGAGTTCGCTACAGGTCGAGGAATTCTTACAGCTATGAGTAGTAGTCCCAGTACCTTTTTTGTTTATAGGATGGACTTTTTAGTTTCAGACTATTATTTTGGTGGGCTTGTATTATTGTCCAGCTTAATTTCAGTACATTACCTTCCATCATACTCTGTTGGTTGGGTTTAGTTGTATGAATGAATTTTCATCCTTGGTGTATTTACATTTCAGCATTTGTGGGATTGGAGATGTGTGTGTGTGTATAGGTTCTTAGGAAATGCCTCTCATGTTAGTAATATGCCTACTCGGTGCGAGTCACCAGCCCCTGGCCTATTGGAGGCGGGCCTGGGGAGTCATGGCACGGGACCCACTAGGATGGGTCGTGACAGAGTGGTACCAGAGGGTAGTCGGTTCAACCTTAGGACCAAGATTCGTTGTGATTGGTTAGGGGAAACGGTGTTAAGTGTTTCGAGTTCGGCATTCAGGCCAGAGACTCCAATGTTGGTGCGGCGGCCGACGTATCCATACACCAGGACTCTGATTACATACTTTTCGACTCAGTACATGGAAACACTAGTTACAGGATGTAAAATAATGGTACATGCATCATATTGGAATGGGTTGTTTTTTCCATGTCCTTTATGTCAGCTATCCAGATACACTCGTTGACCATGGTACATCTTGTTTCCTTACAGGATGCCTTCGCGATGCATACTTGCTAGGATAGAGTAGCACGATCATGAGGATGACCCCCTTAGTGATGAGGCTTTGATACAAGGACCAATTCCCTAGGCGTTTCCACCTAGTGGTGGACCTGCTATGCCACCACCAGTGGAGCAGCCTGTGGTGCCTACAGTACTGACCGATGAGGAACGCAGGCTTAGCACCTTCCATGGGTTCCAGAGACAGAGATCCCTTAGGTTCCGAGGTGATCCCAACCCTCAAGCATCTGAGGACTATCTTGAGGAAGTGACAATTGTTTTTCATCTAGTGAGGACTCCAGCAGACTAGATGGTGATCCTTGGAGTTAGCCTTCATCTGGGTTCAGTGCGACGATGGTGGAGTCTGACCACACAGACTCACGACAAAGAGACTCTTTCATGGATGGAGTTTGAGCAAATATTCGGGGACGAGTTCTCTCCGGTCACACTAAGAGCTGTGTGCATCTAGGAGCTTCTTGACTTCTAGCAGGGTAGTATGACAGTTGTGGACTATTCCTCTAGGTTCACCAACCTCGCCCGGTACTCGATGGATATGGTCAGGGATCAGTACATTAGAGCTCAGACCTTTGAGCGACGTCTATGGCGAGACATCCGTTCTAGTTTCATGCCTCTATGCATTTTGACTTATTTTGGAGTGCTCGAGTAGGCCATCGTGTTCGAGAGCTTCTTGGCGGAGCAGAGATAGCCGAAGGCAGTCAGCAGCAGGCAGACAGGTGCGGAGACCCCAGCAGTAGAGACCCAATGTTAGGAACAAGGATCTGGACATGGGAAATTTCATAAGGGGACCCAGGATAGTGGATCAACAGTCCAGAGCTCTCAGGATGGATCCAGTCAGCCTAGGGATAAGCGATGCTATGCGTGCGACGGTAGGGGACATCTCGCTAGAGATTGTCCGACCCATCGAGATGCTGAAAGGGAAGCGGTGGATGGACCACTGAGGCAGAGGCAAAGAGTGGAGTGGATATACCCACCAGGCAGTGGATGTGGAAGAGGAGCAGGGAGAGCTATGGGTGGTGGAAGAAGCTTTGACATACTTCCACCACCACCCCCCAGGTGGTCCGCACCAGGCTTAGGGAGCTGGGGGGACATGGACAGGGATAACTACTTGTGGTTGATGCATATAAACAAGGGGATCTAGGGATTATTCAAGGTATGAGCTCTGTATTTTCTTCCTTAGCTCCCATACTTATAGACACAGGTTCCATTCATTCCTTCATAGCCACATGCCTTGTACGAAACCTCAAGATTCTAGTAGAACCGTTGACTCAATCCTTACGCTTGGAGACAACTATGTGAGAAGACTCGATGATCATGCACATTTGCAGACAATGTGATCTTACCCTTGGAGGTGAGAGTTTTGGTTGGAACCTCTTGGTGGTAATGTCGAGACCTTACAACATCATTCTCGGTATGGATTAGTTATCTTCGGTCCATGCCCAGATTTACTATTTTAGGAAAAGAGTGTGGTGTGTCTGCCATGATTGAACAAGGATTTCTTTTTTCAGAGAAAGGGAAACTTGGGTAATGCAGAATGGTCTTATGCATAGGAGGGTGTAGCCAATAACTCATGAGTTGGCTAGCCTTGTCCTCGGATCAATGGATGTTGTGAGCTCCCAGTTCCTAGTAGTAGTGGTGGAGTATGAGGACGTATTTCTTGAAGATGTTCCAGGATTACCTCCCCACTGGGAAATCAACTTATGCATCAACTTACACCCTGGGATGACACTGATTTCATCATCAGCATATCAGATGGCTCCTGTAGAGCTTCGTGAGCTGAGGTTGTAGTTGGAGGAATTGCAGAGTTAGAGTTCCGTGAGACCCAGTGTTTCACCCTTGGTGGCCCCAGTCTTGTTTACCAAAAAGGCAGACGAGAGTTTGTGGTTGTTCATGGATTACCGACACCTGAACTGGGTAAAGGTGAAGAACAAGTATCCACTACCAAGGATTGATGACCTATTCGATCAGCTAAGAAGGGTGCAGTGGTTCTGGAAGGTTTACCTTTGATCAGGCTATCACCAGTTATGAGTGTGGGACAAGAATATACTGAAGACGGATTTCATATGCCATTACAGTCACTCTGAGTACATGGTGATGCCTTTCAGCCAGAGGAATTCCCCTGTTGTGTCCATGGGACTGATGAAACAGATCTTCCATCCGTACTTGGACCGGTTCGAAGTGGTCTTCATCGACGACATCCTTGTGTACTCGACGTCAGAATAGGATCATGAAAGACCCCTGGAGATGGTTCTAGACGTACTCCGGGAGCAACATCTTTATGGGAAGCTCTCAGTTTGCCAATTCTGGATTTAGGAGGTCCACTTTCTAGAACATTTCATCTCAGTAGATGGAGTAGTTGTAGACCCAGCCAAGATGGAGGTTGTGTTAGCTAGGGAGCCACCTTGGAGCGTGAAGGAGGTGCGTAGCTTCCTCGGGTTGGCAGGATATTACTGAAAGTTCATTCCTGAATACTCCCGGATATCAGTACTGATGATATCCTAGACCAGGAATGGGAAACCCATCATGTTGATAGAGAAGTGCCAGCTGGAATTCGAGTAGTTGAGATAGAGTTTGACATGCACCCTAGTCTTGAAATTGCCAGAAGAGGGTGTCAAGTACATAGTTTTCTATGACGCGTCAGGGACCGGGCTTGGTTGTGTCCTGATGAAGAGGCAGGCAGTGATTGCTTATGGTTCACTCTAGCATAAGGAAAATGAGAAGAACTATGAAACCCATGATCTCGAGATGGATGCGGTAGTATTCACATTTAATATGTGGAGACACTCCCTCAAGGGAGAGCGGTTTACCATCTACTCTGACCACAGGAGCCTCAAGTACTTATTCTCATATAAGGATCTGAATTTTAGGAAGAGGAGTTGGCTAGAGTTCATCCTGGATTATGATTTTGAGATCATATATATTATTGGGAAGGGGGAAAAGGTGGCAGATACTCTTAGAAGAAGGTCGAACTCACAGCTATTGAGTGAGGTGACAGAGCAGTTAGCCGCGTTGCAGTTATCCTTTGTGGATGGAGAGGATACAACTTACCTACGGTAGATAGTTTTCACCCCTCCACTCTCACAACAGGTTTGGGAGGCGCAGCTAGTAGATGTCTTATGTGTGGCCTTATGTGCTCAGTTATCCATAGCATATGCTCTTGATGGATATTCACAAGGTGGGGAGCCCATACTTATTTTCAGAGGATGCACTATCGTACCAGTGGAATTTCAAGGGGAGGTCCTGAGGGAGTTTCATACATCCCACTTGGCGGTACATCCTAGAGTGGCAATGATGTACTAGGATCTCCAACAGCAGTTCTGGTGGTCAGGCATGAAGAAGGTAGTAGTGTAATTTGTTTCTCGATGCCTTACATGCCAGTAGGTGAAGGTTGAGCACCAGGTTCCTACAGTATTAGCTCATCCCCAGGAATATCGAGAGTGGAAGGGGGATGGAATATCTATGGACTTAATGACAGACTTACCACAGATGTCCAAGGGGCATGATTCCATCTTGGTGATCGTTGACCGACTCACCAAGTTTGTTCAATTCCTAGATATCAGGGAGAAGAGTACTGTAGAGAGCTTGGGACACCTCTATGTGTAGAAGATAGTACAGATTCATGGAATCCCATTGGCAATAGTCACAGACCGAGATTCCCATTTCACATCCTGGTTGTGGAAGGGATTGCAGGAGGCTTTTGGGACTCAGCTACGCTTGAGCACATCGTTTCATCCCAGACAGATGGTCAGACTTAGAGGACTATTCAGGTTCTAGAGGATATGTTGTGAGCCTATGTCATGGACGTTGGTCGCAATTGGGAGGAACACCAATTGCAGGTGGAGTTTGTGTACCACAATAGCTACCACACCCCCATTGGTATGGCACCATTAGAGGCCTTGTTTGACAGACCCTATCGATCACCGCTTTGCTGGACCGACCCCGGAGAGTCATCACTCATAGGTCCAGAGTTGGTACGAGCTACCACCTAGAAGGTGAAGATCATCTGGGAGAGGATGAAGACTGCACAAAGCCAGCATAAGTCTTATGTTGATAGAGGACGAGGACCTCTGGAGTTCGCAGAGGGAGACCATGTCTTTCTGTGGGTCTCACCTCGACAAGGGTTATAGAGATTTTGTAGAGGCAGCAAGCTATCTCTGAGGTTCATCAGACCTTTCTAGATACTTTGCAGAGTTGGCGAGGTGGCTTACCGCCTAACTCTACCTCCATAGTTGCATTGGGTACATGATGTCTTCCATGTGTCTCAGCTGAGGAGGTACATGCATGACCCATTACACGTTATCGATTGGGGTGAGTTGGACATCGAGGATAGAGAGACCTTTTCTATGTACCCTGTAGTGAAAAAGGATCGGTTGTATAGCACCCTTCATGGTCGATTGGTTCCCTTGGTGTGCGTTCGGTGGAAAAATGGGAATCTTCCGGAGAGCACGTGTGAGTGGGAGGCACAGATCCGTGCTGAGTACCCACATCTTTTTTATTAGGATTTGTTTGGATTTTTGGGGACGTAAATCCCCAAGGTGGGGATAATTTAATGTATTGTATTTTCCATTTATTCTTTTTTAATATTATGTGGAATTATTTTTGAGATCGATCGCAAAGACGGAACATCATTCCGAGGCCCAATGAGCCTGGAAGGGTGGTTTGAACCTTTTTTTATGTTAAGTGAGTTGACACTTGTGCATGGTAATGGAAGTTTCCAAACAGATGCCCAAATTAAAAATATGAGGTCACTGTTACATCAAAGGTGATGACTTTACCTAATAACATGCCTAACCTCAACCATCACTGGTTGAGGGAAAAAATTATTTTGTAGATGTCTTAAGAAAAATAAAATAATGTAAATTTGCAAGTTTATTTTTTTTCTTTTATATAAACATCTACTGCAGCACGGTGATGGGGAAGCTGCTTTAGTAATTAATATCTTGTCATGACGACTCATAAATAGCAACGCTGACTCATTAATTCCACTACTTGATTGGATGTTATATACCTTTCCCTTTTTATTAGGATAATAAATTTTTCACATTGGAGACAATTGAGAAAAATCTATGGAGAATCCATGGAGCATTGGAGTAAATTCTCAGTGACGAACAACAATGGATCAAAGCTGCGAATCATGGTGCCAATGAAGTTGAAGGATCTCGATGACGACGGCAGTTCGACCCATTCTTCAATGATCGATCCATCTATAAAGGTAGGGGTTTGTTATTTAATTTTATATTCCTTGATTTTTATTTAAATGATGAAAGCGGATCAACCACGAACACGTTGATCCATGGATTCGTATGCTCTTGTGGGAGGGATTTCTTTGGGGTGATTATGAGAGAATTAATCCATGTTGATTTTTTTTGTTGATTTATGCCCTATTTAAGCTTATTAATGAGAGAAGATAAAGTTCGTGACGAACGATGGCAGAGGCTCTTTCCACAATTTGTTCGATTGGTTTTCCTTCCCCCTTTTCTTCTCACCCGTTCTTCGCATTCTTCACGGGGCGATGAACAAAAGATCATTGCGCACCCATCTTGCAACACAACGATCCCAAACAAAAGATCTAACATCGCAACGATACAATGGAGGTGTGATGGCCATGATAGATGATGAATCAGATCGGATCGGATGAGGTCGTTATTTGAGTGTTCTTCATGTGGGAAGATCAAAACATGTTTTCGGGGCCGATGGGAGGTCCAAAAACACAGGAAGCAGCTTTGCGGTGTTGGGGAGACCAAAACATGGGTGTTTCATGGAGATCAGACGACTTTATCGATAAACAGAGCATCGCCGAAAGTGCAACGACGGAGGTTCACATTTCTAGAAATTTCCAGAATACATGTTGTGTACTTCTGAAGAACTCGTCGTGTAGTACTGGCGGCAGCAGCTAGGGTTTTGGGGGTCTGAGAGGAATCACATGGCCTGTAAACCTGGTAACACGACATATTGGACTTTCATCAAATCTCGATGTGTATTTTGGGAAGTAAAAGGACATAGTATGATCTACATGGCCTTAGAGCATGGCGTTTACAGTATGGAAGAGGCGGCTAAGCGGGACTCGGCATGTATCCAGGGGGTACACGGAAATGAAATGGAGTACACAACCATGTAGTCCATCACACATCCAGGCGAGGCTAGCAACGTGGTTCACCCCATGTACCAATTACACGGGTTGATGATCGTGTATGGTCACACGAAAAGCATACACAGAGCCAACCCTAGCCACTCGGACACGGCGTGTACAACATACTACATGCCGTGTACTCAGTTTTCGACACGACTAGACTTATGACACGGGCCTTTGTACATGGGAAGTACCCAGGGTCAGACAACACGGCGTATAACATTTCTACATGCTGTGTTGTTTTTAGAAAATGGTGTGGTCCTCTTGTTCTCCATATTTTGGACATCTTTCATATGGGTTAGTTCCCCTTCTTCTCATTCCCCTAAAATTCAGACATTTTTTCCTCACACATGACTATGATCCCTTCAGCAGGACTTTCTGTGATAGAGTCAGGCATCCATCCGAGAGGCCCGGATTGAGATCCTCTATCCATTATTGACCCTAGGTAGAGTCTAGCATCGATGTGACCAACTCCACTAGGTGTCGATCCTCTACCTAGCATTTGAATTCTGGAAGAGTCTTGATATCCGCCATGGACCTGGCAGTGATCCTCATCTGTGTATTGTGATCTTTCCCACTCAGGATTGTGTCTCCCATATTGATTACATCTATCTATCATAACCTTTTCACTTAGGAGTGTGTGCCCCGTAATGAGTGTAACTACCTCTCGTGACGTTTCCCAATGAACAGTACTTCTCAGACCAACATCATCAGATCTATAATACTCGGGGAGTGTGTTCTCCCGGTACGAGTGCTTCATGGAAATCTTCTTGCTGAATCCCTAGACGGGGGTATTTCGTTGTGTGACTTGCCTCTAGACTATGGGTCTGGGTTTTGAGTATATCTAGTTTGTGTTTATCTTTCTATATTTTATGTTGACATATATTTTACATAGCTGACTGTACCTTTACTTTTTGTACTGCTTTTCGGTTTTTGGGTTCCTCTACTAAGTATTGTTATACTCACCCCTGCACAGACCTTGCCCACACGTGTCGTTTCTTGTGCATACGAGCAGCCTTTTGACAGAGTCGAGGGTGGACTAGGACATGACCGAGCTTTCTGAGTTCCCTATAGGCCTAGGCATTCCTATGGCTACGAGCAGCAATCCCAGTACCTTTTTTGTTTACAGGTTGGACTTTGTAGTTTCAGACTCTTATTTTAGTGGGCTTGTATTCTGGTCTAGTTTACATTCAGTACTTTACCTTCTGTCATACTCTGTTGGTTGGGTTTAGTTGTATGCATGAATTGTGTTCCTTAGTGTTTTTACATTTCAGCATTTGTGGGCTTTGAGATGTGTGCGTGCGTACAGGTTCTTAGGCAATGCCTCTCATGTTAGTAATATGCCTACTCGGTGCTAGTCACTAGCCCCTGGCCTATTGGAGGTGGTCTTGGGGAGTCATGGCATGGGCCCCACTAGGGTGGGTCATCACATCTTAACTTATATTGGTTTTTAAATACATAATACATTCAAAAGATTTCATAACACACAACCTTAAACCATAATTAATGATAAAATGGTATATAAAAAAATTATTAGTGTAATTAGAGGGTAAAAATAGATTTTAATTAATTATGAAAAATGTTTATAAAGAAAAAAAGTTCATTCGACATGATACAACATTGATTAATTAAATTCTTGTATGTACCTTACTAATAAGACATATTCTTACATTGAAATTCCACCTTATTACAATTTAATTTTTATATAAATTTAATAAATAAAAATAAAAGGGAAAAATATATTTTTATATGAATAATATATTGATACCAATTTTATTAATGATTTATTTCTAATAAGAATAACAATTGTCACTATTTTAAAATAGTTATATTTATATGCACCAATTTTGATTATATTTTAATATTTTTATTCAAAAGATCCATTATCAACTTCTATTATTTGAATTTGAAAATATAAACATACTTTTTTGATTCAAAATATCAATATTATTTTATAATGATTTTTTTATGATTTTCTAAAATTATAGTTTTTTAGTTGAATAGTGAAAATGCAGTTTTCACTAGAACGGTAAATTTTATGAATATATCATTATACAAGAATGACATAGAAGTTTATAAAACATTTTAATTGATAAATTATGTATTTAATGAGTAAAAATTCACATTTTTAAATAATATTCATAATTTAAAAAAGTTTGGAATTTTGTAGTATTTTCTAATAAAAATGATTTTGTGTATTCTATTTTAATCAAATTTCACTTTGGTAAAAACTTAGTTTGGATTGATTATAAATAAAAATAAAATATATTTATTTATAATTATAAATTTTTAATAATTAAAATCATAGAAATATATAATTTCATCCAACATAAATATTTTAATCATTAAAATATGTTATTTTTTCTAAAAATGGTTGTTTATACATTACAAACACTGGTGTTAAATTTAATTTTTATTATATGTATAAATATTATTTAATAGGTGGAGTTATTAGTTATAAATTATTTAATTAAGGATATTTTATTTTTATTCCTTAAAAATAAACTACTTCATTAAAAATTAGTTACCCTGGTAAAATCAAAAATAGTACAAGTGAATATTATAAGAATAAAGTACGTAAAAAAATAATCCAAACATGTGTGAAAATTAATGGATAAGGTATTATAAACTGTAGATCTTTCCCAAATAAATTATTTTCTATTTTTAGTCTTATTGACATATGAAACATGTTTTATCTTTATATTCATTTGAGATATTTGAAAATATGTCATTATCATCACTTATAAAAGGGGTCTGTCACCACCCCTCCACGACCACTCAAAAAATATTATTTTCTCTGAGTAATTTACCATTTTTAATCCCCTATAATATTAGTCTTTTTATTTGAGGCTCTCGTCACAATATATTGGCTTCTGGCCTTTATTTCCATGGAGTCTTTCAAGGGAAATCTCATGTCCTCAACATGAGTGGTAATTTTTTATATATTCTTTAATTATCAATATTAATTGTAAAAATATAATTTTATAATTTATATATGATGAAATAAATATTATTTATATAAATAATTTTATTATTCAAATGTATTAATTTTTGACTGCCTTTATCCTTTTCCATTAACAAGAATAAAACCTTTATTCTCGTGTTGTGAATACTATTTCATCCATGAAGCGACGACATACATTATTCACCATGACATCACTTCACTAATTATCGCGGTGAAATTTAAAATTAAATGAGACATATATTATATAATTATGATTATTAAGATACAAATTATAATCCAACTATATTCTATAGAGACCTAGTCTTAAAATACATAGATATTACATCATTTTAGATGAATATTTTGCGAATTAATAAAGTATACGCCAAAAGACCATAATAGTTTATTGAAATTGGAAATATGGAACAAAATATTCTTACATTGTGAATGTTGTTAAATGTTTCACAAAAATATCTTACAATTGCATATTCCTCATTGAAATATCCTACCTATAAGTTTCTTCATAACCTAGGGAAGAAAACACAGGGGTGAGGTCAGATGCTCTGTAAGTGAAAACATAAGAGATATAAATATATGAACCTATGAAATTATAACATTAGAATAAGGGTATATGATAATTAAGAAAAATATTCATGTTTCATACCCAACATTTCATAAATCATATACATGAGTCATGGAATAAAACATTATCATTTTAGTAAATATGATCCATAAGGGTGGGAAACCCTCACAAATAAATCATGAAACATAAGATAAAATCATTAAATTATGGCCCCATAGTAAATATGAAAAACCATTTCATGTGTCACGGTTAATAGCCAAGAAAATCAACATAGTTATTCATGAGACACATATTTCCCATAGTGGATCAAGATACAATGGCTTCCCATTATGGATCATGAAACACCTATTTCTCATTATGGAACAGGATGCACTCATTTCCCATTATGGGTCAGGATGTACCCATTTCCCATTATAGATCATGAAACATCTGTTTCTCATTAGGGATCAATACCTTTGACTTGTTTCCCATTTAATGTCATTAGATATAAGTATTTACCCAATTCATTGGATAAAGATAAAATCCACACCTGTAACATAATTAAATCATACTTATGTGTTCCACAATATCATAAAACATTCATCATTTCATAAACCATTAAATTAATTGTGATTTATAATCATTACATAATAACATAAACTATGGAAAAGGTACAGGTTTCATAATCATTTCCTTATATATAACCAATGAAAAGAAGTGTGTATCCTCACGGTATAAATCATGGATGTGAATTGGGTTTCATAAAATACATTTCATCATATAAATAAACCATTAAAAGAAATAAATATAATGATTAACTTTGTTAATATACCAATTAAATACTAAAATATATAAGTGGATATCATCTTATATGGAGATGGATTTTTAAAGATCACATGGTTAATTTCATAAAGAAAATAAACATTCTTTAAAATCATTTTCTATGAAATAAAACATTTTCAAAATAATTATCATTAAAAACCAATGTTAATACATATAAAGTAATAATTAAAAACCATTTAAAAAATTTCTTGAGGAAAATTTATTTTCCTCGTTGAAAAATTATTTTTAAAACATAAAACATTTTGAAACAATTTCCTTTGAATATAACCTTGAAAACTGATAAAGGAAACTTTGAAAATCATTTTAAACACTTAATAAAACCTAAAAAACTTCCTTTTCATTAAAACGTGCTCAAAATATTTTTTTTAGAAAATGTGGTTTTTGAATAAATAATATGTGTGACTAAATATAGAAATAATGTTGTGTTTTCTTAAAATAACTTTTCATAATTATCATAAGAAAAAATGAGTAGAAAAATGGTAACATTACTTGAAGATGTCATGTATAAAAATTGGATAATAAAATTCGTGATAATAATTGAGATATGGATCATAATATTTCATGAAAGGAAACATAATCATGAACAATTATGATAAACAATGAAATTTTAGCAATAAACTCTTATCACTTCGGTAACATTGAATCAAAATCCCCATTAAAGAATAAAATTAAATTCAGCTTAAAATATAATGAAAATATGTTGATTCATGATATAACATGTCAAAGGGCAGTATATACACATTGTAAATGAGTATATGTGCATAACATAACTATGTCTCAATGAAAGAAAATTGAGGCACAACTCCCTTAACGATTTTGTAACTTTTGAACTATATACACCATGAAAGAGATATACTAAAATATATTGGTAAATTTCCATTATTTTAGTCATAACAATAAAATAATACTTTAATTTGAATTATATACACCAAATAAAAAAATAGGTGTCGAATGTGTCATGTGTCTCATGGAAGTAGAAAGTGATACCGAAGTCCCTTATAACTTTGGTAACTTTTGAATCATGAGATATATGAAAGAATAACATAAATTTAAAATTTTATTATCAAGAAATAAGAAAAATTCATTATATATCATTTGATATGGTTGTATATACATCACAAAAAAAATACATTAGTGGGTAATATGGAATATGTATCAAAAAAACTAAAGTGAGAAAAGGAATCACCTTACCTTAAGTCTTTACTTCCATCGAACACATTAAAACCTATGGAATAAAAAATATAAGTTAATTATAAATATTTCAAAGAACCATATTCATATATATCAAACTATATGTGGTTTTATTATGACTTTATATTACCTTTTTATTTATAATATCATGTTAATGTTTCATTTTCAGTAATAATTGCTTATTTTTTATATATGTTTTGACTTTTTATTTTTGGTCCTATTACATTCATTATGATTTAATGGTTTCCATAATTTAAAGCATGATATTAATATCATATATATTCAGTATATATATAGATAATAATCTATATAATATAGAAATACTAAATGAAATACACCGTTCATGGAGATGGAAGGTAATACTTACACATGAAAAATGTTTCCATCTTCTTATCATATTGAATGAAATAAGAGTAAGTGATACATATATATATTATCATTATAGTGTCATTTTTATGTTATATATATCACATATTTATATTAAAATCACCATTAATTAATTCCTTGTAATGCGTTAATGATCATATCACTTCGTGAGGTGGTAGTCTGTCGTATACACGAACGACGTTATTGTATTATCAGAAAATGGAAATCATGAAGGAATCTGTTATATAATAATTATATAATTACAACCATAAATTTCATAAATACCATATATATTATATATAAAAAATAAAAAAACATTATTATCAACCCTGAATGGTTGTAATGGAATAACGAAAGACATCGGTTCATGAAGTGGTAGTATATCTTACACACAAACGATGATTTTGTTTCCCATCTGATAGATGTGTGTGAAGTTTTAGGTAATAAAATTAACATAAAAACATTATAGTATATTTAAGATTCTTATTTTATTATATAATATTTATATAATAATAATTTATGGTGGTTTAAAAGGTAACAAAAAAAATGCACGTTGATGAATGTAACCTCTTCTTTCTATAACTTCATTTGGATTGCACCAAGGGAATTCAATAGATGAATTAATACCCAAATTGAGAATTATATTTTTAGAGGAGGGATTTTTGGAAGATATTTGGGAATGGATGGGTCAATAAATATATATCGAGAGGTTTGAATAATTGAGGGGGTGAATTCACTTTTGTAATGGAGGGGAGTGGCATTCTTGTAAATACTAGAAGATAAACACTATTTGGAGCTCTCCCTTACATAATGTACCTCCATTAATGAAATTTCTTTGAGAAATATGGTACATGTTATAAATATTTACAAAAAATTGGGGTTGGACAAGTTTTTTGGTCATTTTCTCCCTTAATATAATGTTTAGTCACTTGGTAACTCGTTTTTCACATAATCATTGTAATTAATTTTAACTATTTTCACTCATATTTTCGATAAAAAATTATGATGAACTGATTATAAATTATAAATTATTATTATTATTATTACAATTATGGAATCCATTTTTCCAAATTATTATCACATAATTGATAGAAATTAATTTATCATTAATATTATAGAAGGGACAAAACCAGAGGTTTTCAAAGTAAAAATCTCCAAATATTGAAATGTTTTTATAAGAAAATTCAAAGTGAAATTGATTCCAATTACATAAATTGGATTGATTAATATATAATTATGATATTTATAATTTAAAACCAATTTAAAATATAATTTATCTATATAAATAAATTAGACAAAAAATCAGTTTTCAATTAAAATTCAATAATTTCAATTTTCATCAAAAAATTAAAATTCTCATAAATAAAATTAAACCAAATTTATTTTTAATAATATTATTTCAATATTGAAGTTAATTTTTTCAAATATAAATTATTAGAGGTTCAAAAATTATTTTGAAAATAATTATTCCATTAAGTGGCTATAAAGTTACCTTTTAGAAACAATACATATTTTTTACATAAAATTGAATTTATTATTATCAATTATATAGAAAAAATAAGATGAAAGTTGAATTATTTATTGAATATACATATACATATATATATATATAACAATTCATTAGTTTTTTTGTTTAATTTATTGAGGTAAAACGTGTTTTTTTTATAGAAAAAAAGTTTTTTAGAAAAATAATTTCTTTATTTTCAAACAATTTTTACATTAAATTATAACTAATTAGTTACCAAACAATTAATTTTATAAACGTGAATAAACAATATTTTCCTAATTTAGTCAATCCATTTCATACCCTCTATTCCAAAGGCTATGTGATAACTATATAAATAATTTAATAATATGTCACGTTTGGTTTATGCTCAATGTTTTGTGAAACACAAGATATGGTTAGAATTTCCTATAATTTAATCTAAACTTATTAATAAATATAATACAAGATAAAATAAGTATTTCATATACCTCAAGATAAACTTTCTATTTCATTTAGCGAAATATTAACATGGTGTTGTGTATAAAGATAGCTTATCATGGTTTACTCTGCAATGCAAGCCGTTAAAGAATTTTAATTTTTTCTAAAAAAAATTCATAAAAACTCAAGGTGTAACATTTTCCCACCAATTCTTCAAGAAGTGAAATCATTAACCTTGTGTGGTGCGTACTACCACCTCCACAGAATAACTTTTCTCATTTTCAATCTATTTTATTTATTAATTATTATACTATGTTAAATTATTATTCAACAACTTAAATTTATCTAAATAATACCATTAATATAATTTAATAATGTGATAATTCCAAAATAATCCTCTTTTATAATCAAAATCATCCGTTAATAATTGATTGTCAATATTTAGGTCTGTCTAACCACAGACATGAACAATGTTTAAAATAATATCATGGATAACTATGAGAACATAATTATTGATTATATATGATATAATAAAATAGTTATTTTATTTTTATTCTATAATTTTGACATTAATTTAAAACTCATTAATTAAAATACGAATGTCCATTCATGAAAAATCTAAGAAACATGATCATCACTGATTTTATCTTTATTAATCCTAACAAAACTCAAATAAAATGAAATTATAAGAACATAAATAATTAAATATATAAATTATAGTATATTATATTACATGTGAATGATGATCATTAAGAGAATAATGATTAATATCCATACTACTATGAAATAATATCAAAATTATTGATATTAATAATATTGGATAGTAAAAATAAGGTATAAATATTAATATACTCATATTAATTGATTATAAATGAAGTATATAAATAAAAATGTATATAAATAAGGTTATGAAGTTTAATATTTAGAAATTTATGTTTTTTACTGGGGCGGAGGGTGAATTTCAACTAGGAATGAATTAAGGTGATGGTTTGTTTTAACTCAATATTCGTTCAATGAGTCAAAAAATTTCTTATTGATAATTATTTTTTAATGTATCATTTATTCTACCAAATGAATTATTTGTATTATATTTCCTCATTCATTTTGGTGGCTCTACAATTTTTCCTCATATTTACATTATAAAATGATTCTTACCTTAAAGATAATATTACATGAAATGGGTTTCTAGATCTCAATTCCAATTTATTAGGATATGTTTTTTATTATGAACAAATTTACTTTTATATGATGTAAATTTTGAATATATGTTATATTGTATCATTAATTATCAGACATTTTATATGAAGTTTAGTTTTAAACTCTATCTCTATCAGTATTTTGGATATATATGATACTCAAGATTTAAGGGTTTATTGTCTTAAATTATCATCCCTTGATACATATTCATTATTATAAATCATGTTTTCACAATAATGGTGCATCAAGTTCTCATTTAATATTTCTTTATCATGATGATATAATTATTCAATATATTTAATTTCTCATTTGATATCATATCCTTCTAGGGGTTTTGAATCGAGTGTTTATAAGGTTGTAATGGTTTATTTGTCACTATTTTCAATCCCATGAGACAAGTATGATATTACACACCATTATTTATTTTATATGGTTTTTCAAAAATATATTTACATTAAATATAATGAATATATTTTATTTCATTGTATTTTAATTTCAAGGCATCCCTCTCATGTTCTCTAGATAATTATGTTACCATTACCGTAATGTTTTTTTATCAATTTTTCTTTTCATAGATATGATTTTATTCAAAACATGTTTCCATTTTGAGATTTATATATTGATCATTTATTACCTAATAATCCTGCTAATAATATTTTATTTTAGGGGATAAAACACTCATAAATCCATCAGTAACATTGTGTTTCCAAATCATAATCTATTATAGGAATTATTTTCCGTCCAATATATTTCCTCTATGAACACTCAATATTTACTTCATTTGATTTAAGGGTGATGAAATTTTATGAATAAGTCATTTATGATAATATAAGAATTTTAAAAATAAAAATTGGTTTATGTGGGATGATTTTTCAGCCTTAACATAACTTGATAGGTTTTATTTAATCATGAAATTAAAGGTGTTAAATATTTTGCATAACTGGTTGATTCAGATGCGAATTGGAGACTTGTGGTAAATGTTTACATGATGCATGCTACTGATAAGTTACCAAGCTAATCACTAGGACCCTAATGGCCAAATGAAACATGGAGTATCAAGGTAGTGAGTCCAGCATAGTCGCTACATCATTTGGAATACCATGTTGGGTATTTAGGATTGGAAGAAGGCTAATAACATGGTATTCTCACAATTGTGCAGACCATCCTAGGTAACTTTACATCACCTCCCTATATATATAGAACCTAACACATAGTTTACCAAACAATCCATAGTAACCAAGTGAGAGTCAGGAGGCCCCACCTATATTCTATCTACCCCTACTACCAATCATTTGACCCATTATTTGAACCCATAACCATTCGAGGATAGTGTGGATGGACATTTAAGGAGGGGGAGACTCTTTGGAAGTGGTATCAGCATCTGGAGGAGGATCATTTAGGCTAAAAATAAGATTGAAACTCATTATAGGTAGTTTTTTTAGGGTATTTATCTGGTGACTATTTTTCATTCTTTCTTCCAGTAGCAGCTGTCCTGAATACTTTATGTATCAAGAAATTATATTTTATTATTTATTCAATGCGAGTCTAATTATCTAGGGTGTTGGTGCTGTGGTTAAATAAGATTTATTTTGAAACAATTTTCAGGTTATGTTTACATTTTTTCATTTTCTTCAAATAAATTCATCTGAAATGTCTATCTAAATCTTGATGGAAACCCCGTATCAGACCAAGAATTGTGTTTCTTGGGATCTTTATAGAAGATAAGATAATGTAAACCCAAGAAAATTTTTTGGACTCATTTCCTTGAAAGGATTTTATTTAATAAAGTTAATAGTAGTTAATTTCTAGGTATAGAAAATAATCTATACTAATTTAATTAGAACTCACCAAATAAAGGGGATTCCATTACATTCATAATCAGATAAGCAATCTATTATGAACACAACAACACAATATGAAAATAAATTTTTCTTGATGGCCCTAAACACCAATGACCCTACACATTTTTCACATTTATCGTTAAAACCATATTTTCTAGATTTTTCTATCTTGAGGAAAATCATAAATGAATTTAAAAGGATCAGTTACATAATCATTGGAAGGTCTCTTCCAAACTGCATAAATCGACTCTAAAATTCAGAAATCTTCACTTAACAAATCACAAATACAAGAAATAGAAAACATTAAATCTCATTCTATGGATCGATCTAGGACTTACACTATACTAGTGTTAAGTGTGGGTACACCAATTTGGGCTGCTCAATGTAACACATTGGGTGTAAAGATACCAAATTATGGATTCATTATGAGGGAGTATAGTTAATTGTGTTTTGTAAAATTTTGTTTTAAAAATTAATTGAATAAAAAAATCATAAATTATGAAAAGTTTTGTTCTTAATCTCATTTTTGTTTTCAATTATTTTCTTTTTTTTTTCTTTTTAGGCTTGGTTTATTATTTAGTTTGGTGCATGACCAAAGGTGCATGAGTGGCCGGATTACTCATTCTAAGAGTATTGAGTCATTGAAATTTCTTCTTCTTGTCCTTAAAATTGAACAATCTATCTTAGGGATATGTCAGTCACTTATGGGAGGGAAAACCCAAAACACCCACATTGAAAATTTATAAGAGGGAGAACTAGATACATTCCAAGGAGATGGAAAACATTTCATGCTAGATTAAAACTGAAACCAATAGCTTGCTGGTGAGGTGAGAAAAACCAATATCCATCTAGAAATTTTTTGGAGTTTCGTCCATGGAACCAGAAAAGACCACCAGATCAATTTATTCTGATATACGACCCACAACAGCAACAAAAATTCAATCCACTAGATACATAACTTTACTTACCCCCAAATAAACAAAAATATTTCCCATAGGAGCAGCAGTTTATGCCCCGAATTCCTCATGAACAACTACCTCCACGTTATACCTTTATGGAGTATGGGCTGCCTTCGTTTCATGGGGCGGATATGGGTATTGTCAGACCACCGGTTCAAGCCCAAAATTTCATGATTAATATTGATATCATGAAGCTTATCCAAAATATTGTATAGTTTATAGTTTTACCAAGTGAAGACCCCAATTCCCATCTCTCCTATTTTAATGAGATATGAGACACATTCCATTACCACAGAGTTTCCCAAAATTCAATTCATCTTCACTTATTTTTATGTTTAATAAGGGATACAAAAAAGGACTAGACAAATGTATTACCTCAGTGTTCCATCCTCACGTGGGAGGCATTGGCCTAAGTGTTTTTGTCTATGTATTTTCCTCCCTCCAAGACGGCGTTGTTGTGGAACAAAATTCACAACATTCAGTAGCATGATTTGGAATAACTATATGAATCTTGGGAGAGTTTTAAGGAAATTTTTTGGAAATTACATAATCTCATACTTTCATTGTGAATGAATGTACCAATTTTTTATTGAGGTATAATAATGGAAACTAAATCAGTGGTGGATGTGGCTGCTAGATGAATGCTTATGAGGAAATTCCATGAGGGGATTTATGATCTACTAGAACATGTGTCAACCAATTACCTTCAATGTAATTCTAAGTTTTGAACTCATAAGATGGGTATTCATAAAACAAATGCTACTATAATGGTTTCTTCCCAACATGATATCATATCCAATAAGATTTATGCTTTGAATCTAAAAATCACATCCCAATCTCAAGCTCTTAATCATTCATCATGTAACGAATTTTGTTTCAACCATGTCATGGGTGAATGTATGAGGTTAAGTGATGGTCCTTCAACTAGAGAGGTAAATTATGTTTCATTGAACTGAGGTCCAAATTTGTACCATCAATACCAAAACCCATAGCATAAATATAATGCAAGAACGTTCTTAGGACAACAACAATAAAATCCTCATCCCTGTCACTAAAGACCACTCTGTTATAGTCAACAGTAGCAGCACCAAAATCCATACCCTAGATAATAGTATGAAAATTAGTATCATTAGGGATCCTACTAGAAACAATGTTATCACAACCCTTGATCATGACAACTTCTATGATAGCCACAACCTCAATAAGCATTAAAATAGTAACCTCAGTAGGTTCCACCCTAAAAGCTAGAAGTGATGATTTCTAAATTCATTAAAATAGCTTACACAAGATTTAATAATCCCGAGGCATCCATTCAATGCCTCGATAATCAAATTGGATAGATTGAAAATAAAATTTGTTCAAGGAAAATCGATACATTATTGGGTAACAACGATAAGAACCCAAGGGAGGATGTTAATGTTGTCACATTTTGAAATAGGAAATAACATCCTTTGTAAGTAACTAAAAGGCAGGAAGAAAATTTGATTGAAGATCAATCCTCACTCTCCTCAAATAATGAATCTGAAGTTAAGGATCCATTCTCATCACATGGTTGTCGAAAGGGAAAGACGCTCCACGTGACAAAGGTATATAGGTGTACAAACCCTATGAACCCACCTTAAAACTTCCAAAACATTTGAATTAATGGAAATTGGACCAAATTTTTTGAAACTTTATAGATATATTATGAAAAAATCACTCCAAAATTCCCTTCATAGAAGAATTGGCTCAAATTCCAACATATACTAAGTTCATGAAGGAAATACTCTCAAAAAAAGAAATATTGAGGATTTGGGAACCATTCCTCTCTTTAAGGAGTACTCAGTAGTGATTCAACACTCTCTTCCTCCAAAACTCAATGATCCTAAAATTTTTACTATCCCATACAAAATTGGATCTTGTGTGCTTGGAAAAGAACATTGCGATATAGGTGAATGTTTCAGCCCGATCCCCTTTAGAGATTTCAATATTCAATGAATGAACAATTTAAAACTAACTATAGTGGAATTAAAACTAGCTAAATGATCCATTAAAACCCTAAGGTAATACTTTAGGATGTGATAGTAAAGGTAGAAAAGATAATTCTACAAGTGGATTTTTTTCATAATTGATATAAATTAAGACCAAGAAGCACCACTAATTTTGGGAAGACTCTTTTTGGCTATGGGAAAAGTGTTGATAGACCTCTACCAAGGTGAATTGATTTTCTGAGTAGTGGATGAAAAAGAATAAAATAATTTCCTTAAATCTATCAAGAAAGTATAATTTGTGGATAATGTGGTATGTTTCACCTTATCTATAGATGAAGATTACTTTGGCGACACAAATGGTGTTATAGGATGTTTTTATTTTTAGATGAACCATTTTCTGCTGATATCCAGCCAAAATATGAACCAAATGAGATTTAGTTTCTTTCATTCCAAAGCAATCATAATTGGAAGAGAGTGGTGGTCCTAGATAACTTAGATCAAGCTGAGGTAGAAATAATCGTACAGTTAATTCTTAAAGATATTTAGATTGAACTAAAATATATTACATCCTCTATAAAATATGGATTCTTGGGAAAAAAATATGATTTCATTAATTCTCAATGAATCACTCACACAAGATCAAAAGGATGCACTTTTAATGGTCTGAAAAAGAAGGAAACAAGCTATTTTTTAGATGGTTTCTCACCTTAAGGTTAGTAGTCCAACCATTTTCACACACAAGGTACTTCTTGAGGAAGAATCAAATCCCCCTTAGTAACGGTAACAACGATTGAATCCTCTAATAAAGGAGGTTGTGAAGAAATAAGTTATTAATCTTTTGGATGTCGTTATTATCTATCTATTCATTAACATCCCATGGGTGAGTCCCTTGCAAATATTTCACAAGAAAGTGGGAATCACCATGATTTTAAATGAGAAAAATGAGCTTATCCAAAAAAAACTTTATGGGATGGAGGGTTTGTGTGGACTAAATAAAGTTAAATGATTCCACAGGGGAGGATCACTCCCCCCTTCCATTCTTGGATCTAATTCTAGAGTGACTGGCAGGGCAATAATTCTATTTCTTCTTAGATTTTTACTCGGTGATAACTTGATTTATATTTCCCCTGAGTATTATGTGAGAAGCATCTTCACATTCCCTTATAGAGCCTTTCCATATCGTTATATGTGTTTTTTCTTGGGTAATGGTCCATCAACCTTTCAACGATGCATGTTAGCTATATTCCATGACATGGTGGAGTAGATTCTAGGGGTTCTCATGGAAAATTTATCTGTCTATGGGAAATCATTCAACACATGTTTGAAAAATTTGGAATTAGTCTTATAATGATGTACACACACAAATATTGTATTGAATTGGGAGAAATTCAATTCCATGGTTCGAAATGGTATTTCCTTAGGTCATCGATCTCCATGAATGGAATCTACGTAAATCTGAAAATATTTAAGTGATATCACAATTACCCATTCCATATTCTTTCCAAGAAATACATAAATTTCACGGACATGCAGGATTCTATTGACGGTTTGTTCCTGATTTCTCGAAGATATAACTAATTCTAAGTAATCTCCATTCAAAGGATGTTATATTTGAATTTGATGAAACATGTATAGAATCCTTTAAAATATTGAAGTAGATATCATTTTAATCCCCCATCATCATTTCTATGGACTGGGATCATCCATTTGAAATAATATGTGATGTGTGTGATTATTTTGTGGGAGAAATCATTGGAAAATAGCTAGATCGCATATTCAAACTTATTTACTATTTAAGTGAGGCCTTAAATGAAGTAGAAATTTACTACAACACCACCTAGATTGAGATACGGGTGGTGGAATTTTTATTCAATAGGTTATCCCCATATTTTGTTTTATCGAAACTTATTGTTTATACTGACCATGCATCACCCATGTATTTGTTGAATAAGAAGTATGAAAAGTCGCAACTCATTCATTGGATACTTCTCCTCCAAGAATTTTATCTCAGGATTCCTAACAATAAATTTTCTGAGAACATAGTTTCTGATCATCTCTCCTACCTAGAATTACCTCACTTGGCGGAAGAATATGACATGGAAATTAAGAAATATTTTCTGGATGAAAAAATTTCCTCAGTTGAAGTTACACCTCATCCTTCATTTTCCGATGTAGAAAATTATTTGGTTACATGACTGATTCACCCTAATCGTATATTATAGTATTGGAAGTGCTTTTAGTCCGGCGTAATGAAATATTTTTGGGATGCCTCATTTCCATTCTGCTCATGTGGAGGCTGGATATTTCACCACTACATCCTCATGAATGAAGCTAATGGAATTCAAGAATTATGTCACTCCTCACATATTGTGGGACATCACGGACTGGAACGAACCAAAGAAAAAATTATGCAATCTTTATTTTTAGGCCCCACCATGCATAAGGATTCCTAACACATTTTTTCATGATTTGATAAGTGTCAACAGACTAATAAAATTTTATGTGGAGTTAAAATTCCTCAACAACCCATTCTAGAGCTCGAAGTATTCGATGTATTGGGTATTGACTTCATGGTATTGTTTCCCTAATGATATGGGAACAAATACATTCTAGTATGGGTGGATTATATATCTAAATGGTTGAATGCTTCTACCATGGAACAAAACATGGAAAATGTAGTCATTGCCTTCATGATGATAAACATTTTTAGTAGTTTTGGTGTTTCCTGGGTTCTTATTAGTGATTAGGGAAACCATTTGGATAATTACTTACTGTGGAATGGGTTATGGAAGTTTGGGGTGAAGTATATCATTAGTAAACCATAACATATTCAATCCAGTGGACATGTAGAGGTCTCTATCCATGAACATAAACATATTATGGAATAGATTGTGGGATCTTTAAATATGGATTGGTCGAAAATTCTAGATAATGCCTTATGGGATATGGAAATGACAAAATTTACAGAAAAAGACAATGACAGTTCACGACCTTATGAATTTCTTAAAAACCTTCTAGCTTGGTGATCATATATTATTGTTTAATTCATGGTTGGTGTTTTTTAGGTGAGTTGAAGTCCCCATGGTCAGACCCTTTTAATGGTGTTAAGGTATTCCACTACAGGGCGGTGTAAATTGATGGAGAAAATGGAGAGTCATTCAAGGAGAACATGTAATGACTAGTGCCCAATTTTCAAATGGAGTAAATGGTGGGAATCGTTTACACCATGAAATTTGGGTGATAAGAGTCCTAGTTATATCAAGCTCAGGAAATTAAATTTAGCACCGATTAGGAGGTTAACAAAGATTTTAACATTTTCATAAAGACATTGGATTGTTTTTAGATGCTTAGTATTGCATGTTACTGGTTTTTTAACATTTAGATTGTCTTAGTCATAGGATCAATACAATATGATAGATATATTATTGAATTTTTATTATGATTAACTCAAATTTATTATGTAAAGATCAAATCATATTTTCAAATAATTGGGAACAAGTTATTTAATTACAAAAGGGGTTAATTTCATTAAATTTGGGACCTTTTAAAAAAATCCAAACATAAAAACAAAAATGGTTAGATCATGGTTTTAGAAACCGTTCCAAATAATTGTGCTAAATGGAAAACCATTCTAGTGTCCATATGCATGGTTTCTGCATGGTTTGACAAACCGCGTGACGAAATAGTATTCATCATTTAAAAACCTGAAAAATTTGAAACCAAAAAAGATTCTTCCCCTATCTCAAACTGTAATCACACCTCCCAATTCCTCCTTGTCATTTTTTGTGCCCTCTCCCTCCTCTCCTTCCCCTTCAATTATCCTTCCTTCTACTGGATTAGTGGCTCAGGTATCATTCTCTTTCTCTTCCTCCTCTACATCTCTTTCTCTTCCTCCTCTACTTCCCTTTCATCTTTTTTGTCTTCTTCACTTTCTCTCTAGGGGTGTTTTATCCTGATTTTTCCCACCCCTTGTCCTATTATAATTTGTTTTTCATTTTTTTTGATTATTCATTCTCTGTATACATTTTTCTTCAAATTTCACTCCAACACAAGAAAAAATAATGATTTTCAAATAGAATACAACATTTCCATGCCCCATTTTTTCCATATTTCCACTTTGGCATAGTTTCTCTTGGTATTTCCAAATAAGTTTTCAATTTTATATCTATTTTTATAGTAAACTGGAAATTTTCATTGTGCGTCCTGCACTACCTGTAGGTTTCCATAACCTTCCATCATGTCAAATTGTAAACACGTGCATGTATAAAGTTCCACCAACAACCTTGGCCGTCATTTGAAATTTATAAGGGAGGAAGAGAACAACTGGTACTTATTTGTGGCCACCCATAAATTTAATATCACTCACTGATTTTCCCAATAAAGTATTTCGGCCTTAAGATTTTCTGATGAGCTTCGGTGATTGATTTTCCATGGTCACATCACCCATGTCCTTTTTGTGTCCCAACCAACTTATAAAGAACTATTGTTGGAGTTCACAACCACCTTCCAATGTCATTATAGATACACTGAGGATGGTCATGTATATTTGATTAAGGAAGAAGGCGATGTCTCCTTCTGCCTCACGAACTGATGCTTCTAATTTCACCTCAGTGATTTTTCCCATTTTTTGGGACTCAGGTTGAGACTGTTGCCTATGCCAAAGAACTAATAGAGTGGGATCCTGTATCTAGAAGATATTTTGGGATAATATTTTCCATCTAAGGGATCCTTATATTCCCTAAATTACCATGGAATCCCAGATTCTCAACCGTATTCACCAATTTTTTCCTCGGGTCCTTATAACTTGTTTCCCCGAAAAATATGATAGAGGAGGAAATTTTAGAATTTGTCAATTGTTTATCCTTAATGCCATGGTTACCAGTTTATTGATTAACCTCACCTACCTTTTCACTCAATACTTACAACACATGTTCTCTAAACCGAAGGGAAACATTTTTGGCGGACCCTTTACCACTCTCCTTATTGACCGAATAGACATTTGTTATGATGATAATTCTTTCACTGCACTGATACCAGCACTAAATTTGGTGTTAAAGTCATTGTTAGCATGATGATGATCGAGTAAAATGGTACCCGTTATCGGTTTCATGGTCATCACAGAGAAGGACCGGATGACCCACAATGTGAGGCTGTCGGGGATGACCCCCCCCCCCCAATTTCACATATATCCTCCCACCACTTATCTCCCCATCCTTAGGACTACCCACATCCCACCTAACCCACGCTTTGTCCCTAACCAAATTTTCATCCCTATCCCTCTTACCCCCACCTACAGGGAACCCCTTATGGGGATCCATATAATTTTTGGAAATGGAATCAGGACTCATATGTGTTTTTTGAATGGAATATGTTGGTTACTCAATATCTATTGAAAGGCCTCAGTATGGATGAACATCCTGAGCCTGATCTTTACAATGTAGTTCCCAATTATCCTCCCACTTATTATATGTATGGTGATTCCCCCTTCCATCCTAGTCTGGCCTGGGGCTCCTCTCCATCAACCGGTCTATCAGTTGATCCATCCACAGTAGGCATGGACACCGATCTGAGTCCAGCCAATCCATTATTGGATGAGTTGGAAACGGATGTTAAAACATTATTTTAATATATAAGTAAAATCATAGTTTTAAAGAAAAGATTGTATGTTTTTAATTATTCTTTATTTATTGGCTTATTTCAAGTATTGGTGATTTAAGAAGAATGAATGTATATATTTTAATGATAATTTATCCAAAAATCCATATTCATTTAGTTGATATAACATGTGACAAATATACCTATTTCTTTAATAGATCCTTTGAAATTATTTTCTAGGTATTTGTTTCAGGAAATATAATAAAAAATTGTGGGAGAATTCTATTCACTTTTTTTCAAGAGGCATTTCTTCTCATCTAAGCATTTTGAAAATGGTTTTTTTGTTAAAGTGTTATGATTTTACAACCTTAACATAATTTGATAGGTATAATATAGTCATGAAAGGAAGGGATTTGAATATTTTACATGATTGGGTGATTCAGATGAGTATATGAGGCTTCTGGTCCCTTTTTACATTGTACATGCTACTACTAAGACACCCAAGCTAAGCAGTCTAGCCCGAAATGCCAAATAGAACATTGATGGTCAAGGAAATCACTCCGGAACCATCATCGCATGGTTGGAAGTTAGTGAAGGGTGTTTAAGACTCAACAAAGGCCTACAACATGGTATTTGTACGATCGTGCAAACCATGCCATGTGACATTTTTCCACCTACCTTTGTGGATAGAACTGAATACGCAGTTTGCAGACGGTTTACCTAACTATGCGCAGTAAAGTGCGAGATATAGTAGGGCCCTTCCTACTTTCTATCTACCCCTCTTATCCATACTTTGACATTGGATATGGATCCCAAACCACTCTAGATAGTGGTAGAGGACAATTAATGGGGGGTCTCTTTGTAAGTGTCATCATCATGCATAGGAGGATCAGTTAGGCTGAAAAGGAGCTTGAAATGCATTCTAGGGAGTTTTTAGAGATTTTTTCTGGGGATTGTTTTCATGTTCTTCTTTCATGTAGAAGCCATCATGAATACATCAGGTATGAAGAGATTATATGTCATTGTTTATTCAATGTGAGTCTAATTATTCTGTGTGATGGGACTGTGGTTAATTATGGTTCATTGTGAATCAATTTTCATGTTATGTTTACATTCTTTTGTCTTCCTCTCTTAAATTTCTTTGAAATCTCTATCTAAATATTGATGGAAACCTCATATCAGACCAAGAATAGAGTTTATAGGGATCTTCACTGAAGCAAAGAAAAATCAATCCCATCATCATTGGATACACTAATTCTCTTGAATGGGATTTTCTTTTATAATTTTTAAAGAAGATAATTTCCAGACAAATAAAATAATCTCTACTAATTTTATTAGAACTCACCAGATAATAGGGATTCCATTACTTTCAGAACTAGAGATGAGAGTTATAGGGAAAAAATAAACACAATAAGAAAATTGATTTTTTTATGGCCTTATACACCCATATCTTCGATGCATTTTTAGATTTATCGTTGAAACAAATTTTTATGTATTTTTCAATCTCGAGGAAAATCATAAATGAATTTAAAAGGATCAATTACTTAATCATAAGAATAGATCTTCCAAACCTCAAACATCAACTCTAAAATTCATAAATATTCACTTAACTAATCCCAACTCCAAGAAACAGAATACATTAACTCTCATCCTATGGATTGATCCCAAACATACACTATACTAGTGTTAAGTGTGGGTACTTCAATTTGGGCTGTTGAAAGTTACACTTCAGCTATAAAGATAGAAAATTATGGCATCATTACTAGGGAGGAAAGGTAACGTTTTTTTAAATTTAGTTTATAACAAACAAGTAAATATAAAAATTATAAATTCTGAAAAATATTATTCTTAACCTCATTTCTATTTTCAATTATTTTTTATTTTTCCCTTTTTATGCCTGGTGTATTTTTTTAGTGTTGTGAAGGACCATAGGAGTATGAGTGGAATGATTACTCATTCTAAGAGTGTCAAATCATCAAAAATTCATCCACTTGATCCTAAAATTGAACGAACGATCTCAATGAGATTTTAGGAAAGTATGGGAGTGATAACCAAAACACCCCCATGAAAAATTTGTAAGAGGGAGAACCAGGGGATTTCCAAGGAGATGGAGAATAGTTCATGCTAGATGAAAACTCAAACGAATAGCTTCCTGGTGTGGGTAAGAAGAACCAATATCCACTAGGGAATTTTATGGAGTTTTTATCCATGGAAACAGCAATGAAAATTAGCTCAATTTGTTCCCAGATATTGACTACAACAGCCACGACAATATATTCCACTAAATCCACAACTGTAATTATCCCCAAATAAATATTAGTATTTCCCATAGGATCAGTATTTTATGACCCAAATTCCTTATGAAAAACTGCCTCCACGTCATATCCTTATATATTATGGGATTCCTTTTATTCATGGGGTGAATACAGGAATTGTCAGACCAGCATTGCAATCCCAGCATTACAATATTAAGATGGCTATCATGAGGCTTATCCAAAATATTTTTTAGTTTAGAGGTCTACCAAGTGAAGACCCTGATGCTCATCTCTCCAATTTTACTAAGATATGAGTCACGTTACATTACCAAATATTTTCCAATGATTCTATTAATCTTCACTTATTTTGATTTTCATTAATGGATAAAGAAAAGAACTGGATAAAGGGATTGCCTCAATGTTCCACACTCACTTGGGATGCATTGGACTAATTATTTTTTAAGTATTTTCCTCCCTCTAAGTTGGTGTTTTTGTGGAATGAAATTCACAACATTCAGCAGCATGATTTGGAATCACAATATGAATATTAGGATCATTTCAAAGAAATGTTGAGTAAATTCTGTCATCATAGACATTCTTTGTTGATGAAGGTCGAAAATTTTTATAGAGTTCCTACAACAAACACAAAATAAATGGTCTATGTGGATTCTAGAGAATGGTTTATGAGGAAATCTCCTAAAGAGATTTTTGATCCACTAGAAGTCATGTCGGCCAATAGCATTCAATGGAATTCTGAGCGTGGAACACATAAGAGGGGTATGCATAACATCGATGCTACTAAAATTCATTCCAACATACTTGATATCATATCATAGAATATTGATTATTTGAATCATAAAATCATATACCATGTTTAAGTGGATAATCATCTATAATGAAGTGAATTTGTGGTTAATTAAGGTTCATTGTGGGTCAATTTTCTTGTCATGTTTACATAGTTTCATATTTATCTCATAACAACATCGAAAAACTCTTTTTAAATATTACTGGAAACCCTAAATTAGTCCAAGAACAGAGTTTCCAGGGATCTTTAAGAAATATACTAAAAATTAAACCCATGACCATTGGCTGCACTTGTTTCCTTCAAAGGAGAGTATTTAATAAAGTTAACATAAGTTAAATTCTTGACCAAGAAAATAATCACTACTAATTATTTTGGAACTCACCAGACTAGGGGGTTCCATTATATTAGAAATCAAGATATGTAAGTTATTATAAAAACACATAAAAAATAAGAAAATTTATTCTTTCTGATTCACTATAAACTGACAACCATGATGCATTTTTCTCATTTATCATTGAAACCAGTTTTTCCACATTTTTCTATATTCAAACAAATCGTCAAGGAATTTGAAATGATAGGTTACTAAATCACTACAATAGCTCATCCAAACGTCAAACATTGACTCCAAAATTCATAAATCTTCACATAACCATTAAAAAATCCAAGAAACAAACCACCTTAACTCTCTCCTTGTGGATTGATCCCAGACATACAATATACTAGGGGTAATAGTGGGTACTTAAATTTGGGTCACTGAAAGAAACACTTCGGCTGGAACAATATCAAAGGGTATTCAAATATATTCTATACATATATTTATTAAAAAAATTATTAAATTAACCATATAACCCTTTCTATATTCGGTGTTTGTTTTAATGATTCATTCATAGAAATCTATTCTATTTATTAATTCATGAACTATTGATAATTCATATACTTTTTGTTCTAATAATCATATTTATTAATAAATAAGGGATGTTGTTAGGTATTTTAGATTATGTTCATTCCATTATATAATGAATGTGTTGGACTTAATTAATGTTATTTGGGGAATGTGGTATTCCCTTGATGCATTGAAAGGTCTCATGAGACATATCAACTTAGGGATTTTTCTATATCCCTTTCTGGAACGAAATATATCTTAGACACATGGCCCTAATTTCTATATGAGTATTTCTATGATCATGATATCCTAGATTTGGGAATGTATTTATTTTTCTGAAATTATTCATTTCATCTCTAGGGAAGCAGTTATTTTTATCCATGTGACATTATATTTTGTTGTTGTTATCCATGGATATTTGATGCTTTTTGTTTAATATTACCATGGAATAATGTTTCGTTATCTTTTTTCTATATTATTTATTATCATTGTATACTTAGATATGATCATTCATTATTATTGATTATGTTTATCCTTTTTGTGCATTTCAACTCACCACTTATTTTTCTTTTACTTCCCCAGATTATAAATAAAATTATTATATATGATATTTCAAGAATATTAACATGTGTAGAATTTTTTTTGGATATTTTAAAGACTTTGAATTAATAATCTTCTTATATAGTTTAAAAATGTACATTTGATGGAAATATATGTAATTTTCTAGTTGACTGTTTTTCCTAACACTCTAAATCTATAAACCAAAATGTTCTTTACAATGTTTGTGACTCAATATGTTTTCATTATATTTTAATTATGACAGTTAAAACAAGGTTGTTTCAATTCATTTCAAATACATATGTAAATAAGGTATTTGAGATCACTTGATCTGGGAGTGTGAATTTGGGTCATTATAAAAGAGTGAGAAAAAAAGAAATATATTATCTCTAAATAATAATAATTATGTCATAAAAACTTGATATATTAATTTAATTCATCTTTTAAACTGTCCATATTACCTAGTGATGAAAAATGAAACACATCGTGACATTGATTTGGTAGTTCATATTTAAGAACGAGTGTGGTTTTCATTTCCTATATGATGTAAAAAGTGATGAAAATGGGGTGAAAATAACCATAATAAAATTTATGTATATGTAAGATAATTATGTTACTGTTTAATCATGGTAAAATAAATTTTGAAGCAGTTAGAAGAATAAATATACATTAAAAAGATCATTTATGAATTATACCTCCTCCTTGAATATCTCCCTTTTGTTTACACCTTAAGCCTCCATGGATTTCCCTTCTGATAAGACCAAAACCTCTATGAAATGTGTAGGGATATTGAGAAGTGATTTGGTTACTCATTTCTCAACATAAATTTCTCAAAAATGTGTGAATAAGTGAGGATACAAGGTTTCCTTTTATAAGTGTGGGGACTGGTAAAATTGAAAATACATTAAACTTTTAAATATACTAATTTCTTTTCTCAAGGTCATGTGACACGATATGGATAATTTTCAAATCCAAATTAGATCATGGTAATAAAAACCACTCAACCAATCACATTTATCCTATATTTAGAGATATTTCGTACCATATCTCTCAGTTAACCCCCACCCCCATCATCCCTTTTGGCCTTTATGAGAGTGATAATGATTAAAATGATAACTATTCATTATGAAAAAAACGTTAATTGAAGATAATATAAAATAGGAACCTTATGATTTAAAATATCAAAAAAATATTGCAATATTCAACTTTTTAATTTGTGAGAAATTAATTTTTAATATATGTGATCAAAATGTTACAAAACCCATTTTTTATAAAATTAATTTTTTTGGAATAAAAATGATTTTATACCAATCTAAAAAATATATAAATTAATTTAAAATTATTTAGATAACTTTTATTTATTGTTTACAACTTCAATTTTAAATCCAATCCAAAATAGAATTAAAATTGTTTAAATACTTTAAAATAAATGATAGTTTTTTAAAAAATTGGTATTCTTCACTATTCACATAAAAATCAATCTTTTACGAAAAAACCCCAAAAATCTCCCTATAATAATTTTAATATTTTGAATCAAAAAATGATTTTAATTTTATAAATTTATAACTCAAAATTTTTTTATTTAAATTTTATATAAAAACTTATATTTTATAAAAGACATTTCAATTATAATAAAGAAATTTTTTCTGAATAAAAAATCAGATACAATTATCATATTGTTTATAAATCAATAAAACATATTTATGAAAAATAATATGACATGAATTTGATTTATTATTATCATAACTTGGTTTTTTATAGCCTCTATAAATTGATATTTTCCTATTGGTATCTATTACCTACTAGCATGATATAGTAGGAAATTAACTTAAATCCTGAGGAGCAATTTTCCTTGCATATCTTTTAATGGATTTTTGAAATGTTTATGGTGTGATTAGTGATAGAGTGTAACATTGTTGAATTTTTCGTAGCTGAAATTTATCTATAATTCTTATTAAATGTGGGGAGTGTAAAGATCTCATGTGTGGTAACCATGGCAGTGAACCATTTCATTGTGGATGTGTGAGGTTTGGGGATTCACTTCATCCCATGTGTTTGGAAGACACTTAGGAGAGGAATTGTTTTTGGTTTTAATATATAAAAAAAATCACAAAACATGGATTATATACCTTTTAAATTCTGAATTTGAGATGAGTTGGAGGTCTTAGTTTTGGTGATGAGAATGTTCCCTTTTAGTAAAGTTGTGTATGAAACTCTATTTGAGATCAAATCACTAAATATAAATAAAATAATAAAAAAGGTGGTTTTCTTTCTCACGTGGTTGTTTTTTGTGCGTACTTTTTTAGAATCCCCTATTGCTTACATTTTATAGATGAAAATAGATTAAAGACTGTTTGGATGCAGCAACCAAGATTTTTCATAAATAGAACATAAGAAACATTTTAATGTTAGAGTCCCGGGACCTCCCCCTTGATAAAATAGTTGATTTAGTTTATAAAATGTCTCAAAAATAATTTTTATTGGTTCCATTGATATTGGGGAACAGTGTTTAAAAATATAATCTTTTTATTATATATCTCATCCACTATTAATATGCATTATTTATTTTTTACTTGTTTGTATAACCATAACCCTATATAATGTGAACACGCCATATTTCTCAATCCAAATCAATGGGTCTCCACCTAGAAAGTTATTCCATTTATTGATAATTGAAATATTTAAATTTTTAAATTTTTTAATTCAATACGAATAATTATTGATTATTTTGAAATGTAAATTATATATTTAATTTTTTTTATTCATTATTTTAATATGTTGAATGTAGTGGACTTATTATCTAATGGGTGGGCACCAAAAATATATATCCCCTAGAGGAATCAGTTGATCTTATGTGAAAAAATATTTTGGTTATTTGGTGTATGTATGTGTATTTATACATGATGACTTAGAAGAGTACTTGATGGTGTTGTTATGATGCCTAACATTATGTATTACATTATAATGAGATATATCATTGTTAGAGTTTTTGTAAATTTATTTCTAATTTTATAACATCGATGGGTATTTCAGGCTATTATGGAATACTTTGACTATTTATACATACTACTTTATTTATTATATGGCCAATATATCTATATTCTATACTTTACTCATCATTTTTTATCACTAAATTATTTTTCTTCTCCATTTTTAAAAGAAAAAATAATTCTTCTTATGATCTATGGATATGAAACTAATGAGTAATAATGATTTATATGTTTTTATGATGTTTTTTAAATGATGCAATGAAAAAATATTTATCTTCTCTCCACATTATACTAAATAATCGATTCTATATGTTACAGATGTAATAAATGATCATTGGTTATGGTTTGCTATAGTTGGTGTTATTATAATTTGAAGTATTCTTTTTGTAAGAATTATTCATTTCTGAAGAGGTAGGTAACCTCTATAATATTATTAGTGTTTAGTCATGTATTTATATATGATTATTGAAATTATATTATGTTTTCAATCAGTGTGTGCATAATGATATGAGAATTAATTTTATCAAAGTATGAATGAAATTAGATTAATTATTATGTGATAAAAATATATTTTTCTTTTGATTCATCAAAAAACATATTAATATACATTATGAAAAATATTGAATTATTTGGGAATTAAGTGAATGTTATCAAGATATTGAGGTTATAATTATGTATATAATTAATAATGAGTTTTTTTAGGAGTACAATAATGATTGATATTTTATATTACAATGAAGTATTTATTATTTTGATAAAAATTAACTTTATTGTTGTGTATACTTGTTTAAATTATTGGAAATAAAATGGATTCAATTTTCACATTTGGTTTTGTTAATAAGTGTTATAATGCTAATTTAATTACAAATATTATGTTATTTGGATTAAAACTCATTATATATAGTTGGAATAAATAGCATTAGAATTTATAAAAACTTTTTAATGAATTTTTTAGCTATATATTGATTTAAAAATATTTTAAATATTTTATTAATATGGAATAAATGAATAATAAAATGACATATAGTTCATTATTATTTTATGAACTGGAAATATTATTTTATAGTTCAGGAATGGAGAATTTTATGCTGTTTTACTTTTTGTAATTTTAGTATTAATCTAAATGAAAGGTATCCATGTTTGGAACATTTTCATGAGAATTTAAAAGGAAACTGAACCCATTTCAGTGAATTCGAATGGATATAAATATGTAGTGTCCCAACCTAGGGGCCACACACCAGTACACTGAGTCAGTTCACCATATGACCTCAACTATGCCTCCTCATATGCTAGAGCCTGCTGACTAGTAGAGAGGGTCTAATATCCATCATGGGGAAACTATGCCCATATTATAAGATTAAAAAACCATTGTAAAATATCTAAATAATAACCAAATACATATCTATAAATTTAACAATACCAGTATGAAAATATAACAATAAACTAGAAAAAACTCGAAACTAAGAAGTATATATTCCATTCCAAAACAAATTTCCACTTTAAAAATGAAAAATAAAAGTAAATACAATAATGACTCTCACGAAATTCTCTAAACTTTTATGGTTAGCTCATCCATACTCCATCTTGACTCATCCACCTAAAAAAGTGTTTTCCCTAATCATGTACTAAAATCATGAAATGTATTCAGGTAATGATCAGGCATCCAAAGTAAGGCGTGATTTCAACCCATTAGCATCCAATAATGTTGTCTAAAACAATATCTATTTAATAACATTTTATGAATCTGTATAATGGAATAATAACATTATATAAATAAAAAATTATCACACTATCAAATTATTCTTTATTTGACCACATAATCTTCTCAGTTTTCAAAGGACACTTGAACCTCAATACCTTCTTCATCCCATGGTATATTCTAAACTATCTTTAAGGGATATGATTTCTAAGAATTCCATTATTACCAATCTATATCTCATGACACATCTGAGGATTCCATTTTGACCATTATATATTTCATGTCATATCTCAGAATTCCATTAGTACCATTCTAGATTTCAATTCTCATATGAATTCCATTATTTCCATTAATAATTTCATTAATTAAATCAAAATTAATTAATCTTATCAATATCATTAATTAACTAAATAATTAATTAATCTTACCAATTTCATTAATTAACTCAATAATAAATTAACCATTTAAATCCCATTAAATAACTCAACAATAAATTAATCTTCTCAATTCCATTAATAAACAAAATAATTAATTAACCTTCTTAATACCATTAATTAACTAAATAATTAATTAATCTTCTCTTTCCCATTAATTAACTCAACAACTAATTAATATTTTCAATCTTATTAATTAACATAAAAATTAATTAATCTTATCAATAATATTAATTAACGGAACAATTAATTAATCTTCCTAATCTCATTAATAAACTCAACAATTAATTAATCTTCTCTAATTTATTACTAATTCAGAAATTAGTTCATCACATCAATTCCCTTAATTCATTTCCCAATTAATTAATCAAAATCTACCATCCTTATAATATCATAATTAATTGAAAAAATAATCATTCAATTCCCCATTCTCATTATCGTATAATTAAATCATCAATCAATTATTCAATTCCTCAGTCTCATTATCCTATAATTAATTAATCAATTAATTACTCTAATTTATATTCTCAATATATTATTATTAATTCACCAATTAATTATCCAAATATCATAATCCCAATAACTCAATAAATTAATTAATCAATTAATTATCCCTATTTTGAAATCACTTTATTCAATCAAATCCCCAATCCACTAATTAATTAATTGACCGCATTAAATAATTAAATCTAAGAGTTTTAAATTCCTAAAAAAACCCTGTAAATTCTAAAATTACACATATGTAATTGAAATCATGACTATGTAATTTGAATAATAGTCCCCCAACCTCAATTTGTTGATGAACAATATCCTAATAGAAATCCAAAAATTTGTGTAGTACAACGATGTAAAGCAAGATTTGAATTAGAAACTGTAAATAATGATCAAACAAATCAATATCTAGATCCAAATTCATAGATATATATCCACAAAACCAGATAAAAATCTAAATAAAAATAAAAAAACCTTTCTAGAATGGGAGAAAAAAGGAAGAGGAATTGTAAAATGAAGCGGGAAAAGATTCACTTACCAGGAGAGGTGTAGATCTTTGATCAATGCTTCAAATCACAAAGAAAGGACTTCAAGAGGTCTTGGAACCTATTCGAGAGGCTTCAAAATCACAAAAGAGGTTTCAGGGTCAAATGGGGTTGAATTTGGATTGAAATGGGTGTTTATGAATTTTTAAATCTAATTTTCATGTTAATTTAATTCCCAAGCATAGTTTGTTTTGTAGGGGATCATGGTTTCCCTAACCATGTGCCTAAAATGTGTGCCTCTTTAATATAGGTAAATAGTTAATCCTAATAGGGCACACAGTATGAAGAACCATGGGTCATATATGCAATTCCCTTCTATTTATGGTTTCACGATTTTCTAGGATTGTGCCCAAAGTTAGGGAAAACAGTTCAACTACCTTACACTTCCCACTTTCTTCTATTTTTCTAAAAATTTCACCCAAAAACAAACCATGTTCAATTCAAAATAAATGTACTCAACTCTAAGAAGAAGATTTCCTATAATCAAGCCTGATACATCTCTATAAATGTTCGCGATCTTACAATCTCAAAAACATATTACACCTAATCCTTGATCGGCACTCTCGAGCATGTCTAAGATTATGGGTCAAAATGATTGGGTCATTCAACCCTCATAAGTTCTTCTCTCTTCCATGTTTCTTCCAAAACACATTCATGTTTCCATAATGTATGAACAACAAACATATTCTTTCCTTGTAACACTTTCACACTATGAACCAACACACATTTATAATGCTTCTCAAAAGACACATCTATCCCCATTTCAAAATAATCATCATCAATGCCAAGAGAATGTTTGAGGTGATACCTATAAAGTTTTGATACATTAAAAACATCATGAATATAACTATATTTTTATGGAAGAGCCTATCGGTACACCATCGTCCCAGTTCTTTCCACAACCTCAAACGGTCCAACAAACCTAGGTACCATTTCTCCTTTTCTCTGTATCCTATGGTGATCCAACCTTAGAGATAGCCGATGGAATACAAAATAACCCTATGTAAACTCATGGGTTCATCTATTTTTATCAGCATACAGCTTCTATCTACTCTGATCTATATCCATATGATTATTAATAAGTTGAACTTTTTCTGAAATCTCCTGCATGCGACTCAGTCCCATCAACTATGAATCAACTCCCTCCATCAATCATAAAGGTGATCTTCATGACCTTCCATAAAGAACCTCATATAGTTCCATATGAATAGCATCATGATAACTGTATTATAGGAAAAATCCACTAATTCTATGAGTTTCTCCCAAGATCCACATAACTCTAAACACATTCTCATAGTGTATTCAAATGAACAGGTACAGTATGCTCTGACATCATGTTTGTCTTTGGGTAAGAATTCATACTCAAAAACCCTTTGTACCATGAACCTTCTATAATCCTTTCCAAAAGTAAAATTAGAACATGATTCAGGATCAAAAACTTGTCTATGGAATCCCGCATAGATTGACCACCTCCCGTACATATAGATATCAAAGCTGCCCCTTTGAGAAAGCCTCACATATTGGCATGAAATATGCTACTATAATTAGTATGTACATAATCACCCAAATAACATCATTATTATGATTCATCCTTGGGAGACCCACATAAAAGTCTATTGTCTTTTTATTCCACTTCTAATCTAGAATATGTAATGAATGTAATAATCCTCTATGTCATTTATGTTATTCCTTCACTTGTTAATAAGAGTAGCATCGTGTCACGAACCCTTCTATCTTTTTTTTCATTCTTGACCACCAAAACTGTCATCATATGTAATGATACATTTTGGTCACCTCTAGATGTAATTACCACTTTTAGGCATGAAATTCTTGAGTCAACTCCTCCCAAATGCTTGAAGGAACAATTAGGTTATTGTTGACATAGATGATCACATCCTCATCTACCAACCTATATGAAGTTGTCTACCCTACATCATGGATTTACCTAAATGATAAAAATTATAGATCCTCACGTTGAATATCCTCAATCCATCTCAAAATAATAGACTCCACTAAAACTGATATCAATGTCATCTACTTTTGAATCTCCCAAACAAGCACATCCATCTCAAATAGTATAGATATCACCTCCCACGCAACACTAGAATCATGAACATGATGAGACTTATTTTTTCTGATTAAAGAATTGTCAAAAATATTCTATTTCTCAAGAGTATATTCTACCTAAAAATAAAATTACTGCATACACTCATCCCATATCTTCTACTGAAGATTCATATATCATTGGGAGAGGATATAATTTAAGCTCTTTTGATCCATATACACTATAAAATTATCACCCAACACAGAGTGTTGCCAACACTTCAAGGCATAAATAACTGCTTCAAACTCAAGGGTGTTAATAAGGTAATTCATTTTATGTGTCCTCAACTAATGAGAACCATATGACACAAATTGATCTCCCTGAATCAACAATATTCCATGATATGTCCCAAAAGCATAAAAAAATTATACTCCTCGCCTGGAATGAGTGGGATTAAGATTAGTATCGATGTCATGGACTTATTCAACTCCTTGAAAACACCCCCAAATGATTCTAATCATTCAAATATCATCCCCATCCGTGTCAAGCCCGAAATAAACATTTCCAATTGTGAAAAGACATGGATGAATCATCAATAACATATAACTAATCCCATAAAGCTATATATATCGAACTCGTTTTTGGGATTCTCCAAATAAACTACTACCTAAATTTTCTTTGGGTCCACACACACTCCTTCATCCAAGATAACATGATCGAATAAGTTTACTTGATCAATCAAAAATTTACACTTAGATAGCTTGGCATATAGTCGATGCTCTCTCGGGGTACTCGGTATAGTGTCAATATATTGGACATGAACATCATGAGTATTTTAATACATAATGATGTAAGCCACAAACACTACCACAAAATGATCTATGTACTGATGGATTATTTTTTTCATCAAGGAAATAAATACTATTGGTGCGTTCTTCAACCCAAGTGGCATTAAAAAGATCTCATTTAGGTCATACATGAATTTTAATGCAATCATCAGTATATCATATGTTCAAATTCTCAACAGATGATATCCTGAACTCAAATAAATTTTTGAAAAGACAAAATCTATTCCCAATTGGTTGAAAATATTATAGACTCTTAGAAGAGGATATTAGTTCATCTTATTCCTTCGGTTCATCGGTTGATAATAAACACACAAGTGTAAACTCACATCATCCCTCATTTCAAATAACATAGGTGAACCCCAACATGATGTGATTGGATTAATAAACCCATTTTATATCATCTCCTCTAGATAATTCTTGAACTCTTGAAGCTCTACCGACACCAATCTTTATTGTGGAATTGAAACTAGTTCTGAACCTAGCATGATCTCAATAGTAAATTACATATCTCTCTCAGGTGGAAACCCTAATAATTCTGCCCAAAACACATCATGAAACATGTACACTACAGGTGGAAATAAAATTTTCTTCATGCTTCATGCATTCATCAATAGACTAGAAACCTTGGTTGTGAGATATCATAGTTTCTTTGTAATTGGTCCTGGTTTCCCTTCCAGGATATCCCACTCTCTTTGATAAATATAGTTTTCACCCTTTGTATATGTCAAAGAAAACCTTATGTGGTAACAATCAATATAGTAATGGTATGCTACAAACTAATCCATACCCAAAATTATATTGGATCCTGTCATGTATAGGATGTAGGTATCCCATAGAAAATGATACTCATCAACTTTAAGAGACTATCCTTTTAACAAGAAGATGTTCCTAGACTATACTCCCAAATGTGTATCTATCGTTAACAACCCACAAAAAAATCCACTTCCAAGATCAAATAATTTACAATATGTGTAGAAATAAAGAAATAAGAGGAACCAATATAAAATAAATAAATATCTAGTGGAGAATATACAAGAATAGTACCTCTCAATATTGATGGTCCAACCTCGCTCTTTATCATTGTAGTTTAAACTGCATGCAATTGTCCTGGTTTTCTTCCTAATGAGGTAGTATGAGTCCCATGTGATACATCACTTTACTGGTATGGGAACTCCTTTGTAGAAGTACTGTGTCCCCTAATTCTACCTCCATGTCTAGTATAACTCCAACTGCCATCTAGATAAGGTGTAGAAGACACCCTTACTACAATCTAATTCTCTCTAGTTCCCCCTACAATTCTCTTCTATCATGATTTCCTATAGAACTTTTATAGTTGTCCCATATCGTAGAAAGAACAACACTCCATTGGTGGTTTGTGACATTGTCTACAATAGTGGTATGGGATACCACAATAGTGCAAAACACTAATGAAATCTCTTGTGCAATTAAATTTTCTCCCTATCAGCTCTATTTTCCACTACTCTTATGAAAATTATAATAAAAAATATTCCTAATCATCGAAGACATACCTCTTAATCATCCAAAAACTACCATCTATCCTGAAATGTAATCCTCATTCATATTCCCGTTAACTAAGAGAGACTAATTCAGTACTTCTGAAAACATCTTCATCCTCAATATATTTATGTAGGACATAATATCATACTTATGTAATTCATGAAAATGTTTTAATGAAGTTTCCTCATCTGTTACCAACAATGGATTAAAACACTAAATATCTATAAAGAGTCCAGTATAGTCAATCATGGACTTACTCCCCTTCGTAAATCTCAGGAACTAATCTACTCTCTCCTACCTCATTGTCTCCAAATAGAAGTGCTCCAAGAACAACTCTAATAAGTCATTCCATAACATACCATCGGTATTTCCACTCAGAGCCTAAACATCCCACTAATACTTTTATAATCCCCATATAATATATTCAACTTGATTGACCCTATTCTCATAAGGAGTCTCCATATGGTCAATTGTTGTCTGGATAGACTCAATACATAACTCAACTCCCTCAGGTCCACCCTCTACAGCAAATTTTAGAGGGTGATGGAACAAAAACCCCCTCATATTGTTAGATATGGTCCTCACAACCTGCGCGAGGAATCTTTCTAGGAATTTCAAAAAGCAAGAAACGTTCTCCTAGAATTTCTCTGAAAATTCCTAATCCACCACAATATGTGCCTTATGTTTTACCACTATAGGATCATCCCTATCCATGTCCTCTTATGATCCTATTAACAATCATCATCTTGGAATCATAACTCTTCAAGAAAAAGATGAACATTGGGATAAGTTTCTTTTCATTAATACATTTATGGGAAAACACAATAAGGCACAAGAAGTCTTTTTCCCAAACCCTGCAACACGGTCAAAACTAATGAACTAACACTACACTTAACCAAACCACACCTAAGTCTAGGTTAATAAAGGTAAAATAATTTTCATCATTTAGGTTTCTCATTTAGACACCCAATTATTCTCTTATTGTTTCGATTAAACATTTTCAATTTCACATTTGGTACCTTTTCAATTCAATTTCACAAGCAGGTAAAATAGTTCATATTCAATAACTTACTGAAAACTCATTTTCCATGCATGCCTAAAATGATTCATGTAAAAAAATAATCCTAAGTTCCTGGTATAATACATGAAACCTAAAATATTATTACATACTGGGCCTTGATTCAATTAATATAAAATCATAGAAAAAAACCACAACACACAACAAGTGTGTCACCCATGGTGAAATAATATTCAACATTAATAGGAAACAAAAATAACAATAATCCCACCCTAGGTGCTTGTGTTCTCCCTCATACATGGGTTAATAACTCCCATGAACGTTCTCATACCAAGGACTGACTCTTCCTAGTACCTTATATTTATTTCCCAAACAATAACACAAAATAAATATAAAATATATTCTTGCCTCTGATACCAATTTGTAACATCACGACACGGGTGCCACACACTGGCGCCCCATGTTGGTTCTCGACATGTCCTCAAGCACACCTCCTCATCCGCTAGAGGCCACTGACTAGCTGCGATGGTCTTATATCAGTCATGGTGTGACTTTACCCTTCTTTCAGAGTAAAATTCCAATTAAAAATAAATAAATATTAACAAAATACATATCCATAACTAGAACAATACCATCATGTTGAGATAAAAAAAATTGGAAATAAAATTTCAAAACTAAACAGTTGATATTCCATACAAAAATTAGTGTCCTATGTCAAAATAAAAACTCAAAATAAAGACATGAACAACTCCTAATCGGGTCATGAACCACATCTAGTTCCCTCGTCCGTGCTCCATCCAGACTCATCCACTTGACACTAGGCCATTACCCTTATCCTGTTATACAATCATGAAATTTATTTAGGTACCAAACAGGAAGCCTGATTAGGGTGTGAGTATAACCCAATAGGCCACCACAAAATGGGTATAAAATAATATCCAACAAATAATATTGTATGTAGTTTTACCAAAAAACAATCACCAGGAATACATAAATAATTATCACATTATCAAATTATTCTTTATATGACCAGATAAACATCCAAGGTTTCTGAGGATTCATGAACCTCATACCTACTTCGGTCTACATTAGAGTCTAAAATATCCCCAAGGGATTCCATTTCCTATAATCCATCTTTTACCATTCTATATATCATGATATATCTTAGAATTCCATTGTTACCATTCTATATTTTATTTCATGTCTTGGAATGAAATTGTTTTCATTCTAGATTTAAATACTCCTATGAATTTCATTGTTACAATTAATCATTTAATTAAATAATTCAATGATTAATTAATCTTTTCAATATCATTAATTATCTCACCAATTAAATAATCTTCCCAATCTCATTAATTAACTCAATAATTAATTAATCTTCCCAAAATCATTAATTAACTCAAAAATCAATTAATCATATAAATCCAATTAAACAATTAAACTATTAATTAATCTTCCCAATACTATTAATTAACTCAACAATTAATTAATTTTCACAATCCAATTAATTGACTCAAAAACTAATTAATCTTATAAATCAAATTAATTAACTCAACCATAAATTAATCTTATTAACAATATTAATTTACTCAACAATAAATTAATCTTATCAATCCTATTAATTAAATCAAAAATTAATTAATCTTCTCAATCTCATTAATTAATCTTCTCTATATTTTTACTAATTCTACAATTAGTTCAACATATCAATTAACTTAATGAATTTCCCAATTAATTAGTCAAAATCTACCATCCATATAATACCATAATTAATTAATTAATTAATCATTCAATTCTGCAATCTCATCATCATATAATTAATTAATCATTTAATTATTCAATTACCCAATATAATTATCCTTTAATTAATTCATATATTAATAAATCATATTCAAAATCTCAATATCCTATAATTAATTCATCAATTAATTATACCAAATTCAAAATATCAATAACTCAATAATTAATTTAACTAAAAATTATACATATTCAAAAATAACATTATTCAATCGAATCCACAATCTTTTAATTAATTAATTATTTAAACACGTAAAATAATTAAATCTTGGAGTTTCTAATTGCTAAATGAACCCTAAAATTCTATAAATACATACATATAATTGAAATCATGACTATAGGATTTGAATAATAGATAACCTACCTCAATTCATTAATGAATTATTTCCCAATAGAAATCCCAAAAATTTGTGTGGCACAATGACATATAACAATATATAGATATAATAAACTTAATCAAGAAAGAACAAATCTAGATCCTACATATATAGATCTAGATCACAAATCCTTGATATAGATCAAAAAAACATGATATAGATATAATAAAAACAGGAATAATCGACCATTTCTAGAATGGGTGAACAATGGAAGATGAACTAGAAAACCAAGAGGGATTAGATTCACTTACCAGGAGAGGTGTATATCTTTGATTTGGGATTTAAATCTTGAATAACAGAGGTTAAGAAGTCTTGGAATCTTTCCATGAGAATCCAAAATCATGATAGAGACATTAGGGTCAAATTGGTGTCGATTTCGGATTAAAATGGGGTTTTGTGAATTTATAAAAGTAATTTTGAGGGTAATTTAATTCCTTTCTTTTTTTCAGGTCAGGGGTGCATGGTTTCCCCTAACCATGTGTCTAAACTAGGTGAATATTTTATATGAGTGAACAATTAATTATAATTTGGAACATGGTTTGAAAAACAATGGTCTAACCAAGAAATTCCTCTTGGTCCATGGTTGCACAGTTTGCTGGGCTAGGGCACATGGATAGGGAAAACTATCCGCCAACCATCCACAACCTTATTTCTTCCATTTTTAATAAAATTTCACACAAACACATCCCAAGTTAAATACCAAATGAATTGTAATCAACAATAATAAAAATTGTACCTATAATCAACCCTGATACATTTATAGAAAGGGTTGGGATCATATGAAATATGTGTTTTTATGATAAATTTTGAACTTATTTTTATTATATTATAATGTAAAATTTATTGTAATTTGTTTTCTAGGATTTTTTAAATCTTTATGGAAGACTTAGGTTAGGATATGGCATGATGTGGTGTGAAAAAATCCATGGGATAGTCTGGGAATTTCATTAGGTGCTATGATATTTCAATATTTTGTGTTTAGTAGTTAATTACTTTATTCCAGTAATTTGGGTTTTAAACTCTGTACTTAATGTTTATAAACTTCATCTACATTATCAGATGTAAATATATAATCATCCATGGTATAAGGGTTGAAACAAAATTATTTTCAATTCATATTTTTGGTGGGTTTATTAAATCATTTAATAGCTGAAAACCTCTTATATATGATCATGTAAAAATCCAAGAGAAAATTGGGTTAATGGTTGTTTTTAGATAGATTTTTTATCATACCTTGTACATACACACTTTATGTGTATATCGATTTCATACATGGTGGTGTAGGTAATATTAAGGGTACGTAGTGTATGGGAGATAATAAGAGGAGACATATATGAGATGGTTTCCATAGGATCATATAGAGGGTTACTTTTATTTTATTTATCTATTTATATTAGTTTTATTTAAATTGATATTATTAAGTGGGTAATATTTTAAACCATTTTGGGATCAATATTTTTTAGGAAAAGATTTTCCATTTTTCTTAAATTGTTTTGTATGTTATCACTTATTTGGACTACATATAAATCATTAGTTTTTTATTTAGATATTTCATTTAATTTAAATTATTAAACGGTAAATCACTCCCCAAGTGATACATATAGAACTATGATTCTATTCAAAAAATATATAGTGATTTAGGATTTTACATAAGTCCATGTAGTGTTACACCTTAGTGGAATAATCATGTTGGGGTAGAGGTGGGAACTTGTTATATAAACTAGTTTTATGTGTATGTCCAATACAACTAGAGTAGAAGTCCAATTTTATAGGGAAGTACATGAGTATTATTAATTAATATTTAGATTGTATTTTATTATATTAAAATAAATTGTATTGAGGAATAGAAAAGATTTATTCTTATAGAATTTTGGAACATAGGTCCCTAATATATGTGTGTTTACATATGGATATTCATGATAAGGATATTATATTAGTTAATTTATTTTCTTATGGTTGAAAAATACATTTTTTCATTGATTTATTATTAATAAAGATTCATTTTATTGAAATAAATTAGAAAAATATGTTGATATAATATGATAAATCTATTATCATTAATTACCATGTCAAAATGTGTTGAAAATGATTTATGGTGTGTTTATTTGATGGTAAATTTTCATATTGATCAATGATAAGAGTATTGATTTTTTTTGTTATGGAACCAAATAAGCTTCATAATGATCATTATTAGAAAGAGGGGGAGTATGATTGAAATAATAAAGGTCATATAAAACGATAAAATGAGATTATTTTTCTATATTTAGAATCAAATAATTCATATTATTAGAAAATTGTGAAAAATTTAATTAAACTGATTTAAAAGATATTGTGGAGTCCATACCAAGATGTGATGGTGATGACTCATATTTTTTAGGATTTTTGGGTGCTCCATAATTTTATATTTAGTTGATAAACTATGATGTTCATCCATGTTAGAATCAATTTTAGGATATTTCCTTATAATTTTAAGAACAAGTGGTTCCAAATATAGAAACGAATACTTTTCAGACAAATATATTCAATATTATTAGATGAATATTCATTACATAACATCAAAATCCATTCCAGAATCATATCGGTCTAGTATATTTTGAACATGGATATATAAAAAATGACTAATAAATTTACTACCTCAAATCTCACTTGGTTCTTCATAACATGAAACCTTATTATACATATCATACTAAAAATATTTATTTATAACCTGGGGAAAGGTAACATAAGAAAGGGTGGTCACATATGCTTAGTAAATGTAAAATACGATATATCAATTATCACCTGACCCTAACAAGAACATAATGGTATTCAAACATTATAACAACATTTTAAATTCATTCCTTGTATATCATAGATAATAATATTTAGTCATTGGATAATGATTAGTAGTTTTTAAATCATGAATCATAAATTAATCAAATAACATTACCCATTACAACATGACATTGTCATAAGACATAGATTTGTAGAATGCACATAAGCATAGAAAATAATTTCTTTAGTTTCCAAGGCCCACATCCAAAAAAATGATAGTCGAAGGGGTTTACTCCTCAATCCATTATAGTATTAATGTTTTCCTATCATGACTATCATAGTGGATTTTTTTCACTCTAAAAACCATTGTAGTTGTCATGTTTCACTCCCCAGACTATCATAGTGGACAGAGTCCCTTATGGGCCAGGGTTCACTTCCCATTCCAATCCTATTTATCTCATGATATATCTTTTTTAATCCAATGCAATAGAGGGATATATAATTTTTGGCACATCCACCATGTAATGAAAATCTAGACCTAGTGTAAAATAATATAATATAATATTCAACATATCAAATCCCAAGAAAATTAATGGGTTCCATAAACATTTCATCAAAGCATAACACATTGAAAAAAATGGGTTCTATAATCATATTTCCATCATATACGTAAACAATCTTGATAAATAATAAGGATGGTATCCTTGGATCATTTCCCTAGTAAGGAATAAGTGAAATCAAGGGGTTTAGTATTTTAGGAATATATATACCATTTTGATATCATTAAAAAATTCTTGAGGAAAATATATTTTCAACTTTGAAAAACACTTTTAAAAACTAAAAATGAAAAAAATATTTTTAAAATCATTTTCTTTTAAAATAGGCTTGGAAACTTATAATGTAATATTTATAGTATTTAGTGTTCATAATAGTGGGAAATTATATTCATGTCATATACGTTAAAAATAATTCCTTTTAAATTTTTATAAAAATACAAAGAGTACCTCATTCAAAAATTAAAAATAATATTCCATTTAAAACATTTTTAAAAAATTAAAACCTAGGTAAAAATGTTATTAAAAATTTTCTAGATAATAGTAAAAACATTATTTAAAACATTTTTACAAAACACAAATATGGTAGAAAACAGTCTTTCAACTAAAGATAGATATAATGTCAATTTTCCTTAAAAACATATTTTTGTTCTATTAAGTATATAAGATGATAAAAAAATGGAAATATTTATTTTAAAGAAAAAAATTGATATGAGAAAATTCATGAGTTTCATTATAGGTATAACATAAGATTTCATCATGGGAAACATAGTCATAAACAATCATAAAAACTATGAGATTGTGACATGAATACCATTACCGCATTGGTATCATTTGAATCATAAGAACCATGAATGAAATAACCATATATAAATATGTAAATAACTAAAATTATTATAATAATAATCATAAAATTCATTCATGGGTATAATATAATTCACATCAAAGAAAAAATTGGTGAATATGGCATGTTCCTAAAAGAAATAAAAGTGAGAAAAAATCCATTACCTCAGGTCTAACATCCTTCGTAAATGTTAAAATATATCATATAATAAATTTATATTAAATATAAATATATTATTGAATAATAATCATATATAAATCATTCCATATATGATTTACTTAAAACTTTTTACCACACATTTAGTAGTAATTATTATTAAAATAACTGTTTTCTTGTGATTTATACTTCGTTTTTCATGTATGTTTTGGTTTGGTAGTTATGGTCCTTGTACATTGACCATGATTCCATCATCTAAAGAATTATAACAATGATATTAATATAATATATATCCACTTTATACATATTCATTATTATTCACAAAATATAGAGATAGAAAAATGAATTACACCATTCATGGAGAGAGTAGGTCGAACGTATATGTCACGATCTAACCCACTAGGACCGGATTGGATGGAGTAAGGTTGATCCAAAACTACCTAAATATAGGCTGCATATTTTAGGGATTTTTTGAAATCACTTATATATCATAACTAATCTGGGAGGCCTTTTAATAATGTATCTATTCTCTCACACCTAAATATTGCTATGTAAAAGAGAAGACGTATAATAATAAAAGGAAATATATTCTAAAGTACAAAAAATGCATATAATAACCTATAAGGAATAAAAAAGTGTGCGATGGTGTAAAACAAATGGAAAGTGGAAAAATACACACCAATCCAACAAATAGGTCCCAACCTGACAACAACAACAAAAGAAATGTTGAGATACTCTAGCTCTAGATAACCAAGACCCGACCACCATACACAATCAAATGCACTAGAGTATCACTATTCTCCCTTTAAATCAACATAAACCAGTCTGTTATCTATATAAGAAATGAAACATGTGGAAAAATACCATTCAATGGTGAGTATACATATACCCAATATGACACCAATGGAACTAGAGGGGGAGAAATATGAGACATGATAATAGTAGTCAGCTAAACACCAGTAATAGTGAAATGAAACACAAAAATACAAATATTAAAAAATAAATATATTCTCATAAAATAAACCTAGATTAGAGAGAAAGGTTACATCTATCTAAATGTTCCTCGACCAGTATAGTGAGTCTTCTTTCAGTTCCAATGTTCTATCATCGATACCCAACATCTCGTGCATTTGTAAAAATAATTAATTAAGTGGAGGACCTACAAATATCAATTGTACCACAATATAGAGGGTGTAAAATATAAAATTATAGAACTAATGACCTATAGCATCATTGGGTACCACTCGGTATGTAGAGGACCCATTCTGTAGATCATTAGGAGGTAATATTTAGTAAAACTAGGACTCACACCCTAGTCTACCAGATGGTACAACTTGGTAGATAGAGGACACATGCCCTAGTCTTTCAGGGGGTACCACTCAATGTATAGAGGATCCATAACCGAGTCTATCAGGGGGCACTAATAAATAGGGAGAGGACCCATGCCTTAGTCTATCATAGGTGTTCCACTCAATCGATAGAGGACTCGTTCCCTAGTTTATCAGGTGGGGCCAATCAGTAGATAGAGGAGGGTTTCCAAACCAAACATCTCTTTAAAGATCATGCTTTATCTGTGAAGTTGTTGAAAACTACCTAAATAAAAATCATGCGCATAACATCTCACAACATATCTCAAAATCTATTATGAATACCACTATCATGTTCTACATGGAAAATCACTAAGAATATGCTACTTGTAGACCAAAATATGTGTCAAAATAAAGGATATGTGAGAGATGGATGTTCCAGAAAGAATCACATAGCTTGTACTAGGGGTCACACAGAATGTGACATCACCTTTACTCCCAGACATGTCTTCACTATCACATGAATTAGATGGATATGTAGCAGTACATGACATGTCGGGTTTTTAGGCAATGTATCTTATCCAAATAGGGTCTTCCCATGTTCTCCTAGATGTGTCTTTGTACCTTAGGTTGTACCCATGTACCTGGAAATGTATCTCTACATGATCAAGTATCACGTCATGCCTATGTACATAAGGGAATTCCCATGTAGTCCTAGAGTACACTACATATAGGGCCTCATTGGAACCTAAGCAGGTACCATCTATATATACCAATTCAGATGGATGGGTATCACCCAGTGTGTGGTCCCTCAACATGGAATGTGATATTTAACTCAAACTTGAAACCCTATCCATCATAGAATTTTATATAACACGACATGTGTTCATCACATTACTTTTCATTTATATCAGGATTTTTTAGAAACTGAATAAGGATTCACATAGAATCCAGAACATTCACTCCTACTAAAAAAATACAATTCGACCACCTGAAAATATTGTAAATCAAATCTTTCTATCAATTTTGGCACTCTGATGGCTAGAAATTAGATTTCAGGGATCCACAAAAATCTCACACATGACCAGATGCATCTCTAATTCGTTCCTTTTAGTCTTAGATCCCAAATGAATATAGCACCATCTATGTTCCATCCTGATCCATTAATGAATCATTGATACGATAATTGTGCACACACCAACCATGAATCTCGGGTTCTGATCATGCTCAGACCCACCCGACAATGTTGAACCATGACCCTGTAGGCTAATACTAAAGAATGAAAATAATGATGGGGGAATGATAAAGAATGAAGGTGAATCGATCATTATCCAATACTTCCTAGAAAAAAGTTCCATAGTCAAGGATAATTGGGTTGAAACCATGGTATGGATATATAATAATCAAATACACAAATTATTCATCAATGAGGCACATTTGATGGGTGTGAAAATGAATAATCAAAAGAAGATTAAAATACATGATTCAAATATTTAATCTAAAGTGGTATAAAACCATAATTGATGACACCTACCTCTTGATTGGATCAATCATTTTTGAATAACATGTTCTCTAGTGATAGGGAATATTTGTTGCATTTTTTATCAATCCACCACGATATGATCATCATTGAATTTCTGATTGTGAATTTATAATAAAGAATGATTTAAATATCCTCTCAATGATCCTAGGGTTGTATGGAAAAACCAGTAGAATTTCTATAATATGTTATCTATATAGGAGAATACATTATGTGTATTAAATGAATTATTTAAATAAATTAATTAAATAATCCACCAATCATACCCTCTAACTACTGACATATCTAAATGTCTGGTGCTGACAAACATTAAGTCCTGCATTGGGTACACCCTACATTTTTTATTCAAGAATCATCTCAAATTTGTAATTAATGACTCCATTAAATAAATATTTTATTAATTATGATAAAATGTTCATGTGTGATATAAAATATACTTAATATTTTTATATAATTATTCCCAGACTCACTAGAACTTAGAATCGTGCGTCATCTCAATGTTTGACTCTGAAATTATTTCTTAATATATTTCAATATCTTAAAATGGGAAAAAGGATTGTATACTACTCCTTAATTTAAATATTTTTCCTCCTAAAAGTACAAACTAATATAAAAGGTTAGGATACTAAGTCCACATATGGCTCTCCCACTCTTAAGAGCTCTTAGGCATGCTCTGATGCTTCCATGTCACACAAAACATGGGAATGGCTCATACACATAATATTCTCTCCAAGAAATCCTTTATCTCCACTGGGTACTCTAAAAATTGGTTCTATCCTTGATTCCTAGCTCTCCCTGGGAAATAATGTAGATAGGATCATGCATGTGTCTTCTCATCTATGACACATGGAATACATCCAGCATCCACTCCATGTGTAGGGGTAATATGAGGTGGTAAGAAATCTTTCTAATCCCTTGCAGGATCATTAATGGCCTAACTAAACATAGGGATAGCATTCCTCCATTGATAACTCTTTGTAATCCTCATCATGGGGAGATTCTTAGGAAAATCTATTCTCTTTACTCAAACTCCATGTGCCAAAAACATCATTCTGTTTAATATTTATACATACTATGGTTTTTACTTATCTAATTATGGATCACCTAGACGTTCTCTATCATTTCCTACCCCATCTCTGGACCATCTATAGATACCCCATCGATCCCAATACAATATATGGGTGATCTGAAGGTTCACCCATTTTGGGCATCAAAAAGTGTCATCTCGATAGTAGAGTGATAACTACTATTATAAGAAAACTATACTAATGTTGAGTAGTACTCCTAACACTGGATGAATTATAACATATAATCCCTTAAATTATCATCCAACACCTACATAGTTTAGTTATTCATCCCATGTTTACGGGGGTGAAATGTTATACTCATCATCAAATGGTTCCTAAATGCCTCCTATAGACCTCTCTATCCCAATGACATGAATAGTGAATCATGTTCAAAAAAAATCATCAAGGGAAACCCATGGAAGAATATTGTTTCCTATATGTATATGTGACCCAAACTATCCACTAAACTCTGGTCCCTGATAATAAAGATGTGTGACTACATGGTAAGTCGGTAATCTATCACCCAAATGGAATCATGGCCTCTCACTATTCATGGAAAACCAATCATAATTCCTAGGGATATTCCATCCCATTTACACTATGGGATCTCATAAGGCAAAAAAAAATTGTTGGAGTCTGATTCTCAGCCTTCAATTTCATATATGTGAAAAATATATAAACAAACTCAGAAACACTCCACCTAATTCCATCCGACCAAAAATGCCACTAAAGGTCTCTATAAATATTCCCTACAGCATGATGTATAGACAACATTTAAGTATGAATCTTGCTCATGAAATCCTCTCACATCATGACTAGAACCATTGTTATTCTCTAGGAAAGGATGGTGTGATTACCGCCTTCATAGAATCTATCTAGTGAATCTCCTGAGTATATCTGGTCATAGAGAAACTCATAGTTGATTCATCCCAACATATCATCCCTCACATGATAGATAAGAGAGGGATTCAAAACCATCTACTGAAGATAAACTTCACATCATCTCATGCACTGGGGTTAGATGCAATGACTCCAGCTATTCAAATTCCTTCTCCATCAAACAAGAACAAGACATCGTGATAACAGAATCTACCACCACATTTCTCTTCCCAATAGTATAAAATACCTCAAATTAGTAGTCCTATAGGAACCCCTACTAGTGCCTATATATTAGGTTCAAATATCTCTGTTTGAATACATACCTAAGAAATTAATGGTCTTAGTAAACAACAAAGTCCCCTCCCAGAAGATAGTGCCTCTACTTCCTCAGAGTGAATACTGTTGTTTCCAACTCTACTAGTGCCTCTATATTAGGTTCAAATGTCTCTGTTTGAATACATACCTAAGAAATTAATGGTCTTAATAAACAAAAAAGTCCCCTCCCAAAAGATAGTGCCTCTACATCCTTAGAGTGAATATTGTTGTTTCCAACTCCAATTCACGAGTTTCATAATTTCTCTCATGGATTGTCAACTAGCATGACAAATATATGATCATTTCCTCCCTTAACATAAAAATAATGTAAATAATAAATCTAGAAACATCGTCATACACTACATACCCCATTCCATACTCTTCTAGTATCCAAACCAAAACATAAGTTAGCATTAAACTTAACTCCTTGATGGATCTCTAAAACTTCTAAGTACTGGTAAAAAAATATCATTTCATGTCAAGGTGGTAAAAGGGCTAGGAACCCTAGAGAATTATTTCATAACCCTCATGTATTATCAAATTAATCCAATAAAAATCTCCACCTCTAAAATTCACTTGGGTGGCTCCCAAAAAACACTACATTAATATTTTTAGGTCAACAACTAGTCCATTTGTTGAAATGACATTCCATGGATCCATAATTGGAACATAAAGATCTTACCATACATTTCATTCTCCTGAATCAATTATAGGATTGTGAAAATTGGGCCCCGCCCACCAATTGCCCCGAAGACTTATAGGCCCCACCCTAGGTCCCACCCACATGCCTGAATGGGTTATCTGACTAATGAAAATCCCCATAGGCCAACACATGTCCTTTCTAGTGTGTGTTTTTTCCACTCACACACACCATGAGAAACTTCCCAAGAGGCCACCCATCCTGATCACTACTCTAGGACGTGCACGCTTAACTATGGAGTTCTAATCAGGTAGGCTCCAGAAAGGGATGGTGCACCTTGTGACATGAGTCATATCATTTGTTCATTTAATCCTTTATCATTATGGGGTATTGCAATCACCCCCCCCCCCTTTAGAGCACAACGTCGTCGTTGTGGGCCCTACATCTCATCCTAGGCAGTGAACCACACTTAATGTTGAGTTCCTCCTCTAATACCAAATGTGACAACTAGGCCCCACCCACCAGTTTCCCTGCAGACACATGGGCCCCACCCTAGGTCCCACCCATGTGCCCGAATGGGTTATCTGACTAATGATAGTCCCCACATGCCAACACATGCCCTTTCCAGTGTGATTTTTCCTCAGTCACACACACCCTGAGAAACTTCCCTGGAGGTCACCCATCCTAATCACTACTCCAGTCCAAGAACGCTTAACTAGGGAGTTCTAATCAAGTAGGCTCCCAAAAAGGAAGGTGCACCTTGTGACATGAGTCATATCATTTGGACATTTAACCCTTTATCATTATGGGGGTTTCAAGGACCATCCTCGAGTGTTTTTCATGATCCTATTTTGACACATTTTAAATCAGTATATCATTAATAAAGACAACAAAAAATAGCTACTGTTATCTCTTGAATATTAAGTTCATCATAGCGATAATCATAGAGGGGAAATTTTCACACTAAAAGGCATCAATGGGAACTCATAATTTTTTGTAGTGGTATTATAATACCAGCATTAGAATAACAACCCCAGAAACCCTCAATTGGGAGTAACCATACTTGGGATCAATCTTAGAAAATCAAATTTCACCTTTAAACTTATCGAAGAGGATGTCAATACTTGAAAATTTTTACTTTTATTTGTCGTGGGTTGGTTTGGGATATGATAATAAACACAAGCCACAAGATTCCAACCACCTCTTTCATGAAAAAAATAGATACAGACCAGGGAGACACACTAGGTCTTATAAAACCCTTCTTTAAATGGTCCTCTAACAACACCGTCAACTCCTGGAGTTCAATTGGGGAAATATAATATAATATAGAATATATTATTGTGGTTATATGGTGAATTAAAATGAAAAATTTTATCTTCATCCTTGGTGGTAGTCCCAGAATATCCTTCGAAAAGATGGTCGTATAATCCTCCATGAATGAAAGAATTGAGATACCAAAATTTCCCACTCCCCTAAGGGATAAACTCACCAATTCATGGGTTATGGGTTTCATTTACCTTCTATAAATACCCAAACATTCTACCATTATATCTCACTTTCCAATAAAGGAGATTATCATCCCCTTTATTTGAATGCATCTAAATCATATGTGATGAAGTTAATATGAGCTCAGACTATGGAAAACAAGTCCATAACCAAGTTTATGTCATAAGGTATCATAAAAATTTCCAAGATGTCCCATGATAGTCCCTCCCCACCAATCGATAGTTGTCACTATTGGCAGATAAGTGATAATGAAGAATTTTTCCCTATGGGAACATCAAACCAAAGTAGTTCGGATAATGTCTCAATAGGGAGCACCAAATATTTCACTAGGAGTGGGGAGACGAGTTAATGAATCACACCTATGCCTAATCATAATTAATAAATAGTATAATAAACATATATTGTTCATATAATCATCTCATGAGATTTCGGGACATAAGCCTCCATCGCCTGTAGCTACCGATGGCCCCGACCGTCGTCTCCTTGAGCTTGGCATGGGCCTCCTGGTGGTGTTGGTAGAAGGATATAATAAGATCATCCACCACCATAATATCCTCCTCTGGGAGCCCCATCCACTCATGTATTATCTCTTCCCCCCTGGGGACTGCCCCTGTAATGACCCGAAATTTTGAATAAATCTTGTTTCCTAATTTTATGTGTTATTTTATTTTATTTTTATACTCAAAAAAAATGTTTCATTTGATAACATGAGTATAATTAAAATGAGACCGTTGGGTTTTGACTATTATATGACCATTGGTCAATATGATCGTTGTAAACTAAACGTTTCAATTATTGTCTCTAAATACAAGTAATCTTGGTTAATTCTTATAGAAAGAAGATTCAATAGCCTCACCCAGTAGTCTTGGACCGATCGAATCCCATCTTACAGAACTTGGGAAGGAGGTAGCACCACTAGGATTTTCTCTAGATCAAACCCAAGCTGAAATTCATCATGTGAAGCTTGAACGGAATCACCTTTGCGAGATGTTCAAACTGATAGAAATTACTACTCGTGCGATGTTGTCCGAGCCTCCCTCATATTCTCTCACCTTAACACACCTTACACTTAGGTCCTATGCTGGTGGGATAATGGGCTATGTAAGGAGACCATAACTGCCTTGTGTAATCCATTGTTTTAAATAAAAATTAGCATTTCTTCTTATGAAGAAGTTTATGAATTATCAAATGACCGGATAAATATAGTATGCATATTTTTTATGAATTTTAGAAAAAGGATATTTTAAAATTTTTATGTAATCCTTAAATAATTAAAAATGTGTAATGATTTTTGAAAAATGGTCTTCTACAATTATGTTCAGTACGAAATTTAGAGTCTAATAAGATCAACTTGATTTTCGATGAATAGTAAATTATGAATAGTGATTTAATGCTTAGGATTAGTAATGTGACCAAATGTATTAGTAATCTCACTTAACGAAAGTATTAATATAATCTAGGCAACTTGATTAAGTAATGTGATTTAATAAAATGGTTAAATAACGGTTTCATAAATTATTATTCAAGTATTAGTTTTTTCAGGTGAATAGTGTTTTTTTTAATTAAAAATTAAATTAAAAATATTTAGAAAATTATTTTTATAAAATGGATTTCATTTTTGAACTCAGAGCATTAATATTATGTTAAGGTAATTTTTGGAGATTTTTCTGAGAAAATGAATTTTCGGTGAATAGTGTATTTATTTAAAACAATAAATTAAAAATATATAGAAAATTATTTTTATAAAATTTAGTTCATTTTTGAAATTAGAGCATTGATATTTGGTTAAGGTGAAATTTTGGGATTTTTTAAGAATGTTGAATTTTCAGTGAATAGTAAAAATACAGTTTTAGGGTTTTGGTATGTTTAATGGCATCATAACTGTGTCATGATGATGTCATAAGATATTTTATGGGTTGGCAGACCAAAGGTGATGAATTATTTTATGGGGGCCCCATGTGGCCTAACTCCATGGGAAATACCATGTGAGAGCACATGGTTTTGAGAAAACCACTTTTGAGGTGTCCCTAGGCCATTAATGCTTTGTCCCCCTCACATTCCCTATAAATACCAAGCCATCCTCTCATCCATTTCAACTCCACACTCTCCCCCAACAAATTTCTGGTCTCATTACCTCCCATTGAGTCCTACCAAGGTTCCCCCATGCCCTTAAGGTCCCAACCTTTGAGTTTTAAGAGTTACATTTTAAGGTAAGGGATCCGACCTCTCTCTTTCTTTTCAAGAAATCTCTTTTATGTCATTTCTTTTATGCTCCATGTTCTTATGTTAAAGGATGTTCTTTTATACTCCTATTACTTCAATTTTTATTTTCATATAATGATATATCCCCTATTACTCTCATTATTTCGTTTTATGAAGTCTTAAGTGGCGCCGTTAGGCTGCCGAAATGTTTGTAACAGATTCTTTCTCTCTTCTCATTTTTCAAGATCTATTTTCATGTAAATTATTTCAAGTTACTTTTTATTATTCTGGGGTATGAACTCTAAATTTATCATACTAATATTTTATGATCATATGATGAGATACCCCATTTGGTCTCTTCAATTCAGTATTTTGAAGTTTTAAGTGGTGCTGTTAGGATGCCGAATTTTTAAGTGGTTCTTTCACCCTTCTCGTTTTGAAGTTCTACTTTCATGTCAAGTCTTTCAAGTTCCTTTTTATTATGTTGTGGTATGATCTCTATATATATCATACTGAACTCTTATGATCATATGATGAGGGACCCTATTTGATCTCTTCAATTCAGTATTTTGAATTTTTAAGTGGCGCCGTTAGGCTGCCGAATTTTTAAGTGGTTCTTTCACCTTTCTCCTTTTTCAAAGTTCTAATTCCATGTCAAGTCTTGAAAGTTCCTTTTTATTAGGTTGGGGTATGATATCTAAGTCTATAATACTGATCTTTTATGTTAATATGATGATAGACCCTATTTTATCTCTTCAATTCAGTATTTTGAAGTTTTAAGTTGCGTCGTTAGGCTGCTGAATTTTTAAGGGATTCTTTCACCCTTCTCGTTTTCAAGATCTATTTTCTCGTCATGTCTTTCATGTTAATTTTTGTTATTTTGGGGTATGATCTCTAAATATATCATAATGATATTTTATTTTCATATGATCAGAGACCCTATTTCATCTCATCAATTCATTTTTGTTGAAGTTTAAGTGACGTCGTTAGGATGCCGAATTTCTAAGGGGTTCTTTCACCCTTCTCATTTTCAAGATCAATTTTCATGTCAAGTCTTTCAAGTTACTTTTTATTATGTTGGGGTATTATCTCTATATCTATCATACTTATAATTTATGTTCATATGATGAGAGACCCTATTTGATCTCGTCAATCCATTTTTGGATGTTTTAAGTGACGTCGTTAGGCTGCTGAATTCTCATAAGAGAAATCTTATTTTTTTTTTCTTCCTTTAAAGTTCTTCATTTCATATGGTATATCATTCAAATTTCATTACCATGTTCTTAAATACTTTATATTATCTTCCCCTATATTTTTATGTATCATTTTTGAGTGGGTGACCCATGTCGCCTCTCTTTTCAATGTTTTCTAAAACCATGTATCATAGACGTTATGTTGCATAATTTTTGTCTCAAAATGCCTCTCTCTTTTCTCAAAATTATTTTATGTTATTAAGTGAATACTCAAAGCTCTTATTTCTACAGGGAAATTCACATATATTTAAAAATGTTCTATTTTAAATTCTGGTATTTATATACATGAAACCCTATTTCCTTTTTGTGTGGGTTTAAAGTGACGTAAAGATCATGTCTTTAAAGGAGTTTTTAAAACGTTATGATTATAAAATGAAACCCATTTATTTGATGCTATATGGGTTGTTTATGAAATGATCAATGATGATATATGTGGCTCACATGATAATAAATACATGTCAAGTGTGCGTCCAGATAGCGCTCCAATGCATTGGGTAAAGACTTAATCTCTAGAGATGACTTTTTAGACTGATACCTTGGTGAATAACCTTGGTAATTTTTAATGACACCTTGGGGATGGAACTTGGTAAAACGTAATGATTGTCAATATTAAATGTTGTATCCACATCTTAAAGTTATGAAAAATGTTATTTTAATTATGATATATCTCATGATTTCTTTATCATGCCTTAAAGTTCTTTTCATGACCTTATTGAAGTATCTCAAGTTCACATGTAAAATATTTCTCTTGTTTCCCTTACTGGGCCTTCTGCTCACCATTTCTTTTGATGTATGTCCCTGGGTTATGAGATGCAGTAACGAACCTAGGATGAACATGAGGAGAAGCCTTTCAAGTGTTTAACAAAAATGTTTTATGTTTTCATGTTTTAAGTTCCTGGTTTCCAAGACACTAAACCTCAAAGATCCTCATTTTTGTGTAATGTAATGAAAGTTTATGTTATAAAAAGACGGGATGTTGTAGTTGGTATCAGAGGATGGTTTAGTTATTTGTGGAAATTAGGATATGAAAACATTAGGAAGAATCCTATAGATATGTTTATATATAAAAAATCATCCTGGTATTTTGGTTAGTATTGAGTAAGGGGTTGTCAAGAAAATACATCCTTGTCTGGATACGAGCAGGTAGAGGTGTCTCTGGCATAGATGTACATAGGGGTAAAACCTGAAAACACCACTTTGAGCTAGACTCGAACGAGAACTGGTACATGACAACGGGCCTTGCTGCACTCTTGGTTACGACACTCCCGGGGGATATGCTTTGGTAAATTTATAAGCTTAGTATGAACCATTGTTAAAGGAACAAAGATAAAATAAAATAAAGATTCACATAAGAAAATATGATCATGGATAACCTAGATGGGAACCTAGGGGATCACAAGCTAGGGTATACTTTTCTTCTAAAAGTTATCCTTATATGCTTTAAGTTTTTTTTCATGATTATTGGCTAAGTATTCAAGCCCCTAATTGTACTTTCTTTTCATAGTTAATGGCGGGAAATTGAAGAACATGTCCCAACAACCAATGTGATAGGAAATGTGAAGATTTCCATATTAGTATGATAGTGATTGTTATGGGATTAAAAGATTAATATTATTTTGGAAGATGTTCACTATTTTGGGGACCCTATATGATCGAGGTAAATAGATTACTATGGTATATTCATTGAGGAGTAAGGTTGACTTATATTTTGAAGAATAGATGAATTTAAGGTGGACTTATAGTAATTTATTTTACTTATGAGAATGATTAACCTATCTTGGGTAAAATATTTTTAGGTTAGCTACTTTTGTTATAAGATGTTCGGAGTGGTTGATGTTGTTTGGAGATGAACAATGAAGTTTATTTTCGAAGACTATGTTATCAAATCATTCTTGTATTTGGGTTTCAATATTAGTTTGGTTTATTTTGAGGAATTTTAAGGACCGTTATTTATGGAATGGTCTATGATAAACTTTGAGTAGTACCATAGAACTTTGAAGATTTAAAAGTAGTTTCCATTCCTATGGGATTCTTTCTTTTTGAAGAGTTGTTTTACCTTACCCTTTCTGTTTTTGGGATAATGTTTTAAGATAGAAGAAATAGATAGTTAATCTTTTGTGGATTATGTGATTCTCTAGAATATGATTCTTGTGTTTTCATGAGACAAAGTAGTTTTGAATGCTCATCGTTTGGAGAACAGATTAGTTTTGGTAGAAACTTATTAAAGGATGAAACTCTACATGAAGGTAGGTATATTTTAATATGTTTTTGTTCTTTGTAGTAAATGAATTCCTCAAAATTATAAAAAGGAACGTAAAACAAAAACGTTGTTGGTTTACGTTTCGTACTAAGTTATCAAAGACCGTTTACACACATCATAAGTTTGGGATTTTCTTATGGTTAACTTTCTCCTAATCATGTTTTCTATCACTCTCCCTCAGAACTTGACCCTTTGTTTTCTCCTCCATGTCCATGTTTTCCTACATGGAATCCTAGTGTGGGTTAACTCAGGTGACCTTTGTACTTCCCTTTCTTTCTTTTAAAGTAATAGTTTTACTGACTCCTTTTCCGATGTGGTACATTCAATGAAATTTCAAAACCCAATTTCAAAAATTGTGAGGACACAATTTCTTAAGGGGGGAAGATTGTAATGACCTGAAATTTTGAATAAATCTTGTTTCCTAATTTTATGTGTTATTTAATTTTATTTTTATAATCAAAAAAAATGTTTCATTTAATAACATGAGTATAATTAAAATAAGATCGTTGGGTTTTGACTATTTTATGACGATTGGTCAATATGACCTCTGTAAACTAAACGTTTCAATTATTGTCTCTAAATACAAGTAATCTTGGTTAATTATTATAGAAAGAAGATTCAATGGCCTCACCCAGTAGTCTTGGACCGATCGAAGCCCATCTAACAGAACTTGGGAAGGATGTAGCACCACTGGGCTTTACTCTAGACCAAACCCAAGCTGAACTTCATCGTGTGAAGCTAGAATGGAATCGCCTTTGCGAGAAGTTAAAACTGATAGAAATTACTAATTGTTCGATGTTGGTCGAGCCTCCCTCAGATTCTCTCACCTTAGCACACCTAACACTTAGGTCCTATGCTGGTGTGATAAGGGGCTATGTAAGGAGACCGTAACTGCCTTGTGTAATCCTTTATTTTAAATAAAAATTGGCATTTCTTCTTATGAAAATGTTTATGAATTTTCAAATGACCGGATAAATATAGTATGCATATTTTTGATGAATTTTAGAAAAAGGATATTTTAAAAATGTTTATGTAAACCTTAAATAATTAAAAATTTGTAATGATTTACGAAAAATGGTATTCTACAATTATGTTCAGTACGAAATTTAGAGTCTAATAAGATCAACTTGATTTTCGATGAATAGTAAATTATGAATAGTAATTTTATGCTTAAGATTAGTAATGTGACCAAATGGATTAGTAATCTCACTTAATGAAAGTATTAATATAATCTAGGCATCCTGATTAAGTAATATGATTCAATAAAATGGTTAAATAACAGTTTCATAAATTATTATTGAAGTATTAGTTTTTTCAGGTGAATAATGTTTTTTTAATTAAAAATTAAATTAAAAATATTTAGAAAATTATTTTTATAAATAGGATTTCATTTTTGAACTCAGAAAGTCGATATTATGTTAAGGTAATATTTGGGGATTTTTCGGAAAAAAATGAATTTTCGGTGAATAGTGTATTTATTTTAAAAAATAAATTAAAAATTATATAGAAAATTATTTTTATAAAATGGAGTTCATTTTTTAAATCAGAGCATTGATATTTGGTTAAGGTGAAATTTTGGGATTTTTCTAAGAAAGTTGAATTTTCAGTGAATACTGAAGATACAGTTTTAGGGTTTCAGTATGTTTAATGACATCATAACTGTGTCATGATGATGTCATGAGATATTTTATGGGTTGTATGAACAAAGGTGATGAATTATTGTATAGTGGCCCCATGTGGCCTAACTCCATGGGAAATACCATGTGAGAGCACATGGTTTTGAGAAAACCACTTTTGAGGTGTCCCTTGGCCATTAATGCCTTGTCCCCCTCACTTTCCCTATAAATACCAAGCCATCCTCTCATCCATTTCGACTCCCCACTCTCCCCCAACGAATTTCATGTCTCATTACCTCTCACGGAGTCCTCCCAAGGTGCCCCCAAGCCCTCAAGGTCCCAACCATTGAGTTTTAAGAGTTATGTTTTAAGGTAAGGGATCCGACATCTCTCTTTCTTTTCAAGAAATCTCTTTTATGTCATTTCTTTTATGATCCATGTTCTTATGTTAAAGGATGTTCTTTTATACTATTCTTACTTCCATTTTTATGTTCATATAATGAGATATCCCCTCTTACTCTCATTATTTCGTTTTATAAAGTCTTAAGTGGCGTTGTTAGGCTGCCGAAATTTTTGTAACAGATTCTTTCTCTCTTCTCAGATTTCAAGATCTATTTTCAAGTAAAGTATTTCAAGTTCCTTTTTATTATGTTGGGGTATGATCTCTAAATTTATCATACTGATATTTTATTAATATATTATGAGAGACCCCATTTTATCTCTTCGATTAATTATTTTGAAGTTTTAAGTGGCGTCGTTAGGCTGCCGAATTTTTAAGTGTTTCTTTCACCCTTCTCGTTTTGAAGTTCTACATTCATTTCAAGTATGTCAAGTTCCTTTTTATTATGTTGGGGTATGATATATATATCTATCTTACTGAAATATTATGATAATATGATTAGATACCCTATTTGATTTCTTCAATTCAGTATTTTGACGTTTTAAGTGGCGTCGTTTGGCTGTCGAATTTTTAAGTGGTTCTTTCACCTTTCTCCTTTTTTCAAAGTTCTAATTCCATGTCAAGTCTTGAAAGTTACTTTTTATTATGTTGGGGTATGATATCTAAATCTAAAATACTGATATTTTATGTTAATATGATGATAAACCCTATTTGATCTCTTCAATTCAGTATTTTCATGTTTTAAGTGGCACCGTTAGGCTGCCAAATTTTTAAGGGATTCTTTCACCCTTCTCGTTTACAAGATCTATTTTCTTGTCAAGTCTTTCATGTTCCTTTTTATTATGTTGGGGTATTATATCTAAATATATCATAATTATATTTTATGTTCATATGATTAGATACCCTATTTGATCTCATCAATTCATTTTTGTTGATGTTTAAGTGACGCTGTTAGGCTGCCGAATTTCTAAGGGGTTCTTTCACCCATCTCGTTTTCAAGATCAATTTTCTTTTCAAGTATTTCAAGTTCCTTTTTATTATTTTGGGGTATGATCTCTATATCTATCATACTTATAATTTATTTTCATATGATGAGAGACCCTATTTGATCTCGTCAATCCATTTTTGGAAGTTTTAAGTGACGCCATTGGGCTACTGAATTCTCATAAGAGAAATCTTATTTTTTTGTCTTCCTTTCAAGTTCTTAATTTAAAATGGTATATCATTCAAATTTCATTACCATGTTCTTAAATACTTTATATTCTGTTCCCCTACTGTTTTATGTATCATTTTTTAGTGGGTGACCCATGTCGCCTCTCTTTTCAATGTTTTCTAAAACCATGTATCATAGACGTTATGCTGCATAATTTTCGTCTCAAAATGCCTCTCTATATTCTCAAAATTATTTTATGTTATTAAGTGAATACTCAAAGCTCTTATTTCTACAGGGTAATTCACATATATTTCAAAATTTTCTTTTTTAAATTCTAGGACTTACATACATGAAACTCGCTTTCCTTTTTGTGTGGGTTTAAAGTGACGTAAAGATCATGTCTTTAAAGCAGTTTTAAAAACGTTATGATATGAAATGAAACCCATTTATTTTATGATATATGGGTTGTTTATGAAATGATTTATGATGATATATGTGGCTCACATGATAATAAAGACATGTCAAGGGTTCTCCCAGATAGCAATCTAATGCATTGGGTAAAGACTTAATCTCTAGAGATGACTTTTTAGACTGATACCTTGGTGAATAGCCTTGGTAATTTTTAATGACACCTTGGGGATGGACCTTGGTGAAACGAAATGATTGTCAATATTAAATGTTGTAGCCAAATCTTCAAGTTATGAAAAATTTTATTTTTATTAAGATATATGTCATGATTTCTTTATCATGCCTTAAAGTTTTTTTCATGACCTTATTGAAGTATCTCAAGTTCACATGTAAAATGTTTCTCTTGTTTCCCTTACTGGGCCTTCTGATCACCCTTTCTTTTGATGTATGTCCCCAGGTTATGAGATGCAGTAAAGAACCTAGGATGAACATGAGGAGAAGCCTTTCAGGTGTTTAACAAGAATGTTTTATGTTTTCATGTTTTAAGTTCCTGGTTTCCAAGACACTAAACCTTAAAGATCCTCATTTTTGTGTAATGTAATGAAAGTTTATGTTATAAAAAGACGAGATGCTGTAGTTGGTATCAGAGGATGGTTTAGTTATTTGTGGAAATTAGGATATGAAAACATTAGGAAGAAGCCTATAGATATGTTTATATATAGAAAATCTTCCTGGTATTTTGGTTAGTATTCAGTAAGGGGTTGTCAAGCAAATACATCCCTGTCTGGATACGAGCAGGTAGAGGTGTCTCTAGCATAGATGTACATATGGGTAAAACCTAAAAACACCTCTTTGAGCTAGACTTGAACGAGAACTGGTACATGACAACGGGCCTTGTTGCACTCTTGGTTACGACACTCCCGGGGGATATGCTTTGGTAAATTCATAAGCTTAGTATGAACCATTGTTAAAGGAACAAAGATAAAATAAAATAAAGATTCACATAAGAATATATGATCATGGATAACCTAGATGGGAACCTAGGGGATCACAAGCTAGGGTATACTTTTCTTCTACAAGTTATCCTTATATGCTTTAAGTTCCTTTTCATGATTATTTGCTAAGTATTCAAGCCCCTAATTGTACTTTCTTTTCATAGTTAATGGCGGGAAATTGAAGAACATGTCCCAACAACCAATGTGATAGGAAATGTGAAGATTTCCATATTAGTATGACAGTGATGATTAGGGGATTAAAAGATGGTTATTATTTTGGAAGATGTTCACTATTTTGGGGACCCTATATGATCGAGGTAAATAGATTACTATGGTATTTTTATTGAGGAGTAAGGTTGACTTATATTTTGAAGAATCAATGAATTTAAGGTGGACTTATAGTAATTTAGTTTACTTATGGGAATGATTAACCTATCATGGGTAAAATATGTTTAGGTTAGCTACTTTTGTTATAAGATGTTAGAAGTGGTTGATGTTGTTTGGAGATGAACAATGAAGTTTATTTTCAAAGACTATGTTATCAAATCCTTCTTTTATTTGGGTTTCAATCTTAGTTTGGTTTATTTTGAGGAATTTTAAGGACTGTTATTTATGGAATGGTCTATGATGAACTTTGAGTAGTACCATAGAGCTTTGAAGATTTAAAATTAGTTTCCATTCCTATGGGATTCTTTCTTTTTGAAGAGTTGTTTTACCTTACCCTTTCTATTTTTGGGATAATGTTTAAAGACAGAAGAAATAGATAGTTAATCTTTTGTGGATTATGTGATTCTCTAGAAGATGATTCTTGTGTTTTCATGAGACAAAGTAGTTTTGAATGCTCATCGTTTGGAGAACAGATTAGTTTTGGTAGAAACTTATTAAAGGATGAAACTCTACATGAAGGTTGGTATATTTTAATATGTTTTGTTCTTTGTAGTAAATGAATTCCTCAAAATTATAAAAAGGAACGTAAAACAAAAACGTTGTTGGTTTACGTTTCGTACTAAGTTATCAAATACCGTTTACACACATCATAAGTTTGGGATTTTCTTATGGTTAACTTTCTCCTAATCAGGTTTTATATCACTCTCCCTCAGAACTTGACCCTTTGTTTTCTCCTCCATGTCCATGTTTTCCTACATGGAATCCTAGTGTGGTTTAACTCAGGTGACCTTTGTACTTCCCTGTCTTTCTTTTAAAGTAATAGTTTTACTGAATCCTTTTCCGATGTGGTACTTTCAATGAAATTTCAAAACCCAATTTCAAAAATTGCGAGGACACAATTTCTTAAGGGGGGAAGATTGTAATGACCTGAAATTTTGAATAACTCTTGTTTCCTAATTTTATGTGTTATTTTATTTTATTTTTATAATCAAAAAAATGTTTTATTTGATAACATGAGTATAATTAAAATAAGATCGTTGGGTTTTGACTGTTATATGACGATTGGTCAATATGACCGCTGTAAACTAAATGTTTCGGTTATTGTCTCTAAATACAAGTAATCTTGGTTAATTATTATAGAAAGAAGATCCAGTGGCCTCACCCAGTAGTCTTGGACTGATCGAAGCCCATCTAACAGAACTTGGGAAGGATGTATCACCACTGGGCTTTACTCTGGACCAAACCCAAGCTGAACTTCATCGTGTGAAGCTAGAATGGAATCGCCTTTGAGAGAAGTTAAAACTGATAGAAATTACTAATCGTTCGATGTTGGTCGAGCCTCCCTCAGATTCTCTCACCTTAGCACACCTAACACTGAGGTCCTATGCTGGTGTGATAAGGGGCTATGTAAGGAGACCGTAACTGCCTTGTGTAATCCTTTGTTTTAAATAAAAATTGGCATTTCTTCTTATGATAATGTTTATGAATTTTCAAATGACAGGATAAATATAGTATGCATATTTTTGATGAATTTTAGAAAAAGTATATTTTAAAAATGTTTATGTAAACCATAAATAATTAAAAATGTGTAATGATTTATGAAAAATGGTCTTCTACAATTATGTTCGGTACGAAATTTAGAGTCTAATAAGATCAACTTGATTTTTGATGAATAATAAATTATGAATAGTGATTTTATGCTTAAGATTAGTAATGTGACCAAATGGATTAGTAATCTCACTTAATGAAAGTATTAATATAATCTAGGCATCTTGATTAAGTAATATGATTCAATAAAATGGTTAAATAACAGTTTCATAAATTATTATTCAAGTATGAGTTTTTTCAGGTGAATAGTGTTTTTTTAATTAAAAATTAAATTAAAAATATTTAGAAAATTATTTTTATAAATAGGATTTCATTTTTGAACTCAGAAAGTCGATATTATGTTAAGGTAATATTTGGGGATTTTTCTGAAAAAAATGAATTTTCGGTGAATAGTGTATTTATTTTAAAAAATAAATTAAAAATTATATAGAAAATTATTTTTATAAAATGGAGTTCATTTTTGAAATCAGAGCATTGATATTTGGTTAAGGTGAAATTTTGGGATTTTTCTAAGAAAGTTGAATTTTCAGTGAATACTAAAGATACAGTTTTAGGGTTTCAGTATGTTTAATGACATCATAACTGTGTCATGATGATGTCATGAGATATTTTATGGGTTGTCTGAAAAAAGGTGATGAATTATTGTATAGGGGCCCCATGTGGCCTAACTCCATGGGAAATACCATGTGAGAGCACATGGTTTTGAGAAAACCACTTTTGAGGTGTCCCTTGGCCATTAATGCCTTGTCCCCCTCACTTTCCCTATAAATACCAAGCCATCCTCTCATCCATTTCGACTCCCCACTCTCCCCCAACTAATTTCATGTCTCATTACCTCTCACGGAGTCCTCCCAAGGTGCCCCCAAGCCCTCAAGGTCCCAACCATTGAGTTTTAAGAGTTACGTTTTAAGGTAAGGGATCCGACATCTCTCTTTCTTTTAATGAAATCTCTTTTATGTCATTTCTTTTATGCTCCATGTTCTTATGTTAAAGGATGTTATTTTATACTCTTATTACTTCCATTTTTATGTTCATATAATTATATATCCCCTCTTACTCTCATTATTTCGTTTTATGAAGTCTTAAGTGGCGTTGTTAGGCTGCCGAAATTTTTGTAACAGATTCTTTCTCTCTTCTCAGATTTCAAGATCTATTTTCAAGTAAAGTATTTCAAGTTCCTTTTTATTATTTTGGGGTATGATCTCTAAATTTATCATACTGATCTTTTATTATTATATTATGAGAGACCCCATTTGATCTCTTCAATTAATTATTTTGAATTTTTAAGTGGCGTCGTTAGGCTGCCGAATTTTTAAGTGGTTCTTTCACCCTTCTCGTTTTGAAGTTCTACATTCATGTCAAGTCTTTCAAGTTCCTTTTTATTATGTTGGGGTATGATATATATAACTATCTTACTGAAATATTATGATAATATGATTAGAGACCCTATTTGATTTCTTCAATTCAGTATTTTGACGTTTTAAGTGGCGTCGTTTGGCTGTCGAATTTTTAAGTGGTTCTTTCACCTTTCTCCTTTTTTCAAAGTTCTAATTCCATGTCAATTCTTGCAAGTTACTTTTTATTATGTTGGGGTATGATATCTAAATCTATAATACTGATATTTTATGTTAATATGATGATAAAACCTATTTGATCTCTTCAATTCAGTATTTTGATGTTTTAAGTGGCACCGTTAGGCTGCCGAATTTTTAAGGGACCCTTTCTCCCTTCTCGTTTTCAAGATCTATTTTCTTGTCAAGTCTTTCATGTTCCTTTTTATTATGTTGGGGTATGATATCTAAATATATCATAATTATATTTTATGTTCATATTATTAGATACCCTATTTGATCTCATCAATTCATTTTTGTTGTTGTTTAAGTGACGCTGTTTGGCTGCCGAATTTCTAAGGGGTTCTTTCACCCTTCTCGTTTTCAAGATCAATTTTCATTTCAAGTATTTCAAGTTCCTTTTTATTATTTTGGGGTATGATCTCTATATCTATCATACTTATCATTTATTTTCATATGATGAGAGACCCTATTTGATCTCGTCAATCCATTTTTGGAAGTTTTAAGTGACGCCATTGGGCTACTGAATTCTCATAAGAGATATCTTAATTTTTTTGTCTTCCTTTCAAGTTCTTCATCTCAAATGGTATATCATTCAAATTTCATTAACATGTTCTTAAATACTTTATATTCTGTTCCCCTACTGTTTTATGTATCTTTTTTGAGTGGGTGACCCATGTCGCCTCTCTTTTCAATGTTTTCTAAAACCATGTATCATAGACGTTATGCTGCATAATTTTCGTCTCAAAATGCCTCTCTCTATTCTCAAAATTATTTTCTGTTATTAAGTGAATACTCAAAGCTCTTATTTCTATAGGGTAATTCACATATATTTCAAAATTTTCTATTTTAAATTCTAGGATTTACATACATGAAACCCTCTTTCCTTTTTGTGTGGGTTTAAAGTGACGTAAAGATCATGTCTCTAAAGCAGTTTTTAAAACGTTATGATTATGAAATGAAACCCATTTATTTTATGATATATGGGTTTTTTATGAAATTATTTATGATGATATATGTGTCTCACATGATAATAAAGACATGTCAAGGGTGCTCCCAGATAGCAATCCAATGCATTGGGTAAAGACTTAATCTCTAGAGATGACTTTTTAGACTGATACCTTGGTGAATAACCTTGGTAAATTTTAATGACACCTTGGGGATGGACCTTGGTGAAACGAAATGATTGTCAATATTAAATGTTGTATCCAAATCTTCAAGTTATGAAAAATTTTATTTTTATTAAGATATATCTCATGATTTCTTTATCATGCCTTAAAGTTTTTTTCATGACCATATTGAAGTATCTCAAGTTCACATGTAAAATGTTTCTCTTGTTTCCCTTACTGGGCCTTCTGATCACCCTTTCTTTTGATGTATGTCCCCAGGTTATGAGATGCAGTAAAGAACCTAGGATGAACATGAGGAGAAGCCTTTCAGGTGTTTAATAAGAATGTTTTATGTTTTCATGTTTTAAGTTCCTGGTTTCCAAGACACTAAACCTTAAAGATCCTCATTTTTGTGTAATGTAATGAAAGTTTATGTTATAAAAAGACGGGATGTTGTAGTTGGTATCAGAGGATGGTTTAGTTATTTATGGAAATTAGGATATGAAAACATTAGGAAGAAGCCTATAGATATGTTTATATATAGAAAATCTTCCTGGTATTTTGGTTAGTATTGAGTAAGGGGTTGTCAAGCAAATACATCCCTGTCTGGATACGAGTAGGTAGAGGTGTCTCTGGCATAGATGTACATAGGGGTAAAACCTGAAAACACCTCTTTGAGCTATACTCGAATGAGAACTGGTACACGACAACGGGCCTTGCTGCACTCTTGGTTATGACACTCCCGGGGGATATGCTTTGGTAAATTCATAAGCTTAGTATGAACCATTATTAAAGGAACAAAGATAAAATAAAATAAAGATTCACATAAGAATATATGATCATGGATAACCTAGATGGGAACCTAGGGGATCACAAGCTAGGGTATACTTTTCTTCTACAAGTTATCCTTATATGATTTAAGTTCCTTTTCATGATTATTGGCTAAGTATTCAAGCCCCTAATTGTACTTTCTTTTCATAGTTAATGGAGGGAAATTGAAGAACATGTCCCAACAACCAATGTGATAGGAAATGTGAAGATTGCCATATTAGTATGACAGTGATGATTAGGGGATTAAAAGATGATTATTATTTTGGAAGATGTTCACTATTTTGGGGACCCTATATGATCGAGGTAAATAGATTACTATGGTATTTTCATTGAGGAGTAAGGTTGACTTATATTTTGAAGAATCGATGAATTTAAGGTGGACTTATAGTAATTTAGTTTACTTATGGGAATGATTAACCTATCTTGGGTAAAATATGTTTAGGTTAGCTACTTTTGTTATAAGATGTTAGGAGTGGTTGATGTTGTTTGGAGATGAACAATGAAGTTTATTTTCGAAGACTATGTTATCAAATCCTTGTTTTATTTGGGTTTCAATCTTAGTTTGGTTTATTTTGAGGAATTTTAAGGACTGTTATTTATGGAATGGTCTATGATGAACTTTGAGTAGTACCATAGAACTTTGAAGATTTAAAATTAGTTTCCATTCCTATGGGATTCTTTCTTTTTGAAGAGTTGTTTTACCTTACCCTTTCTGTTTTTGGAATAATGTTTAAATATAGAAGAAATAGATAGTTAATCTTTTGTGGATTATGTGATTCTCTAGAAGATGATTCTTGTTTTTTCATGAGACAATGTAGTTTTGAATGCTCATCATTTGGAGAACAGATTAGTTTTGGTAGAAACTTATTAAAGGATGAAACTCTACATGAAGGTAGGTATATTTTAATATGTTTTTGTTCTTTGTAGTAAATGAATTCCTCAAAATTATAAAAAGGAACGTAAAACAAAAATGTTGTTGGTTTACGTTTCGTACTAAGTTATCAAAGACCGTTTACACACATCATAAGTTTGGGATTTTCTTATGGTTAACTTTCTCCTAATCAGGTTTTCTATCACTCTCCCTCAGAACATGACCCTTTGTTTTCTCCTCCATGTCCATGTTTTCCTACATGGAATCCTAGTGTGGTTTAACTCAGGTGACCTTTGTACTTCCCTTTCTTTCTTTTAAAGTAATAGTATTACTGACTCATTTTCTGATGTGGTACTTTCAATGAAATTTCAAAACCCAATTTCAAAAATTTCGAGGACACAATTTCTTAAGGGGGGAAGATTGTAATGACCTGAAATTTTGAATAAATCTTGTTTCCTAATTTTATGTGTTATTTTATTTTATTTTTATAATCAAAAAAAAATGTTTCATTTGATAACATGAGTATAATTAAAATAAGATCGTTGGGTTTTGACTGTTATATGACGATTGGTCAATATGACCGCTGTAAACTAAACGTTTCGATTATTGTCTCTAAATACAAGTAATCTTGGTTAATTATTATAGAAAGAAGATTCAATGGCCTCACCCAGTAGTCTTGGACCGATCGAAGCCCATCTAACAGAACTTGGGAAGGATGTAGCACCACTGGGCTTTACTCTAGACCAAACCCTAGCTGAACTTCATCGTGTGAAGCTAGAATGGAATCGCCTTTTCGAGAAGTTAAAACTGATAGAAATTACTAATCTTTCGATGTTGGTCGAGCCTCCCTCAGATTCTCTCACCTTAGAACACCTAACACTTAGGTCCTATACTGGTGTGATAAGGGGCTATGTAAGGAGACCGTAACTGCCTTGTGTAATCCTTTGTTTTAAATAAAAATTGGCATTTCTTCTTATGATAATGTTTATGAATTTTCAAATGACTGGATAAATATAGTATGCATATTTTTGATGAATTTTAGAAAAAGGATATTTTAAAAATGTTTATGTAAACCATAAATAATTAAAAATGTGTAATGATTTACGAAAAATGGTCTTCTACAATTATGTTCAGTACAAAATTTATAGTCTAATAAGATCAACGTGATTTTTGATGAATAGTAAATTATGAATAGTGATTTTATGCTTAAGATTAGTAATGTGACCAAATGGATTAGTAATCTCACTTAATGAAAGTATTAATATAATCTAGTCATCTTGATTAAGTAATATGATTCAATAAAATGGTTAAATAACAGTTTCATAAATTATTATTCAAGTATTAGTTTTTTTAGGTGAATAGTGTTTTTTTAATTAAAAATTAAATTAAAAATATTTAGAAAATTATTTTTATAAATAGGATTTCATTTTTGAACTCAGAAAGTCGATATTATGTTAAGGTAATTTTTGGGGATTTTTCTAAAAAAAATAAATTTTCGGTGAATAGTGTATTTATTTTAAAAAATAAATTAAAAATTATATAGAAAATTATTTTTATAAAATGGAGTTCATTTTTGAAATCAGATCATTGATATTTGGTTATGGTGAAATTTTGGGATTTTTCTAAGAAAGTTGAATTTTCAGTGAATACTAAAGATACAGTTTTAGGGTTTCAGTATGTTTAATGACATCATAATTGTGTCAAGATGATGTCATGAGATATTTTATGGGTTGTCTGAACAAAGGTGATTAATTATTGTATAGGGGCCCCATGTGGCCTAACTCAATGGGAAATACCATGTGAGAGCACATGGTTTTGAGAAAACCACTTTTGAGGTGTCCCTTGGCCATTAATGCCTTGTCTCCCTCACTTTCCCTATAAATACCAAGCCATCCTCTCATCCATTTCGACTCCCCACTCTCCCCCAACGAATTTCATGTCTCATTACCTCTCACGGAGTCCTCCCAAGGTGCCCCCAAGCCCTCAAGGTCCCAACCATTGAGTTTTAAGAGTTACGTTTTAAGGTAAGGGATCCGACATCTCTCTTTCTTTTCAAGAAATATCTTTTATGTCATTTCTTTTATGCTCCATGTTCTTATGTTAAAGGATGTTCTTTTATACTCTTCTTACTTCCATTTTTATTTTCATATAATGATATATCCCCTCTTACTCTCATTATTTCGTTTTATGAAGTCTTAAGTTGCGTTGTTAGGCTGCCGAAATTTTTGTAACAGATTCTTTCTCTCTTCTCAGATTTCAAGATCTATTTTCAAGTAAAGTATTTCAAGTTCCTTTTTATTATGTTGGGGTATGATCTCTAAATTTATCATACTGATCTTTTATTGTTATATTATGAGATACCCCATTTTATCTCTTCAATTAATTATTTTGAAGTTTTAAGTGGCGTCGTTTGGCTGCCGAATTTTTAAGTGGTTCTTTCACCCTTCTCGTTTTGAAGTTCTACATTCATGTCAAGTCTTTCATGTTCCTTTTTATTATGTTGGGGTATGATATATATATCTATCTTACTGAAATATTATTATAATATGATTATAGACCCTATTTGATTTCTTCAATTCAGTATTTTGATGTTTTAAGTGGCGTCGTTTGGCTGTCGAATTTTTAAGTGGTTCTTTCACCTTTCTCCTTTTTTCAAAGTTCTAATTCCATGTCAAGTCTTGCAAGTTAATTTTTATTATGTTGGGGTATGAAATATAAATCTATAATACTGATATTTTATGTTAATATGATGATAAACCCTATTTGATCTCTTCAATTCAGTATTTTGATGTTTTAAGTGGCACCGTTAGGCTGCCGAATTTCTAAGGGATTCTTTCACCCATCTCGTTTTCAAGATCTATTTTCTTGTCAAGTCTTTCATGTTCCTTTTTATTATGTTGGGGTATGATATCTAAATATATCATAATTATATTTTATGTTCATATGATTAGATACCCTAGTTGATCTCATCAATTCATTTTTGTTGATGTTTAAGTGACGTTGTTAGGCTGACGAATTTCTAAGGGGTTCTTTCACCCTTCTCGTTTTCAAGATCAATTTTCATTTCAAGTATTTCAAGTTCCTTTTCATTATGTTGGGGTATGATCTCTATATCTATCATACTTATCATTTATTTTCATATGATGAGAGACCCTATTTGATCTCGTCAATCCATTTTTGGATGTTTTAAGTGACACCATTGGGCTACTGAATTCTCATAAGAGAAATCTTATTTTTTTTGTCTTCCATTAAAGTTCTTCATTTCAAATGGTATATCATTCAAATTTCATTACCATGTTCTTAAATACTTTATATTCTGTTCCCCCACTGTTTTATGTATCATTTTTGATTGGGTGACCCATGTCGCCTCTCTTTTCAATGTTTTCTAAAACCATGTATCATAGACGTTATGCTGCATAATTTTCATCTCAAAATGCCTCTCTCTATTCTAAATTTTTTTTTATGTTATTAAGTGAATACTCAAAGCTCGTATTTCTACAGGGTAATTCACATATATTTCAAAAGTTTCTATTTTAAATTCTAGGATTTACATACATGAAACCCGCTTTCCTTTTTGTGTGGGTTTAAAGTGATGTAAAGATCATGTCTTTAAAGAAGTTTTTAAAACGTTATGATTATGAAATGAAACCCATTTATTTTATGATATATGGGTTGTTTATGAAATGATTTACGATGATATATGTGACTCACATGATAATAAAGACATGTCAAGGGTGCTCCCAGATAGCAATCCAATGCATTGGGTAAAGACTTAATCTCTAGAGATGACTTTTTAGACTGATACCTTGGTGAATAACCTTGGTAATTTTTAATGACACCTTGGGGATGGACCTTGGTGAAACGAAATGATTGTCAATATTAAATGTTGTAGCCAAATCTTCAAGTTATGAAAAAAAAAATTTATTAAGATATATCTCATGATTTCTTTATCATGCCTTAAAGTTTTTTTCATGACCTTATTGAAGTATCTCAAGTTCACATGTAAAATGTTTCTCTTGTTTCCCTTACTGGGCCTTCTGATCACCCTTTCTTTTGATGTATGTCCCCAGGTTATGAGATGCAGTAAAGAACCTTGGATGAACATGAGGAGAAGCCTTTCAGGTGTTTAACAAGAATGTTTTATGTTTTCATGTTTTAAGTTCCTGGTTTCCAAGACACTAAACCTTAAAGATCCTCATTTTTGTGTAATGTAATGAAAGTTTATGTTATAAAAAGACGGGATGCTGTAGTTGGTATCAGAGGATGGTTTAGTTATTTGTGGAAATTAGGATATGAAAACATTAGGAAGAAGCCTATAGATATGTTTATATATAGAAAATCTTCCTGGTATTTTGGTTAGTATTGAGTAAGGGGTTTTCAAGCAAATACATCCCTGTCTGGATACAAGCAGGTAGAGGTGTCTCTGGCATAGATGTACATAGGGGTAAAACCTGAAAACACCTCTTTGAGCTAGACTCGAACGAGAACTGGTACACGACAACGGGCCTTGCTGCACTCTTGGTTACGACACTCCCGGGGGATATGCTTTGGTAAATTCATAAGCTTAGTATGAACCATTGTTAAAGGAACAAAGATAAAATAAAATAAAGATTCACATAAGAATATATGATCATGGATAACCTAGATGGGAACCTAGGGGATCACAAGCTAGGGTATAATTTTCTTCCACAAGCTATCCTTATATGCTTTAAGTTCCTTTTCATGATTATTGGCTAAGTATTCAAGCCCCTAATTGTACTTTCTTTTCGTAGTTAATGGAGGGAAATTGAAGAACATGTCCCAACAACCAATGTGATAGGAAATGTTTGGATTGCCATATTAGTATGACAGTGATGATTAGGGGATTAAAAGATGATTATTATTTTGGAAGATGTTCACTATTTTGGGGACCCTACATGATCGAGGTAAATAGATTACTATGGTATTTTCATTGAGGAGTAAGGTTGAATTATATTTTGAAGAATCGATGAATTTAAGGTGGACTTATAGTAATTTAGTTTACTTATGGGAATGATTAACCTATCTTGGGTAAAATATGTTTAGGTTAGCTACTTTTGTTATAAGATGTTAAGAGTGGTTGATGTTGTTTGGAGATGAACAATGAAGTTTATTTTCGAAGACTATGTTATCAAATCCTTCTTGTATTTGGGTTTCAATCTTAGTTTGGTTTATTTTGAGGAATTTTAAGGACCGTTATTTATGGAATGGTCTATGATGAACTTTGAGTAGTACCATAGAACTTTGAAGATTTAAAATTAGTTTCCATTCCTATGGGATTCTTTCTTTTTGAAGAGTTGTTTTACCTTACCCTTTCTGTTTTTGGGATAATGTTTAAAGATAGAAGAAATAGATAGTTAATCTTTTGTGGATTATGTGATTCTCTAGAAGATGATTCTTGTGTTTTCATGAGACAAAGTAGTTTTGAATGCTCATCGTTTGGAGAACAGATTAGTTTTGGTAGAAACTTATTAAAGGATGAAACTCTACATGAAGGTAGGTATATTTTAATATGTTTTGTTCTTTGTAGTAAATGAATTCCTCAAAATTATAAAAAGGAACGTAAAACAAAAACGTTGTTGGTTTACGTTTCGTACTAAGTTATCAAATACCGTTTACACACATCATAAGTTTGGGATTTTCTTATGGTTAACTTTCTCCTAATCATGTTTTCTATCACTCTCCCTCAGAACTTGACCCTTTGTTTTCTCCTCCATGTTCATGTTTTCCTATATGGAATCCTAGTGTGGGTTAACTCAGGTGACCTTTGTACTTCCCTGTCTTTCTTTTAAAGTAATAGTTTTACTGAATCCTTTTCTGATGTGGTACTTTCAATGAAATTTCAAAACCCAATTTCAAAAATTGCGAGGAAACAATTTCTTAAGGGGGGAAGATTGTAATGACCTGAAATTTTGAATAAATCTTGTTTCCTAATTTTATGTGTTATTTTATTTTATTTTTATAATCAAAAAAATGTTTCATTTGATAACATGAGTATAATTAAAACAAGATCGTTGGGTTTTGACTGTTATATGACGATTGGTCAATATGACCGCTGTAAACTAAATGTTTCGGTTATTGTCTCTAAATACAAGTAATCTTGGTTAATTATTATAGAAAGAAGATCCAGTGGCCTCACCCAGTAGTCTTGGACCGATCGAAGCCCATCTAACAGAACTTGGGAAGGATGTAGCACCACTGGGCTTTACTCTGGACCAAACCCAAGCTGAACTTCATCGTGTGAAGCTAGAATGGAATCGCCTTTGAGAGAAGTTAAAACTGATAGAAATTACTAATCGTTCGATGTTGGTCGAGCCTCCCTCAGATTCTCTCACCTTAGCACACCTAACACTGAGGTCCTATGCTGGTGTGATAAGGGGCTATGTAAGGAGACCGTAACTGCCTTGTGTAATCCTTTGTTTTAAATAAAAATTGGCATTTCTTCTTATGATAATGTTTATGAATTTTCAAATGACCGGATAAATATAGTATGCATATTTTTGATGAATTTTAGAAAAAGGATATTTTAAAAATGTTTATGTAAACCTTAAATAATTAAAAATGTGTAATGATTTATGAAAAATGGTCTTCTACAATTATGTTCAGTACGAAATTTAGAGTCTAATAAGATCAACTTGATTTTTGATGAATAATAAATTATGAATAGTGGTTTTATGCTTAAGATTAGTAATGTGACCAAATGGATTAGTAATCTCACTTAATGAAAGTATTAATATAATCTAGGCATCTTGATTAAGTAATACGATTCAATAAAATGGTTAAATAACAGTTTCAGAAATTATTATTCAAGTATGAGTTTTTTCAGGTGAATAGGGTTTTTTTAATTAAAAATTAAATTAAAAATATTTAGAAAATTATTTTTATAAATAGGATTTCATTTTTGAACTCAAAAAGTAGATATTATGTTAAGGTAATTTTTGAGGATTTTTCTGAAAAAAATGAATTTTCGGTGAATAGTGTATTTATTTTAAAAATTAAATTAAAAATTATTTAGAAAATTATTTTTATAAAATGGAGTTAATTTTTGAAATCAGAGCATTGATATTTGGTTAAGGTGAAATTTTGGGATTTTTCTAAGAAAGTTGAATTTTCAGTGAATACTAAAGATACAGTTTTAGGGTTTCAGTATGTTTAATGACATCATAACTGTATCATGATGATGTCATGAGATATTTTATGGGTTTTCTGAACAAAGGTGATGAATTATTGTATAGGGGCCCCATGTGGCCTAACTCCATGGTAAATACCATGTGAGAGCACATGGGTTTGAGAAAACCACTTTTGAGGTGTCCCTTGGCCATTAATGCCTTGTCCCCCTCACTTTCCCTATAAATACCAAGCCATCCTCTCATCCATTTCGACTCCCCACTCTACCCCAACGAATTTCATGTCTCATTACCTCTCACGGAGGCCTCCCAAGGTGCCCCCAAGCCCTCAAGGTCCCAACCATTGAGTTTTAAGAGTTACGTTTTAAGGTAAGGGATCCGACATCTCTCTTTCTTTTCAAGAAATCTCTTTTATGTCATTTCTTGTATGCTCCATGTTCTTATGTTAAAGGATGTTCTTTTATACTCTTCTTACTTCCATTTTTATGTTCATATAATGAGATATCCCCTCTTACTCTCATTATTTCGTTTTATGAAGTCTTAAGTGGCGTTGTTAGGCTGCCGAAATTTTTGTAACAGATTCTTTCTCTCTTCTCAGATTTCAAGATCTATTTTCAAGTAAAGTATTTGAAGTTACTTTTTATTATGTTGGGGTATGATCTCTAAATTTATCATACTGATCTTTTATTATTATATTATTAGAGACCCCTTTTGATCTCTTTAATTAATTATTTTGAAGTTTTAAGTGGCATCGTTAGGCTGCCGAATTTTTAAGTGTTTCTTTCACCCTTCTCGTTTTGAAGTTCTACATTCATGTCAAGTCTTTCAAGTTCCTTTTTATTATGTTGGGGTATGATATATATATATATATCTTACTGAAATATTATGATAATATGATTAGAGACCCTATTTGATTTCTTCAATTCAGTATTTTGACATTTTAAGTGGCGTCGTTTGGCTGTCGAATTTTTAAGTGGTTCTTTCACCTTTCTCCTTTTTTCAAAGTTCTAATTCCATGTAAAGTCCTGCAAGTTACTTTTTATTATGTTGGGGTATGATATCTAAATCTATAATACTGATATTTTATGTTAATATGATGATAAAACCTATTTGGTCTCTTCAATTCAGTATTTTGATGTTTTAAGTGGCACTGTTAGGCTGCCGAATTTTTAAGGGATTCTTTCACCCTTCTCGTTTTCAAGTTCTATTTTCTTGTCAAGTCTTTCATGTTCCTTTTTATTATGTTGGGGTATGATATCTAAATATATCATAATTATCTTTTATATTCATATGATTAGGTACCCTATTTGATCTCATCAATTCATTTTTGTTGAAGTTTAAGTGACGTTGTTAGGCTGCCGAATTTCTAAGGGGTTCTTTCACCCTTCTCGTTTTCAAGATCAATTTTCATTTCAAGTATTTCAAGTTACTTTTTATTAATTTGGGGTATGATCTCTATATCTATCATACTTATCATTTATTTTCATATGATGAGAGACCCTATTTGATCTCGTCAATCCATTTTTGGAAGTTTTAAGTGACGCCATTGGGCTACTGAATTCTCATAAGAGAAATCTTTTTTTTTGTCTTCCTTTCAAGTTCTTCATTTAAAATGGTATATCATTCAAATTTCATTACCATGTTCTTAAATACTTTATATTCTTTTCCCCTACTGTTTTATGTATCATTTTTGAGTGGGTGACCCATGTCGCCTCTCTTTTCAATGTTTTCTAAAACCATGTATCATAGACGTTATGCTGCATAATTTTCGTCTCAAAATGCCTCTCTCTATTCTCAAAATTATTTTATGTTATTAAGTTAATACTCAAAGCTCTTATTTCTACAGGTTAATTCACATATATTTCAAAATTTTCTATTTTAAATTCTAGTATTTACATACATGAAAACCGCTTTCCTTTTTGTGTGGGTTTAAAGTGACGTAAAGATCATGTCTTTAAAGCAGTTTTTAAAACGTTATGATTATGAAATGAAACCCATTTATTTTATGATATATGGGTTGTTTATGAAATGATTTATGATGATATATGTGGCTCACATGATAATAAATAAATGTCAAGGGTGCTCCCAGATAGCGATCCAATTCATTGGGTAAAGACTTAATCTCTAGAGATGACTTTTTAGACTGATACCTTGGTGAATAACCTTGGTAATTTTTAATGACACCTTGGGGATGGACCTTGGTGAAACGAAATGATTGTCAATATTAAATGTTGTAGCCAAATCTTCATGTTATGAAAAATTTTATTTTTATTAAGATATATCTCATGATTTCTTTATCATGCCTTAAAGTTTTTTTTCATGACCTTATTGAAGTATCTCAAGTTCACATGTAAAATGTTTCTCTTGTTTCCCTTACTGGGCCTTCTGATCACCCTTTCTTTTGATGTATGTCCTCAGGTTATGAGATGCAGTAATGAACCTAGGATGAACATGAGGATAAGCCTTTCAGGTGTTTAACAAGAATGTTTTATGTTTTCATGTTTTAAGTTCCTGGTTTCCAAGACACTAGACCTTAACGATCCACAGTTTTGTGTAATGTAATGAAAGTTTATGTTATAAAAAGACGGGATGAAATAGCCCTGGCCACTCATGGAAGAACCATGATCATGGTTCTACCTCTTCCATGGCATTCCACACACTATATGTCTCCCCTTTTCAGCACGTCTGGTTGAGAAATCAAGTTCCATGTGACCTATCCCATCACATTTAGAGAATTTTTCCTATCCAAGATATCATGTTCCACTACATTATCCCTAAGTCACATTACCATGCTCCAGATCTTGAGTATGAGAAGATCTCATATACCATGACCATGGAGACTTATTACTGCTAGCTTCTATATATGATTCAGAACCTTGACATCCATGGCCAGTTCTATGGGCATGGAATCCCTCATAGAAGAATCTCTATGCCACTGGTACCCTCTGTAACACTTATAAATATGTGGGAATACATAAGGAAACCCCACTAAGATAGATTTCTCTGTGGAGTCCCTACTAAAAAATACACACCTGAAAGTTACCCTCCTAAATCATGATGAGGGAGTATGACGTAAGGTCAGTGAACCTACTAGTATACTAAGAAACTGTCATCCATCCCTATTAAAACTCTAATAGCTCTTATTTATGAACTATGCACAGACATGATGGGTTATACTCTTCACAAAATATCTACTAGCAGTTAGACCATTAGAGTGTTGACTCACCATGTGTCTGCATGACTATACTCCACCAACGCCTAGCTGCTTCATGGAAAATACTAGTTCTCAATACAATTATATAACTAGTTGGGTTCTATACAAGTTTTAAAGATCAGATCATGAACTCAATCATATTATTTACTTCTTGGGGATCTGAATCACCATGAAACCTCAACGGCCTATGGTGATGGATGTCAATAAGTGTGATAAGCCTGTGCACATCCTCATCCATCTGTGATGGTAGAATCTTCTACTTGATAGGAAAGTGTGCCTCTAATTTCCCATATAGAGGAGGATATCAGGCCATGTCCCCTGAATTGAGGCCTCATCACTCATTGTATTTTCATCACAATACTAAATAAATAACCTATATTACTATCTTTGAGGAGGCATTATAAAAATTAATCAAGATATTCCAAGGTTAGATGAACATATATACATGAAAAGTTGACAAAGGAACTATTTTCAATGGAATCAATCCTATATAATTTCGGTATTAATTTTCTGTGTACCATTTTATCAGTATGTTGAGTGAAAAAATATGTATTGAGAGTCTAAGTAAATATATATGTTGGCCATCACACCAAAATTGGGTTCCCTAGCCCGAAAGCAACACTCTGAGATGGATCTCCATAAGGCCTCAAGTGTGAATCTCCATATTCTAAGGGCTTCCGACCAGAAGTGAGGGATAAAGGTTTCTCTATAGAAAGACTATTCCCTCATATTCGAGTGAAAAATAGTGAAAATAAATATATTTCATCCAAATCCTAAAATAAAAAAGACTATGTAAATAGTAACTAAACTAAAATAGAGCATGATATAATAATACATGAAATTATATAAAATACAGAACTTCCGTGTAATGCATACAACAATGGTTACCCACTATACTGACCATACATGAAGGAGTACGTAAGGAAACTGAACTAAATGTACATGTTTTTACTAAAAACTCTAAGCTAGACCACATACATAGGCTCCATGGAACCATCTATTTGATCTAGCTTGATCAAATGAATCCATTTGAGCATCTTTTATTGATCATGAAACCCTGGGTGTCAGCCCTATCAACACTGAAATTTATAATCAACATGAAAATATTACAAAATGTCTACATGAACACCAAGGTGTACATATAAGGGTGAAAATTAATTATAGTAGGCCACCCCAATGATGAGATAATATCTCTAATTTCATAAGTGCATTATCATGAAATATTCACATCCTATTAGAGACATAACTAGAATAATAAGGACAAAAACAACAAAAAAATCATAGTCGATCCTTGGGTACGTAATCCCTATTGACCATATCTGCTTCTACCTAAGTTAGAATGTCACTGGGTTTATTCCATCACATATATTTATATATGTATATAATCCCATACATATGTATGTATATTTATATACATCACAATGTCATTGACAAAAGACATCAAACTAAGGTTCACATGAAAAAATCACATGGGATAACTCAATCGAAAGTTGAGCCTAGTTTCCTAAATATGGTCTTTAGGAAAACCTAAAACTAGAGCTATAATCTTGATTTCATAACACTCAAGTTATGTATCATTAATTTAATCATCAGGTATGTGATCCTGATCAACAAAACATGCTTCATCCAGTCGGAGATTGTCTCTATGTAATATACGGGTCCCAGACCAAGGTTCACCGATACTCACCTCCAATAACTATACGAAAAAAGATTCTAGGAGTCAACTGGATAACCTAAAAATGCAGCATTGAGATATATTGTATACTACACAATCCCCATATAATCCAGTATAATGTAGGATTCCATGGTCTCATCCTATAGGCAATCCCGACATTGCAACTCAGATAATCCTTAAGGGGGTGACCCTTAGGGAATATTTAAAGAATATCATCATAATCCAGTATAAATAAATTGAATAATTCAATAACTATCTCAACAACATCATCACAAAATATGTATGTGAGATACTATAATGGTGCATCCAAAAATACCAGTGGGTATCCTAGGAATCATATGAGGAGATCAGGTCTATCATTAGGGAGCTAATTATTATCCCACTACTTAGGGTAAATGTACAAACTTAGAAACCTTTTGAATCCCCTAGAATGTTAGTGAATTATCCATTCTCAAAGTGGTCCTGTATAATAGATTTTTTGAGACACACATAGTGTCCAACTTATATATCCCTAATCAGGGAGGAATCCTATTGAAGAATGGACTTGTAGTTTTAGTAACATTGACATTCAACCAAGAAATCTCATAGGATAGACCCTAAGAAGTATGTCTAGTGATCCCGATAAAATAAATATTAGAATCTAGATTCTAGGTAGTACGTCAGGAAATGCCAAGACAGTATGGATCAATAGCCAAATCCCAAGAAGTAAATATGGAAATCCCATAATAGCAAGGATCAATAGCTATATCCCAAGAATTTCATCTATTAATCATTACAAAATAATAGTCAATAGAAAGGGTTAAACAATCAGGCCCAAGAAATTACATCTATGTACCCCCAATAATCAAATAGAAACAAAAGAAAAATCCCAACAAGTACTTCTGGGCATCCCAATATCGCATCATTTTAATCCCATTGGCCACAAACCAAGAAGCACCTCCTGATATCATATATGCATGAATTATAATCATGTGTATAGATGAACAAGAAAGTGGGGGTGTTTAAACACCTAAAGCCACCACTACTTATATATCCTGATAGTATTACATTATCATTATAGGTTCTGAGGTGACAAATACAACCATATCTACCCAGACCATAAATGAACTAGCTTTGGGTTATTCATACACCAAGGTACCCATTAGGTCATCTAAGACAAGACATAGAATTGGAATCGTATTTGGGATTCATTGTTTATAGTATATAAGGAAGAGGCCTCTTATATTAGATATTATAGGCTAGGATGAAAGTATAGGAATCCATCATGGGATACCTAGTAATGTTATACAGGAATAGGCATACTATAAGGGATCCTTAGAAGTGGTACAAAGGTAGCGGTTTCCTACATGGTATCGTCAAAAGTGATACACAGGTATAGATGTCTCGTTTGGGACACTAAATAATTTTTTTTTCTGAATAGTCATCCAAGATGGGATCTGTAGAAATAGTAATTATGTATAGGGATCATATATTTAATTCCCTAGATCAGCATGTAAGTGAAGGCATCCCACGGGGAAACCTTGGTAACAACAATCGGGTATAAAAATCCTACACAGGATCGTCAAAAATAAATAATATCATGACCACCTAGACTAGAAGGTCAAATATCACATGGGTTACATTCTCCTAGAATGATCTATTAAAGAATCTATCAATAAATATAGCTCATGTCCCATTTCAAATCAAAGGATTCACTCCCAAAATATATATGAAATCGATTACTAGAGTAATAACCTCATCTTTTCGGAAAAAAAACTAAACTATTCCTATGAGTCCTCAAATAACCTCGAGGGTATTAACATATTGATATATGTAGAAAATAATATCAAAATGGACTAATCATGTGTCCAATTTTGACTATGAGGTAAAATGATATGAAAAAACCCTCAAATGGTAGCAAGGGAGGAGCACACAATGTTTATACCCTAGTACACGATGTGTACCCTCGAAGCTCCAGTAGGGAGTGTACTTTAGGTAAACTAGGAATATAGAAACCCATATAAATGAAATGTATACTAAATGGGGTATGTTACCATATTCCTCACATGGAATTACCATGTATATATCTTGGTCATGTGCCTCTACAGGGCATGTGACCCACAGAGGATCTGGTTGTGTACTCTAGACGGCCATGTGCCTCTACATGGGTTGTCTAGCCGGGTACTCATATACCCAGAAAAGTCCTAGTAAATGGTGTGTATAACTCATACAAGGTGTGAACATATAAAAATTTAATCTTCCATGAATAGTAAGAACACATGGTGTGTGTTCCTGATCAATATGTCATGTGATCGAGATTTCTGAACGAGAAATCCTCAAATCGACCCGAAATCCCATTTGCCTCCCCAAAAGCTAATGTTCATCCCTCAATGGGTCATATGAATTAATAAAGAGGGTTTAGAACAAGAAAGTGGTCAATATATATATATATATTGAAAAGAATAAAAACAAATTACATTTGGGTGGAATCCACTAAAGCTTCAACCATTAATGTGATCTATAGTTGTCGCACAATGATCAGGCTCTTCCCAATCTATAAGGAGGTGCCCCCCTTCTCACCCTCAATCTATCTCTCCCTATAACTTTTTCTCTCTTTATCACAATAATAGTAATAAAAATGGGGTTTATGTGAGAATCTATCAATGTAAAATAAATAAATGAAAAGAAAAGACATCCTATTATGGACTCAATGGAGGATATTTAATATCAATATGACCCTATTTTACAAATATATCAATGAATGAACATGTGGGAATAAATTAATATTTAATTAAATATATATAAAATATAAATTATTCCCCCTAAATTTGAATGGATTGGAATTCCACAAAACATCAATAATTGGGTACACATCTGGTTCCAAGATCACCAGAGTAGTCAAAAAATGATTTGAGATCATATGATAGGATAAAATGACCATTTTACCCCATACAAGAATTTGAAAGTGAAAATTAGAATTCTTTCTCAAATTAAATGTTTTAAAAAACACAGGTCCTTATATTATTCCCACTATAAACGTTCTTGTACCCAAAATTACATAGTGGTAAAACTTGTAACTATTCTCTAATCCTGATAATCTATGTAATTATAATATATAGACTATCCAATAACTAGAATCATAGCATCAAAAACTCTCCTACATAGGAGACACTTTACTACAGCAAATCTAGTACTCCCCACCATAGGACTTTCCTTATCATTTCCTCAACAACTAGTCATCAAGATCAATGGACTATGATTTTCAATCACAAAATTTCAACTGAAGATGAGGGTCACCATCCTCAAATGGCCTATGGAGAACTCCCCTCAATATGGATTACCATAAACCAGTTCTTGATCACATCCACAATATGTTCCTTAATCATGCTAGGAAATATATTTAAATAGGGATGAAGCTTGATTTAGAGCTAATTCTCTCTAAACATACTCAAGATGATGTCAAGATAGAGTATGCTCATCTCTACCTATGAGAACACTAATATTCCATCAAAAGGCATGTATATATCTCTTGATCAATGCTTACATAAAATAGAATACACATACCATTAAAGAACTCCTGACACCGCATCTCTCATTAATGTGTGTCTAGGTCAAAACAAGGGTAAACCATATTATAGTACCTGATACATTTCCAATATCACCTCTTCCATTGAGGTACATTCATTATAAATCCAGAATCTTGCTTGGAACTCCTCCTAAAAATCCGGAACCTTACACATGCCATGATTTATTCCATAACTTCCCAAAAATCAACGTCATTTTAGTAACAAAAACCTATCTTCACTCAAACTACATTAGCAATATCAGAAATGCTTCTCAATAGGGCTAGGAACCTGAATTGTATATCCCCATCAAAGCCACTCTTGAGACTAAATAACCCTAGGTTCTTCATCAAAATCCAAATTCATTATCATGAAAATATCATAAAACTCAAGAACCTACCATTTATCTATCTCAAATAAATTCTTACCCAATATCACTACCTATATGGAATCCATAAACTTGGCCCAACATGACTAGAATGTTACCCATTGTCAAAAAGAAACATCAACCTATAAGGGTTTGAGCTAAAAATAAGGGCCTCTATGTCTCCCACTTAACCATACAGATCAAGTTTAAAAATAGTGTATATAGGTAAATCCACCTATCCTAAAGGCCGAACGTCTCAAATGGAGGTATGGATAAAATCATCCTTTCAGGGTTAAAACTATAAACATGGCCTATAAGTCCCTGGTCCTCTCTGAGAATCCTCATAAGGGACTACCCCTATAGTATCATCATATCACATATAAGAAATATTGAAATGACACTCACAAAAAAGATATATAAGGTAATATCCTCTATAGGTCATGTTCATGAGAAATATCATGGTATATATCCTCATCCTACTCAGCGACCTGACTAGATTACCACAAATGGTGGTCAGTTAAGTAAAATTTCATTCCAATATATGCTGGAAAACACTATATAGTTTGTTATTAGAATATTAAATAATTGAAACTAATAAATAAAACCCCATGATGGGTCTAATATTTGGGAATCAGGTGATATATTGACCAACTAGGTTCACTACACCTCTTGTGCATGAGGAATGAATCATTAGCTCCACCATCAAAGTCTCACCGTAGACCCACATAGCCTTCCATTAGAAGAAAAGATATATATTTCAACAAATTTTATTATAATTACACTAGAATCCAATATAGTAAACCTCCATTATTGTTTTTTTAAACATTATAAAATTTTCCTCTGGAATTAGTAAAATCACACACTATAAGGACTATAACATGTGAACCCTACAAGGAAAATATTAGGGATGAGATTCCTCTTTCGTTTTTACGCTAAGAGTCGAAATAAATCACTAGATACTTACCAATAGTCCAATAACCATAAATCCATAATAAATAATAATACCCACACAACATGTGAGATAGTCAAAGAGAAAATCATATAAAATTGTAACATCATAGATTATAACAACAATCCCATATCCTTGGCAATTAGGACTTTTCATCAGAAACACTAATATCTACACAGAAGTATGATATCCATCACAGGTTCTGATTCATTCATAATACTTTTACTTACCATATCCATAATAGTAAATCCAATGGAATGAAACACCTCTGGTGCTAATTTGTAACATCTTGACCTAAATGCCACTAACTTGGTGCTCCAAGTCAGTTCACAGTAAGGCCTTAAGCATACCTCTCTTAATGCCAGAGGATCCTGTATTGTAGAGAGTGAATAAGGTGTGTCCATGGAGATACTATGTCCTCATATCAAAGTAAAAAACATCATAAATTACTAGATATCATCAAAGGAAGGAAATAAATAGATCTTGTAAATAGAAAAAAAATGATGCAATAATAAATACAATGCCATAAAATCCTGAATAGACATGTCATACATACAACATTGGGAACCCATTGGTCTAACAATACAAGATAGATCACCTAAAAGAAACTTAAATAAATGTTCAGGGATCTACTACTAGCTTCATGCAAGACCACATACAAACTCTCCATGACACTTCTATGATACTCTAGCCTGATCAAATGAATCCACACAAGTGGATCCGCTTGATCGTGAAACCTTGGGCTTTAACTCTATCCACCATGCATTATATTCTCAACCTAAAAACCATATATAAGGTCTAAATGGACACTAAGTTGTACATATTGGGGTGAGAAATTATATCAATAGGCTACCCCAAAGATGAAACTACAAATTTGTTATCATATGTTCATGCTCAATAAATATTCGTAACCAAGTGGAGACACAACTAAAATAATAAATACAATAATAACATAAAATGATTCATAGATAATCCTTGGGTCAGTAATCCCTATCGTCCATATTTGATTCTCAGTATGTCATAATTTTATGGGGCACATGCCATCACATATATCAATATGAATATATATTACCATAAACACATATATAAATGTATATGTATATACATGATAATAGAATTTACCAAAAAAATCAGCCCATGGTTTCCATGGACACCATCATAAGGAAAAACATAACCCATAGTCATGCCCAAGATCTTAGATTTAGTTTCATGGATAAACTATTACTAGGGATCTATTCTATATTTCATACAACTCAAACCTTGTATTATTATTTTGTTCCATGGGTGTAATCCTGGTCGACAATACCTTTATTGGACAACACTCTAAGGTGTTAGAGCACGTTGTGTCGCTACAGGTGGGTACATGTATTGGCCCTAGGTTCACCTGTACTCACCTACAATTACTATAAGTTGAAGGATTCCATGTATCAACTATAGTACATGGAAATGTTGTCTTGGAAAACATTTCATACAACTCAATCCACTTGTAATCCAATATGGTTTGGGATTATTTTGTCTTGTCTCATAGGTAATCCCAACTTTTCAACTTGGATAATCCCTAAGGGGGATAAATCATAGGCAATATATAAGGAATTCAATCCTTATTTGGTATACAAAATTAAATCATCAAATAAGGATATCAATGTCCTAATCCCCCAATAAGTTTTGGGTGATATTATAATGGTGCATCCACCAATCATAGGAAGATCCTAGGAAAAATAAGAGTTAATCAAGTCCATCCTTAGAGAGTGCATCAGAATTCAATTGCTTAGGGTAAATGTTCCCACTTTAAAACCTTTTTCATCCTCATGAATGCTAGATGACTATAAATTCATTGAGAGACCCAATATAAGAGGGTTATTGATACACTATCATCGACCTACCTTTATATCCTGAATTTGGGATGAAACCTAGTGACAAATTGGACCTCTAGTAAAATTAATTATAACATTAAATAAATTAAACTCATGATATATAACATAGGAATTACATCTAGTGATCCCTATAAAATAAGGATCATATGATGGATTTTATGTAGTACATCAAGAAATAACAATATATCAAGGATTAATAGTTGTGTTGTAATAGTCCGGGATATTTTGGAATGTATATATGAGTAGAAATTTTATGGTTTTCTTCCAGATGATTGTAAGGGGTAAAATTGTAATTTTACTCTAGCATACGACATTCGATAATTCTTCTTACTACTCCATTTCTCCTGAAAATTGGTGTTTACACTAGTATATGAGTTTTGAGGAATTTAATGTTGAGAAACATTTAGGGGAATAATTAATAATTAATATTAAACAAATTTAAGAATAATTTACTCATGTGGGTTTATTTGGCCATATATTTTAGACAAAACATCATATTATGATTTTTTATCAACCATTGAGTCCTTAATGGCTATTTGTTTCTATGGGAGGAATTAAATCATGTTACAAATCATGATCGGGATGGTCCCCCTTTTATTCTTTCTTTCTATTTTCTCACCTTTCCTTTATTTTCCTCATTTGTTATCTTCCTTATCTTTTGGATTCTCACGCTTGCCCCTGTGTCCCCTACATGTGACTAACATAGAAAAATTAATCAAGATAGAGTTATGGATAGGTAGAGGAATAATGATACTGTTATAGAGCTTGAGATGTGTCGTATCATTATATAGTAGACGTAAAGCATAGAAACAGGTGAAGCTTCGAAGAATTCATCCCAATGGTAGGAATTTTTTATTTTAATAGTAAATACTAATATATTGAGTATTTTAAATTTAAAAAACACTTTTATGATTTATTATTACCCCTCGTGGTCTGATCTATTTTTTATGGGGAGAAAACAGGGGTTTCAAGCATTTCAGAGGGTTTTCCTTTTCGAAAAATCCATCAACACAACATCTGGTTCAATGAACACACATCATCTGTTCTTCCGGTTTGGGTAATATGAATTTTTAATAGTAAATTTAGTGTAGTGGGAATCATCTATATACTCGATTACCTTTCTAGGATGCCTGTGTAGGGAATCATGGGTGCATAGAGTACACGGCCAAGCCCCGTGTGGGTTGCACACCATATAACGGTACACAGCCAAGAGATATACATGGCAAGGCCATGAGATGTTCATCGATAGGTACCCCATGTGGATATTATTCTATGTGAATTGTGTACATGTCATGTCCATGGGTTTTTTAATCCATGTTCAGTGGGAGTACATGCACAGGTGGGGTCTAGAGGGTACACATGTCGTGTACTCCGTTATTGTTACCCTTAAAGGGGTTTTCATATATTGTTTCCTAGGAGTTGGAATTAAACCCATGATTATTCCATTATAAGTATATTTTCTTTTAGATCTTGATGGTTAAACCGTTGTGATTTTTTATGGAATACTAGGTGTAATTTTTGGATGTTCTTAAATAGAGAGGTTCTTCCTCTAAAAATCAAATCCAGTAATCTCTTGAGAGTGAGACATGGAATGAGAGTAATAGTATTTATACCAATCTAGTTAAGGATTTAATATTAGATGGTTTATGAGATATCTATATTTAATGATTCCTTTTTTATCTTTACCCTTGAGGATGTCTCCCTTATGAGATGTGCCTTACTAGCATAGGAGGCTGAGAGACTAGTTGTTTTTGAAAATCCCCTATAGGATTAATCAGCTTATGATTCAAACTAGAGGAATCAATATAGGATGACTATATATTATTAAAATTTATTTAGTATCCCCTAAGGGATTCACTTTCTAATAGGATAATCTAGTGAATCCCTAGTAGGATCCTTTCACTAGTGTATTGTTCTGGGGATCCCATGTAGGAAGCCTCTACCTTCTTACACAACTTGAGGGTCCCATATAGGATGAATATTTCTATGTATTTTTAATAGGATTTCCTATAGGATTCATATTTTTAACCTCTATGATGAGTATCCCTTTTAATATTAATCTCTAATATTTTTACTTGAATGACCCATTCGGTGCCCCAACATTTGACCACCCTAGAGCTTGTGTGTTAGGGTTCGGTTAGTTATGGTTGTGGGTGTCACCTTAGAACCCATGTTGAACTTGTAAGTCCATGGGGAATCAGATTTAGTTTTGGGTTTAAGAATTTCTCAACCTGCAATCACTTATTTATAACTTCACATGTTTACTATTGTAGAAGTAATGATTACAATAGTTTCTTCCTAGTTGGTGTATGTTTTTCCGAATGTGAAGTGTCTTTGTTTCTCATTGGGATTCCTAGATGTTCTTCTTGGGTTCCATCATATTCATTCATTAGGATGCCTAGATTTACTTTCTGAGATCTAGATTCTGATCCATGTTTTACTTTTTTATTTTTATACCAAGTGGTATTACCTAGGATCTGGCTGTTGAGCCTATATATTTTATTATTCGATTATTTTAATTTCTATAGGTGCTTCCTAGGATCCATTTTTTGAGCATACGAATATGTTATATGGGCATGAAATCCATTGTGATGATACTTGTGAATGATTATGCTTTCCTATATGATATGGATGGCTCTTCAATCTGATGGTTGATGTGTGATGAGGATGATTCAACTCTCATCAAGTTGACATGTGATGAGAATAATTCATCTATCTTATGGTTGACATTTGATGATGATGAATCTACTCTCCTCTACTTGACATGTGATTGGGAAGATTATGATCACCTTTATTAGAGACCTACAAAGGTGTGCATGGCGTCTCATTGGTGATTTATCCTTATATATCACCTAAGGGTAAGACCCTTAGGGTTCATCTGAGTTTTACATGTAATGAACACCTACGAACTGAGACCTAGGGCTCAGACATTGGACTGGATTCATAAGGAATGAGTATCATTGATTCTATCTATTTTCCATTTATTGTATATCTGATTGTAATTCCATGGAATCCTTCATTATAAATATTAGAGGTCAGAACGGGTGATCCTAGAGTTAGAATGAGTATCCCCCAGTGGGGATGTAGATTAATAAGATACATTTTTTACATTGGTTGGATCTTGTTTATGGTGATTGGGATTAAAGACTCAAAGATAGAACTAATGATACAATGCTTGAGTGACCTGATGTCTAGCATAATTCCCTTGCACAAGATTTATAGGTGATCTGTATTACAAACCCATGAATGAACTACGGTTCTTTTATTTAATTTCACTAACCTTACTCATGTTTATATATATTTACATACATATGTATATGTATGGGAATATACATATATACACATGTAAATATGGATATCCATGATAGAACTTACATAATTTACATGGATGATGGACCCAAGTCTTGACTGTGGATTCACATTATATTCTTTACCTACCTTTTAATTTGTGTCTCGGCTAGGTAGAGCATATTGCATGAGCATGAAATTATGACATCATTTTTTAGGTTCATCATTAGGGTGGAAAGATGAGATTATATTCTCCCCCTATATGTGAACCTATGTGTGAATACAGACCTTATTTCCAAATTTTAGGATGATAATGGATGTTGGGTAGACAGGTTTGAGCCCCAGAGTTGCTTTCTCAAGCATATCTGCTCATGTGGTTACATCTATTTAGGTTGGTGTAGCTCAACAGTGTTTGGAGAGAAAGTATGTGGTCTATCTTGGGATTTGTTTTGAGAAATATTATTTTATTTTAGTTTCTTTTTCACTCTTTTATGTATGTATGCTTGACCCTGTGGGTGACCAATACTGTTTATATGACATTTTTTTATTTTTTATAGTATTTTCATTAATTTTTATAGCACTTTATATTTAAAATTATTTACTAAATCCTCAAATTTTTTATGTACGGATGATTATGATACTTAACTATTTCAGATGTTATCTTACTCTAATCTTAGGTAATACTCTCCCCACTATCACACCCTTGGCCCTCACTGTTAGTCGACATCCTGTGGTGTATAGGAGGATGTGGTTGAGGCCTCAGACTAAACAATCTCAAAACACCAGATTAGTGATATATGGGTTAGGATGTCAAAATGTGGTACCAGAGATGTCCCTTTCTTTTTATTTACTATTTGTGATATGGTCTAGAAGAATATTATTAATGTGTCAGAATATGTGATGGATATCAGACTACTACATCAAGAATTATTTTTCCAGTAAAAAGTCCTGGTTTCCAGGGTTATGGGATTGATGTTTTGATTTTTGATGTTACATTTTCAAATTATTTTCCCCTTGAGAGATGAAAATTTTGTGCTGATGAGATGATTTATTAAGGATTTTTTGACCTTTTTTTGGTAATAGACCTGGAATTAATTTTTAATTTTGGCCAGCCAAAGAAAGAGGCGTGTCATGCATCATATTTGGAATATAGGATTCACATCATATTTTCCTTCTAGTGTGTGATTATTACTAAATTCATAGGGAAATTTTATTATGTTTCAAAAAAAACCTAAATGGTGTTTTTCCATATTGGTTATTGTTGTCATTCTACACAATTGTTTCTATTTTTATTTCTATCTAGTGGAAGGTAATGTGGATCTATGTTGAGGAGTTTGGTGGTGAGGATGATGATTATGTCCCCATGCATAGGAGGTGTAGGGACCGTAGTAGGTCATTAGGAAAAATGATGCTCATATGTTATACCATTGTGGGGGAATATCTTTTCATTATGGTAATCAAGTCAGATCACCGAGTTTGATGTAGATATGTATCAGGTGCATTCTCATAAACTAGACCTAAAGGGGGTGTTATTGAATACAGTTTCCAAATGAGTTTCAATCAAGTCTCTCTACTATGTTGGTATTATGAACACTATAGATAAGTACCTTTTGAGTATGGTCTAAGAATATCATGGCCCTTATATGTCGTGTTTTTAGTTTTGACCCTCGTCGGTTAGTTTCCTCTTTACCTCCCTTAGAGAGGTCAGATATTTTGGGATGGTCAATTATACCTTGTGTCCTAGTTGTAAAACTGAATCTGCAGGGCTAGGTGGGAGGCATATAGGAACATAGTTTTGACTATACCCACATAGTTTGATGTTTGTTTTGATCAATTGAAACCTACGTGAGAGTTTGGACCACATTCTTGAATGCCTTTTTAAGTAGTGAACTTTGTTATGTGCTCATTTTGAGATCAAGGAATGGTAGGAAATCGATTTTTGTGGTATATTCATGGTGATTCCTTCAACTTTTGACAAAAACCAAGGGTGATTTGGTATTAAGACTATTTTTTAATGAGTAGGATTTTTTGGGTGCCTGGACCAATTAACTATTGTTTCTATTGTTTCTAAAGTAGTTAGAGCATGGATAGATGATCATATCAACAGTGAAACTATGTGATGGACGGTTATTAAATAAATCATGGCACAAGTGAGGTGCTTGATTTTGAAGAGGAGTTCCACGTGTGATTCTAGCTTAATGAGACTATGTTTTTTTATAACACAGACATCTTATCCTTATATTTGATGACTCACTATAGTATAAGTCAGGTGATAAAGGTACACACAGATTATGTGTTGTATTTTTTCAATCGTAAAACAATGATTGGTTGTGTACAATATGAGGACCATTGTTTTCAAATATTATCATGGGAATGGTTTCCCTTGATTTGTGGTTAAATGATGAATGTCCCTCTATAGTAGTGGGGACATCAGAAGTGGATCGTGTACTACAAGATAGTTGACCAGTGTTTCAACCTATACATGAATTTTTAGAATATGCAGTGTCTGGTGTTGTTTAAGGGAATGTTAAACTTGATTGATGTATGTGTGGATTAGAGGGATCTATATAACACAATTATATGGAATCTTAGTGTACTCATGGTTAGATATTACAATGTTCTAGCAAGACATCATCCTAAGTACACGCAAAGAGCATAATCCCAATGCCGATCTTCTTTTCTTTTAAATTTCTTTCTACGGTTATTGAAAGAACCTATTGAGGTTTCGTTTGAGGAGTGGTAGAAGGGAATCCTTATTGTTGGGATTGAACCATTGGTCTTTGAGGGTGGTGTCACTATTTTTGAATTGAAATTCATAATTTTATGAGGTCCATTGAGCTTGGAGTTTAGTTTTGAGATGAAAAAAGGGTATTCATATGGTGGGGATTACTAAATCAGTTGTTGTTAAAAGTCTTCCATGTATGAGACAGTAGTTGATGCTATGATACTCATAGTTTGATAGCCATGATAGATTTTTTTCATAGATTCTCAGTGTTTATTTCTAGAATTTAATTCTTTACAGTAGGCTTCTTGGGTATAATAAGGTTTATATTGGGGAGAATGAAATGACGCATGTTTTTTTAGATTGGAACACTGAGCATAAATTTGATTTTTTTTCTTTTAGATTCTTGTAAGCGGTAATGTTTCCATTTTCCCCTAACATTTGACATTGGATTAATTTTATAACCACTCTTTTGGTTTTCTAATACAATTTCTACACTAGGATAAGAGTTTAGTTATATTCTGAACCATTCGAATTTTAGAGAATCAATTAATATTTAATTTTTAATAAATTAAATAATAATTTATTCATGTAGGTTAATTAGACCATATCTTTTGAGCGGAATATCGGAGTGACATTTAATAATCGTTGTTGAGTCTAAAATGATAATTTCTTCTTAGGTGGGTTATAAAATCATATTGGGAGTCAGGAGCAGGATGGACCCCCATTTCTTTTTTTTCTTCTTCTTTTCACTTCATTCCTTTAATTTCCTCTTTTATATTCTCCCTTCTCCTCTAGATTCTTGAACACACCCCTGTGGATCCCCTACATGTAACCAAGAGATAAAACAATGTAGGGATAGAGATAAGGAGAGGGATAGGAATTAAGGTACCTTCATGGAGCCCGAGACCAGCTTGGTCATCATGTTGTAGCCGTAGAGCATAGAAAAGGGCGATGCTTTGTCAGATTTGACCAAAAGTTATTTCTTTTTAATTTTTCATGATAGATATCCATATATCTAATATTTTAATGTTTGAATCCCATTTATTCTCGATTTTTACCCCTCATGATCAGATCTATTTTTTTGTGGGAAGAAATTAGGGGTTTCAGGTGAATCAGAGGGTTTTTTCTGTAAAACCAGTCTACACGACCTGTTATTTAGGTAACACATGTCATGTGTTTTTATTATTTAGGGAAGAATAATTTTTCAATGTACATGATTTTTATGGGATATACATGCAATGTAGTGGTACTCGGTTATGGAGCCGAGTAATAAGCTAGGATTCTCAGGTAGGGTAACATTGTCATGTAGAGTTCCCAACTACACCCCATGTGGGTTTCACATTGTGTAATAGAACCTGAAAATGGGTTTTTCATTTACAGGACATGATAGGTACATGGGTAGGTACCCCGTGTGCATCATAAGACTTCTACCCAATCTACACAACATATACGAGGGTTTTTACAAGCGATTTATGGCAGGAGTATAAGCCCATGAGGGGAATTGGGGATATATGTTGTGTACTAGAGTTCACATGTCGTGTACTCCTTTTTTATAAACTTTTAGGGTTTTCATATATTCTTACCAAAGAATAATAATTGGACCCAATATTAGTCCATTCTTAGTATCTTTTCACATAAAACTTGATGGTGAAAATCTTATGTTGTTTTAAGGAGTCCTAGGTGTGATTTCATGATTTTACAAAATGGAGAGGTTCTTCCTTCGATAATCAAATTCAGTTGTCTCCCAATACTGATACATAGAATTAGATTAATTGTTTGTTTGATCGAACCATTCAAGTTGAGACCTTCATATGAGATAGGCTATGATCTATCTGACTATACTAATGCCATTGTATTTTTTTTCTTGAGGAATTATCCCTTACAAGATGTTCCCAACTAGCCCAAGAGGCCAAGAGATTAGTTGTTTCCAATAATACCCTACAAGATTTATCTACATTCATTTTGACCAAGAGGATAACCAATACGATGCCTCTGTCATCTTACTATTTACTGAGGATCCCCTATGGGATTACTTTTCTAACATACAAATCTAGAGAATCCCTATTAGGATCCTTTCACAAATGTACTATTCTGAGGATCCCATGTAGGATCCCTATGCCTTATTGCACCACTTGAGGGTTCCATGTAGGATTCAACTTTCTATGTACAATTTAGTTAATCCCTGGTAGGATTCCTCCTTTTACCATTTATGTTGAGGATCCCGAGTAGGAGTCCTCTCCTATGTTATGACTTGAGGGGCCTAGTGGGTACCCTTATGTTTTACCAAACCTAAGCTACTGTGTTGGGTTTTTTGGAAGAGATTGTAGCGGGCGTCACCTTATAAACCATGATAAAATTTTAATTCCATGGGGTTGTGGTTGTAGTGTTGGTTTTAGGCATTCATCCTCCCTCACTCTCTTGTTTATACTCTCAGAATTTTATAGTTGTTGTAGTGATGATAATGAGAGGGGCATTCTAGTTATTGGGAATTGATCTAAAAGAGATGAATCATTATATCACTTTGGTATGACCAAAATTATTTCCTAGGATCATTATTATTTGTTCATTCGGATTCCTAGATATGCTTTCTGGGATGTATATTTTTAGCCATGTTATTATTTATTATTTTCATACCCAGAGGTACTACATTGGATCAGGCCTTTGAGCCTACGTATTTGATTATTATATTATTAGTATTTCTATAGTTTATTACTTGGATCTTGATTTGGAGCCTATGATTATGATATACAAGAATCAAGTCCCTACTGATGATACTAATGGATGATTACGCTATCCCATGTGATGAGGATGATTCTTCTCTCCTCAGTTTGACACATGATAAAGACGATTCTTCTCTCCACTAGTTGGCGTGTGATGGGGATGATTCCACTCTCCTATGGTTGACATGTTATGAGGATGATTATTCTCTCCTATGGTTGACATGTGATAGGGATGATTATGATCTCCCTAATTAAAGACCTATAGGGGTGGAAATAACATCACATCAGCGAACTCTCCATACATATCACCTAAATGTCAGACCCCTAGGGTTTATATGAGTTCCAAATGTCGTGAACGCATACTTACCAGGACCTAGGGATCATACACTATACTAGATTAACATGTCTTGAAGATCATGTTGTCTATCACTTTTTTATTTATACGATGTTTGGATGTACTTCCCTAGAATCCTTCTTTACTGTGATTGGATCCAAGTATGGGTGAACCCAAGGTTAATATGAGTATCCATATATTGTGATGTATCTTTCTTAGAGACATTTCTATAATTGGACAATGTAGTTATATGTAAATTGGGATTATGGACCGAGAGATCAACTTAATGGTACATGGATTGAGTGGCATGATGCCCATATCAATTCCCTTTCAAAGGACATCTAGGCGATCGAGATTATGGACCCACATACCAACTGTTGTTATTCTACATTATTTGATTCACCTTAATTAGGTGTATACTTATTTATTTATATATGTATAGGTATGTTACTATATATATATATGCATATAACTATATATATCCATGATATCAATTACCCATTTGACTGAAATCGTGGACCCAATGTTAGACTATGGTTTCAGGTTATTTGCTTTAATTATTTTTTCAGTTGTGTCTCTGCTGGGGTGAGCATATTGCATGAGTATACACCTATGATGGAATAATTATAGGTTCATCATAGGGTTGGCCTAATGAGATTATATTCTCTCCAATGTACGTGCACCTCAGTATGCATATAGACCTTATGTATGAATTTCAGGATGAGCATTGATGCATGGTATATAGGTCTGAGGCCCATAGTTTCATGATTGAGTGGTTCCAATAATGTGGTTAAATTTGATTAGGCTAGTGTAGTTCAACAGTTTCTAATGAAGGGGTATGAAGTGGGGTTTGAAAATAGTAGTATAACCCTCCATATTTATTTTAGTTTCTCTTATAATCTTATATGTTTGTATAGTCAACCTAGTGGGGGACCAAGGTTGTTTGTATGAAATAGATTTCTGGTGTTTTATATGTTTTCATTTATTATTACAGCATGTTCTATTTTAGTATATTTAATGCTTACCCAGTCTATTTATTTACTATTTTGTATGATATTATGATATTTACACTGTTTTATTAATATGATATGAGGGAATGGTCTCCCCACTTTTAAACCATAGGCTACCATTTCTAATCTAAAGCCTTTAATGTATAGAGAGACATGTTTGAGGCCTCTTGGAATACCATCTCGGAGCATCTGGTTAGTGGAATCTGGGTAGGGATGTTACATGGATCTCATGATGTATGTCTATAAATCCCATGATAGCAAGGATAAAAAATATGGTTCCTAAGAATTATTTCATGGTATCAGGATAAAATAATATTAAATAGAAAGGGCTCATCATCCAAGTCTCGGGAAGTGTGTATGGGAACCCCAATAAACAAATAGGAATATAAGATGAATCCTAGTGAGTACATATGGGAATCTCAATATCACATTACGTTAGGCCCATCAGCCAGAAACTAGAAAGCACCCCTAACTATCATATTTATATCAATACTAACCATTCCAATGCATACACAAAAGACTGAGGGTGATTTAATGCCTAAACCAACCACTACTGCAACATCCTCATTGGATTACAACATCAGTATAGGTTCTAATGTGAAACACGCTACTATCTCTTAAAAATTCCTTAATTCACTAGCTTAAAGTCATTCAAAAACTTCGGTACACATTGGGTCCCCTATGTTAAGACATAAACATGTCATCGTAGTCGATATTCCTCGATAAGAGTAAGTAAGGTAGAGTAATCCTACACGAGATCCCCTGGGCTATTATAAAAGTTTTGGAATCCCTCTTGTGATCCTTGGTAACATTACATAGGATGAGGTATCCTATATGAGAGATTAATAAGCGGTACATTGGTAGAGGTGTCCTATATGAGAACGTCAAAAGCGGTAGATATGTACGTGTGTCCTGCATGGGACCCACAACAACAGTGACCATATGGAGAGGAATCCTATATGGGATACTCATAAAGAGAAAATTGGTAGAGGGATCATATATGGGATTCCCCAGATCAGCATGTAAATGAAGGTATCCCATAGGGGACCCCTGGTAAGAGTATTAAGGTAGAGGCATTATATACATAATCCTCTGTAAGATCTAATCTCAAGGCCTCCTAGGCCAAAAGGCCACATCCCTTATGGGATATGTCTTAAAATAATTTTTTATCAATGCATCTGTCAAGATAGAAAACTAGTTCTCCATCTGAGATCAAAGATCTCACTCTCAAGGGATATCTAAATTTCTATTAATGGAGTAACAATCTCTATATTTATTAAAATTCATGAAACTTCTATATGTCCTCAAATTACCAAAAAGGTTAGTACTATCATGATATATGTGGAGAATTTCTCAAAATGGGCTACTCATCGATCCAATTCAGACTTTGGAGAGTAAAGATACAGAAACCCCTAAAAAAGATAGCAAGGGAGGAGTATACATTGTGTATACCGTGTTGCATAGTGTGTATCATGTACATGGTGAAAATGGCATGTAGAAACCCATGTACATGGTGTGTATACTAGGCACATCGCATTTACCCTACCCTGGGGTACCTATTCGTGCACTCACATGACATGGCCATGTATATAGCATGTTCATGTACCTCTAAAGTGCGTATGACCCACACAGGGTCTGGACGTATACTCTACATAGCCATCTGCCCCTATATGGGCTATGTGGATGGGTACATTGCTACACAGCTAATTCCCAGTACATGGAGTGTATACCCCATACATAGATTTTAATTATAAAAAGTTCATCTTCAATAAATGGTAAGAACTTAGGGAATGTGTTCCCGAACTACAGACCCTATGATCAAGACTTTCGAATGGGAAACCCTCAATTCATCTCTAAAAACCATATTTTTCACCAAATTGTATTAATAAACACTTAAGGGGTCTTAATAAGTGATAAAATTAATTTAAAATTAGAAGGTAGTAAATCCATTGGGTTTTACGTCAAAACATAAAAATGGATGAAATTTAAGTAGAATCCACCAACTCTTCATTCATTTCCACAATCTATATCTGCCACACAATGATCTTACTCCTCCCAAGATCTATACTGGTACCTCCCTTAATATCCATCACTGTCTATCTGACAATATCTCTCCCTATATATCTCTCTATTTATCTCTCCCTCTCTCTGAATCTCCCTTTTCCCCTTAAAATGCATGATATAGGAATCCTGAGGGGGAGTACATGATTATACATGGGAGGAAAATAAAGAAAGTAAAATAAAAGAAAAGAAAAGGAAATGAAAAGAAAAATGGTAATGGTCATAGGCCCGAACCTGATTCCTAACTCAAAGTTATGACTAGCCAATGAAACCCCCCATTCAAGATAAAAAAATAGAGAATGAATATCAATTTGATGCTTCATTACAAATATAATGTTGAATGAATTCGTGATAATAAATTAGTATTTAAGTAAATATTTATTAAATATTTATTATTACACATAAATATGAATAGTTTGGAATTCCACCAAACTCTTTTAAAAGGGTGAAGACTCTATTCTGAGACAAATGGAGTAGTTATAAATATTATCCAATATCATCTTCTAGGGTAAAATGATCATTTTATGCCTTATAAGAATATGAAAGAAAAATTCAAATTCCTACTAAAATTTACAGTCTTGAAAAACATGAGTCCTTATAATAGTCTACTAACAGGCCAAAATCTAAGTCAAAATGAATAGGTTATAAGAGTTATAAGTTCTATATTGAAGTAAAAAATGGATCACAAGGATCACATGGTGTGTGATATCACCTGGTCGTCTAGATATGTACTCACCTTCACATAGCTTGGCATGCCACTTAAGAGTACACAATGTGTATTGTTGTCAGACAGTATTCATCGACTACCTAGGGCCTTCTTGTGCACTTTTAGTTGTGTCCATATACCTCAGGTCTTTCACATGTATCTTTCATTTTATCTAGCTATGCCTGGGTACTAGGCCATGTATGTGTACATCATGAAATGCCTGTCTACTCGTAGAGTACACTATATGTGGGGCCACATGGTCTCCTAGGTGTGTACCTTCTATACACACCATGTTGTATGGTTGGGTTCCACATGGTTTCTGTTCCCTCAACATTGCATGTTATAATTAACTAAAACCTGAACCCCTATCCTTATAATAATTTCAGATTACACGACACGTGTTCATCATAATACATGGTGTATATATCATGATTTTCCATAAACCCAAGAACGTTTCAAGTGGAATCCAAATGAATCACTCTTATTTCCAAAACCACTTATTGACCACCTGAAATCTGTGTAAAGCACATCTATAATTATATTTCGGACTTCTGATGGCTATCAATCAGATACCATTGATACGGATGAAGTCCACATGCTGCCCAATGCAACTCCCATCACTATTTCTTGGTCCCAGATCCCAGATCCATTAAGTATCACCCACATAAAATCCTAATCCTTCCACAAATCACTGATATGGTCATTATGCACATATCCACTATGAATTTGGGGGTCTGATCATGCATTCAGCCACCCAAAAATGTCGAACTGCAACCCCATAGGTCAATTGTGAAGAACGTGAATAATGGTGGGGTAAATGCACAAGAATGAAGGTGCATCAACTATTTTCCAATAATTCATGGTCTAAAAAATCATAATAGAGGATAATCAGGGTAAAACAATGGCTTGGAAATAAAAAAAATGAAAAAAAATTATTCTTCAATAGGGATCATGTAATGGGTATGAAAACATATAATAAAATGAGGATTGCAAACCACGATTCAAAGATTTAATCAAAAGGGATAGAAACCCACAATTTATGATCCCTACCTCAAGACGGAATCATTCATTGGTGAAGAATGAGTTTTTTAGTGATAGGGATGATTTGATACATTCGATATCTACCAATCCAACTTGATCTGGTCATTGTTCATCATCCAATTATAATTCCAAAATTGAATAATGCTCTGAATCTCCTATCAATGATTCCATGGTTTTGTGGCTAACCCTATAAAATTTCAATAAAAATATATTTATAAATGGATATAAGTTACATGTTTCCAATGAATTAATTAAATTAATTAATTAGTTAATCCACTTAACATACCCAACAATGGTTTCCTTATCCAAACGTTCAACACCAACCATCATTAGGTCATACCTAGAGTAAACCCTATATTCTGGATTCAACCATGGCCTTAGATTTTTAATCTGATACACTATTCAAGATATATTCCATTATTTCTAAAAAACTACCAGAGCATGATTTAAAATATTCTTAATATTTTTATAAAATTAATTTCTGGATCATTGGTCCTCATAATCATTTTCTGTCTCAGTGCATGGATCAAAAAATACTTCTTTAATATATTTAAAATTATTACAAGGAAAAAATAGAATCTCTGTGGTACACAAGAAAATTGTTTATACTTTTTTATAGATGTAATGAAATAAAGTTAAATATTCATTCCCCTTTCCAAAATAATTATTTTATCAGATATATCATGTATATTAATTAAATCTATCCTTATTATCAACTAATTTAAATGGAAATTAAAATATATCACATCACTTTGTGGAGGTGGTAGTCCACACATACGCACAAGCGATATAATTTTTTTATAGTGGATTGAAATACAAGAAGATAGATGTTATATTATTATTCCAAAACTAAAATTATTTCATAATTATAATATATAGAAAATCATAACACTATTTTGTTGAGATGGAGTCAGCATAGAAGATCATTTCCTTAGGTGAACATAGGAGAAACCATAAATTTGAACCCCTATCTTTTGTAGATGCATTCATGGGTCATGATCATTTGGCTATTGCTAATATAATGACCTTGGAGTTCATCGATCTAAAGTAATACCACCATAGAGAAATTTTTTCAATTTCCTTTTCAAAATAAGAGGTTCAATTTTTATCCTCTAATATTTATTTCATAAAAATTTTAAAATTTAGAAAAAATGACACTCACTAAACTTCCTCCACAAGACTATACAAACCATTGGATTTGGGAACTTTAACATCATAATTTTGAATTAATCTCATGTTTTTTTCAATTATGCATATGAAAATGATTACTATAGGCTTTGGAGAAGAGGATCATGGTATTTTGGTGGTTGTTTCATGAATATCTTGAAATAGTCCCTATATTGTTATTTTGATTCAAAGCCTCCTGCTATCCCCATATGGCTGGGATTCCCTGGGCTAAATTTTCATTTCATTAAGAAGAATTCCCTTTTCTTGATTTCAAGTTTATTTGGTCAACCCCTAAAATTCGATTCTGCTACTTTGAATCTATCAACCATCAGTATGAATAATCTGTGTAGAAATTGATATATGGAAAATGATTCCATCATGTTTTTTTATTCAAAATGGAGATAATGGATTCATTCAGGATGTTGTTTTTGACAATGTTCCTGCTAACAACTAATGGTGTTTTATAATTGAGGACTCAATAGGGGAATTTGAGAATAAAAATCAAGCTACACACCCCTTTTTCATTGTAACTAAATTTGGGACAAAAAAAGTAAAAAATGGTTTTATTTGGTGTCATTAGGAAAAAAAGGTAATCCTATTGATAATAATTCAAACATGAATAATTCAGGTTCTTTTAAAAATCAGCTACCCACTACTAGCCTCTCGAGTTTCATGGAGGCAGTGTATATGACTCAGTTTACATATGATGATATTTAATTACTTCTTAAATTTCAGTTGTCAACTATTGAGACCACACAAGAAGATAATAGAGAGAAAAATAGACCAATATTGTTTTGGTGAGTCTCTTCATGATGATTTTGATAAAAAATTTCCATCTTGAGGTAGACTTCATGAAATTTAGTGCTAAAAAGGTTAAAAACAATTAATTATTCATATGGTTTCATTACCTAGAATACCAATTAAACTCAAATATGTTGAGATTACACTAACATTAAGAGAATTAATGTCATGAGATCCCTAATGGCTGTTAAAAATTTTGAAGTTATTACACCCCATTAGACTCTTCCTACTAAACAATCAACTTCATACACTAAAATGAATAACTGAGATGGAACTAGTTGTGATGATGAATAAGACACTGATTTTAGGGATGCCTACCAAATTTTAGATAAATAAGAATTTCTGGAAGAACGTGACTCTTGTTTGGAATATAATGATATAGTTAACCTCCTTCAATAAAAAAATAGTGAAATGTCTACTGATAAATACCATCAAATCATATATTGGATGTTTAGTAAAGTTTTGGAGGAGTTTAAGAAAAATAAAAACTTAAACTTTTTATTTTTTCATTGGAAATTAATCTAATTTGGTATCATCCTTCTGAAGATTGTTTTTATCTGACTTGAGATTCTTGTTTGATCATTTTCTACATCTTATTCGGTTTATTTTTTGATTGTACTATTAAAGGGACCACTTTTGTTAAAATGGAGTAAATACTATTTCTATTTGGTTACAATGTTAATTATCTTGGGATTTTGATTCTTTCCTTTTAGAATTTTATTGATGTTAGGAGCTATTTGGATTGTCTGTGGTTGAATTCTTAGTGATGTTATCAGTTTCTGGAACCCATAATTTCATAAAAACTCTATTTATTATATTGTAATCTTCCCTTGATATTATTATGTTTGTATTTTCAAGAATTTGGTAGTGAATAAATGAGTAGAAAACATTGGTGTCTTTTTCCTGGTTCATATTAGTCAAACTCTCTAATAATTTCTTATTTCTCTAAAGGATGTATTACTTCTTTATTAAACCTTTTGGGTTTTTGTTTGAGTGATCTTTTGATTTTGGGAACCAAATTTCTTTAGGAACTCTTCATACAATGTTTTTTTCTTTTGATTTCTATTTCACATGGAAGATAAGATGGAATCTTTATGGAATGTTTATATCCCCCATCTTATGGTTCATTTAATCATAATGTGGTATTTATATATCTGACTATCTTTGACATATGGCTGGAAAATTTTTGTTCTCTTGATTATTAGGTTGGTTTTTGAGGTATTTGATGATTTTCCATTGAAAAAGTGATGCACTTATGAAGAAAACAACACTTCCTTTTTAATGGTCTACTGGTTGGAATTTTTTCTCCAGATCCTAGATTAATTGGTGATTCTTTCCAACATTTTTTTATACATTACTCTTAGTAATATTTTTTACCCTCATTCATTTTCTTGATGGTGCAAGCTTTTTATACCTCATGTCTATACTGTACCTTGAACCTCTTTTAATGAGTTTCTTTTATGGTATGGGTTTCTAAACCAATTCCCATCCCATAATTTTAAAACATAATATAGTATATATCAATTAAACATATCATAAAAACCATCCATTAAATATAGTGTTAGAAAATAAATTGTATCGCTACGTGGATTCAGTAATCTATACATATGCTTGAGGAATACATTCACATCCCATTTGATGAGAGAGATGGTGGATAATTGTGATTTAACAAACATAATAACATTTTTTTATATATTGGATATTGAATTTATTATTTTATAATAAATTCTTTTGATATAGATGTAGAAAATAAGAAGTAAAAAAAGTGATCAATTAATTTGATTACCTATTCATCGAAATAACTCCTCTATATCTCCTATTAAGGATCCTAGGTATAATATTTGGGGAATACCAACACCTCTAGAATGTGGGTATGGAATTTTATAATGGATTCTGGAAACATATGGTTGAGCTAGAAGGCTCAAATTTGTGTGAAGAAGAGAAGGTATGAGCACCCTTTTATATTTGAGGTGAGGTTCACTTTTGGATTTTCTTAAAATATTAAAATATGATAAATTTATTCTATAGATAAAATAATACAAATTTATAAAGATATGAATATATGGCAGAATGGGGTTAAAATACCATCATCCCATAAAATTAGGATATGTTTAATTAGGGTCTTAACCCTTAAATATTTTAACCCCTTACTTGTCATGTTTTATACTTAACCATTGTAACGTCTTTTTCACTATTTAAGGGTTATAATTTAATATATAAGGTGAAAATTGAAACATGAATTTCCAAGGGATAAATTTTTAGACCATATATTATACAAATTTTCCGAATTCTATATTTTTATGATTTTTAAATAATTTCATAAAATAGTATTTTGATGAAATATCATTAATGTTAATTTATTCACTAGTCATTTAATTTGATTTAAATGACATAGAGAAAAGTTTATAATTAGAATCTTAAATAATATTTTATATTTAACTGTCAAATCCATGGAAATTTATAACATTGTAATATTATATTATTTGTATATTTTTAAAGTCATTTATTTTATTTTTTTAATTGAATAAATATTGTATTAGCATTATGAAATAATTTAAGGTAACTATTAAATTAGAAAAACATGTTAAATATATTATTAAAATTAATAAAATTTAATTATTCACAAAATAGAAATTTAGATTCATTCATAAGATTTTTCCATATGTGGACACATAAGATGTATTTAAAACTAAGAGAGAGACATTTTGTAACTTTCAATCCTTTAAATATTATATAGGTAATTTTCATTGATAAATGTCTATAAAATAAATAAATTTAAATCCTATGGTGATTATTTTTGAATTATTTTTAACCTATAAGAATTATGATGAAAAATTATTGGATTATCACATAGTTTTAACCAAGATTAACCAGATTTACCTTTTATTAGGGTGAAAAGTTTTACCACGGTTTCTATTTATATTGGTAAAAAAATAAAAGAAGATATTTAGAAAATTTTACCTCCAAATTCAAAATATAAACTCCATTTTATCGAATTAAATTTCTATAGGTGACAGAAATTATTTTTAAAATAAGGATGAAAAATGGGACAAAACCCCTCTTTTTAGAAAAATAAAATTTTAATCATAAAACTAGATTTATTTTTATCCCATTCCTAAAAAATATTATATGTATTTTGAAACATTCTTTATAATATATAATATATAAATTAAAAGAATATTATCCATCAATAGTGATTTATATAATTTGTTAATATAAAATTTCTTTGCTTGAATAAATATAGTTTTTTGGAAAAAAAATTAATTTTCAAATGATTATTATTTTTATTTATAATTAATTGATAACCAATGAATTCAATTTACACATATGAAAATCATATATTTTTTTTAATTTAGTTATTCATATTATTACCCACCAATCTAATGTCTATGGGATAACTCTCACAAAATAATATTTCAATTGTATATCATTGTTCCTTTAAACTCACTGTTTCATGTAATGGATTCTATCAAAGAAATCACATTATTGTAAGAGAAATATATGATAAATTCTTGGGGTGTTACATTATACATCATTAAAATGAATTTAAACCACAAAATTTTTCACTATGAAAAAAAAATGAGGATATATATGTTTGATTACATCCTCAGTTTCCCATGTATCTTTGTTGAATTTCTGATTCCTCTAGAGAACTTTCACCAGATGAGTAGACTTGTTTTGAAGAACTTTTTCTCTTTTAACTATGATTTTTACTTGTTTTTCCTCATAAAAAATATCATTATATAATTGTAAAACATCTGATTTTAGTGCATGAGAAGGATCAGGTATATACTTCATTCAGAGAGATACATGGAGTGCTTCATGTTCTTGAGAGTGGATTTTTGGGAAGCATCATGCAGTAAGGTACCATATTTACCTGGTCAATAATATCAAAAGAAAAAATATATCAGGCGATCAAATTTCCTTTATTTATAAGCCTCATAAATTTATTAAATGGATAAATTCACAGTAACACTTTCTCACAAACATAGAATTTCTTATTCCACCAACAATTCTCAACATAACTTTTGTGTCGAGTCTGAGCATCCATGATCTGATTTGAAATTGATTTGACTTTCTTAACCATTTCCTCATATATCTTAGGTATAAATAGGATTATTTCTCCATCCTCATCCTTAAATTTTCCAGTTCTACACTTCTTTTCATATATGGCTTCATAAGGAGAAATCCAAATGCTTGAGTGAAAGCCATTATTATAAGAAAACCTGACCAGAAGAAGGTGTTGATCTTAACAATCTGTGAAATCAAGGGAAAAAAGAACTCTAAATAACATCCAAGGTTTGAATGCTTCTATAATACTATCATTCAATTTGAGGATAATAATAAGTGTTGAAACATAAATCCTTATCCAGACCTAACTAATAATTTTTCCAAAGCATCCTGGAAAACCTTGGATCATGATAAGATAAAATAGGATCTGGTGATACATACAAATTTACTTCAGATTTAATTTATATCCTATCAAGTTGATCAAGAGATAAGTCTTATCTAATTAAAATGAACTTTGATTACTTCTTAAGGTGATCAAATACCACCCAAAGAGAATTATGGCCTTTAGATATTTTTGGGAGTCCAACAATAAAATCCATGGGGATGGTTTCCCATTCTAATTATGGTATGGGTAATGGTTATAACAACCCCTTATAATATTGTCTCTTAACATTAATTTTTTGACATACTATGAATCAAGATACATACTCATCAATATATATCTTTATTTTGTCCCACAAGAAACACTCTTTTCGATCTCTATAAATTTGAAGATATTCGGGATGTATAGAGAGGGATGATCTATGAGCCTCATCCAAAATCTCTTTCATAAAGAAATGTATGTATGGAAAACATACATGGTTACCATACCTTATTATTCCCACACAATCAACTTTGAACTCATGAAAATTTCTAATATTCTTCTACAGTTTCACATCATCCTTTTGCTCCTATTTAATTCACACATGGAAAGATGGTTGAACACTCATTTGAGAAATATATTAATTTACCCTTCATTCAAAATTTCTAGATCCATCCATTGAGAATAAAGAAATATTTGATCTTTTATGATCTTAAAAAGATACAATATAATATGATCCTCCCAACTCAAAGCATCTTCCACCTTATTTTCTTTTCCATGGTGGTAATGTATTGAATACATATAATCTTTAATCATCTCTAATCATCTTCTATGTTGAATATTAAAATAATTTTATATGAAAATATACTTCAATCTTTTTTTTGTCATTATATATTTCACTTATATATCTATATATATAATTTCTCCAAATATTTTATTCAAAAAATAATACATATAACTCCAAATCTTGATTTGGGTAATTTTTCACATGAAACTACAATTGTCTTGTGGCATAAACTATCACCCTATAATTATGAAGGGGAACTCATCCCATTCCCTTATTGGATGCATCACTATAGATTAAAACCTCTTCCCCACTATAAGGTAAAGAAATAATTGGGGTTATGACTAACATACACTTCAGTTCAATGAAATTTTCATCACATTCATCTATCCAAATGGAAATATCCCACTCTTATGTTATCAGGGTGATTGGGTTATATAGTCATTAAAAATTATCCACAATGCGATGATAATATCCAACCAAACCAACAAAACTATAGATCTCATTAATAGTGGATAATGTTCAATAACTTATATCTTTGAAGGATCTACTGATATACCCACACATGAGATTATATAACCTGATAATGAAACTTTATGAATCCAAAATTCTCAATTGTTAAATTTTGCATAAAGTTTCTCCTTCATCAAGGTCTCTATAAATATTCTAAAATCAAATTCATTCTATTTATTTCTCTTTGAATATATAATAATATCATCTATAAATTCTACCACATACTATTCAATATAATCTCTAAATACTCTATTGATTATATCCATGAATGTAGTGGGGGAATTAATAAGACCAAATAACATCACTATAAATTCATAATGTGTATACCTTGTACAAAAGGAAATCTAGGTCATATCATATTTCATGACCCTCAATTGATAATATACATAATTATGTTCAATCTTAGATAAGTATTGAGTTCTATGTATCAGATCAAACAAGTTTTCAATATGGTGTAAAAGATATTTTTTATACTGATATCGTTATGTTTTCGATAATTAATTCAAAGTTTCAATGATGAATATTTATTTATAATAAAAAAGAATATATTCACCCGAAGATGATGTACATGACCAAATGAATTCCTTGTCAACATTCTAATAGATTTTCTTTTTTAATTCTGGAAACTCAATAAGGGTCATTCTATATGAATTTTTTCAAATAGTTATAAAACCAGGTATAAATTCAATTGATAACTCAACATCACAACTCGATGGAAGACTATGAAATTATTCTAAAAAGACATCAACAAAATCCCATACTATAGTAATATCTTTGATGTCGAGTTTCTTCCCAACCATCTAAGATAAAGAGTCCTTTTGAATAGTAATCAAGACCCATACAATGGATGTGGTTTCAATCAAATGTTTATATTTTTAATTTCATTAATAAATGATCATAAGTTAGTTAGGAATATAAAATGTAAATTCCCTTACTCATTAATTGATATGGTATGTACATAAACAAATCCAATAAATTCCCCAAATAACATCGAAATTAACTAGAGGACTAATAACAATATTTTTATGAATCTCATTCCTAAAAACATCAATTGGAAAAGAACCTTGGACTTTATATGTGATTATCGTGCCATTAGGTATTTTTACTGATAACTCAAAATCTATTATTTGAGGTGGCACTATGATACCATTAGAAAATTTTTCATAAATAAATGAATGTGTATATCCATAATCAAATAAGACATTTTTTGTTCTTGGGTGGATGGTAAGCGTACCTTTAACTGCTTTGTTATTATAATCCATATATTCAATAATGATCAAATGATATTTTCTATTGTCTCCCAAATTACGAGTTTTATAACATCGATCATCAACATTAACCATTATATTTGAGCATTGATTTTAATAATTCTCATATTCCTTTCATTTTAAACATTGGAGTGTGAGTGGTTTGTTCTGTATAGATTTATCTCTATTTGCATCATTAGCCAAATTCTTCTCTTAAAATCGGTAATTTATTTCCATATGACCTTCCTTCCCACACTTATAACATTTACCAATCCCCTTAATATCATATACACTTTTTTCCTTCTACACATTGATCATAAATAAAATCTCTTCTTATTTTCTCTATGATTTTTAGAATTCCCTTTGAATTCCATCATTATTTTCCTATCAAAACTATTAGATTATTGGGTAAATCCAATATTAATTTCCACATCAATAGCATATAAATCGATTTCATCAAATATATTTAAGTATCTTATGGATAACACCCTTAAATGACTTGTTTTTAATCCATTGAAGAATTGATCAACCTTACATTCATGTTGGATAATAATAACATAAGCGTACCTCACAAGTCTCATTAAATTCATCTCATAGTTACCAAAATATTCATCATCCTTCTATTTTAGCTTCATGAATCCCTTATCTATTTTTATATAAATAATATGAAGAAAGTATATATTGAAAATTAATATCATAAACTCAACGAACTCCATAGAGTAAATTTTTTCTTGTTTCTAGGTATTCTTGATAAGAGTCTACCATAGATCTACATCACCTTCCAAACAAAAGAAATTAAAAATGAATTTTTCATAATCCAAACACTCTAGAACATAAAATATATTCTAAATTGTATTGATCAATTTCTCAGATACTAGTGGATCAACAAAGCCACTAATAGAAGGTGGGTGTTTCCTTATAAAGGACTCAATAAAAAACTGTTACTTCCATTTTTTGTTTGGATGTTCAGCATGATTCATAGCTTGAGAAAGTTGTGTGAACATAATGATAATATTTTTTATTCTAGATCCCATAACATTTGGTGTCTCGTTACAATCATTTCATCATCTATCGTATTCATTATTAACATGATTCATTTGGTTTCTATCCATTAACAAAAACCAAAAAACCTAGTGAGATCAATAATAGTTAAAAACAACACAATCATAAAAAATAATCTATATGTTCTATAAATAAACATACTTTTTTCAATCTATGACACCTTAAGATTATCCTTGTTCATCCATGATAAGTACTAAAACATTATGTTGTTATCCTATACTTAGACTTATCCCTAGGGTTGTCACTAATGTTTTCTCATATTATTTTTTATGGATAACTAAACATTCATCTAATGCTAACTATAGGTACCCATATGTTTTATACATAGATATTACATATTATTAGATGAATTTTCATTATATTACATAACAATCCACACTATAATTATAGAGTTCTAGTATATTAGCAATCATGGATACATAAAAAGCTGGTTCATAAATGAACTGTATTGTCTCCCACTTAGTTATTCATAACTAGCATGCTTCTTAGACATATCATAATTAAAATTTTTCTTCATATCATGGGGAAATAAATCCTAATAAATTGTTATTTCAGATTCTCATTAATAGTAAAGAAGGGAGATATAACTGATTACTTGACCATAAAATGGACATGAGGGTATGAGAACCTGAGCATTACATTTTAAATTCACACCATGTACATCATAAATCATAAAAAATATTGTGATTTTATAAGAAATGTATCATAAATTAACTAAAGAACATGACCCATAATAGCATAACATTGACATATTTTATAGATTTTTAAAATACACATCAGTATATAAAATCATTTATATAGTAGTCAAGTCCAACTACCGAAACTATGATAGTGTATTGGGTTCACTCTTGAAACCATCATAGTATTCAAGGTTCACACGCAAGACTATCATAGTGTATTTGGTTCACACCCCAAATCCATTTAGTAGTCAAGCTTCACTCCCATGACTATCAGAGTGGATAGATTCCCTTACTAAACGTGGTTCTCTTCCCATTCCAATCCTATTTATCTCATTATATTTTTATCTTTCCTCAAGCAATAAAGGTATATATAATTATAGGCCCACCGATCACATAATTAAAATCATACCCATTTTCTCCATAAGATCATAAAACACTTATCATATATGAGCCCATAAAAAAAATGGGTGTCATAAAAATTTCATCATAACATAACCCACTGAAAATAAAAGGGTTTTATAAACATTTTTCAACATAAAAATAAAATATAAAAATAGATAATAATTATTGTATCCTTGGATAATTATCCAAGTAAATAATAAATTAAATCCATTGTATTTTTCATTTATGAATAAAAATACTATTACATGATCCTTAAAACGGTCTTAAGGAAAATATCATTTCCACTTTGAAAATAAATTTTTAAAAACTAAAAATTAAAAAAAAAATATTTGGAATAGAATTTTCCTTGAATATTTTCTTGTAAAATTATAACAGAATATTTATATTATTTAGTGTTTACAATATTTGTAAATTTTATTCATGACATATAACCTAAATGAAATCATTCTATTCACATTTTTTTAAAAATACAAAAAGTAAATCATTAAAAAAAGGTGATTCTTCATAACGAATTTTGTCAAAATTTAAACATATGTAAAATTAAATTTAAAAAATCATATTAAAATAGTAAAATTATTCTTTAAAACATTTTTTAAATACATAGATATAAAAAAAAGTTTTTTTAACCGAAGAGAGAAATAAAATCTATTTTCTTTAAAAATGTATTTTAGGTCTCTTGAGTTTTTAAGGTGATAAAAATGAAATTAAAATATATATCTTCAAGAATTAAATATATTAGAATAAAATTCATGAGTTTATTGAGAGTTATATAATAATATTTCATCATCAGAAATTTAATCATAAATAATCCCATTAAATAATGAGATTATAATATAAAAACACTAACCTCTTTGGTATCATCATTGAAATAAACATATATAGATTTTTAAATACCCATAATGTTCATTTTAAGAATCATAAAATAAATTAATATGAATTATACCGAACACATAATAGATAAAATTTGTGAATATGGAATGCGTCTTAGGGAAATAAAAGTGAGACGAAATTTCCTAACCTAAGGTCCAATTTTCTTTATATGTGTTCAAACATTCTATAAAATAAATACAGATTATTTATACATATATTCAATAAAAATAATAATATATATAATTCCATATATTATATATTTATAACCTTTTATCATCTGTTTATTAACACTTCATTTTTAAAATAACTGTTTCCATTGATATCTGCTTCATTTTTCATGTATGTTTTGGGTTGGAAGTTTGGGTCCTTGTACATTAATCCTGGATATATCATATCTATACTCTAAATAATGATATAAATATAATATATATACATTATATACAAATTTATAATCATTCATAATATATGTATATATATATAAATGAATTACACTATTCCTAGAGACGGTAGGTTGTACATACGCATGGACATTGTTTTCACTTTTTGAAAGATGGATTAAAAGAAAGGTTAATAATAATTAACCATTATATAATAATTATTATTTAATATAAATCATTTATAATAATGAAATATATATTTATTGTCATCCAGGTAAAGAATTTATAGAAAAACAAATCACAACACTTTACTGGGGTGGTAGTCCACACGTACGCATGAGGGATGTTATTGTTTTCTAAAGAATTGGAATATAAGGAGGTATATGTTATGTTATGATTATTTATTTATAATTACTTAATAATTATAAAATTTTTACATTAAACACATCATAATATCCATAAATGAAATATGGGGGGGTAAAATGAATTGTATTGGTAAGTGGAGACGGTATTCCATACGTACGGACTAGCGATACATTCACTTCATATTTGATTGGAAAGAGAGGAGATAGTGGTGATTTCATAATCATAATAACATTTTATTATATTGAGTACAATTAGGTTATTATTTTATTATAAATAACATATTTTTGTAGGATATATATAAGAATTAAAAAAATAAAGTGATTTTTTAAGGTAAATACCTTTTCATTGCAAGAACCCCTTTAGATATCCTCTTAAGGATCCTAGGGTTGGTATTTTTGGAATTCCATCACCTATAAAATATTTATATTTTTATAAGTTATTTTGGGAGGGTTTTGTTGATCTAGAAGTCTCAATGTGGTTTAAAAAAGAAAAGTTAGACCTGCCCTTTTATAATTGAGGTGGGGTGAGTTATAAAATTTCTTAAAAGATTAAAATATAACAAAGACATTTTATAGGAAAATGAATACAAGTAGACAGGTATTCGAATTTAATGTATTATGGATTTGAAATAAAATAAAAAAATAAAACTATTGATAGGTTTAATTGGGGTTTTCAACCTTATCCTTTATTTTAACCCCTTAGTTTTCCTATTTTAACGTTAACCGTAGAAACATCTTTTTCACGATTATAATTTTACATATAAGGTTTCATTTTAAGTTGAAATGGAAAATATAAAACATTTTAGACCATATAATGTCTACATTATCCTATATAAATATTTTTATGATTTTTAACTAATTTATGGAAATATTATTTTTATAAAATAACATTATTTTTAATCTTCACACTATTCATTTAATTTGAATTAATTGGCAGTAATAATAAAATTATTCAAATATAACGCTATTAAATGGCAATAAAATTTTATATTTATCTAACTAATTCATTGAACACTATAACATATTAAAATTATTTTACTTTTAATATTTTTAATACTATTTATTTTATTTTTATAATTATTTAATAAATATTGTATTATCACTCAGAAAGAATTTAAGGTAAATATTTAATCACTAAAAATTATAAATAAATTAAAATAAGGAATATAATTTAATTATTCAAAAAATATGAATTTATAATAATTTTTAACATTCATTTTCCCGATGTGGACACATAATGGATATTTAAAACTAATAGATTGGAATTTTGTATGTTTCATTGATTTTAATATTATAAAGGCCATTTTCATGGAAAAGTGTCAATTAAACAAATAAATATAAATAAAAAGGTGATAAGGTTATAATAAACATTATCCAATAAAAATTATGATTACAATTTTGGCCTTGTCACTTCATTTATACCTAGATTAAGTAGATTTACCATTAACCGATTTGATAAATTTTATCACGGTGACTATTCATATTGACCAAAAATAAAAGGTGCCTCTTAAAAAAAATTTAAACATTTGATTCTAAATTTTTACACCAGTTTATCAAATTCAATTACTATTACTGAAACAAATTAATTTAAAAATAATAATAAAACATTTTAGAAAGACAACATTTTAGAAAAAATAAGTTTTTAAGCATTAAAGAATATTTATTCTTATACCATGCCTAAAGAATATTTGATGAATGTTAAAAAAGATTTATTGAATGTATAATATATATATTTCATTACGAAAATTCACTAATAGTGATTAATTTAATTTATTAAGATAAAAATATATTACATAACTAAAAATAGTCTTTCCTAAAAACAAAAATTTGAATAAAAATATTTTCATTTATTATTAATTAATTTCAAATAAATTAAATTTATGAATATATAAACCATAATTTTTTTTATAATTTAGTTTTTACTATTTATATCCACCAATTCAATGTCTAAGTGATAAATCCTACCTAATAATATTTTTATAGAGTTTCATAGCTCATTTTAACTCGGTCATGCATGTAACACATGCTATTAATTAAATAAAATTAATTTAAATATTAATATATTTTAAATTCATTTGGTGTTACACTGGAAGTAAATATTTGAACTATATAGAGGTGATGATTTAATTTTGATAAAGACTATAACTTTAGACACCTATGAAATTGGTAGGAGAAGGAAATAGTTATTATTGGATGATGTGAGTGACTTCCAGAGATTTAATTATTCATTAGGCACTATTTGTTGAGGAGGTGAAAACTATAAGAAACTAAAGGTTTCTATAGTTAATGGTGTTTTCCTAATAGTTATTGAATTGGGTTTGATATTTTCCTATAAAACACTATTATGTGGTTTGTTTATAAATAAATGGGATTAGGTCACTTATATGTGGATGATTCAACTTTTGATATTTCTTCTATTTGATCCAATAATAATAGTTTTCAATGTACCTCCCATGGAGTAAGACAATGTCAGATCCTTGTAAATTCATTGTTCTATTTTTTATTTCATTTATCAATGCCTTTTAGAAGTTCTTGAAAAGATGTGTCATATTAGTGCATAAATGGGGTACATTATCTTTTATGATCTAGATAGATCAATTATTAGGGATTATTATAATTATTGGAGTTTTAAAACATTGTTTTCCACCTCATGGTTCTAGAGGGTGAATTAATTTTGTGGTTATAGATTCAAAAATTGGTATCATACCACAGTGGTAGATTTCAATACCTCAATATCCTAGACTAGTGTTTTATAGATCGGTCCAATGGTATCATTCTACCCTAGGAATTGTAAAATAATTATTGTGTGTGGTTCCTAATCCCACTTACATTTTTTATTTATTGGGATTTAATTATTTATATAAAGGTAAAATTGAATAAGGGTGAGGTCTTTACTGAGAAGCTTAACATAATATATCTTATAATAGGAAAATATTGATTTTGATTTTTTAATTAACGAATGATATGTAGATCCACAAACAAGCATCAAACTAGAAGGGAATAAAAGGATATAATGAGAGAGGGCTGTCAATTAAGAACTAGGGTTGATCCATTTGTGACTATTCTAGAACATGGACAATAACAAAAATATAGTAAATATATATTTATAATTTATTAAGGTTCTAACTAATATTTATGAAAATCCATCTACAATGAAAAAAGTGTTTCTAATGCGGAGGCTGTTTTCTCCCTCATAATCTTTAGATGTGATGGTTTCTATTGTGAGAAACTATAGTAGTAAGAGTGATATAGTGTTTTAAGATTTTATAGATCTAATTATAAATAATTACATTCTATGTAAGTATTTCTAGTCTTATACTAGAAATATTTTTAGTACAGATGGTAGGGGGAATCCAGTTATATAGAAAAGTCATGCGAGAGTTAAAGGAAGGCGGAGAATAATCTAATGTAGCTTGGTTAAGTGTTTTCCCATATAATATCATTATAGAAAGTAGGTCCATACAAATATTTATTTAAATCAATGAGGAGTTAATTATATATTAATTTCCACTTTAAGTACATCTATAAATCCTGTATGACAAAATACAAGTAGTCTTTTTCTATGTGTCTCTGGTCTTCTTAAGTCTTTGATCGTAGACTCTAGTGAATCATTTCACTCTATATCTAATAGTTTGAGTATGAGGAATTATACATCTAGAATATTCAATAGGTTACATCTTATATACAATCGAATTATAAATAAAATAACCAAGGTGTATCAAAACAAGTCACTCCAACCATTCCATGGATTTATTTCACATTAACCATTTCAATTCACACAACCACACAAACTCAATCAAACCTTATATTACCATTGATGGTGGAACTTCACATCCATAAATTCTCCCCCTTAGGGTTGTTCATCATGAAAATTATCCTTACTAGTGAATTTATTCTCAACCATTTAATGCAATAACCATGACAAAACAATATTTTACAAACTATTTAAATAAAACTATCTAATTATTAAAACCAATTTTTCATGAAACAAAACAAAAAAATTATTTTAAAATTTTCATATTAAAATTACGTTACAACTTTCACTTTCATCAAAAAACATCAATTTTTCACAATTTAATAAACTACAACAAAATAGGGTCTCAATCAAGCATTTCACAACATCATCAAAATCAATATTAAGGAAAAAATCAATTTTAATTCCACACTTCAATTTCTAAAATGATAAGTCAAGAGTGAATCCACCCACCTTGTAAAATAAGACATAAATGAATAATGACATGAATTCTTTAATAAAACTAGGTTGAATATCCCAAACCCTACCTTAAATCTCATTAACTAACATCGAAATATACAAATATCATTATTATTAGCATCAACAAACATATATCTATCCTCAACTGATTAGATATATGAATCCATGAGGGGAAAAAGAGTAAATATTACAAAAAACACCAATAAACAAAACTTACCTTGAAATTAGGCCATCAAACACACAAATATTTTCCAACAGATCACTCTCAAATCATAGGGTAATGTCTCTATAGCCATTGGGAATAGGAAAAACATAGATGAGATTAAAATGGAGGGAAAATAAAGGGGTTTAGGTGTAAAATTGAGGATGATCCAATTATTTGGGATCTAATATAAAACCATGGATTGTTGGGTCATATGGTTAGGTGATCTGTGTGCCAACCATGCGCCATCCATTGCCTCCTAACACCGTTTTCATAGTTGGATCACATTGTTAGAAAAACTGTACATGAATTTTCGTTTCCCTCTAATCCCAAAAATAATGATTACTCATAAACATCAGCATAGTTTGTCCATCCTTGAACCCAACCTTTCACCTTACCAGATATTATTGTCACACTTCTCATGGTTTCTTATAGGAGTTTCATGGTTTTTACTAACCATACTAATATAATGAACCTCTAATAAATCCCCATAAACATGCCAAAAGTCCTTGAAACCCACCCAAACATCACCCAAATACTTTACATACAAAAAATATATAATTAAAGGGTTACTTACTTGAAATATGGGTTCTATATTCTCCCTAAAATTAGCCTTTTCATCCATGAAAGGTATAAAACCACCATTCTTCTAAAAGATTTAGAGTCGTTGCTTAACCATTTTCTTCTCTTGTTCCAAAGTTTCTTCCTAAATTTGACCATGTTTCTACAAAAACTTTACCAGACCAATCATTTTCCCACACAAGACATTCTTTTTTCTATCCACGATCTGTATCAGTATATAAACCAATGAAGCATCCAACTCTAGGTGAAGGTGATCCCACTAAATCACATGGTCAATATATAGAAATACATTTTCAATCGAGAAACATGAAACACATTATACTCTGAACTAAACTATGTTGGATAATAAAACCTATATTCAACCTCACCAACCCATTAAATTATCTCAGAAGGTCTCATATATCATGTAAATAAATTTCCCTACGTACCAAAATAATGATGCCCAATCCTTTGAGAGATACTGAGGAATACATTATCACTCACCTCAAAAGTAAATGGTTGTCAAAAATGATCCCCATATGATTTCTGAGGACCTTGATCTGTCTCCTTCCATTTCATGATCAAATGAATCTTTTTCATTGTGTCTTGGACAAGTCTTATCCCAAAAAGTGAATTATCATCTATTTCCACCCTAAAAATTGGATAATAACAAGTAATCCCCAACAATGATTCAAAATGACCCATATTTATCGAGCCTTGATACGTTTTTTTATATAATAACTCCATTAATAGTAATTGATCCTCCCATGATACACCAAAATTCATTACACAAGCCCACATATGTTTTCCAACAATTGTGTCATCCTTTTAGATTGACCATCCATCTAAAGATTTTACACCATACTCATATTCAACTGAGTCCTAAGGGCTCGCTGAAAGGATTTATATAAATGTGATGTAAACCTTGGATATCTACCTGATACTATGGAAAAATTTACATGCTGCCTCTTTATTACTTCTAGGATATATATTTAGGAAAAATCCTCTTCCATATGAAATTCATGAATACAAATGAAATGATCTGAATTTGTGAGTCGATACATTATCACCCATATGGAATTGTGTTTCCAAACCATTATTGGGAGACCATTCACAAAATTCATGTCCATATGCTCTTATTTCCAAATATGAATCAGTAAAGACTGCAACATATTTACTGGTCACTAGTTCTCTTTCTGAACCTACTGACAATTTAACCATCTCAAAACAAACTCGGCCACCTTTATTTTCATACCAATCCACCAAAATATTGATTTTGATGCCTTATACATCTTAACTATTCCAGGATAAACAGACCATCTCAAATAGTTATAAGAATGAGTAAATTGTTCTTGGAAAACCATAGTTAAGACGACTCTGTCTCAGAACAACAAAATTGATCTCCCATCCAGTTTTCATCTCTAAATGGTCCCCCACCATTGAATTTTTACCTTACAGCTACACATTTTGGAATAGATGTATGTACCTCTTCAACCATTTCAACCAAATCTAGAACAAAAAAACTATAAATAAAACCACAACATCACATTGAACTTTAAATCCAAGTGCATGTCATCTATAACTAACATCAACTTCCCCTAATCTAAAGACTCTTTTTCAAACTAGCAAAATGAATTTATTCTTAATTCATTGGCCACTAAATTTCCGTTACCTAGAGTATATAGTTTTCAAAGTTAAACATTTATATAAACTTCATCCATATTCTATGTCTTGGATTCAAATCTTTATATGTGAAAATGTATTTTAAGCTCTTATGATCCCTAAACAACATAAATTTCTCACCAAATAGGTAATGACACAAAGTCTTCAAATCATGGATGATGATTGATAACTCCAAATAATGTGTTTGGTAGTTCTTGTCATGCAAAAATATTATCATGATCCATAAGAAAAAACACGATCTCCCTGATTGAGAACACATCCCAACCCAAATCTGGAAGCATCCTAATACACCACATACCCTTTTCCTAATTTCAGAAATATCAATACTGTTGGTGATGTAAGTCAAACATTATGATCTTGAAAATAATGCTTCCATTTATCATTCCATTGAAATAGAACATTTTTACTTATTAATAATGTCATAGGTGAAGCTAGTTATGAAAAATGATGACTTGAGCATCGTTAATAACCATCAAATCCAAGGCAAATGCATATCTCAAAGGAATTATTTGGAGGTTTCCATGAAATGACATTCTCAATATTTTATGGATCCACATAAACACCTCTTTCAGAGATTACATGGCCAAGGAAACATACCTCCTATATCCAAAAATAAAATTTTTTAAAATATGGAATATATATGATAATCCATCAAAATTTCCAACATTATTTCCATGTGTTTCTCATGATCAACCCTTGTCTATGAACACACCGATATATCATCCACAGAAACTAGAACAAAATAATACAGGTATCTATAAAATATCTGATTCATCAATGACATAAATACCACTAGTGAATTAATAAGACCAAAATACATAACGACAAACTCGTAATGGCCATATATACTCTTTAATGATGTATTTAAAATATTATCCTTCCAAACCCATAGTTGGTGATATCCTAATTGCAATTCAATTTTAGAAAACCATCAGGCTTCACTATATTGATCAAAGATATCGTCAATTCAATTAGTTTGATACTGATTCATTATCGTAACATGGTTTATATTACAATAATCCATACACAGATTAAGTATTCCATCCACCATTTTGACAAACAAAACAGGTTCTATCCATTGGGACATGTTGGTATAAATAAAACCATTTATTTATAACACTCCAAAAACACATTCAATTACCTTAATTCTTTTGGATCCATTTAATAATAAATAAGTGAGAGAAGACTGGTCCCCAGAAAGAGAACAATCATAAACTCTATTTCCCTTGTGGGTAGAAATCTTGAGAAATTTTTAGGAAACAAGTTTTGAAACTAATCCAAAAATACTATAAAACTATTATTCTTGATTTCTTCTATTGAGGAAAAATTAAACACTACCAACTAGTATAATATCATTCCAACTGTTGGTTCCAACAATCCCATTGCACCAGCCTTTATATTTCGGTCTCCTTTAAATAGATGCTCGATTCCATCATCATTCATGAAACTAACCCTTCAGGTATAATAGATGATGTGAGCCCGGACCATAATCAACCAATCCATACCCAATAATATTTCATAGAAATCCTTCTCAAGCAGATATAAATCCCTATCAACTCAGCACCATTAATAGTTATAGAACATGATATATAAATAATGTCATGAAATTCTCTTTGACTAAGAGGAGTTTGAAGATTTAAAACAGAAGGCATCATCTCAACATGAAAACCCAAAAACATAAATAGTAATATAATAAATAAACGAATGGGATGCACCTGTATCAAATAAATATTAAATAAGGGAATAATTCAATATAGTTGTAACAATCACTTTTGATGGTCCATATAGATCATCCACACTGACATTCCCAACTCCATATAAATGCTTACCCACTGCACTCTATTCTTTATTTTCCTATTGATATTGTACCATCTAAGGATTCATGGTATTCCTAGAATCACCATGGGTATATTGGTTCTCCTGATAAGAATTATTTTGGTCCATTCATCCTGTCAAAGCATATGATGTATTTAAAACATGAGAATAGTTGCGAACACCTAACCTTGGACAACTAAGACAACAATACTAAATATGACCCATATGCATGCAATATTGGAATGCTCTAGGTGGAGTTACAAAATCATTCTTCATGTGGTCCAAATAACCACAATGGAAACATCCAAGATTTCAATTAGGTTTTGGAATAAGATTCACCTATCCGGCCATCTGATTCTGAGTCATTCCACCACCTTAGAAATAGGTGTCATTCTTCAATTTTTTCCAGGATTTAGAGTTCCCATTATTTCCCATATTTATCAACATGTTCCCTCTACCTATAACTACTATGATATCCCATTTTCCGTCTTCTCTCTATAAAACATCTCTATATTATCTTTTATTCAATTCATGGAAATCATCGAGTGATTCTCTTGCCTCATCCCTGATTCAAAAATGTGTGCCTTCAAGGATGAACTAGAAGAAGTCTCAGGTGAAAAATAGACAAAATTTATAAATTTAGTCGCATACTCTACCATTGAATGATTCTTACACATTAAGCTGAAAAACTCTAAAATTATTGCAATCTTGAACATGTGAGTATAGAATTTTTTGTTGAATGGTTATTCAAAATCCCTTAATACAATTCTATTTTCTAATTTACTCTGTACTAATAAACCCCATCAATAGTGTGCAATATCCTTTATAATATATGTTTCCGACTTCACTTTCAGAAATTCAGGTGTACCATGAAAATTAAAGATTTTAATCATCCTATTCATCCACACCTCTACATTCTCTGGTTTCAAATCACCTTAAAAGAATGGTGGATTCTTCTTCTGGAGCTAAACAAATTTATCCACTGGACATGGTTCATCCATTCTATTTATTCGGTCCACATCTTAAAAAGAATATATTATACATTAAAAACTTTATTGGATCATTTATGGTGTAGGTGCTCCCAAATTCTCATAAACACTTTCGATTGGGTTTCTATGATTTCTACCAAGTGCCATTTTATATATCAAAAACAAAACTTCATAAGTGTCACTCTCTTAGAAACTTAAGTATTAACAATTCTATTTCAAACACAACATGTATCACAACATTTCTATCCAAAATTCAATATTTTCTATGTTCATCCATATTTGAAAATACCACCATGCTTTTTAAAATCAAATCATTTTCAATATACCATGACCATTCCATTTTCATAATATCACATTTGAAAAAAAATCATCATTTTTCAAAAATCAACACATTTTCATGAAATCCTAAAACATTACTCATAATGAAATATGCACTCATAGTGGGAATTCATTTCAAATAATGCATGTCATGAAATTCTCATTTTATTTATCCATGATAATGATATTAAAACTCATATAATTTTCTCGAAAACATTATTTACCCAACTCACAAGTAATTTCAAGTTCATTATAATTAGGTTAGTATTGCTTTTTTTATTCTCCATATTTCTGGCTACGAAAATCCTACTCCTTTATAACATCCAAACTGAAGGAATAAGGCATAATTAATTTCTAATCCATGACCAAAAAATAAAACCATTTTTTCCATAATGAAAGAAACAATGTCCAAGACTAATACCCTTTGTAAGAGAAATACAGAAACAAGATGATACCATTAGTAACATCCTACCTCCCCCCATTGGCTTGATTTATGGTAGAATTTCTATATGGAATTAGATTATACCCTCATGATGTAAAAGGATCTAAATAAATATCAAGGGGTTAAATACAATCGAGGGATGATTATCCCTTTGACAATATAAAAAAACAAACCAAGATAATGATGACCTAAAATTTTGGATAACAACATTTTTCAACTCAAGTTATAACAAAAAAGCCCAAACTATATCAATGTACAAAGAGAAAATAAATATCAGAATCAACTACAATGAAAGAGACAAATCCAAAAATGTTCAAAGACATCGAAACACCGTATATGAAAATACCAATATGCTCCAAGATCCCACTCCATAATCCATTCCCAAGAGTCATGTAGAACAACTAAAAAAATGTGATACTTTCCCATTACCTGGGTCTAGATAAATGAAATCTTCAAACTCACCAAACTTCCCAACCACGGGGTGAGTAATGAAACATAGTATGATTTCCCCAAATTAATTCCCTACTCATGAAACTATGATATAACATTTTAGAACATTTTGAAAAATATATAGAAAATAATTCAAAAAAATTAAATCAATGCTATACCATTTCTAAGTAATACAATTTTCAAGAAAATTATTTTTCCAAAAAAACATTTCCAAGGAAAGAATCCAAAAAAGTCATTCCATCCATTCCATGAATTCATTTGGAATTACCCATTTCATTTCACTAAACCACAAACGCAGTCAATCTTGGTGGTATAATTGTTTTGGAACATTAAATCCATAACTCATTCTATGCATAGTGGTACTTCATGAACATTATCTATACCATTAAATTCATGCTTAACATTTTATCCAACAACCATAATAACAAAATCCTTTCAATAATATTTTAGTAAAACTATTATTTTATTGAAAACCCTTTTTCATGCATCAAAACCAAAGAAACATTTTAAAATTCTCATTTTAAATTCATGTTACCTCTTTCACTTTCCATTAAACATCCATTTTTTCACAATGTTGTAAACCATCTCCAAAGAGGGTTACTATCAAGAATTGTACAATAATTTAAGAATTAATTCCAAGGAAAAATTTTTACATGAAATAATTCCTTCAATTTCTAATATGAGGACTCAATATTGAATTCACCTACCATGGAAAATATGGTGTAAATGAAGAAAAACATGAATTATTAAAAAAATGGGTTGAATCTCCTAAAACCCACTCTAAATCTCATTACTAAACATTTTAACAACAAAATCTCATCATTATTAGCATCAACCAACATAGTTATACCCCAAACGGATTAAAATTATGAATCAAAGAGATGAAAGAAGAGTATATCTATGAAACACAAAAAAATAGAATTACTGAGAAAATAATACCTTTAACGCACTATGATTTTCCAATGGATCGCTCCTGGATTGAAGCAGAAAGTCTTTATATGTTATTGGGGGAGGAAAACCCAATTTAGTGTTGGTAAATAGGAAAACAAGAGTATTAGTGGGAAAACTATGTGAGATCCACTTTTTTAGAATCTAATTTTAAATCAAGCATGGTTTGGTCACACAGTTATGAAAACAGTGCGCCAACTATTAGTCATCCAATTCTTCTTAACACCCTTTTCATGGTTGGATCACATGGGTAGACAAATTGTGTGCCAACCATATTTTTCCTTCTGTTCGAAAAATATTTGTTACCCATCAGTGTCCGAATGGTTTGGCCAATACATATGCCTAACTATGCACCTACCCAGATCCTGTTGTCTCACTTTTCATTATTTCCTATAGGATTTTTATAGTTTATACTAACCATGTTCAAAATATGAACCTACAAGAAATCCATAACAATTCAAAAAATTTCCCAAACACTCCCAACCTTTACCCAAACACATTAATTATATAAAAAAATAATTAAAGGGATAAATAATTGAATCTATGGGTGCTACAAGGGTTTAATAATTCTTAATTTGGTAGAGATATAGAAAATTATAGAATCACAACCATCTATTCACTAAATAATATAAGAAAATTGTTCAATAAGATGTTGAAACGTTAACATGTGGTTTCTCTCTGAAAAGTGGAGTCATGGTAAATTGCATTAACGGAATCTAATAAGGATTTTTCATAGATAAAGGTCATTTTAAAGGATATCAAAAGAAGGTAGAAATTTATAATGTTGTTTTATGACTCTAAAAGTGTGATTCCCATAGCCAAAAATATGATATGTCACTCGAGGATGATGCATATTCAATTGGAGAATAAATTAATCTAGGATTTTTTGGAGGAAAAATTGTTTGAGCATCAAATGGGATTTGTGAATATGTATAAAGGACATGGTGTAGCTTGAAAATTATTCTCAAGTGTCGATTTTCAAGTTCATCCACGTGTGAATTATTTTCTATATAAGGCTTGATAACTTATAGAAGGAGGTATTCTTGAAGATAATAATAGTACTAGATGGATTTGATGATGTAGTGGTGGAAATGATTTGTTTTCCCAAAGCACGGTCATGAAACCAAAATATTTTATGGGTTTTCCATGATTATGGGAGGTACACTCAGAGCACACAATGTTCAACAGACACTGGAAGTTGAGATGGTGAAACCATTGGGAAACCATAGGTGGGCTTGGCCACTATTGGTCTTGCAATAAAGATTATATGGAGGAGGAAATGGTTTAACTATAATACTATTATAAAGCTCATATATAAATATATATAATCCAATCACTTATAGGTATATGATTTGAGTTATAATATTTCCCTTGTTTATATCATTAAGGAATGTTTATTTCTTCCCCCCATGGAGAAGAACTAATTATAAACCACATAATTCTATTTTTTTCTCTAATTTATTTTTCCAATCATTGTTTTTTAATGTTATTTAATGGCGGTGGTGTATCAGTTCCTAAATGGGATTATTTTTCTTCATAGTTTCTGATACCCAAACTCTATAGATTAATTAAAATTTTTGCAGTTCTAGAACTTTATTCTATTTTTTCTATTTTTGATGGGAGTTATTATTTTGATGGTTCCATACCGAAATATGACTATGAAAAAGTTTTCAAATAATGGTTAGAATGTGTGGATAAGATATTTGAGTTTATTAGTGAACCAAAATTTAAGAAGTTAAATCTTTAGGTTTTCATGCTCAAAGAACTAGAATGATTCTTGAGGATATATATTTTCTAGTAGAGGTGGCCAGAGGATAAACAAGGGATTATTTTTTTGTTCGTCTCATTGAGTAACTTTATACATAGACATTTATGATTTATAAGGGTTGGTAATTAATAGAGTTGAATCAAGGTAACATGTATATTCTGGATTATATATCTAATTTTATATAATTTATATACTTTATTCTGAAATCAGGTGTAGTTGAGTGCACTAAATCTTATCATTTAGATTATTTATTAATATTAGAGCTCTTTTCATGGGTCAGATTTTTTATATTACAATTTTTATAGAATTGGTAAACCTTTCTATTATGGTTGATAAAATATTAGAGGAATAAAGTATATTTTCAATGGGATATATTATGACTTAAGGTAGAAGGAAAAGGAATATGGTTAGTTATTATAGGGATATTGATTCATCATGGGTCCAGGTAATGACTCTTTATTCTCCTTTATCTTGAGTTAGGTAATTATTAGAGCATTATCAATATAACTAGTAATTCCATACTCTAACTATAGTTATTAGTGATATAAATGGATTACCTTTTTGGAATAGATCATATTAAAAAATAGGGAATGTGATAATGCTCCATATTAGAGTGTTATTCATATATTATCTAGAAGATCTAGTCATGGGTGTGGTAGATGATTTTAGGAATAGGCTCAATGGGGAGCTTTAGTACAGGGGAGTCAAGAAACCTAAGATCCTGGTAAGGGTATAGATTTTGGATAGTTATTTTTTATAGAGAAAGTGAATGTTTATCTAAATAAATAATCTTTAATAGTCAGAGGATTGATGTTAGTTAATTTAATATTAGGTAACGTGTTATTTCATATTTGTACTTCTCATTCATTTATTTATAAAATATTTATTATTGATTTTTGTTTGGATGATGAATTTTTTAAATTTTTTATTATAAATATTCCATTGTGAATGATAGAAAAGATAAATTTTTAATGATTTTTTATAATATCCTTAAAATATATGGTAATTTAATATTTTAGAGATGAATTTTATTAATATAATTTTTAATATGGATTATCTAATAATTTTTTAGGATTTCATTGAATTTTATCATATATTAGTGACTTTTTTCCATTTTTAATGAATATTATGTTTTTCATGGATAACATAATAGTCAATATCATATGACCATATTTGATTTGCGAATGAAAAGGATAATCATATCTTTGATGATATGGATCTTTGTTTGATAGATTAAGGGTTATATTGGTGTTGTTTTACATTCTATGGTAGATCAATAAATGGATGTGTTTTATGTTGATTTTATAGCATTACTTAAGGAAATGAGGTGGAGTTCACAATTCAAATGGTAATGGGTACATAGCCTATTTATATCCATCATTTACAAGTTTGTTTAATATAGAAAATATAATTGTGAAAATAGTTAAATGATTTAGAATATAATTTATTTATTCAGAAAAGTGTACCTTTATGGGTTGCTATAATTCATTTTACAAAGAAAGATGATGGTATTTTTCACTTTTTTGTTTATTATTGAAGTTTCAGCTAAATTATAATTATGAATTAGTAATCATTTATTGGAATAAATGATCTTATTTACTTGAGGAGTGGATATTGATAGTTTTATAAGATTGATTTTCCATTGGGTTATCACCAGCTTAGAGTGAAAATCAAATATATACCAAAGATGGATTATTGGAATAGATATAGCTATTTTTTCATATTTTATAATGTCATTTTGGGTGAAAAGTATAAATAGAAAAATTCAATACAATAATATAATAAAATTTTCCAATTAAATGTTTATAATTAACAACAAGAATTCTTTAGGTTTTGATGCATTGAGATATTAGAGATATTATAAATTTTTTAAAATAAATAATATAATCATTTATTCCAAAATTTATATTATTCTCCTAGAGCTCATCATACCCCTATAAATTCATTGTATAACCTAGGGAATACATAAAATTAGAGGTCATCTATAAATCAATTTAAGGGATTAAATAAGTTAAACATGGGGGGGAGAAAATCATTAGAGGAATTATTCAAAATATGAAAGTAATATAGGGAAGTATCATAACACATCACATAGAAAAAATACATAAGAGAAAAATAATTCATAGGATCATAGTAATATTTTAAAAAAAATTATGTAAAAAACAAAATTCATGTAATCATAATCCTAATTTGAGGCTCACTGTGAAGTAAACATAACATAGTGTGTTGGGTTACTTCCCATGCATCATTCATTAATCTCATGAGATGTAAGAATTTAAAAATTTATTGAGGAACTATATACTTCAAGAACAACTTTTATCATCATAATATTTCATATATATGTGATTCACATAGAAAATAAACATATATCAATCATAAACCTGAAAAAACCCATGATAATGAAATGGGTAACATAGTGACATCAAATGACACAATCAAATGGTAAATCTTATAGGTTCCCAAAATAGTAAAGAAATATATCTTATTTTATGATCAATGGTAAAAATAATCATATGATAAAATATTTTAGTTCATAAAGGAAATAATAAATGTGGATTAGCAATATAATAAAAATTACGAAAATGAGAATAAAACTATCAGATCAACCCTTATATGATTCATAGGGTTTAATATAAAAGAAAAAATAAAAAGGGAAAAATAAAAGAACTAATATACCTATCAAAAATAAGTAAAAGGTAACATAATTGAAATAAGGTAATTATAGAAAAAATATTGAAATAAAAAGAAAGATATATTGAGGTTTATTGGAAAAATATCATCTATAATGAGAAATATAGGAAATAACCTTTAAATATTATCCCATATTACATTAAATTATCCTCTAAACTTCTAAATAGTGATGTTTAATTTAATTATTACATGTATCATAGAACTATTCTTAATTATTTAATTTTATTTAATCCATTATTTATTATGCCTTATTGTTTTATGAAATTAATTTTATTCTCAATAATTGTTTTGAGGTTGTTTATGTAACATCCCAGGTAATTAAAGAATAAATAATTTTCATATTTATTAATATTTGAGAATTAAATATTAATTTTAATTAAAAGGGGTTGCTATGTTCGATAGCGTACCCGATACGCAACGATGAGTTTCTTTGAAACTTACGTAGCACACTAGTAATATAATAATATTATTTTAAATGTTAGTTAATAAGTAGCCGTTGTACTGGCGGGAATGAATAGAAATAACTAAAATATGAATAGATATGTTTTTAGATGTTTTTACATTTACCCAATAAAAGATAAAGGCTTAAAATACGGAAAGAGTTCAATTTTAGGCTTTTATACTCTAATTTTCACTAAAGGTTCACTTATCACCTTTTAATGGTGAACCGTCATTAAATATAGTTTTGATCACTCTTATACATTCTTTTGGACCAAATAAAACTTTTATTAAGAATCGGGACATCAAATTTTACTTTGTGTAATTTTTGGTACCTTTCTGATAAAGTTCATTTTTTTTATGAATAGTGTAAAATGTTGCATTTTAATTCAAAACCTCTTTTTGATCTAATTTATTTATATGATTAGATTATCTTTTGAATTGGTTTTAAAGTGAAATTAGAATATATTTTTACCATTTTATCCAATGGTGGTCATTGGAATCAATTTCGATTTGAAATTAGACTTAAACTGGTGTCAATCTTTTGATACTTATTGTTTTGTAAAAACACGCTATTTGCTCTGGCAGCGGGAATTAATTATTAAATTAATTAATGTGACTTATATGATTAGAATTTTGTAAAATAGACTTCATTTTTGAATTCGGAATATCAAATATAGCTTAGAGTGAATTTTTGGTAATTTTCTGAAAAACTTCAATTTTTGATGAATAGTGAAACCACTAAGTGGTAATCAAGCAAACTGATTTTTCAGTTAAATGAAAGTTTACCACTAATGTGTACTGAATTTTGAAAATCCGACATACATGGTTGTCATTAAGAAGTAAAATGTGGTTCGATGAGATTAAAATAATTTTTTGGTGAATAGTAACTTATTAAGTTCTTAATCGCGATTAGTGGTAATTAGTGTAGTTTAAGGTATAAATAATGATTTAATAATATGAAATGACCTAGACACATGTCCCAACCTTATTGGTTGTGTCATGGCCGACCAAGACAAGCCATGGGTCAACTTGGGGACCCCATGGATCCACTTTTGTTGGGAAATGACATAAAATACTTTTTATTTAATGTTAAAGTGAAAGTGACACAAACATAATATGTTTTGCGAAAACAATTTTTAAGTAGGGTTATACAAGCCCAAATTTTGATTATAAATAGTCATTGGAAAGCTAAAAAGATTTCCTATATCATAGTATTTTTTTATAATTTTTAGACATTAAATAAATTTAATTATTTATGTCATAATAATGATGCAGCGATGACATCATTATTTGACGATTTAAATAAAATGGAAAGATAAAATAAAATCTATGAACTACACATGTCCAAAACCAATTGGATGAATGGATTTCGATGCCTTATCACCTTATCCACGAATTCCATCAATGTGGGACCTTTTAAAACCGAAACACATTTTCAAACAAAGTTATATTTCTTTACTTTCCAAAAGTGCCCCTCCTCTCCTCTTATAAAAGGCCCCCACCTCCACCTTATTTCACACACTCTTCAAGCCTTTGGCTCGGCCAACCCCTGCCCATTTGCTCTCTCCACATCCCTCTCCTCATCCTAGAGGATTCCCTTTGGGCAGAATCCTTTCAAAGGAAGCCTTTAGGCTCAAACCAAAAGAAGTTACACTTTTTAAGGTATTTCATTCTCTCATGTTCATTTGTTTTATTTTTCTTCTCCAACCCCCTAAACTCTTTTTATTTACTTCTTTTGTAACAACACCAGTATCTTCAATATACTAGGATGTTGTTATAAGATTTATTTGAGCTACACTCTCACACAACTACATCAAATGGTTAAAGAACATACGGTTTCCGTGGATGGCGAAATTCTGCCTCCCGAAACGATGATTGTTCAATACTCATTTAACACCTTCAAAGGTGGCCATTATGATGTCACTATTTTTATATATGATATGTAATATGTTTATGTTTTACTTATTCTTCTGTATTTTTCATTTGTGTCTTACCTTTATGGCTTCCATTATGGGTATACGCGATATCTTCATTTAAGGAAGTGCGGACTACCGCCCCCTCAAAGTGATGTGATTCGTTAATGCCATATGTGGGACGTGTAAAGGATGGATTTAAAGTTATTATATATGATGTTATACTGGAATTATAATATACCTATATATATCATTATCATTTATTTCCATTAAAGTATGAGATAGAAATGAAAGTAGCGTTCATGCGTACGTACGGACTACCGTCTCCATGAACGGTGCATTTCATTTCTTATCCCCAAATGTAATGTACTATTAAAAGTACATGTATATAATGGATATATAAAATTAATGATATATCTAAATGATGAATATAATTCTGGAATTAAAATATACATAAGTCTCATTTAGTTTTAATTCCATCAATATGACAAAGAAATGAAAGTAGCGTTCATGCGTACGTACGGCTTACCGTCTCCATGAACGGCGCATTTCATTTCTTACCTCTAAATGATTATGTAATATTTTAAATACATGTATATTATGGATATATATGATATATAAGATATCCAAATGAGGAATTTCATTCTGGATATAATGAAACATTGACCAAATTAACAACATGTTAGTATAAGAAGTCAATTTTTGACTTAAGAACCAAATACCGACAAAATGAACATTATTAACTTAAATGATTACATGATGTTCATAACATGGTATAAAAGGAATAATGAACTTGGAAAAGATTCATAATCAAGTAGAGATTAACTAAAGTTTATTATTCAGGAGTTTAAAGAACGTTCGGGTCAAGTCGGATACGAGGTATGGGAACTTCTTAACCCAATTTCCATTCTTTGGGTTAATCTCCTACTTTCAAATTATGTCATTATATTATTATGTCGTATCTTTTATTTGTACTTTATTTATGTGTACTTATAGTGAATACACATAATGTATCTATTTTATTTTAAAAATTATCTTTGTATGGGATTTCGTCTCAATCTCCTTTCGTTGAGGCATATTTTGTTTTATACACAACCTTCTTTTATACGGTGTATAAACCCCTTTGACTTTTACGTTTATTCAAAAGGAATCTTTTTATACGAAGCGTTTACCAAACGACAAAAGAGAATGTTTTTGTCGTACGTATGCGGCGACAACGACTTCTCCGCCGTCGTAACCGTTATTTGAGTTTCGGCTTCTTCTACAAGCCATTCCTTCTTTTTAAAAGAAAAATAAATACCATGTTTTACTTTTCTTTTATTTTGGTATTGAAAATGGTTTTCATAATATTTTTATATCAATGTGTGGTATTGATATCTTGTGATTGAATGGTGGAAATTTTATGTTTCCTTTATGCATGTTTTATGTGATACGATTATGTTGAGGTTCTTGGGCATTATTATGAAGAACGGGTGGTTCCGTGATAAACTAAGGGCGGGTGAGCCCGTTATAGCTCTCCAATGCATTGGGTAACGCGAAGGAGTGAAACGTTAAGGTTTCTCCGAAGAGATTTTAGGGAATATACTGTGATGGGTATTCCAAACGTAACCAAGAGGGTTACTCCCTACATAAGAATGTTATGAATGCCTCAAGTTACCTTTACGTATTATGATTTATATGGTTTATTCATGTTTTTATGAGGTATGTTAAAGTGCCTATGTTTTATGGGTAAAGTATGATTTCATTCTTATGTATATATGAACTCATGTTTCCTTTCCATGTTTTTATAACCCATACTGAGTTTTTACGCTCATCCCAAGTTTTTGAAATGTTTTTCACAGGTCAAGGGAAAGGTACATGATAAGATGATAGAGTCAAGGATGTGTCAAGAAATAATCCATGTTTTATTTTAAATGTGTTTCAATTGATGGGAATGAAGAATACTATCTTTATGTAACCACTTTGTTTATATGTGGAATGTAATGCAAGTTTTATGATCTAATTCTCTAAAACTCTAAACCCGAAAAGATCCTCAACGTGTAATCTTGTAATAACTCAAGATTAAGTAAGGTTTAAGGCTGGGGCCTTATAGTTGGTATCAGAGGTCGGTTTAGACAACTTTAGGAGTTAGAAAAGTGTTAAATTATAATATGATTGAAATGATATAGCATTTACGGATTACCATGTTGCTTCGCCTAAGATATTTCCATGTTCAGAATGGTTTTCCGTAGGGGAAACAAAGCAGCTATGTTGGGACGACATCAGGAGGAAGACAGCCTTCCAAATCAGCAACCTGAGATGGTCGGAATCGGAACTGAACAGTTTGTTGCAGTGATGGCACAGTTGACTCAGGCTATAAATGGTGGTGGTATCCATGCACGAGATCAGCCAGATCAACCGCAGAGGAACATGTCAGTGGTGGAACATTTCATGAGGCAACATCCCCCATCATTCAGAGGATCATCTGACCCTGTGCTAGCTGAAGGGTGGATTAAAGCACTGGAAAAGATTTTTGATGTCATGGGGTGTTCAGACAATCAAAAGGTTAGTCTTGCTATTTACCGTTTGGAGGGTGAAGCAGATCAGTGGTGGTCTATGGTTAAAAATATCAGGGACGCCGATGAGATTGATGCTCTTGACTGGGATGAATTCAAAGGTATGTTTCTTGAGAAGTATTTTCCTAAGGCTGTTCGACTTAGGATGGAAAAGCAATTCTTGGAATTGAGCCAAGAGGAAGACTCAGTGGCTGCCTATGAAGAAAAGTTCACTCGATTGGCAAGGTATGCTCCAAATTTTATCCGGGACCTTGATAGTAAAATCAATCGTTTTTACTTAGGATTAAAGCCAAAGTATCGAAGGGCATTAGCTTCTCGTGAGTTTAAAAGTTATGAAAAGCTTGTTCGATGTGCTGAGAAGGTGGAAATGGAGTTTGCCGATGACCAAGTTTTCTATAACAACCAGCAGAAGAAGAGACCGAGGTGGCAGGAGAAAGGTAAGAATTCTTCAAAAAAGTCTGATGGTAAGAAAACTAAGTTTCCAGTTTGTGATAAATGTGGAAAAAGGCATGCTGGGGAATGTCTTCTGAATTCTGGAAAGTGCTACCGATGTGGTAAGATGGGACATAAGGCTCGTGATTGCACTGAAAAGGATCAAGGTGAAGGTAAGAATAAATTTGATTTACAGTTAGTGAAATGTTATAAGTGCAATGAGATGGGTCACTATGCAAACGAGTGTCCGACAAGGAGCTTGAGTGATGGGAAGCAGTTAGACTACAAGCAGAAAGGGGTGGTGAAATCCTTTGCAACTACTTCAGCAGATGTTGGGCCATCGAATGAAGTGGTGTCAGCTCCAGGGAGCTCAGTATTTTTCGAAGATTGACTTGAGGTCGGGCTACCATCAGTTGAAAGTAAAAGAAGCAGACGTTCCGAAGACTGCATTCCGTACTAGATATGGCCATTATGAATTTTTATTTATGCCTTTTGGGTTAACCAATGCACCTACTGTATTCATGGACCTTATTAATAAAATTTTCCATGAGTTCTTGGATAAGTTTGTGTTTGTGTTTTGAGGTTTGGGAAGAGATTGTGTGTGCCTTGTGATTCACAGTTGAAGAGAGAGTTGTTATGTGAAGCTCATAGTTCTCCGTTTTCAGTTCATCCGGGCAGTACTAAGATGTATAGAGATCTGCGGGAGTATTACTGGTGGGATGGAATGAAAAGAGATATTTCTGATTTTACTGTGAAGTGTTTGACATGTCAACAGGTTAAAGCAGAGCGGCAGTTACCGAAAGGGATGCTTCAGCCTTTACCAGTGCCAGAGTGGAAATGGGAGAATATATCCATGGACTTTGTTGTTGGATTACCGAAGACATCTCGAGGTAATAATGCAATCTGGGTTATTGTTGATCGCTTGACCAAATCTGCTCATTTCCTTGCTATACGAGATACTTTCTCTCTTGATCAACTTTCCCGTTTGTATCTTAAAGAGATAGTCAGGTTACATGGAGTTCCCCTCTCCATTGTATCAGATCGTGATCCCAGGTTTACCTCTAACTTTTGGAAAGGCCTTCAGAAGTCGTTGGGTACTGAATTAAATTTTAGTACAGCTTTTCATCCTCAATCAGATGGGCAGTCAGAACGAACAATTCAGACATTGGAGGATATGCTACGAGCTTGTTCTATGGATTATCAGGGGAGTTGGGACCAGCATCTTTCTTTGGTTGAGTTTTCATATAATAACAGTTTTCATTCTAGTATACAGATGGCACCATTTCAGGCATTATATGGGAAGCGGTGTCGAACTCCAACTTTCTGGGATGAAGTGGGTGAAAGGAAGTTGATGGGACCAGAATTGGTAGAAGAGATGGCAGAAAAAGTTCAGCTGATTCAGAAACACATGAGAACAGATCAGAGCAGGCAGAAGAGTTATGCGGATAACCGGAGGAAGGATCTATCTTTCGAAGTAGGTGATCATGTTTTTCTCAAGGTTTCTCCTTGGAAAAGTGTGATGAGATTTGGTAAGAAAGGAAAGTTGAGTCCAAGGTTCATTGGACCATACGAAGTTCTAGAGAGAGTTGGATCAGTTGCATACCGAGTGGGTTTACCTCCGAGTTTATCTCAGGTACACAATGTTTTTCACGTTTCGATGTTGAGAAAGTATATGCCAGATCCATCTCATGTTTTGAGTCCAGAGGTAGTTCAGCTGGAAGAGAACCTATCTTATGAGGAACAACCGGTCCAGATTCTTGACCACAGGGAGCAAGTGTTACGGAATAAGGTGATTCACCAGGTAAAGGTTTTGTGGAAAAACCACATGATTGAAGAGGCAACGTGGGAATCTGAAAATGCTATGAGGGATAAATACCCCCACTTATTTTGATAAGTGAATAAAATTGCGAGGACGCAATTCCCAAAAGGGGGGGAGGATGTAACATCCCAGGTAATTAAAGAATAAATAATTTTCATATTTATTAATATTTGAGAATTAAATATTAATTTTAATTAAAAGGGGTTGCTATGTTCGATAGCGTACCCGATACGCAACGATGAGTTTCTTTGAAACTTACGTAGCACACTAGTAATATAATAATATTATTTTAAATGTTAGTTAATAAGTAGCCGTTGTACTGGCGGGAATGAATAGAAATAACTAAAATATGAATAGATATGTTTTTAGATGTTTTTACATTTACCCAATAAAAGATAAAGGCTTAAAATACGGAAAGAGTTCAATTTTAGGCTTTTATACTCTAATTTTCACTAAAGGTTCACTTATCACCTTTTAATGGTGAACCGTCATTAAATATAGTTTTGATCACTCTTATACATTCTTTTGGACCAAATAAAACTTTTATTAAGAATCGGGACATCAAATTTTACTTTGTGTAATTTTTGGTACCTTTCTGATAAAGTTCATTTTTTTTATGAATAGTGTAAAATGTTGCATTTTAATTCAAAACCTCTTTTTGATCTAATTTATTTATATGATTAGATTATCTTTTGAATTGGTTTTAAAGTGAAATTAGAATATATTTTTACCATTTTATCCAATGGTGGTCATTGGAATCAATTTCGATTTGAAATTAGACTTAAACTGGTGTCAATCTTTTGATACTTATTGTTTTGTAAAAACACGCTATTTGCTCTGGCAGCGGGAATTAATTATTAAATTAATTAATGTGACTTATATGATTAGAATTTTGTAAAATAGACTTCATTTTTGAATTCGGAATATCAAATATAGCTTAGAGTGAATTTTTGGTAATTTTCTGAAAAACTTCAATTTTTGATGAATAGTGAAACCACTAAGTGGTAATCAAGCAAACTGATTTTTCAGTTAAATGAAAGTTTACCACTAATGTGTACTGAATTTTGAAAATCCGACATACATGGTTGTCATTAAGAAGTAAAATGTGGTTCGATGAGATTAAAATAATTTTTTGGTGAATAGTAACTTATTAAGTTCTTAATCGCGATTAGTGGTAATTAGTGTAGTTTAAGGTATAAATAATGATTTAATAATATGAAATGACCTAGACACATGTCCCAACCTTATTGGTTGTGTCATGGCCGACCAAGACAAGCCATGGGTCAACTTGGGGACCCCATGGATCCACTTTTGTTGGGAAATGACATAAAATACTTTTTATTTAATGTTAAAGTGAAAGTGACACAAACATAATATGTTTTGCGAAAACAATTTTTAAGTAGGGTTATACAAGCCCAAATTTTGATTATAAATAGTCATTGGAAAGCTAAAAAGATTTCCTATATCATAGTATTTTTTTTTATAATTTTTAGACATTAAATAAATTTAATTATTTATGACATAATAATGATGCAGCGATGACATCATTATTTGACGATTTAAATAAAATGGAAAGATAAAATAAAATCTATGAACTACACATGTCCAAAACCAATTGGATGAATGGATTTCGATGCCTTATCACCTTATCCACGAATTCCATCAATGTGGGACCTTTTAAAACCGAAACACATTTTCAAACAAAGTTATATTTCTTTACTTTCCAAAAGTGCCCCTCCTCTCCTCTTATAAAAGGCCCCCACCTCCACCTTATTTCACACACTCTTCAAGCCTTTGGCTCGGCCAACCCCTGCCCATTTGCTCTCTCCACATCCCTCTCCTCATCCTAGAGGATTCCCTTTGGGCAGAATCCTTTCAAAGGAAGCCTTTAGGATCAAACCAAAAGAAGTTACACTTTTTAAGGTATTTCATTCTCTCATGTTCATTTGTTTTATTTTTCTTCTCCAACCCCCTAAACTCTTTTTATTTACTTCTTTTGTAACAACACCAGTATCTTCAATATACTAGGATGTTGTTATAAGATTTATTTGAGCTACACTCTCACACAACTACATCAAATGGTTAAAGAACATACGGTTTCCGTGGATGGCGAAATTCTGCCTCCCGAAACGATGATTGTTCAATACTCATTTAACACCTTCAAAGGTGGCCATTATGATGTCACTATTTTTATATATGATATGTAATATGTTTATGTTTTACTTATTCTTCTGTATTTTTCATTTGTGTCTTACCTTTATGGCTTCCATTATGGGTATACGCGATATCTTCATTTAAGGAAGTGCGGACTACCGCCCCCTCAAAGTGATGTGATTCGTTAATGCCATATGTGGGACGTGTAAAGGATGGATTTAAAGTTATTATATATGATGTTATACTGGAATTATAATATACCTATATATATCATTATCATTTATTTCCATTAAAGTATGAGATAGAAATGAAAGTAGCGTTCATGCGTACGTACGGACTACCGTCTCCATGAACGGTGCATTTCATTTCTTATCCCCAAATGTAATGTACTATTAAAAGTACATGTATATAATGGATATATAAAATTAATGATATATCTAAATTATGAATATAATTCTGGAATTAAAATATACATAAGTCTCATTTAGTTTTAATTCCATCAATATGACAAAGAAATGAAAGTAGCGTTCATGCGTACGTACGGCTTACCGTCTCCATGAACGGCGCATTTCATTTCTTACCTCTAAATGATTATGTAATATTTTAAATACATGTATATTATGGATATATATGATATATAAGATATCCAAATGAGGAATTTCATTCTGGATATAATGAAACATTGACCAAATTAACAACATGTTAGTATAAGAAGTCAATTTTTGACTTAAGAACCAAATACCGACAAAATGAACATTATTAACTTAAATGATTACATGATGTTCATAACATGGTATAAAAGGAATAATGAACTTGGAAAAGATTCATAATCAAGTAGAGATTAACTAAAGTTTATTATTCAGGAGTTTAAAGAACGTTCGGGTCAAGTCGGATACGAGGTATGGGAACTTCTTAACCCAATTTCCATTCTTTGGGTTAATCTCCTACTTTCAAATTATGTCATTATATTATTATGTCGTATCTTTTATTTGTACTTTATTTATGTGTACTTATAGTGAATACACATAATGTATCTATTTTATTTTAAAAATTATCTTTGTATGGGATTTCGTCTCAATCTCCTTTCGTTGAGGCATATTTTGTTTTATACACAACCTTCTTTTATACGGTGTATAAACCCCTTTGACTTTTACGTTTATTCAAAAGGAATATTTTTATACGAAGCGTTTACCAAACGACAAAAGGGAATGTTTTTGTCGTACGTATGCGGCGACAACGACTTCTCCGCCGTCGTAACCGTTATTTGAGTTTCGGCTTCTTCTACAAGCCATTCCTTCTTTTTAAAAGAAAAATAAATACCATGTTTTACTTTTCTTTTATTTTGGTATTGAAAATGGTTTTCATAATATTTTTATATCAATGTGTGGTATTGATATCTTGTGATTGAATGGTGGAAATTTTATGTTTCCTTTATGCATGTTTTATGTGATACGATTATGTTGAGGTTCTTGGGCATTATTATGAAGAACGGGTGGTTCCGTGATAAACTAAGGGCGGGTGAGCCCGTTATAGCTCTCCAATGCATTGGGTAACGCGAAGGAGTGAAACGTTAAGGTTTCTCCGAAGAGATTTTAGGGAATATACTGTGATGGGTATTCCAAACGTAACCAAGAGGGTTACTCCCTACATAAGAATGTTATGAATGCCTCAAGTTACCTTTACGTATTATGATTTATATGGTTTATTCATGTTTTTATGAGGTATGTTAAAGTGCCTATGTTTTATGGGTAAAGTATGATTTCATTCTTATGTATATATGAACTCATGTTTCCTTTCCATGTTTTTATAACCCATACTGAGTTTTTACGCTCATCCCAAGTTTTTGAAATGTTTTTCACAGGTCAAGGGAAAGGTACATGATAAGATGATAGAGTCAAGGATGTGTCAAGAAATAATCCATATTTTATTTTAAATGTGTTTCAATTGATGGGAATGAAGAATACTATCTTTATGTAACCACTTTGTTTATATGTGGAATGTAATGCAAGTTTTATGATCTAATTCTCTAAAACTCTAAACCCGAAAAGATCCTCAACGTGTAATCTTGTAATAACTCAAGATTAAGTAAGGTTTAAGGCTGGGGCCTTATAGTTTAGTTCAGAGTTCCAAAATTACATTGATGTAGGGGAAAGAGTGAAAGGTCAATGTCTAATGGTTTTATAAGCTCTATAAGGGTTATTAAATTTATTTTATTTCTTTCTCAATGTGTATGAGTTAAATGTTTCAATATATTTTCCAAAATAGTTCCAGGCCAACAAGTGTTTCTTTGTAAGATTATTTTCAATAGTTAAAAATGACTATGATTGTTTAATTTTAGTATCATTAATATCAGGAATAATTTATCAATAAGGAATCATTAAAATGATCATATATTTTTATTAATGTTATTTTTAATTATGTACATATATATTTTTATAATATTCATGAATGTAATGAGTGAAATATAAAACATCATCATTCACTTAGGTAGTATAAAACCCCCACTAGTGAATAAATTTTTTTAAAGAGTTTTAAATAATATAAAAATTAGTAAACAATTTATTTTTAAAAAAAACATTAGATTATGGTTAAACTATTATTTTAATATTGTATTTGATGATCACTTATACCACTAAAGTGATATATTGATAATTTAAATAATAAGGCATGATTTTGGAAACACATACATGTAACTTTGATTCACCTCCATTAAATTCAATAAAAGGCCTTTAGAGGTGGGACTTATGGCTAGTAAAAGGACATAAAAACACATATAAAGCAGTTTAGTAAGTGATTTTGGAATATTTATACAAAATTTAATATTTTTAGATGTGAGGTGAATGAGGAGGGATGACTTTGAAAAAAATATTTATTATTATTATTATTTGGGCTCAAAAACTATGAATAATGATGATTCTTATGACTCTTATTAGTTTTTCACTGAAAAATGTCAATTTGTTTGACATGTTAAGAATCCTTTAATTGAATTTTATTGCCAATTCATGGATTGTATTTAATTTCAATAAGGTATGGTTCAATAATGTGAAGTAGGTTTCAATATGTGTTAGGCCAATGTATTAAAGATTGGTGATACTCTTCTATCACTAATTTGGTAGAAAATATATGATGAATTTATACCATTGGATTGGTAAAGGATTCCATCACTTATTGAAAATGTAATTTGAAATGTAGTTTATAAATGGAATTGGATTTACATTAGTATGTTTAATTCTAAAAGAATAGACAACTATATGGTAAACTGTTGGGTGAAGTGTGGTGTATTATCCATTAAACACTGATATTATACTATTGGTATGTATTTTAGTACATTTGAAGGATTATAAATATTATATGTTGAGATTTTATTATTTTAAAATTTGATCTTTACCTGTGTAAGAATCATGATTCTTTGTGTATGATTCATTTGAGTCCATTGTATGAGTCATTAGTAGCTTCTCATTCGAATATTAATATTAGTGGATGTATGACTTTGTATGAGGGATATCATTTTTATATTCATAATAATAAAACCAATTCTTATATAATAGGTGATTCATGTCTTATTAAATGGATGTTATAAAATTATCCACTCCTTAAGATAACACTTCCAAAGCATCCATCTATCATAGAAACCTAATTGATCTTAAAGGCTAGATAGAAAGGATGGCATGTAGTGATAAAATGGTTGATGGAACTAAAATATTGAGTATAGCTCCACACTAGGAGAGAGTATCATTCAAGGTGGAATAATGACCCATCAGATGGGAAGTCCCTCAGGGATTTGATGATGTAGTGAGGATCTCATTTTGTAATTAAAATGTTCACTACGGAAATATTTTTTGATGTGGAATTTATGAAGCCAGTGAATTTTTCATCATTTAAGTATGGAGCATCTAATATTTAAATAAATATATTTCTAGAAATATTTAACCTCATTCACTTGGGATATTGGTGTAGTGCCACTATGAGTACCATGATATTGACAACTTCATTATCATGTGATCTAAAATGCGAGACAATATCATTCCATATCATAGGAGTTTGTTTCATAATATATTATTCAAGAATATCATATGAAAAATATCATGCATGGACAAGACAAGATTAGAATATTATTTTTAGAAAAATAAAATGATTTTCTATATTGTTGTGCTTAATCATTCAAACATTGTAATCAATAAAGAATATTATGATTCAATCCAATGGAATCTTTTCCACGCCACATAGGGGATCACCATACCAGAGTGCCAGGCCTACATATAATTATTTTAGAAGAAATAAAGAAAATGGATTTCTTGGATATTTTTATGGAAACTTCGGAATTCTTAAGGAAGATTTAAAAGAATCCATTGACTTAGATGGAATAATAATTCAAAAATAGATGTTCCAACAACTATTATAATAGATATTCTACATATATTTTGGAAGTAATATTAAAATAATATTCATGATAATTATATGAATGGAAATTTAGTATAAGATTATGATGATTATTTGAATTATTCCACCAAATAGTTTTGTTATAAAGTTGATTATTTTATACATAAATGGAAAATATGACTTATCTAGGTGGGATCCTTATGGAACTATGTAAAAGGAGAAGGAAGAAGTCACCTGACCAATAGTATCAAATCTCATGGATAATGTGAGAAGTATGAATATATTCCTACCACCTATTATATCATTATATTATTAGGAGAAGAAGTGGAGAAAAGACATTGATATTTTTGAGGGCTATGACACAAAAACATGGAGTAGAACATAGTTGACACACCAAAAAAAATTGATGATAGAGGGAATTGAAATTTTTATCACATGAGTGTGGAGGAACACATGAAAAATCGCAGAGCCAGAACAAAGAAAAGTTTTTGTGAGTTTTGAAAGAGAAACTTTTTAGGAGATAATTTCAACTTGTGTGAGTCACTATAAAGTACCCATTGAGATGAATCCACTGTATTAACATAAAATCAAGTATTTTGGTAAATTTTATATTAATATTTTCATAACATAGCTTGAATATTTATTCAAATATATTTATATTATATAAACCATGTCTCACAACATGGCCTAAATATAGAAATATGTAGAATTTAAACGCTTAACATTGATAATCATAGTATTCTTTATTCAGTTCATCTACTTTTATAGAAGGATGATTGAGATAAAATAAGAATGAGATAATCAAGATCTTAATGGGTAATATTAGTCAGTTTGATATAAATTATTCATAAAAATAAATAGACCATGGGTTTATCATCTCCCCATCATAGTGATCCCACCATACCAAGTTGCTTTAATTGGCATCAATTCAAAATAATGTAACCTTTAAAATATCCAACCATGACTGAAGATAATGATAGATACCATTAATTTTTCCATTACTAGATGAATTATTATATTTAATGATATGAATTTTCATCGATGGAAGAATAATGATCCCCTGTCTTTTATCTCTTATCCAAAAAAATTTAGATGCATCCATTGTGGTATTTTCACCATAGGGGAGAACGGCTCCAATGATATTTGTTGACAATAAGAACATAGAGGTGGATAAAAAATACAAAAAATATATTCTTATACACAATCTATGAATGATTATACAGAAATTAAATGGGAATTTAATCTAATAAAAATATATTGGATAAGAAGGATATCATTATTAGGGAAATATAAATATCGGGAAAGATAAGAAAGAGATTTGAAGAAACAATTTGAAGATAAGAGGATGGGTAAAAAGGAAACCAGTGATTATTAATTTTCTAGAATAAATGATGACATATTCCACATTAGAATATTTTGAGAGACATTTTTTATATTCTAAAATTATGATGTGATTTGTGGGGAAATTCTTGGATATATTTGATTGAAATGTTTCAACACATGAAGATAAATAGAATATATCTCATATTGAACTACACAACATACTTTTTCCAATTAGATAAAGAAATTTCAAATGTTCAAGAAGAAATTTACGGATTAAATAAAATTTAAATCCAATAAATCCATCAAGATAATGGATAATAAATGTGATCCATTCTCAAATTATAATGAGGATGATGAAAGTGAAGATGAAGGAAGTAAAATCATAAGAATTATATAGACTTTATCTCCATGAACATTAGATAAAAGAGATAGAAATAAAAAGGTATGATTCCCCTTAAATTAGTTATTTATGGAGGAATTGGGATTTTTTATATTGACTGAAAAAAGAATAAATATGTTGAAATTTAAAATTATGATTATAAAAATTACTTCTCAAAAAAATATGAAATGTATAAAAAATTTATAAAATTAAGAAGAATTTCTCAAGAAAATTAGGAAGAATCAAGTTGGGTAGTGAATAAGATGATGAATCATCATTATAAATTGATTTTTATGTTAAATGTATCTCTCAGAATCAAAAAACCTTCACATTATAGGTAAATAAACATGAAGACACATCAAAGAATAATGTTTAAGACGAAGAAGCCTATACTTTTTATACACTAATATAAAAACTGGTTTATTTTCTTTAAAATATTTCAAACTTCTTGAAAGAATTTATGTTAATATAAAAGGATAAAAGTAATAAATATTTTAATAACAATGATCTCAATGAGGAGATAGATATTTATAAGGAGGAAGTTGTATAATAGGATAAGATTCTAGAAGTTTATAATGAAAACTTGGATAAATTTAAAACTGAACTACACGAGACATAATATCAGGGCTTAAAATATAAAAACATATCAAATAACCTAATATATGACTATTATAAAGCTATGTAAATTGAATTTAATTCATCCAAAGTCAAAGTTAGGGTTTGTCCTGTGGAAATGGAAAAAATTTGTTTAATTATTAAATTGCAACTAAATCTATTTTATCAAACATAACATATTATCTTGTCAAAAATGGAGGTTATTGAGATAAATGAGGTTGTAATAATTTTATTAAAACATCAATAAAGGTTTTAGTTTAGATTAATATTGAAAAAGATCAATAAAAAAGTTAAAAAATAATAATATATTACACCTATATAACAATCAAATTTTAATTTAAATACCAATCAACATTTTGAAAGATTAGTATTTAAATGTTAATGTTAGTGTTGTGGGAAATTTGGGATGAAGGCCTATAGTTTTTGTTATAATATGTCTCTCCTATGTAATAATCATGAATCAATGGGTAATAATATTAGGATAAAAACAAGTAATTTTATGAGAATAATAATTAACCATAGAATAATTTCTTTTTTAACATATATGTCAATACAGAAATTTCATAGACTACTAAAGATAAGAAAGAATGATGATATATGAGGTATGGACAATATATTCAATGAAGGTAAAGTAAGAGGAGATATTGACAAGGAAAAATTCAATTCCATGAGAGTCTGAAAAAATATGAAATTTAAATTGGCTATATGGGAAGTGTGAGAAAGATAGAAAGAATTTATATAATGGTTAAGAAGTTCTACCATGAAAGATTAAAATGCTGGAGAGGAGGAGATAATTATTTGAAGGATAATGTGAATTTATTTCCCCAAAAATAATAAGAAACACCCACATGATAATTTTTTTCTAAATAAATAAGGATTCCATATAGTCCATGGAATCTTATGATTGAAAATTAATCAAATTAATCCAAGATTAATCATAAAATGTTTAAAATATAAAATATAGAAGATCCTGGTTGAGAGGAAAATCTCAACCCCTCTACACTAATTAATAATATTGGTGAAGACTACTTATTTTATTTTATTTTTTTATGTATACTAATATGAAGATACTTTAAGGAGATAGTCCAATAAGATATGAATGAGGATATATGCGCTTTTATATAATGAGAAATATACCATGATGGAATATTTTAAATAAAATAATCTATGGGGAATATAAGAGAGTATCCTTTAATGATAGTATTAAAAGAAAAAGGATTTTTAAAAGTAAACACTATTTTTTTAAATATGGAATTTGGAGAGAATCTAAAAGAAGTTTGATTATAGGTTTCACAATAACAATTTTTCTCATGATTTTTTAATATAATAGTGGTTTATTTGAGTGGATTTTTGGGGGATGACTATTTTAAAATAATAATTAATTCGTTAGTCTTCAATTAGAAAATTTTAACGTTTTTAAGATGTGTATTGGATATACATTTCTCGGTAATTGTGAATGAAAGAACCCCAAAATTCAAAAGTGTTAGGGGTAACACGTGCATGATAGATTAAGGGTTAACATAGATGTCTAGGTTTATTCACTCATATTTTGGGTACTAGGGTATCCAAAGTATACTTAGAGTGTGTATCTATTGTGTCTTTGCTAATATATATGTGATGACGTCCTTCTTTAAATATTTTTGATTGGGATATAATTTATAATTAAAGAGGGGGTGATGTTTTTTCTAGAGAGTTATTGAATAATTATAAATATTAACTAAGAAATCATACCCTTATAGAATATAAAAATAATGGATAAGAAATCATCTCAAACAAAAATATTGACACAATATGATTTTAGTGGTATTGAAAACAAAAAAAAATGGGATATTTAAGATCCCATGCATGGAATGTATTTTCATTGAATAAGGTATGTTTTCATTATATTAATAAGTTGTTAATTTGTGTTAGGTATATGTATTTAAGATTTAGGTGGTACTTCCAAATTTGGTTTTATGGTAAAGGTTCTATTAAGTGATTCTATTGTATTAATATAGTATTCCAACACTTTTCTAATTGTAATTTTAAAAGGATTTTATAAATTATGGTGGAGTTCCATCACTATGTTTCAAAGAATAAAGAATAAAATACAATATCAAAAATTATTGGGTAAATTTTAAGTGATATGTATTATAGTTTGATATTATACTTCTAGTATTTTCACGATTTTATTTTGAGGAGTCTTAGAATTATGTAATGGGATGTCATTATTTGGAAATGGGATCTTGATCTATGTATGAATCATGATACCATAAATATGTGTCATTTGAGGCCACCATATGAGTCATTAATAAATTTTTATATGATTCTTCATTTTTGTGGATAGAATATTTCATATGATAGATATTTTTTTATAATACATGAAATTATTCTTATGAAATTGATTATCATAGACTTATAAAAAAGAATCCTAAAATTAGCCAATCAAAAATCCAACACAACTCAAGTAGCCATATATCAAAGGAAAAAAGCCACAAATAAAGGCAATATAATTATGATGGAATATCAAGAGATATTATATATTTTCATTTAATTTGGTATCATGTGTTGGATCTAGGAGAGAGCACTATAGAGGGGGGCATGGTGACTCACCATGTAGGTAAGATCTATGGGATTTGATAGTGTGGTGGAAAGCATGTTTGGTAATTAACATTTTTCCTCCACAAATAGAAATTGAACTATTTGTGATGGGTCATTTTTTTTATAGTATGCCATCACGAGTATTCATTCTCAATGGGAGCATATTGTAGAAAATGATGTCGCAAATACTATTTTTTACGATGGGTCATCACAAAAAATGCATTTTGTGATGGGTAGGTATCCCATCGTAAATAGTCTTCTACAATATATTTTAAAAAAATTGTGATGGAATGATTCCCCAATCGTAAATAACTAAAAAATAAAAATTAATAATGTAATACAAATAATGAATAATGAATAATTACAACAATATAAAAACACAATATATAGGATTGTAAATATATAAATTAATAAAAATATTACACAAAATATGTACATTCAATTTTTTATCCAAAAAATACATAAATTAATAAGGGTTCATATAGAGGTGGTGGTGAAGGAACTCCATCCCTAAATCCTAATTCACTCATTTCATGTACTCCATCTTCTACTCAGGTCACTGCTCCTTCCATCCACATATCTTCTCCTCCTGCTTCTCCTGTTAATGGAGCTTTTCCAACTCCCTACACATCATGTCTATAAGAACACCCATTGCTCGAAGCTGCTTATCATACTATGCAGTAGATGATGATGACACTCCATGAGCTCCTCTCATGCAGTATGATTATATCATAGTGCTACCATAAGAACTTCTAGGTGTCAATTGAGAGATAATACCAACAAATTGTTCTTTCTCGATGGTATACTGAGTCGCATGCGTCCATACTGTGTCATAAAATCCTACATCATGACAGGTTTTATTCTATTTATCATATTTACTATCATCAGGAATATATGATTTAGGAGCATTATATGACTCCATCAATTGTAATTTAAAATTGAAATAGTTAAAATATTATTTGTAGTTAAATTTAAAACTCATAAAAATCATACTTTCCACAAAATAATGCTGGAGACCACCTGTAATCTATCTAGTGACAGGATCACTATACATCCAATTATAAATATCAAACATTATAATATCAAGAAGTTCTACTACCTATATGAGTATAAAATAAATAGTTCTCATTTAAAGTTATATTAATTATTAAAAAATGTACATAGATGATGTCTTGAATGTGAGCTAAATGTATTACTATCGGGTTGATATATCACATTCGGTCTCCCATGGTTCTGTAGACCTAAGGATTATATCCTCTAAAAAATAACTCCCATATAGTATGAAAATAATTAATCCCAAACATGAGATGATATGTAATCCTATCGGTAGGCACTGTAAGACATATTAAAATCTATTAATCTTGCTTTCTGGAAGGTTTTCCTCCTCATATTGTGCAGACCCTGATGGTAATTATCACACATACAGACCTCCCATGCCTCCATGATAGAGACTAGTGTTCTATCATTGATGGGATACCATAATACCTACAAATAATTAATAATATCAAGTTATTTATTAAATAAATTTCAAAATAAGTAATATTTATTTAATTTCCTTTTAATGATCAAACATTTTATGTATAAAATCAATGGGAATCTAATCCCATTTCATTTTCACTCAAGGATAATAATTCTGCAATATAGCTCTACCCTTTATAATAGCTATATGAAAAAATATGTTAAAAATATAACAAATAACCAAATAATTTTAATAAAAAAAATTAATAAAAAATAATTAAAACTAACTAAAATTAAAAACTAAACATACCTATGCATGTGTGGATTGAACTCGAGACATGGATATCAATTGGGGATAGGGTTAAGAATCATCAATCATGCAATACCAATACCCCTCTGAGTCGCTGCTAAACTGCCAACAGTCTATGGGTCCGATGATGTAGCATCAGGATCATCACCAAGTAGTGTAGCCTCCCCCAACTCATAAAATAAATTAGATAAGTGGTCACTAACCATCTAAAACATGAAATGATTATTATAAGAAATTAATTGAAAACATATTTTATATATGATTATAACAATCATTTAATTATGTCAATCTTCATCTTCATCTTTGTTTTTTTATATGATAGTGTCAATATCTTCATATTCCTCCACAGTATCATCAATTTCCATAAGAGTTTTAGATCCATCATCTCTTTCTATTTCAAATTCATTTATTTCCTAAATAACATCATTGCCACCATCAACCCATAATTTTGGGTTATGATCATTGATATTCATTTCTCTTCATAGAAACGATGTATTTGGATAATTCATTTGAAAATTTTCAATTCCTTTCACTTTATTGGAACTATATTCAATTTGGATAAAATGATTTTCACAATATTTCATTTTTATTATGCTCCACCAATCACTTAAACCTCTTGAAGCAGCAAAATAATTTGTATAAAAAATTTCATGTGCCTAATGATCCAATAAAAATGTTTCATTTAATGCAATAAGGATTTTATATTTAATATAAATGATTCCATGGTGTTTATGAACACAGATGAGTTTATTAGTTTACAACCATTGAAATTTAAACATCATTACATAATTTTGTTCCTGAAAACATAGTTTATTTATTTCTTCCAACATTCCAAAAAATACAACGTCAGTTCCTCTATGATGAGATCCTCTAATGAAAAAACCAAAATTCATTTTTTTTATTCCCCATATGCATGTTTGTGAAATTTAAACCCATTATCCACATACGAATTATAATATTTAACCATTTTGGATAGTGAGTTACTCAATACACACCATCAATTAACAATTTTATCGGTATTTTGAGATACATGAATATTTGGTAGAAATTTATCAATATAGAAATAATAAATTTATTTTTTATATTAAACCATAAAAAAATTACATTACTTGTTTTTGAAACCAATATGAAAAATTTCTTTTTTGACATTCTTTATGAGCAGCTGCTATAATTTATGGAAGCTATTTCTTGATATGATTATCCTATAATCTATAAATAAAATAATATTAGTTTAATATAAATAAATTATATGATAAGTGATTGGATCACTAATTGTACAATTGGTTCCATTTTTTGAAGTTGAACAGAACATATGTCTGAGCCTTGTGACGTTCATCATCTAAAATTCATCATTCACGAAACCCACCAAAGCTATGTTCGGGCTGATTAAAAATACAAAATTGATTGTTCATTGCATCACGAACATTTCTTTTATTACGACACATGAGGTTATATTTTGAGGGATATTTGGCTTAAAAATAATGAGAGAAAAAAATAAATTTCCTCTTTCAAATAAGCTTCTACAATTGGTCCTTTAATTGATGATTTGGTACGTAACTTTTCCTTCAATTTCTTCATAAATCCCTTGAATAGGTACAACCATCAAAACTGTATTGACCCTCCACATTTATCGTCATGTGGAAAATGTCTAATAAAATTTTCTATTAAATCACTGAAATCCATTGGGAATATTTTTTCAAATTTACATTAAATTAAAACAATTATTCTTAAAATCTATTTTGTATATCACTTTCTATATCCACCACAGAAATGTCTTACAAAAATATTATATTTTTTCAGTTCATCCCAAATTATAAAATCTAACGAAGATTTAAATCCAATCAATATAAATCTTTCTATTATAATATTAAATTCATGAATTTTTATTCTGATAATATGACTATTTAGAAAACATCTATCCAAATTGGAATCATACCTATCTAGAACCCTCAAATCATAAATCCAATAACAAAAAAAATATACAATTTTTTATAAACTATATAATACTTTTTTTGATTCATTAACTTCAATGATAAATTATTTTCAAATTGGTCACCTACCAATTTGGAAAATATTTAAAAATGACATTAAATTATCTTTATTCTTATGAAGTGTGTCCAAAACTATAAAAAAATATATTATCAAAAGAGTTCTTCTTAATATGCATGACATTTGACCTGTGATGGACCAACAAATCAAATCCATATGTATGATCCCAAAAAATGCTCCATTTTATCAAATTTTATTCTTTCCCAAACCCATTTATTTATTGTTTGTTTGTAGTTTGTCCAATGTTAATAGTAGATAGTAAAGAGAAAAAAGATTTTAGCTCAATACCTATGTTCATTTTTTATAGGTACATATCTTTCAATTATACCTTTTTAGAAATGATATTTGTTCCTCTGAAATGGAAGATCGGTATGAAAAAATATTTGATGATAGTAAAAATTATGTTTTGTTATATTAACAAGTATATATGGTTTTATTTCTCTCATACAGTACATACCTAATTTTGGACCATGTGAACTCTAGCCAGATAACTATTCTTATGCTGGGAATTCACTAATTTTTCACATCAATGTAGATTTCAATAGAAAATTTTGTTTTTCAATAACATCATAAGTACTAACATCATTAATCTATAATAAATATAACTCATCGATAAATGGTTTTAAATAAACTCGATATTATTTTTTGAATTTACCTGAATTAATATGATAAAAAAGATATATGGATCATTCATCAACATCCAAGGAGATAAATTGTACGATGTTATGAAGAGGGGCCAATGAGAATATTGACTACCGTAATAACCAAATGGATAGAAACCATTATTAAAAAGATAAAATCTCATGTTTCAAGCTTTTAAAGAAAATGAAGGATGATTTATGCTTTTATTAGTTGAAATATTGGTTTTTTATAATGACATCAATGACACTATGTAATTAGAGACAAATAAACACTTCAATCTATGTGTAAGTAGGAAATACCTCATGTATTTTACTAAATCATTCCATACTTCCCTAGTTGAGCCTCTTTGTACCTTGATTTTTCACATGTTAGAAAACTAACTAATGACTCATTTTCATCATAATATAGTATGAAATCATTTGAACATGCATGAATGTTAAGATAACTAAGACCCAAATTATGAACTATCAACTTACTCATATAGATATTTATTGGAAACACATTTCCTTCTAGAACATTGCATTATCCAAAGAGAATATGTGATCAAAACAAATATTTTATATTCCATTATGAAATTTAATAGCCATAAAATTTTCAATCGCTTCAAATTTTCTTATCTTGCAACCAGGATAAAAGGCATCCTCAACATACATCAACAACTCATAAAATCAGCTCGGTTCCAAACCAAGAGTAAAATCAATATCATCTTGTGTTTCAGTTTATTGAAATGATATACTAGCCACATCATATAATAAATTTTTAAATGGTGATGGATCTGGAACCAAATTATTAAAATATTATCAAGAACTATGCTCACCATATTGATATAAAAAAAATGTTTCAAAAAACAAAATGCAAAAGATGACCCCCAACGTTTTCATATGTGTCAAAAAAAATTAGATCACATTTCTTGCATGGAAACCTAATTGTAAATTTTTAATAAAATTCGGTTTTTGATGATTCAAATGATTAAAATGATTTAACACCCTCAATATATACTGGATTTATACTAGAACTGTTTGTATTCCTTTAATAATTTATCCAATTGCGATCATGTAATAAATATTATTGTCAACACCCTTTCTCCATATTTTTCCCAAAATATAAAATAATTAAATTAGTTATGATAAATTAGATATAATAAAAATAATATCCAACGAATAGTATTAAATGAAAAAATTATAATTTACTTATAAATAGTGTCAATTTTATCTATTTACTAATGATTTTTACAAATTAGTGCTTATTTTTACTAATTATTATTAATTTCCACCAATTAAAGGTAATTTTTAGTAATTAAAAATGATTTCTAATGATTAACATTTTTTTATTAATCCCTAATAATTACTGTAAATTAGTATTATTTACCATAAATTATTACTAATTACAACTTTTCTTTTGCATATTACCACTAATATTTTAAAATTATCTGTATTTTTTGTAATAAATGATACATTTATGTAAAATTTAATATAAAATAAAAAAAATATTATAAATCACTATAATTTTCTAAATAATATAATTTTTAACTTTTTGGTCTCGATAAATGATAAATTTGTGTCAAGCGTATCCAAATTTTTTATTGTTCATGACCTTGAAGTTAACATCCTATTTTTTCACTTTTCTATTAATTTATAACCATTTATATGTTTTCATAGTAATTAATAATAATTTATAATAATTTATATCAATTCACTGTAAATTATATAAAATTAAAAAATTATACTATTTTATGACATTTTTTTATTAATTCTATCAATTTATTATATTTTTTATTTATAAAAAATAGTTATTAGTAATTATTACTAATTATTACTAATCATTAATAATTATTAATTCTTATTTCTAATTATTACTAATTTTCAATAAATATTATTATTTTTTATTAATTTTTAATATTTTTTACTAAATATTAATAATTACCACTAAATATAACTAATTTTTATTATTTTATAACAACTTATCATAATTATTACCAATTACCACTAATTATTAATAATTAATTATAATTATTACTAATTACCACTAATTACGACTAATTATTATAAATAACCACTAATTATGACAAATTTTTATTGATTACTACTAATTTTTACTAATTACCACAAATTTTTTTTAACTGTTAAAAATTAATACTAATTATAATAATTTATATTATTATAAATTTGTAAAATATATTTTTAATTTTTAATAATTTATAATAATTTATACTATTTTATATCAATTTATTATAAATTATATCAAAATTACAGATTAAGACTATTTATATCAATTTATTTTAATTTATAACAATTCATATTATTTTATAGTAATTTATAATAAATTTTACTAATTTATATCAAGTTACTGTAAATTATATCAAATTACATATTTATACAGTTTTATATCAATTTATTTGTTAATTATATGAATTTTTTAATTTTTATTAATTTATAATTTTTTTTACAATTTTTTACAAATTATTACTATGAATTAATAATTATTACCAATTTTTAATGATTATTATTAATTATTACTAATTACCACTAATTTTTAAAACATTTTATTAGTTTATAAGAATTGATTACAAATATTTACAATTTATTACTAATTATTTCTTATTACCAATAATTATTTCTAATTTCAAAAAAATTATTACAAATTTTCACTAATTTCCACTATTTTTGAATACTTACAACTAATTTTTCCTAATTATTACGAATCAATACAAATTATAACTAATTAATACTAATTATAATAATTTTTTTAAAATTTATAAAAAAATTATTAATTTATAATAAATTATACTATTTTACTTCAAATTATTGTAAGTTAAGTAAAATTATAATTTTATATAATTTTTGATCAAATTATTTTAAATAACATCGATTTACTAATTTTTTTAGTTTATCACAATTTAATAATAATGTAATATTTTTATTAATTTATAATAAATTATATGTTTAATATTTTTATAAATTTACAAAAAATGATTTTAATTTAAAAAAATTTATATCAATTTACTAAAATATTTTGTTTTATAATAATTTATTACCAATTTTTTGTAATTTTTACTTAATATTACTAATTACCGATAAATATTTCTAATTACTTGTAATTATTTCTAATTACTTCTTATTATTACAAATTATAGATAATTGTTAGTAATTGTAGATAATTTTTACTAATTAGTGATAATTAAAAAAATTATTTCAAATTAAAACTATTTATTTTTAATTAAAAATATTTCAACAAATTAAAAAAATAAAAAAGAATTAATGAAAAATGAAACTAACTAATTCTATTTAAAACTAATTGCTGCTAATTAATAATTATTATTTCTAATATAAAAAATATTAAATTAATTTAAAATAAAAACATTAAATCCATACCATAAAACAGAATCTTTTAGGGGATGTGAAGATTGAAAGTTACTCCCTTATAATGTTTAAAACATTGAATTGTTTATACAGAATAACATTATAGGAGAGAAGGATATATGAGTTTAGAGAATAATTGAATAGAGAAAAATTCATGGGGTATATATAGGTTAGATCATTTACAACTGGAGTATTTGGGAGAGGACCCATCACAAATTGTAGCACCGTTATTAATTACAGTGCTAATAAAAAAGAGTATTTTCATTGGGTCCCATCGCAAATACCCTCTGACGCCAGGTATTTTTTCAAAGGAGAAAATCCCGTCGCAAATAAAGAAAAATGGTTGAAATAATTTTCAATGGGACCCCTCAAAAATACATTACTACCGATAGTTTATTTGTGACATGATTAAACTCCCATTATAAAAAATAAAAATGAGGGGATGGTAATTTTGATGGGGGTTTATCCACGTCACAAATAGTCATCCTGTGGTTTGGCGTGCACTGCGTGCCAATGGTATTTTCAATAGAAAGATATTCTCATTAAAAATACTATTTTTATCAACTATTTTCGACCAAATTGGATTCTCATCACAAATAGTTCTCTCAACTGACTATTTGTGATGGGTCAGCCACCCATCACAAATAACCCATCGCAAAAAGCTTTTTTTTCCATAGTCCCCCAAAAAGATTTTATAATTTATGATTCAAGAAGCATGAATTTTATTTATCATTTATGTGTAGTGTGTGTGAGTTTTAAATAATGACACTTCCAATGGTATTCAACCTCATACAGTTTCAATATTTGTGCAATGCCTCTATAAGTACCAAGAGCTCAACATTTTCTTCATCTTGTGATCCACCATGTGATAAGAGATCATATGAGGACTATGGAGTTTTTGCGTTCACATCTAGTTTGTGACTATCACCTGAATAATTTCGTTCATGAGATAGATAGATGGAAAAGATTATATGGATTTATATTTAAAAAAAATGGATAATGTTTTTTAGTGTTGTGATTTATGATTAAAACTTCATGATCAGACAAGACGCTTATGATTCAAGATGAAGTAATTTTTTCTATGTTTTAATTGATATATCCATGTCACAGTTCCATGCATATATAGATGGATTTTTGAATAAATAAAAATAATAAATTTCACTGATATTTTGAAGGAGGAAACTATGTAAGTCTTAGAGTAGATTCAAAAGAATCCCTCACCTCAATTTGACTGAGAATTTGAATGAGTTGTTCATGCTCCAATTAAAGGGGATCATCCATATGTATTATGGAAATAAAATTTGAAGTTTATTCATGATAATTATATAAAAAATTTGTAATATTAATAAGAAGAATCTAATAAGAATTAAGCAAGTTTATATTGTCACTACCAAGTAGATAATTCTTTGTATCAAAGCTGAATCCAACTACATCCAAGAGATCTCTATATGTATTGAAGAAGAAAGTGAATGAGGCTAGCACCTAGCCTTCTATGTCAAAGCTTGTGGCAATGTTGACAAGTATTAAACTCATCCTGCAACCTATTATATCAGGATATCATCAAGAGAATAAGGTGAGAAAGGCTAGTTTCCCTTTAGAAGACCCAGATGCCTTAGCTTGAAGGATAACATGGATGACACACCACTGTATTTGATAATAAAAGAAGTTGAATACATTCTTATAGGATTGTGGATGATCACATGAATACTAGAGGAATAAAGTATGAATAAAAATTATTGGGATGATATAGATAGGGAATCTCTTTTCCCTACAGCTTCAACTGGTGAGAGTCAATATAAAGAACTTGTTAGGAAGTAACCATTGTATTGAATTATGATCTATCATTTCTAGAGATGGTCTATCAAGATTTTTTTGATATACCAGAATGGATCAGATCATGAGTATAACCCATGATCCCCAAAATTTATTAAACAAAAATGTAATATTCATGTGATTACACATGATACAATACTCTTGTACCAGCAGAATAAATTTTAAAATAATAGAAATTGACAAAAATTACTTAAAAACTACATGTGAAACGACATGGGAGAACTCAGTAAGAAAAGCAGTGTGACTCACCAAAGAAACCATCCCCAAATCCTAGGTTTTCACTGAGATAATTATATAGAAAACAATAGCTTCCAATCACACATGTGCTACAACATAATAGCATAGATAGCCAAATAATCAGGTTTCTTTATTTTTCCTTAATGTTGAGAAAAATCCACCTTAGTGCCCCAAAATCAATCTCCCATTTCATCCCACATTTGGTGACATTTTATTTGATCTTGTTTTATTCATCCCCATTTAATTAATTTCGGGTTGAGAATATCCTTTTCAATACTGTCCACATAAAAAAATCAAAATTTCAATAGTCTCTAGTATGTTTTACATATTAAACAAGACCTCCAGGTGTAGTGAAGGCTTGAGTGATGGTTGTTGAGTGACTTTTTCATATATAAACTTCTCAATCTCAAGTGATTCTTCCATGATACCACAAAAAGTTACAGGAAACCATGAAGGGGCACTAATGATATTTCATTTTCTTTGAAGAAATTTGGGTAGGAAAGGAATAGCTCTCATTGATAAAAAATTTCAAGATTCCAGTCATTTATGAAACTATCAATCATTTTAACAAAGGGTTTTGTGACCTTTACAATGAATGAAATTTTCAGTTCAATTAGGTAAACCTAGACCAGATATATGGATCAATTCTATGTAGCAACCCTCGTATAGGTCATCCTAATAGCAACATCATGGAGGAGCAGGAGCCAATATTGTACAGAGTCTGCTGATAGATGTACTATCCTTCTCTATCCTATCAAAGTTTTGACAAAGACACTATTTCCCTTAAATCATCAAAAAAGTTCAATAAGTTATTATTCCCTACTAAGGAGACATGTTAGTAGCACAAATAACTAACAATTAATTAAAAATCATAATTCAGAAAAATACCATTATCCTGAACACAAAATTTGGGGACAACACCAAAAGTGAAGAAAAAGAAGACACAAGCACCATTCCTACAAGAGAGTTATTCCCATCAATGTTTACGATAATAAAAATTAGGGTTACGGTCAAGCTCAATTTCAACTCTATCAAACATAAATACTCTGATTCTGAGATAATCATTAATATATATCTCTTCGTTATGATATCTTCCAAAAGACAACCTTTCTTTTTCTTTAATCTAATAGTAGAATTCCTACTTTTATCCTTCCCTAATCACATTAGTGAAATTTTAATGCTTAATGTTATCCTCATGATCATCTTCATTATAGGAGCACTCATCTTTATTCGATGTGGAGGAACCCTCTCCAATAGAGAATAATAAAGAAAATAGATTTTCCTTGAACACCGGTTGTGGAGGGATTTTGATTTGCTGCATTTGAATCCTTAAGGATCTAGTGAAAATGGTTCTCTCCAACATAGAGTAATCAATGCATTTTTTATTCTTCAAAGGATTCAGAGGGATAAAACCATCAGAATATGTAAAAGGTTTCTTCCATTATTTGTTGCTCGAATGAATATATCCATCCTAAATTTGGTTTGATTGCTAATTATCATCATTATTAGAATCACCAGGAACATAGTGAATATTTTGTTACATATCATGACTGGTTGGAAAAACTCATAAATTGACTATAATAGGTTCATCATTATTTACCCCATCCAAAAACCCATAAAAAATATCAACTTGAAATCATTGAGGCTATGTAGGGAAAGAATTGGGGGTAGATGAAGATATTATTAAGAACATAGCATTAGAGGGTTCATCTAGTTCATCAGGAAGCCTTTTATCTTTTTCAATAAAAAATGATTTCCCTTTAATCGAAAGAGGTTTTACAATGTTATGATTTCTCATGGGGACCTTTCTAGAGCCACAATTTCTAAGGGTGTCCATAATATAGATAATTAGAGTAGTAGTTGGTAAATTTTCATAGAACACTTCTCAGAAAAAAGCATAATAACCAGTCTAAATCTAGATAACTGATGTTATGTGTTTTGTATGTTCAACCTCAACACACATTCATAAAACCAATGGCTTTTTTGAGGTTTCAATTTTTAGAATCTAGCTTAATGGGATGCTGAATTTGATTAGAAATTTGGAGGTGGGAAATTTTTTGAAAGAGTACAACTGAAAAATTAAGAAGCCTAACCAAATGGGAGAAATAGGGGATTAAATGATAAAATCAATCACATGAAACCATTTTAGTACATTCATCGAGCATCCCCCAAAAATATAATAACCTATAGAACAAATCTTATAGTATTCATTCTCATAGGATAATTGAATCGCAACATTTGGCAAATTGAGAAAGAATATTTCAAAATAAACAAACACAATGGATTCGAAGGCATTCCATAGGAAGATCAGTAAGTGATTATACTTAATTAATTTACCAAAAATAGAAAATATGAGTTCATAAGAAAGAAATTTAACCGCCTCATTTGGAAAAAAAATGGCTGTGTGACATCTTTGGTGAATGTACTTCAGATTAAAGGAATCAGCACTCATTGGAGGGATGGTAGGATCAATAGATCTAATATGAACATTACCTATAACTGAATCCATGATTCCTCATGAGTCATGTCATCCTCATTCAACACTCTCACTTTCTATTGGCCACTCCATCCAAAAAAGAGTACATTTTTTTGAAATAGATTGTACTTTTACTCATAATGATTTGTAGTAGAGAAACCATGTCATAGATCCCAACCTGAACCTAACAAGGACCATTATTTCAAGGCCGAAACTTGTAAAACCTTTTTTCATTCTTTTATATAATCTTATTTCATATGAATAAGGATGAGACAACTAAGAGTGGGAGAATCATGATCTCAACTGGTTAGAGAGGTTGGTTTAAAAGAATGAAATTATTAAAGAAGGGAACATTGATTCCTCCCCTCCCCCTCTATGTGATCTCACTAAATCTAGAAAATATTTGAATAGAATCATGAAATGTATTTTATTAAAATTAATAATCAATATAATGTATTTTTATTCAAATTAAATATAACATAGGATTTTAAAATACATTTATAGGTTTTGAAATTAATTATTTTATTTTTTAAATTCCTTATTTTATTCATCAGAGAAATTTTAATTCTTTATAAACAAATTTTCAATTTTTGGGTCATATCAATATCATGATAATCTCATAATACTAAAAGAATATATAAAAACTACATTTTTTAATACTAATAATCAAATTTGTCAAAAAAAACCAATATTTTACTCTATTCTAATATAAAAATTTTGATTCTCAAAATTTAGACTATTTTACCAAATAAATATTCTAAATAATAGAAATTTAATTTTAAAATAAAATAATTTAATAAATGAAAACCCATTTTTGTCCCAAATAAATATTGCTCCATTCTCTAGAGAAATTACATTTCTATTGTTATCATTTCATAATTATTATAAAATTGATAAATAGTTATAATATATATTTTAACCAAAAATAGTCTCATGGTTTGGTAATTAAAATATTTATATTTTAACATAAAAATTATTACTTTACTAAATATGCTAAAACAAAAAATTATAAAAATTTGTACTTTTTTATGAGTGATAATATATAATTTATTAAATACAATAACAGAATCCAAATATTAATTTATACTTAATTTAGTCATTGAAAATATTAATTTTTAAGCATTTTACTACTCTCATCGTACTAACTAGTGTTCCAATGATCAATAAATGTTCTAAAGGTTGGATACTTTTCCAAGAGTTACATAATTATTATAATTCCAATAGATACCTCATATTTCCTTTATTATAAATTCCATTATTTTTTTTAAAGTTACTCACATTTTATTTAAAAAATTCCTCTAATATTTCAAAAGTTTTGTTTATTTATAGTTTTATTAGATGTTTTGAAATTTATAAAAAATCATGAACCAATGAATTTTCAATTTTTATAGATTTTATTTATTTATTCTTATTCTCTCACTATATCTCATATGATTTAAAATGGTTTCCTTTCACTATAAATTTGTAAAAATTGTTTTATTCAAGCTATTTCCTTCCCAAGTCTGACCAGAGGGAGGTTTTTCCTAGTTTTCATGACTAGTGATATCATGGGAGGACTTTGAATACATGAGGTATTCTAGTAAGGACTTGTTTAGTGAAAAATGATAAATGGCCTGGTGGTGTTTCTAAGTGCAATAGAAGTTGCCTAGTGATTCCCCATGAATATTTCAATCACTGACTTAGTTATAAAGTATATTATATGGATCAAAAATATCCCAAATGTATATGTGATCCCATTGTGTGGGACGATGCATCCCACCCATTTCTCCAAATGAAAATCCATATATAAGGTCAAGGGGTATCAACCCATACTCAAATCTTACTCGAAAAGACTGGACTGGGTGGGATATATTGAATCTTACGTTAGGGTTCAATGGAGATCCACGAGTTAATTATATCAATGAATGATATGGTGGATGGTGAATAAGCGTGGTGTGTTTCAATAAGTAGTGCATAATACATCGATAGAAAATAATCATTTGGGTATGAAATATTAGAGGTTTTTATAATAGATGAAATCCTTTTTTATAATCAAATTTTTATTTATTTCTCCCTATTAAAATGGTTTTAAGGGGAACCCTTAGAATGGAAATCCAAGTTTTTTACAAGACACTTCTCGTGTATGAGGCTGTGGGACTAGGTAGTTATCCCTCCATCAGCCCCAGGTAAATATTTCTCACCCTTTTAAATTCCAAAGGGGCTATACACTCACCTACCTCGAACATCTATACCCCCCCAACACACCACCATCAATGCACAATGTTGTTTTGCCACTTAATAATGGTGTTTAAGATACAACCATATTTTCCTGAATGATAGAGGTTTTCCTCTCATCTGTGTTTCAAAATAGTTAGTGAACATATTTTAAGGACAATAAGATGTTTTTTATATTATTTCTACTAAAAATTATACAAAAATATTATGAACTTATATTTATAGAAGGAATATTTTTCTATTTTAGATGGATAGGTCATTAGAATATACACGCATACTATTTTCATAGCATTGATGAATCTGGATTTCATCCTTTTCTAGATCCATTTTTTATTCAATTTATCAATAATATATTAATATATTCATGATTTTATGAAGTGTTTTATAAAATTTTTATTAATTTCTTGGATAATTATATATCATGAGAAATATATGTATTCATATGTGAAAGTGAACTTTTTTTGAACTATAGGGTGAAATTACATGGGTATATAATTTTGGAATCTAGAATGTTTTTTTATCCTAAAAAGGTTGTAGTTTTTATTTCTATAAAAATATAAAATAAATTTTTCTAAATTACAGGTTTCTTAGGGATTAATAATTAATACCATTTATTCATTCAGGACATCTCTCATCTAGTAGTTTCAATGAAGGTGTTGACAAAGAAAGGGGTTAACTTCTATTTCATTTCCTAAGATAACAAAGTGGTTTACCTCATTTCCTATTATAATTTTACTTATTCCATCAATGCATTATGAGGTTCATTATAATAAATATTATGTGGGATTATGTTGAATTTTGATATAGGGGGGATGGGTTGCACTATATAGTACTTTATAGTGTAGGTCTCTTAAGAAAAATCATCATAAAGATGATCATGACTTGGCTGCAATAATATATGTACTAAAAATTTAACAACATTATTTTTTTACTAAATTTTTTTTCATATATATATAAATCATAACATATTGAAAAATATATTTTCTCTATTTTACATGAATATTTAGTATATTATATGTTTTTAATATATTAAATCATTTTATTTTGAGATGATATATACTCCATGTATGGGTAATTCCATTTCATATTCTTTGAGAAAAAATATATTAGGTTTGTGTGGTTTATGAAACAAAATATTTGTGGAATATTATGAAGAGGCTCAAAATTTATATTACTAAAAATAATAAATTATTATAGTGATTTAAATAACACATCTTAAAAATAGTTTCACAACCCAAAGACCAAAAGGATTTCTATCGTAAATATTTCCTATATAAATAACTTATTTTTACTACTCATTAAATTTTTTTATTCATAATCATTCTCCTCTAGAACATTTATAGACATGTCACATGATACAATATTCATCATAACCTTTGAATTGGAAACATATAAAAGGGTTTATCTCAAATTCATAGTAAGGGAAAAAAATATCATCATGGATTGGATCATAAACAAGGAGGAGAATATAATAAAGATATAAATAGCATAATATATGATAAATAAACAATGGATAATAATCATAAAACATGATAATGAAACATAATATTTCAATAAAATCATTAAGGATCCATAAAAGCAATGATCTTGATTAAAGAAAAATATCAATAATCACAAAAAATGTGAGCGAGATATTATGGTGAGGAATAATTTAAAAACAAATCATAATCATGAAACCATGGCATAATAGGACAGAAAACTTTAAGAGGTGACACAATCATAAACATAGGATTTGTTTTCCTCAAGAAACTGGCTACTCACCAACCTATTCAAACATAAAATTATGATTAGATATTAATGTTACCACACTCACCCTTTGTGAACCTAGAGACTTTATAACCGATTCACATATAAAATTTTAACATGATGATATCATCATCACACTCACCCTTTATGAACCTATGGACTTTTTATCATGTTCAGGTGCAATTTATATCTAATGGGATATAATTTTTAACCAATGAATTTGTGGTACATATTGGTCCCACCCGTCTTAAAATCCACACAATTGTGTTCCACTTGAAAATTAAACATTAATTATCTTATAAATAACCCAAGAAAAAATAATGAATTTATTAAACCATTCAAAAACAACACATATCATGTACTTAAGAAATAATATGCTATCAGAAATATCATTTTCTGAAAGGAATCATATAATAACATCTTATATAGGGAGATAAATAAAGATAATCCTAAAATAAAACCATATAGCCTAAATAAAACTGAAAATATAGATTTTTCACCAAACCTTCAAAAATATTTTTTTAAGGGAATGTGAAGAATTTAGAAAACCTTATTATTAAGAATTCCTGATAAAATTTCATTCAAAACAAATAAATGTTTCAAAAATTTTAATTTAAAATACATTGAAATCATTAAAAATATTTAAAAAATTATTAATAATGGAACCTTGAAAAATACATAAGATTTATTAAAAGAAAATTTTGAGTGGGTGATAAAACCTCTTTAGTTTAAAAGGATAGAAAACGATTTTAAATATTTAAAAATAGTGTTTGTTTGAAATCTGACACCATTAAATTGATAATGAATCATTTTCTTTAAAATTAATTAAGCGTAATTAAAGGAACATTGGAGATAAAAACAAATTTTGTTTCAATTGGGTAAATGAGAATATTTTCAGGAAGAACATGGGCCTAGAAAAAAACACATTAAAATAAATGACTATTATTCTTAACAAAAATGAATTTTAAAAGAAAAATGGAATCATCAAGGATAAATAATTTGGGATCAAAAATTATTTTTCTAGAAAATAAGGTGTGAAAACCACATAAAATCAAACATATATTATAATATATTAATCCTAAAATACTATAGTCAAGTTATTATAACCCAATGAAATGTTTGAGTTATGAAAACCCCTTAAAAAATTAGTAAATTTTAAATAGTAATATAAAAAATAATATGGTACTATAAATAACATTAAATAGATCATGTAGTATGCCAAAATAATTTATTTTTTAGAATATACACCCAAAAAATATGGAATTAGTTCATAATAATAAAATAGATATCATTGATAAGAAATTGAGATGAAAAATACTTACGGCTTAAAAAAAGTTCTACTAAGAACCCCTTGAAAGTGATAGATATTGAAATTTAAGTAAAAATAAAATGATAAAGGTGTTTCATTATATTATACAATAAATAGTTAAATAAAATCCATTTATTTGAAATTATGTGCATAAAAAAAGTGTGTCTCAAAGATGGAAAATTTAAGAAGAAACCATTACAACTTGAGATGTGAATTGATTAAAAGATAATTTTGGATAGATTATAAAATAAACATTTATATCTCATAAAAAATGGTGTTTTTTATGAAATAATTCATTTTACCAGTATTTGTACCACATAAAATAGTTTTGTGTGCAAAACAAGCAATCGCTCCACACCGAAGGTGAATATGAGACAATAATCCTTTACATTATTTCCATGTTTAGTTGATGGCACTATAACCTCCTATAAAACAAAAATAACAAACATAATATCCTATTTCATAAAATTCAATAGAAATTGTACCTTTTAATAACCGGTATTATAATTCATTATCATGTCCTCATTAATTAGTTATAGTATATTATGATCCCTAGGTGTTAATAATGTCAACTATTTTGCACATTCTTAACAATTTTTATATAATAAGCCATAATTTGATTCAATGTTCATTATTTATATAGAATTTAATATTATATAAAATATAAATTAAATTTATTTTCATTTTTATTATTTTATTCTATGTGTGTTTTGGTCAAATTTTGTGAAAATTGAATCGATAACGGCTTATTTCAGTGATTTCGCAAACAAAAATGTTGATTTAATAATAAGTTTTATACATGATACAATATTTATTGAACCATGTAATAATAATTATTTTATAAATATATTATAATAAAAAAATTATGTTCCTATAGTCATCCATAATCATATTTTAAAATATTGTTAACATGGGTGGTTAAACAAACACAAACTTGAACACGTTTTAAATAGATTGGGTAGTATGGTTAAGGAGGTGTTTCTTTTGAAATTATATCATTATAACTGAAGAATAATAATAATAATTTATTTATTTTTAACTATTTTTTACAAATTTTATATTATTTATGAAAATCTAAATGAAAAAAGCATTTCATCATGGAGGGAGTAAACTGAAGGTAAGCACGATTAACATTCCCATTTCAGAATGCACAAGATGTATTGAATTTGGATATTAAATTGAAATCTTATAATCATAATTATATTATTTATTTTATATTAATCATAGTTTTCACTATTAGTACCATTCAATAAATGAGGTAATGAAAATCAAACGACGTCACTTCGTGGTGGTGGTGGTTTGTGCAGTGTACTAATGTTGTTATTTTGTTTTTATAAGTGGTTGAAATGAATAAGTAAGGGTTATGACACTAATATAAAAATATATAATTATAATATTTATAAAAAATTCATTATATTATAATAGAAATAACATATTTGGAAGAGTAATATTAAGAAGATAATCTTAATAGGAGATAACACTGAAGTTGGAGATTTAATTTTTCCCGTGGATGTTCCATTGAAATTTAAGGGATTATACTAAATATTCAAGAATAGGGGATTATATGTAGGGGATATGGTTATAATTATAATAAAACTGTAGTGTTTTTATTATTAATTATAATGTTATGTGTATGTTCTAATGGGTGTAAGTGATTCCATTTTATTAGAGAGGATAAAGGAACTTTTAGATACACTGCTTATATTTTAATAATTTTGTGGAAATATTCTATGTTAAATAGCTCAAATGTTTTGAAATTACTGATTTTGGGGTGTCTTGGGTTCTATAAATACACAAAAAATTTATTTCCACGCATTTTTTAAACATGTTATAAGGCTTTTACCATTATGTATTCACATTTTATTCTTTTACTTTTAAACATGGTAACTAGTTTTTAACTAATTGGTTTTAGGTTTTATTAAACATATAACAAAACATATATAACCAAATTTGGGATTGGTGAAGCTAAATATAACATATCTTTATTCCAATTCAAATTTTAAATAATTTAAAATTTACTTTTTAATTAAAATAGATAACGTGTGGAAATGTTTTTATATTAGAAAAATAACAATTCAACCAATATTGATTCATAATATTATTTAGTATTGATTACAAATTAAATGAGTGATAATATATTTATTCATTTTTTATGAATCATTTTTGATTCATTATTTACATGATTTAAATTTATTTGATTTGATATAAATTTCTTGATATTAATAAACTAATAATTAAAAAACAATTGTTTCACCATTATCATGGTAATAATCATTAACCTTATAATCTAAATTTTATACCTAAAAATTATATTATACATATAAAATAATATTAATATTATCTTTTAATATATTATATTTATTTTACGAAATTGAAATTATATTTATAGGGAAATTAATCTTTAAGTCAGTTCATGTAGCGCATAAAAACATATTTTCATGAAAAATATTATTTTTAAGAAAAAGATTCATGATCAGGATAGAATTATAAATTTAATTAATATTAAAGAATTTAAAATAAATATTATTATTCAAAGTGTATTTATTTAGCTGAAAAATAAATCAAAAACATCATTTCATCATGTTATAATTAATTAAACAAATCTGTCGAAAAGTATTTTTTATTAAAATGCTATATAAATTTTAAAAAAATTGACCATGGGTTTATTAATTAAAAATATTGTTCTATAAATATTTATTATAATTTATTATCTAAATTTTATATGGAAAAGGTTTTAAAAAAAATCAATGTATTTTTATAATAACATTATTTTCTAAAAGTGATGACATTTATAAAATTGGTATTTTTTTACTATTGACTTAAAATCGACTATTATAAAAAAATATAAAAAATAAAACCTAACATAATATTATTTTGAGATATTAAAAAATTAATTTCAATTTATCAAATTTAAATTAAAATATTTTAAATTTTAATTTAAAAATAATATATATATATATATATAATATAAATGAAATGGCTTTTATTGAACATCACTTTTTCAACATTTACTCAAATTAATTACAAACTAGTTAAATTTAAGAAATAATAATGATTTAACATATTATTGTTTATTATAGTTTTTTTAAAAATTAATTATTAATATTTTTTGTTTTTTTCACATTGAGTGTAGCATCTGACATAAGTTATAGAACACAGTATATATGTTAAAGGATCCAAAATATCAAGTCATTTCATTCTACCCCCTTAGATAAATTGAATCCTTACAATTTTAATTATTTTTTCATAGATAATGTAGATGAGGTTATTATTAGCATACTAATTATTCTAGATTTAACTTCTAGTGTGACATCTCTATTACTATCATAAGCTAGATAAACACACTTATCTTTGATTAAGAAAATATTGATTTTTCATACCCTAGTCCTATTTTCTTCAGAATATACCTTTCAAAAAAATAACTAAGTGTTAATGTCATAAAACCATAGTTAAATTAAATATTCTTCAAAAAATTAATTTTATATTTTATCCTCAAATGGAATTATCAACTAGTTCATCAAATAACACACTATTAAATATATACCATAATCCCAAAAATTCACAAAAAAATATCATGAATTATCCTCAATACCAAAGATATCAGTAATACAAAACTCATAATTTAAAATTCAACCAACCCTTAATTATATCGACATCAAACATGTACTAAACTGAAGATATATCAATCTCATAAAAATGTTTACTTAAATAGTTATCTCTAGAATATAAGCATTCCATGAAATCATTTTCAAGGTTATAGATACCATTTAATAAATTATTTCAAACCATTAATGAAATCCTGCTAACATCGATCATTATATGTTGTAAACAATCCTTAATAAATTTTAGAATATTCCAAAATATCGTTGATGCATATCACTTCACTAATTAAAATACCTATGATCATAAAGATTTAATTTCTATTTGGATATCAACCTCATTAACTTATGTAAGACTAGAAAACTCAATTCTCTATCATAACATCTATATACTAAGATTCATATATTTTAGGTATCCTCTATTATACGGTTATAATACATATTGTTTTTGGATACAAACCATTATTATCTTCATACTTAGGATCCTATTTCAACAAATTACTAAAATAAAACTTGTAATGATAATATTCTAAAGAATCAGAGTATATGAATATGAAAGATCAAAACTATGATGTATTCCCTAATTAGATGTTCATTTAAACATTCGATACTTTCATTTCAACTATGAAATTCATTGTTAATCCAATAACTCTTTTGGTTTTACCTAGGATTCTTTATGTGGTGTCCTATTATACTTATTAATCTATCCAATTATTGTAATTAAGAAATGCATCCATCCTGATGGTTGGTAAAGAGAATAAATAAACCGTAGAATATCCCCTCAGAGTGTCTATATAGATGTATAGAGTTAGTCCCACTTACCATGATTTAGAGTGATGTTAGATTCAATGTTCAGCCAACTCTTTTTGAGGTGATTACCACTATATGCATCTATGTAATAGCCACACCCACTTTCCAATGTCCAGACATGTGTTTATTTCTATAGAAAACCATATCCTTAACAATTTACCAATATTTTAATATATCATATTATACATAGGATCAACTCTAGTTCTTCACTATGGTTTTCTAACACTAATAGAAAAGGTAACTAAACTTATCTCAAAAAATAAATAAACTATTCTCCAAAATAAATAAACCATTTTATGATTCCATCTTAAGTGACCCAAGGTTAAAATGACTTAAAAACATTAATATCATGATATTAATAATAAATCTCACAAATAGTCAAACTACCTAAGGACCTAAATATTTAGGACCATGAATATCAGCTACATTAACAACTTAGTTTATAGAACTTGAAATTTTTTATCCATAATCATTATACTCCATACCCATTAAATACATCTCACAGGATATAATCATCTTCATAACCTGGGGACTCAAAACAGAAGAAAGGGGTGTTCTAAAACAGTCAGTAAGGTAAAGGACATATTATATAATATTATATTATAAACATGAAGGATAATATGAAATGATATATATAATGTAATAAAATCTCAAAAAAACAACGGATAATAATCACAAAACATAATGGAGGAACATATGATCATAAGGAAATTTTCAAGGAACCATAAAATAATTAAAATTTCTTAAAAATAAATAAAAATATTAATAAAATAGGTTATCATGATATAAAAGTTTGTACTATATTAAAAATAAGGACAAATCATGAAAACTTAGAATAACATGATAAACATCTTTAAAAGGTGACATAATTACAAACATAGTATTTCTTATCCTTACAGACCTTGATACTCACCGACCTTTTCACACATAAAACTGTGAGTGCAGATTATCACAATCTCACACACCCTTTTTGAACATAATGTCTTGCTAACTTGTTTACATGAAAAAAAATTTGAGGGTTGATTAGCGCCATCACACTCCCTCTTTATTAAACTTGAGGCGTGCTTACTTGTTCACATAACATTTATATTTCAGGAGACATAAGCCTTTATCAAATATAATGGAGTGAGAGATAGCTATTACAGTTCTCATAATATATAAATTATTGTCCTACTTTAAAATAAAACATTCATAATCTCATAAAAATCCCATGTAAAAAGAATGGGTTTCTTAAACCTTTTAAAATCGTCACATATCATGAGTCTAAGAAATCACAATATGGAAAAAAATCACACTTTCTAAATGGAATCATATAATAACATAATATGGAGAGTGATAAAAAATCACTTCATGAATGAAGAACCATTGATGGTAAATTTAAGAGAAAACAAAAAATCTTTCAAAAATAAGTTTTAAAAAATTTGAAGAAATTTTAATTTAAAAACATTTGTGTGGAGGAAATGATATGGTTTTTGGAAACATTATTATATAGAGTTCCTATGAAAAAATCCTTTGTAATATATAAAGGTTTCAAAAAGGTTAAGTGAAAATAATTTCAAAAATAATTTATTTTGAAAATAATTTTTAATAATGGAACCTTTAAAAAATATAAAATCTATCAAAACAAAATGTGGAGTGGATGATAAAAACACATTATTTTGAAAGGCTGGAAAAAGATTTTGAAATTTTTGAAATAGAATTTGTTTGATAACACACATCATTAAAATGATATTGAAAACTATTACATAAAATGAAATATTGGGAAAAAGGATCATTATATATAAAAACAAATTTAGTTTCCAAAGGATAATGTAAAACATTTTCATGACGTAAAAACGTGGACATGGAGGAAAAATCCATTAATTGAAATTGGAAATAATCTTAACAAAAATGCATTTAAATATAATAATATAAGCATAATGAAAAAATAATTTGGTTTAGAACATAATTTACCTAAAAAATAACGTATAAATACAAAATAACATCATCATAGATTTCAATAGTTGAATTTTGTAAGATTATAGTAATAAAATATTGATTATAACCCAAGGAAATGATATTAGCCGTGAAAACCCCTTATGGATTTAGTAAATTTTATATTGGACAACTAAAACCCATATAGTTCTATAAATACCATTAATTAAATAATTTATTATTCTATGATAAATTGATGGGTAGAAAATACACTATATAAATAATGAATTGGTTCATAACAATAAATCAAGTCTCGATGAAGAGAAGTTGAGATGAAAAACTCTTACGGCTTAAAAAATGTTCAAATTTAAAACTCTTTAAAGTGGTAGATCTTGAAATTGATGTTAAAATACTATGATAAATCTGATTCATGATTTTATACAACAAATAGGTAATATACACACCATTTAGATGCAATTATGTGCATAAAATAATATGTGTCTGAAAGAAGGAAAATTTGAGACAAAAGCCTTTGAACATGAGAAGTTAATGTATTAAAAGAGAATCTAAAAATACAATGAAATAAACATTTATATATCATCACCATTCATTAATTATGGTGAAATAATTCATTTATATATCAATTATACTGCATCAATGAACAATGGGTGAAAAACATGTAATCATTCCTTAACAAAGGTGAACATGAGGAAACAAACCCATTCCTTATTTCCATTCTTAGATGATGGATATATAACATATTATAAATCAAAAAAAATATTAAATTTAATATCCTAATTAAAAACATTTATCATAAATATTACCACATTTTAATCCTTAATAAAATTATATATCTTGATTACATTATTTAAACATAGCATATTTTGACAATCCGGTGTTCATAACTTTAACAACTTTATAAATGTTTAATAATTTTGATATCATTGAACCTCATTTAATACAAAGTAAATTTCTGACATATCAATTAATATTCTATAATATGTAACATATAATTATTTTAAATCTTTTTATATCATTTTATATGTATTTTTGTCAGGTTATGTGAAAAGAAAATTACTAAAGGCTTATTTTAGTAATTTCAGTAAACAAAAATGTTACCTTATTAATAAATTAAATAAATAATATAATATTTTAGTAAATATATAATAATAATTATTTTCATAATATAATATATTATTATTATTTTTCATGTTCCCATAGTCATCCATAATCCGATTTTAATGCATCGTTCACGTAGCTGGTTAAACCAACCCAAAATTTAGCATGCTTTAACTCTATTAGTGAGTAAGGTTAATACGGTATTTATTTTAACCTAATATCATTATAAAAATATCATTAATTATAGTATTTATATTTTTTTAATTTTTTTTGCACTAGATTTTAAATTCATTAGATAATTTATGAAAATATAAATGAAAAATGAAACTTATTTCATCGTGGAGGTGGTAATCCACATGTACACAGTATTTGAATTCCTATTTCGTAGTGCATGATAAGGGGTGATGGTGGATATTAAATTAAAATTAATTTATCCTAATTATATGATATATATTATATTCATTCAGAATTTACACTATGAATACATCCAAGAACGGAATTAGTAAAAAAATGGCGTCGCTTCGTGGAGGCGGTGGTCCACACAACACACTAACATTGTTCTTTTATTTTCCTATGTGGATAAAAATGAATAAACATGGTTTGAACCACTTATATAAAAAAATTATTATAGTAATTATTCTGGGGTAATAATATTATTTTGGTTATAATATATTTTTCTGGATAAAATTAATAACTAAATCTTAAGAGGTGATAACACTAGTTAGAGATTTGATTGTTCCCTTGGAAGTTCCCTTGAAATTGAATGATTCGGGATAAAAATGAATGAATAGATAATTATTTTTATGAGATAGGGGTTTTTCTATAGTAAAAGTTAATATCTTAATGGATTAATTTGATTGTAAATTTAGGTTTTGAAAGTCTATAATTGATCCTCTTTTATAAGGGAGTAAAATGAGAATTTTTAAAACACCCCTTATATTTTAAAAATATTATTAAACTTTTCCAAGCTAATTAGATCAAATTATTCTAAATTACTAATTTTTTGTGTCTATTTCTCAATAAAAACCCAATAAAGTATTTTTAAACAACTTTTGAACATGTTATATGGCTTTTACCATTACGTTTTCACATTTTTCTCTTTTACTTTTAAACCATATAAATTGTTTTTATGTAAGAAATTTTATGTTTCATTAAAAATTCAACATAACATATATAACCAAAAATTCATGTTAAGGAACTACATTTATCAGTTATTTAATCCAATAAAGACTATAAAATTTATAAAATGAACTTTAAAATTAAAACAGATAAAGTTTAGAAAAACCCTTTTATTAGAAAAATGATATTTTGACCATTATGGACTCTTAATTTATTTAGTATTAATGACTAGTAAAATAAGTGTTAATATATGAATTTATTTTTTATAATTAAAATAAAAATCACTATTTAAATTATTTTAATTTAATTTATTTGATATAAATTTTATGATATTAATAAAACAATAATTTAAAAAAAATCATCATTATCGTGGTAATTATAATTAATCACAAAAATATCAATTTTATACATTACAATGAAATGTTAAATAATAAATAATATGAAATTTTTATTTAAAATATTATAATAATTTTATTAAATTAATATTCTATGTGTTGGGAAGTTAATCTTAATGGTAGCGCACGCAATATTTAACAACACGTTTTTTGGAAAAAAACATTTTTTTTGGAAAAACATTCAAGATTATGATAGAATTATAAATTCAATGAATAATAATTAATTTAAAATAATAATTATTATTAAAATAGTATATATATAATAATAAAAAAACTTCATTTCATCATAATATAATTAATTAAACTAAATAGTCGAAAAATAGTTTCCATTAAAACATATCATAAATTTTCAAAATATTGATAGTTTTTAAAGTGATTAATTTTTAATAAAAAAACTTTATAGTAAAAGTTTTTGAAAAACATTCAATATATTTATATAAATGTTAATTTCTTAAAAAAGGTGACATTAATAAAATTGATATATTTTTCTATTCACTTGAAAATAAATTATTTTAAAAAATTATCAAAAAGAAACTCTAATATATTTTTTTGTGATTAATTAAAAAATGAAATTTAATTTATCTAATTTAAATTATAAAATTATAAAATCTATATTTTTAAAATTATATATATATAACAAATTTTATTAGAAATAAAATTTTCAATATTAACTCATATTATTTATTTACCTTCTAAAGGTAATAACTATAAATGATTTACCATATTAGTATTAATTATAGATTTATTAATAATGTATTAAATATATTGTGTTATTTTATGTTGGTTTTATCATGTGACAAATTTTATAGAACACAGTATTTATTATAAACTATCCCAAATCTCTATTCATTACAGATTATGTCACATTTATTTGATTTTCAACTTAATGTATCTAAGGGGGATAGTTGTGTAGTCATGAATTCTTTGACAAATACTTCATCTTCAATATAGAGGATAAAATATGCCTACTTTTTGATTTTATGTTTCATGACTTTTATGATAGAATATGTGGTTTGTATCTGCTACCTAGATGGACTCTTGAGTTAGTTCATCTTTTATATTTTCACAATTTGATTTTTATTTAATTGGATTTACAATTAATTGGGATTTAGGAATTCCATTTTTCAGGATGGGAACAATATCCTAACCAAGCTATGATGTACCATAATGTTCAACAATAATTTTAATGGTCATGAATAAAGATGTACGTTGATTAATTTATTTTGATGCATTATACCCTTTTTAAGTGAAGGATTAACATAAAATACTAATGGGTATTATTTATTCATTACCTATACAAAGTGGAAATGATATGATGTTACTATAAACTTTGTGATTGGTTTCCAAATATTGAAAAAGTGTAGAGTCACAATCTTACTTATTATTAATCAAGAGAATACTTTTTTTTCATTTCCTTCCAATCAAGGAAGCATAGATATTTAATTATATTTGGAGGATTTATGTCCAAAAAATTGTTATACAATATATAATTCCTAAAAACATTATATATGATCATTAGGGTAGGATCACAAATCTATTTCGGAAGGTATTGCAAATGTATTTGAGTACTCAAGTGAAGTTGAGTAAAACATACCATCTTACTACCTAGGGGATTTCATGGTTATCTATAATTATTCTCAAGTATATACTTCATTCATGTATCATTGGTTTTATATGTTATGGGTAACCCCATACTTCTTTGGTAGTGTTTATATATAATAATGGTAACCAAAAATATATTCACATGTCTTGCATTGTGGAATTTTATAAAAGATGATATTGTTCTCTTTTATATTAGATGTAAGGTGGTGAAGTATGTTTCTTTTTCCTAACATGGAATAATGATCTTTTGATTGTGTTTATATTTTTAGAAAAATATTGGATCTAAATTATTGTTTAAAAAATTCTTATGCTAATTAAAGACACAAACCTCTTTTGTTTTTTATTGGGGATTAAGTCTTTATTGAGGATAAATTTTGATTGGGATATCAATGTATGGTTAATAAAAGAAAATATAATCTAATATTTGTTATAGTATTTAAGATTATAGTGATGATTATGGAGTTTTTTTGTCCAATGGAATTTCCTGTAATGTATAATTTGACGCATGATATATTTTATATATCACATTTGAAAAGATATGAATTGTATCTATCTCATGAACTTTATTAGGACAAGGTCAATTTAAATTAAGATGCATTATTCATTAATATACTTTTAGGTATTATGAATCATATTGAAAATATCTTATAAGGGATGTTTATAGCACCAGTACATGTTCTATGTTAGAATGGCTGAGAGTAAGAGGAGATCTGGGAATATAAATAAAATACACGGTCTTAGTGGTTGAAGTTCTTTATTGATGATGCAAAATTATAGTCATCGAGGATGAGAAACCTTATTCTAGGGTTTTTAAAATAAATCCTCAAGTTAATGTATATTTATAATTTTCATTTTTTGTATTTAAAATTTTAATTTATTTTATTTTTAAATTAATGTATGGGAAGGAATGGTATGTGGAGAAGTTTATAAGGGAGCATGGAGATAGGTGAACAAAAGTTTCACTGTAATATGCCATAAAAATCCTAAGAAATCCATAAAGAGTCTAATGTACATAATAAATTCATAGAATATTCCACTATATGGTTGATGATATGCATCGAGACCCTAGTTTACCACCAGAAATTGGGTTGGTTTCCACCCATAGTCTAGTACCATAGTTGACTACCCTTTTAATGAGGGGTATTTTTGTTTTTATAAAGTCTTGGAATTTTAGATAAGTGTAGAGACCCGAAGCCTGACGTACATAGACTTTACATTACTTTTGCGGAATACTTAGTACATAACAAAAACACACACACAAGGATCGTAATAGTTTAGTGTCTTTGGAAACTCAGAATAAAATCTTCTAATCGTGGGGAAAGATCTTCAACATATCCCATAAAGATCTTCCTTTTTTTTACCTAAAACCTTTCTTTATATCCTGGGGAAAAGAAAACATAAAAGGGTGAGCTCAAATGCTCAGTAAGGGTAAACAAAAGAAATATCAATCACATAATTTTCATAAGAACATAACATTTTTTGGAAATCTTAACCTGCAAAAGAGAGCATAATTTCATAACATGGGATAAATCATAGTAGTGAAATGAAATCATAACTTAAAACATTACTCATTGTGGCATACACACATAATCATAGAGAATCATTTCTTGTTAGTCAAGACTCATTGCCAAGACTATCTTAGTGGACAAAGTCCCTTTCTGAATCGAGTAATCCTCGTTTCAGTCCTGTTTCACTGAACCGGTATAACCTACCATTCCAGCCATGTCTATCTCATGAGATATAAAATCTTTACCCAATGCATTGGAGGGAGATATAGGTCCCACCCATCTCTTAATGAATCCTTTCTTATGTGTGCCACAAAATCATAAATCATACATCATTGCATAACCCATGTAATAAAAATGGGATTCTTAAACAACATGACATCATAAAACCATTCATATAAGATAAAGGAATTCATAAACATAATTCCATCACAACATAGTCAAATCAATGTAAAAATATGGATAGAAACAGAACCCTTTATTATCTTATATGGAAAATAATTTTGATAAATCACTTGAATTGAATTCTTGAGGAAAATATCCTTTCTTCTTCAAAATCAATTTCTTTTCACAAAACATCATGCAATTTTAAAAGAAAGAGATTTTATTGAAAATAGTCATGAAATATTTTAGAGGAAGCTTCATTAAAATAAGGCTTTATAAAACAGTAGAAATCCGTTCGTGCCGTATAAGTTAAAAAAAACATTCTTCGTACTTTTGTCGGAAAAGTCAAAAAGTACCTCGTACGAAAAACGACAAAAGATTCCTTTCATACGTATTACTAAAAACTCACTGAAGGGTAAAAATGGATTTAAAAAATTTTAGGTGGATGGAAATAATATTACATATTGAGTAAACATGGATGTGGATGATAAAATACACCCCAGTAAATACTTACGAATAAACAATCTCGGATAAAAATGAGATTGTGATATTTCCCTTACCTTAGGTCCGATTTGCTTCGTATGTGTCCGAACCTCCTGTATAATGATTTAAATAATGTCATTGACTTATTACAGAATCATATTCATTGTTATGATATCATATATGGTTCACTTATGACATTATATTACCCGTTCTTTTGTAAATTCCATGTTAAAGAAGCGTTTTGGGTAAAATCATTTCATTTATCGTAGGTGTTTTGACTTGTTGTTCTTGACATCATTATTACTTATATCATGATTTACTTACTTCCAGAATATAAAATATGATTTATATATCATATATATTCAGTATATATATATATATATAATAGGTAGATAAATAAAATGAAAAACACCATTCATGGAGACGGTAGTCCGTACGTACGCATGAACGTTGTTTTCCTTTCCTTATTGTCTTGAAATGGAAGTAAGTAGATGACATACATATGTATATATATACATAAATCCAGTAGCTTTATAATGTCATATATTTCATTATTATTTCTTATATATACTTTATAATCATTCTTAAATGGTTAATATGGAGAATGAATCTCATCGCGTCGTGGAGACGGTAGTTCGTACGTACGCACGAGCGATGATATCATTTCTATAAGTATTGAATTGAATTGGAGTGAATTATAAAATATATCAGAATCAATATGATGTTGTAATAACTATGTATAGTTATTCTTTACACCATTATACCCATCCATGTAAGGTGGTGGTGGAAAATAGATTACACCACGGCGTGGAGACGGTATTCCGTACGTACGCACGCGCGGTGATTTCTTTTTCCGTAGGATGGATAGATGGTGAAATAGGGTTGTTTCATACTTATAATAACATATCAGTATATGAGTGATACTGATGTTATTACTTCATAATGAAAAAACCTAAGAAGAAGAAGTGGAAGAAGAAATAAAGATGAAAGAATTGGTAACGGTAATTACCTCTTCTTTGAAGTGCCTCTTTGAGACCTCCTCTTAGGGCACTAGAATTGGTCTTTGAGGAAGACCAGAACCTCTAGGATGTTTCTAGGGAAGTGGAGAAGAGATTTTGGCAGGGGTTGGCCGAGCTTGAGTGCTCAAATTGGTGTGAGGAGGAGGGGGAGGAGGTGTCCTTTTATAAGGGAGGAGAGGGGCACCTTAGGAATACCTCAAAATATTATTTTATATTAAAGTCAAAATCGGTTTATAATGGTTCCAAAGGGTCTTATTTCTAAGCTAAAGTGGGGATGGGTCTAAATCCTATCAACAAATAGAATTTAGACAAGTTTAGGATATTATTTTAACCTTATCAATTAGATTTAACTCTAAGTTAATTAATTTAACTTTTACCGTGTCTTTTTGTTTTCTTTCACTATATGGTTAATACACTTACTATAACATGCCAAACTAACCCCAAATTGTTTATTATTAATATATATATCCTTATCTAAGTCATTTGGCCGAACCTTAGATTTTTAGGAATAAAATAACAATTAGTAATATAATATTTGATTTAAAAACTATTTTGTGTCAATTTTGACACTATTTGATATATGATTTTTGTGAAAGTCATAACAGAATAATATGTTCGAACCAAGTTTATTAAATCAACACTAATATATCATAGTAACCTAGAAAATTAGTGGAATTTGTAAAAAGTTTCAAATTACATTCATTTGAGCATTTATAACACCAATTATGTTAATATTTCCTTAAAAGGGTAATTACTGCATCATCGTTGTGTCATAAATAAATTAATTTATTTAAAGTCTAAAAATTATAAATAAAATATCATTATGTAGGAAATCATTTTATCTTTCTAATGAATATTTATAGTCTAATTGATCTTATGTATAACCCCATATATAAAATGTTTTAGTTATTAAACTTTGATTTTAACTATTTTAACTATTCATTAAATAAAATAATATTAAATGTCATAATCTAATCCAAGTGGACCTAAATGGTCATATTATATTCATAAGTTTGTTTTTGGTCGAATTACACTTATCCAATAGAATTAGGACATGTGTTAGGGTAATATTAATATCATATTTACCCTTAGTTACCCTATTTACTATTAACCACGGTAAAAAAAGTAAAAAGTTACTATTCACCAAAAAATTATTTTCATCTCATTGAACCACATTTTAGTCCTTGATATTAACCGTGTCTCTCGGATTTTCGAAATTCCATTCACAGAAGCGGTAAAATTAAGTTTAATGCAAAATTCAGTTTTTAACCTACCACTTAGTAGTTTCACTATTCATCAAAAATTGATGTTTTTCAGAACAATGCCAAAATTTCATCCCAAGCTATATTTCATATTCCGAATTCAAAAATAAAGTCTATTTTACCAAATTCATAACATAAAAGTTGCATTAATTAATTTTATAATTAAATCCCGCTGTTAAAACAAATAGCGTGTTTTTTAAGAAACAATATCTATCAAAAGATTGACACTTGTTTATGTCTAGTTTAAATGTGAAATTACATCCAATGACCAACATTGTATTAAATTGTAAAAATATATTCTAAATATACTTTAAAACCACTCAAATTAATAATTTATCACTATTAATTATTTCGATTGAAAAAGTTGTTTTTAACTAAAATTTAGTAATTTTCACTATTCATCAGAATATGAAAGTTATCCGAAATGTACCAAAATTTCACCTTAGGCTAAATTCGATACTCCGAATCCAAAAATGAAGTTCACTTTGAAAAATAAGATTTACATAATTTCAAAAAGTTGTTATTACTATTCATAACGGCTAGTTTTAATATTATTTTAATAGCATATCGTTGTTTAGTGAAACTCGGTATTGCGTATTACACACGCTATCGAGGAAGGTCGTGATTGCGTGTAATGAAAGGCAAGTCAAGAAGGTGTGTTTTGCAAGATTCTTTTGGTGTAGCGTACAACACAAGACATTAATAAAATTAAAAAGAATATTTTTCATAAATTCTCGGGTTGTTACATTCTACCCCCCTTAAAATGAATTTCGCCCTCGAAATTCGTCGGGATTATAAATGGTTTACTATTCGAAAGTTTCTTTAATAGAAACCCACATCGTAAAAAGGAATACCAAAACTTGGCTTTAAAAACTAAAGTATGAAATGTAACGATTACCCAAATAAACTAATCACTGGGTTTCCACATAGGTGAAAATATGGATATGGAAGAGAAATCTAACCATCATGTTCTGATGGAGAGTGGTAGAGAACATGGCTATGGAAAAGCCAGTAATCACAAATCCATAGATTTGTGATGATATAAGGTACCATATGATTCATCAGGTATAAGAGAACTAGGACAACATTTTTGGTTTTCAAGATCATTTCCCTAAAGTTAAAGAATTTGAATTAGAATAAATACTTACTTTATTTTTGGTACAATATCACTGTTGTTCGTGCCTTTAACAATTTCCACTTCATCTCTTAAATAAATGAAGTTGAATTTGTTATTCATGAAGTGTTAGCAGATCATGTGATAGAATGACGGGTCATTCTATCTGTTTCAAACAAAAGGTTAGCAAAATTATATACATAAGTCGATCTATAGTGAGATTAATCATATATGGACTTATACTTCATATATCATACTGCTTAATATAATAAAACTAGTTTCTACTAAACAGGGACTTCCTGTAGGCTAGTGGTAGGCGATAAAGGCCAGTCGCACTTCGGTTGTGGGTTCGATTCCTACAGCCTTGTCCGAAGCGATGGGCTGTCGCCCGTCCTGCAGGTTGTCCCTTTTTCTAAAACTACGTTACTATAACATCCCATCAATAATATCGAAAATCTTATATCCTTAAACAATACTAACTTATGTCCAACATAATCCAGTCTAATCTTTAGGCTTATACATAATACTGCAGTCCACTCTCATAATATAGTGACATCGATTACCAGAGATTTAATACTGTCGTTGATCCCCACATATCATAAGATATGTCTTGTTGGTCACATTTCAAACATTCAAAGTCCTTAATCGTGTATTCTCTTGAATACCTTAGTGAAAACATGAGTGCAGTTAAAAGTTAACACTTTCCACATGCCAAAATCCTCAAAATTATTTATACTCAAACCATGATATCACTTAGTCCTTATATCAATCATGAGCTCATGAATACTATCAAACATTTAATTTTCTCCTTATCCCTTCATTATGCGCATATCATTTACATTCCAAAAATATATGAATAACCTTTCATGGATACAAGTAACATTAATCATACACTTTCAAAACACAAGGAAAGACAACAGTGTAACAATCCATAGATGTCTCTTTATTCCAAAATTACACATGATAAACATGTAATCATTCCACTACATTCTCAAACCATTGACCGAGCTTCAAAAATTCTTTCATCTCACATATCATTTGTAGTCTCTTCATCATCATCCACATAAATACTACCCATATGACCATACTGATTCTCTTCATGAGTCTTTCCCTTAGGGCATTTGTTTGCATAATACCCATACATTCCACATTTAAAACACTTAACCATTTTTGATGTCGTAGCAATACCATTATCCTCATCCATGGTGTTAACCGACCCTTTTCCTTTGCACTTACTTGCTTTGTGTCCTTCGTTTCCACACCCAAAGCATCTTCCAGTTCCCTTGAAACATTCTCCTTGATGCCTCTTCCCACATGATTTACATAGGGGAAATTGAACTTTCTTTCCTCTATGATCATCATGGAACTCCATCTTTCTCTTATTAGTCGAGTCAGGAAACTTACCAAATTTTACTTTATTGATCATATTGTGAGATTGCTGATTCGGCATAATAATGATGTTTGGACATCCAAATCCCATTTCATTTGGTTGCTCATGAAGAATATCATTCCATTGTCCATCATATCCTCCATTATTGTGAATCATCTTGTTTCCAGCCATTTTCTAAAACCCAAACAGAATAGTGTTAGATGCAAAAATCGTAATAAAGGGGGAGTAACTTAAATATCTATCATCTTTGGTTTAATCTAATATCGTTACCATAGTTCTAGAACTATATCCTATACGTATACTTATCCTTAGGGGCATCCCTAGACATACCTTAGAAATATCTCTAGGGATCTCACTAATGTTTTCGCATCCTAGTTTCCAAAGGTTGACTAAACCTTTCCTCTGATACCAACTGTAGAGACCCGAAGCCTGACGTACATAGACTTTACATTACTTTTGCGGAATACTTAGTACATAACAAAAACACACACAAAAGGATCGTAATAGTTTAGTGTCTTTGGAAACTCAGAATAAAATCTTCTAATCGTGGGGAAAGATCTTCAACATATCCCATAAAGATCTTCCTTTTTTTTACCTAAAACCTTTCTTTATATCCTGGGGAAAAGAAAACATAAAAGGGTGAGCTCAAATGCTCAGTAAGGGTAAACAAAAGAAATATCAATCACATAATTTTCATAAGAACATAACATTTTTTGGAAATCTTAACCTGCAAAAGAGAGCATAATTTCATAACATGGGATAAATCATAGTAGTGAAATGAAATCATAACTTAAAACATTACTCATTGTGGCATACACACATAATCATAGAGAATCATTTCTTGTTAGTCAAGACTCATTTCCAAGACTATCTTAGTGGACAAAGTCCCTTTCTGAATCGAGTAATCCTCGTTTCAGTCCTGTTTCACTGAACCGGTATAACCTACCATTCCAGCCATGTCTATCTCATGAGATATAAAATCTTTACCCAATGCATTGGAGGGAGATATAGGTCCCACCCATCTCTTAATGAATCCTTTCTTATGTGTGCCACAAAATCATAAATCATACATCATTGCATAACCCATGTAATAAAAATGGGATTCTTAAACAACATGACATCATAAAACCATTCATATAAGATAAAGGAATTCATAAACATAATTCCATCACAACATAGTCAAATCAATGTAAAAATATGGATAGAAACAGAACCCTTTATTATCTTATATGGAAAATAATTTTGATAAATCACTTGAATTGAATTCTTGAGGAAAATATCCTTTCTTCTTCAAAATCAATTTCTTTTCACAAAACATCATGCAATTTTAAAAGAAAGAGATTTTATTGAAAATAGTCATGAAATCTTTTAGAGGAAGCTTCATTAAAATAAGGCTTTATAAAACAGTAGAAATCCGTTCGTGCCGTATAAGTTAAAAAAAACATTCTTCGTACTTTTGTCGGAAAAGTCAAAAAGTACCTCGTACGAAAAACGACAAAAGATTCCTTTCATACGTATTACTAAAAACTCACTGAAGGGTAAAAATGGATTTAAAAAATTTTAGGTGGATGGAAATAATATTACATATTGAGTAAACATGGATGTGGATGATAAAATACACCCCAGTAAATACTTACGAATAAACAATCTCGGATAAAAATGAGATTGTGATATTTCCCTTACCTTAGGTCCGATTTGCTTCGTATGTGTCCGAACCTCCTGTATAATGATTTAAATAATGTCATTGACTTATTAAAGAATCATATTCATTGTTATGATATCATATATGGTTCACTTATGACATTATATTACCCGTTCTTTTGTAAATTCCATGTTAAAGAAGCGTTTTGGGTAAAATCATTTCATTTATCGTAGGTGTTTTGACTTGTTGTTCTTGACATCATTATTACTTATATCATGATTTACTTACTTCCAGAATATAAAATATGATTTATATATCATATATATTCAGTATATATATATATATAATAGGTAGATAAATAAAATGAAAAACACCATTCATGGAGACGGTAGTCCGTACGTACGCATGAACGTTGTTTTCCTTTCCTTATTGTCTTGAAATGGAAGTAAGTAGATGACATACATATGTATATATATACATAAATCCAGTAGCTTTATAATGTCATATATTTCATTATTATTTCTTATATATACTTTATAATCATTCTTAAATGGTTAATATGGAGAATGAATCTCATCGCGTCGTGGAGACGGTAGTTCGTACGTACGCACGAGCGATGATATCATTTCTATAAGTATTGAATTGAATTGGAGTGAATTATAAAATATATCAGAATCAATATGATGTTGTAATAACTATGTATAGTTATTCTTTACACCATTATACCCATCCATGTAAGGTGGTGGTGGAAAATAGATTACACCACGGCGTGGAGACGGTATTCCGTACGTACGCACGCGCGGTGATTTCTTTTTCCGTAGGATGGATAGATGGTGAAATAGGGTTGTTTCATACTTATAATAACATATCAGTATATGAGTGATACTGATGTTATTACTTCATAATGAAACAACCTAAGAAGAAGAAGTGGAAGAAGAAATAAAGATGAAAGAATTGGTAACGGTAATTACCTCTTCTTTGAAGTGCCTCTTTGAGACCTCCTCTTAGGGCACTAGAATTGGTCTTTGAGGAAGACCAGAACCTCTAGGATGTTGCTAGGGAAGTGGAGAAGAGATTTTGGCAGGGGTTGGCCGAGCTTGAGTGCTCAAATTGGTGTGAGGAGGAGGGGGAGGAGGTGTCCTTTTATAAGGGAGGAGAGGGGCACCTTAGGAATACCTCAAAATATTATTTTATATTAAAGTCAAAATCGGTTTATAATGGTTCCAAAGGGTCTTATTTCTAAGCTAAAGTGGGGATGGGTCGAAATCCTATCAACAAATAGAATTTAGACAAGTTTAGGATATTATTTTAACCTTATCAATTAGATTTAACTCTAAGTTAATTAATTTAACTTTTACCGTGTCTTTTTGTTTTCTTTCACTATATGGTTAATACACTTACTATAACATGCCAAACTAACCCCAAATTGTTTATTATTAATATATATATCCTTATCTAAGTCATTTGGCCGAACCTTAGATTTTTAGGAATAAAATAACAATTAGTAATATAATATTTGATTTAAAAACTATTTTGTGTCAATTTTGACACTATTTGATATATGATTTTTGTGAAAGTCATAACAGAATAATATGTTCGAACCAAGTTGATTAAATCAACACTAATATATCATAGTAACCTAGAAAATTAGTGGAATTTGTAAAAAGTTTCAAATTACATTCATTTGAGCATTTATAACACCAATTATGTTAATATTTCCTTAAAATGGTAATTACTGCATCATCGTTGTGTCATAAATAAATTAATTTATTTAAAGTCTAAAAATTATAAATAAAATATCATTATGTAGGAAATCATTTTAGCTTTCTAATGAATATTTATAGTCTAATTGATCTTATGTATAACCCCATATATAAAATGTTTTAGTTATTAAACTTTGATTTTAACTATTTTAACTATTCATTAAATAAAATAATATTAAATGTCATAATCTAATCCAAGTGGACCTAAATGGTCATATTATATTCATAAGTTTGTTTTTGGTCGAATTACACTTATCCAATAGAATTAGGACATGTGTTAGGGTAATATTAATATCATATTTACCCTTAGTTACCCTATTTACTATTAACCACGGTAAAAAAAGTAAAAAGTTACTATTCACCAAAAAATTATTTTCATCTCATTGAACCACATTTTAGTCCTTGATATTAACCGTGTCTCTCGGATTTTCGAAATTCCATTCACAGAAGCGGTAAAATTAAGTTTAATGCAAAATTCAGTTTTTAACCTACCACTTAGTAGTTTCACTATTCATCAAAAATTGATGTTTTTCAGAACAATGCCAAAATTTCATCCCAAGCTATATTTCATATTCCGAATTCAAAAATAAAGTCTATTTTACCAAATTCATAACATAAAAGTTGCATTAATTAATTTTATAATTAAATCCCGCTGTTAAAACAAATAGCGTGTTTTTTAAGAAACAATATCTATCAAAAGATTGACACTTGTTTATGTCTAGTTTAAATGTGAAATTACATCCAATGACCAACATTGTATTAAATTGTAAAAATATATTCTAAATATACTTTAAAACCACTCAAATTAATAATTTATCACTATTAATTATTTCGATTGAAAAAGTTGTTTTTAACTAAAATTTAGTAATTTTCACTATTCATCAGAATATGAAAGTTATCCGAAATGTACCAAAATTTCACCTTAGGCTAAATTCGATACTCCGAATCCAAAAATGAAGTTCACTTTGAAAAATAAGATTTACATAATTTCAAAAAGTTGTTATTACTATTCATAACGGCTAGTTTTAATATTATTTTAATAGCATATCGTTGTTTAGTGAAACTCGGTATTGCGTATTACACACGCTATCGAGGAAGGTCGTGATTGCGTGTAATGAAAGGCAAGTCAAGAAGGTGTGTTTTGCAAGATTCTTTTGGTGTAGCGTACAACACAAGACATTAATAAAATTAAAAAGAATATTTTTCATAAATTCTCGGGTTGTTACAATAAGTATCCAATTTTATTATTTTTAGGGGTAATAATATGTTCATTTTTTCAATTAATATTCCCATCACTATCTTTCTTTGGTGGGTTCTCCACCAATTCTAGACAAAATGTTTATCGTGTGATAGAGTTAATCTCTTAGTGGTAAGATTATTTTAACATCTATCATTTTATTCGAATATATAAAGGTTTTGTTGTTATTAAATTTATTATATTTTTAATTTTCTATTTTGGTGAATTAGTGGAATGAATAATGTTGTAGTAGAATTTAAACATTTATTTTGCTGTTAATTATATAATATTCAAATAGAATATGGGTTTTATCAAAAAAAAATTAATTAATTAAATGTCGATATACGATTTTTGAACAGTTATTGTGATTTAGAAAATCATGCAAGACTAATGGTATTTTAATTAAGATCTTCACAATGAGAATAATTACTTATGAATTATTATGTGATAAGAATATATGTTTCATATAATTTATGGGTGAAATTTATGGTAAACTAAGCATAACATAAATAGATATTACATCCCTTTAATGAATATTTAATATATATCCAAAATAAACATGCTCATAAATCATAAAGGTTTAGTTAACTTGGAGACTAGATAAATAAACATATTATTCATTTACAATATTCATCATATAAATCATATTTATTTATATAAGGTACCCTTACAGACTCATCATAATTAAATAATTCCATCAAAACATAGAGAAGGAAAACATAACAAATAGTGAACTCGGATACTCTATAAGGGTAAACATTGGATATATCAATCATAAGAAAGAATAACATGATCATATTGTTATGATAACATTTTCAAGAGCATGTTATCAATATAAAATATTCAAACCCAAAAAATATTAGATCATCAACACAAAAATAAATCTATATCTAGCAGCATTATTAATAATGTTCTAAAGTAGTAATTGTCATTCGAGATTCATTACACATGCATGTTGGATTATAATAATAGTAAATATTAATATTGTGAGAATATATATTTTTAATCATTTCTATACATAATATTGTGAGCATAGGTAGAAGTAATTATACCTATGTATCAAAATGCGGGAAAAGTTATTCACAATCACGTCCAAGAATAATATACAGAGAATATGTAGAAGTAGTTATTCCCACACATTAATATGTGAAAAAATATATTAAAAATCAGGACTATGATAATCAGAATTATGTAGTGATATATCAATATCATGTTACCCAAAGAAATAGAGGGCAATAACAGATCAAACTATAAAATAATCACAATTCATTCATATATATACAATAAGGTCATTAAAATGGTTATACTTTATTATATATTAACTGGTAGAAAATAAAATGGGTTTCATCAAGATTTTATTATCTTTATAAATAAACATCTAGAGAAAGAATAAATTTATTATCATTGGATCATCTCCCTAGTGAATCATAAGTATTAACAGATGATGATGTCATAGATGAAAATACTATTAAAAGATCACTAGAATATTTCATTATGTAATTAAAATTTTAATTTTGAAATATTTTATTTAAAATATAAAAATTCAAAAATATTATTAAAATCCTTTTCATGAAAATATGTAAATATAATGAAACTTTCTTTAACCGAATAAGAAAGAAAGTCGGTTTTCATAAAAAAGTTTTTAATCATTATATGTACCAAAGAGGGGGGAATTTTAATATTACATTAAAATTACAATAATAACTAGAGGATAAGAAAATATATGGGTCTTAAAATATAATATACATATAATTTTCCTCAATGGAAATTTATCATATACATTCCCAAAAACAAATGAGATTGTAATATAAATCTTTTACCACTTTGGTAATCACCAAATTGAAAACCATATGATAAGTAGAACCTTAGATGGTTTTTCAAATCAAAATAATTTTCATTAGAGTCATCATAAGAGAAATTAATTTAAATTATTTGCACCATAGGAATTAAAGAATTTTTGAATATGGGATTTGTTTAATAGAAATAAAAGTGAGATAAGAAACTATTACATCAAGTCCTATATTGCTTCGTACAAGTTCAAACGTCCAATATAATAAATAAAAAATTATTAGAAATTCATTATAAAATTATATTATTATATTTATTACTATATATCATTCCCCTTTAATTTCAAATTATCCTATTATTAACAATTTTATATTAAAATCTCCATTTGGGTGAAAACTGGTTCGTTCTCTATGCATGTTTGGTTATGATAGTTTCAGTCCTGACACATTGGTCACAATTTCATTATATACAGAAGATTAATAATAAAATAAGTATCATATTTATTAATTATATACTCTTTTATGGTCAATAATATAAATTGTTGGTGAAAATTATTTAAATTACTTCATAGAGACGGTAGTCTGTACATACTTATGAGTTATTTTTTCAGTTTTTGATGAACAGAAAGAAGTAGAGGTAAATAATAATTCACTTTTCTATAATAATTATTGCAACATTAATAAAATATTTATATATTAATTATATAATTATTAATATCAATTTAAGTTATAAAATACAAAGTGAATCAAATCGCTTCATGGAGGTGGTAGTCTACACGTATGCATGAGAAAAATTATCATTTTCCGACAAATGAGAAATTAATAAGGCTGATAATATTTTATAATTAATAAATATAATATATAAACCTTTAATCGATCATAATAACTAAATATTAATGATATTGATGGAAAATAATTCATATCACTTTAGAATGGTTGTATTCCACACATATGCATGAATGATACTTTAAATTCTCATTTGATGGAAAAAATAGATGAATGTTGTAATTCCATAAAAAACCAAAATATGTATCGATAAAATATATATATTTAAGTAATTCCATTAAAATAATTCATTTGAATTAATTTTATTTATTAGAGTTAACTTTAATTTGAAATATGTTTAATTATAAAATAATGGCATCTTTTAATATAAATTAAATTTAGTTAGTTTCTCTAAAAATACTAATAGCACCATTTTATGCATAGAAATATATTTTTCTAAATATTACCTTTTTATGTGATGCATTTATATTCCAAGAAACTATTTATTAATAATATTAAAATATATATTATATTAATAGTTTTTAATAAAACTATAAAAATTAAATTATAAGAAATGTGAATGAGATTACTTAATATCCTTACATGTTATTTTCCAAAAAAAAATGTTTTCATTATATTGTGTCATTTCATTTAAAAGAAAAATTTGTAAATATTTAAATTATAATCTAAAAAATAATAATATTTATATATTCATTATATCACATCTTTTATTACACATGTTTTTTTTTATAAAAATTTAATGGAATCTTAATGTCATTTTCTAAAAAAATACCATTTAGAAATTAACATAAATGTGAAAGGGTTCATCATTTATATGTTGATAAAACTAATGGAATATTTTGACATCATGAAAAATCATTGATTCAAAGAATCTATCATAGGTTTTGAATTATATTTTCAAATAAAAAGGTTTTAAAAAGGTTTTATGATTTAAATAGTGTTTTCAATGATGAAAGTGTATTTTACTAATGAAATTTTTTAAATGATAGATCAAAATCATTATCCATATAAGATGTTACCCATTGATGATACTTATTCCTTAATGGTGATATGATCCTTGGATACCATTCAAATTTTTCCACTTCATGTTTTATGTTTTTATTTTATAATGATTATTAAACTCATTTATCTTCTTAGGTTATAAAATGAGGAAATTCTTATGAAACCAACCTATTTTCATGTGTTTTTATTTGATGAAATGATTATGAATCTTATCTCTATTACAAGGATTCAGTTATTATGAAATTTTTATTAAACCCATTTCACTTCATGGTTTATGATATGATTAATTTTTATCATCTTCTAGAACATATAAATATTGTTTCCATTATGTTATGGGTGAGACCTATATCTATCTCCAATTCAGCCGGTAAATATTTATATGTCCCATGAGAAATAAATTGTTGGAATGGGTAGTTAACCCAGTGTTGATAGTAAGAGATGGAATGAGGGGTGGAGCTGGTATAGTAATGAATGGTTGGAATGAGTTGTGAACATCGTACTGTAAAGGGATATGTTCTATATGATGGCCTTGTAAATAATACTTGTCCAATATGGAAATTGTTTTCTTTTCTTTTGTGTGTGCCAAAAATTAAATTATTTATTCCAATGTTATGAACATATGGCTCATGATATTTTATTATATTTTTATTCAGGTATTATGAACTTCCAATATTTTTTCCTCGACTCATTTATATGAAATTTGATATGTAGGATGTGGTTTTTAAATGGAATGATCATGTTTTCATACCATTATGTTCATTTTATGATTATGTATCTACTTTTTTTATCCTTACTATATCTCTAAGCTCGCCATTTCTTAAGTTTTCTTTCCCAAGTTTATGAAGATATGTACTATATATGATATGTTTAAAAAGAGTTATTATTGTTTAGATCAAACTTGGGGATGATGTATGTCACCTATAGACCATCATTTATGGTTTAATGATTCAAAGGTGCCAAAATACTACAGACCTTTTCCTTTTGTTTATGTAATGAAATAAATATTTTTTGTAATTGAATTAATTTCTATCTATGTTAAGCATGTGTCATTGTATTTGGAATTAGTTGATTGGTTTAGTTATCCTTTCGAAGCCTTGATGATAAATCCTTATTGATACACCTAAGCACATCTCTTTGGATAATTCTAAGGATGAGTAAATACATAAGAAAATTTCCAAGGATTCTTGGAATAAATAGAGTTTTTAGTTCTATGAAATTAAATCCCAATCTAGAAGTACATGTGCATGTGGTATGATAATGTGACTTGATAGAAACCTAATTTTGACACTCCCATGGGCTATTATTTGGAAATTCTAAACACTTTATGAACCATCCTGAAGGATTTAAATAGGATATAAAATTGAATAACCTAGGATAACTATAAGGTTTGAAAGATTAAAGAAGTAGGTGTCATTATTTAGACAACCTATAAGAGAGTTTCATGATTATATAGTTCCCCATCATGTTTACTACTTCTTACAATACGATTTTTGGTTTTATTCAATCGATGGAACCCTATTGAAATTTATTAATGTTGAATACAGAGGACAATTTAATGACTTTCCTCCAACAAATCCCAATTTTTTGGGTGTTATAATGAATAATAATTTTATATTCTCACTAAACCATCTCAATATATGAATCATGTTCATATTAAAAATGAGAAATTGAGGGGACAACATTTTTTTTATTCCTCCATGAGGAAACACCCACCTTCCTTCAGTGGAGTCGCAGAGCCACTAGTTTATGAAAAATAGATCAATACCACTGGCATGATGTTTTTCATTCTCTAGTATGAGGAACATTAAAAATTCCTTATATAAGTTTACATATTGTAAGTGGAATTAGATTAATGGTTTAATCATTTCAAGAATATCAGTCAAAATGAGTAAATCGACTCCATGTATTGGGACAAGTCCAAAAAATTATTTTTAAATAAGTACTTTCATCCCGTTATTCATACGAAAATAAAGAAGTAGTTCCTTCAGTTAATGAAAAATACAATGAATATCTTGGTATGTACAATGATAATATTACATGATTTCTAATGTATGTGACAAGATAAAATCATATATACTTTTTAATGTTTTTAGTTAGTAAATTTTAATGATTTTTTCAATAATTCCTCAGGTATGTGATAAATGTTGTAGAAAATAAGATTCCAAAGATTCAAAAATTAAAATGAAAAAAATAGAATAATTTTCCAATTACATTTTTTTAATGCCCATTGCATGACGTGTAGTAGGGTTTCCCGACACGCTTTAGGTCATAGAGAAATTCATGATGAATGTTAGGGGAAATACATGTCAATAAGACATTACATGTTGTGAGTGGACAATACACATCATAAAATATTTAAAATAAATTTCCACTCCAAAGATAAATATTTAATGAAGTTACAATTTGGGAGTTACTAATACACAACATGAAAGGAGTTAGATATTTAAATTTCATATGAGACACATGTGAGATACATGTAAATTAAAAATACTTAGTTGAATACATAGATCAAAATTACATGATGTGAATCCTCATTAAAAGTACTGTAATATTTCTACAATAAATAAAGGAGTGGGACATCACATTTTAGAGAGCTAAACAATAGACAATTTCAATTTTTTTCATTCCTCTCACATTCGATTCTATTTTCATGACCCTAAAATAAAATTTCATTGTTCAGTTTTATTTTTTTTATTCAATACAAGACTTAATTATTTTTTACATCATCACCTTCATTCATTTTTGTTCTGACCACCAACCATCGATAAAATCAGTTTGTATCCATTTTCTTTTCAAGTAAGAAATTAATGGTGACATTCATTTCTTAATCCCGATTTCAGGTTCATACCCATTAGTAACATAATTCATTGGTTGTTTATCAATTTTTTAAACTCGATTATTTATATCATTTTGAAAACTATGTCCATAATTTATTCACTCACATTGAATCCAACAAAGAGTGGTTAATCCAATCATGGTATAGATTGATATTAGTGGAATTGGAACTTAATAAATCATTTTTTATAATATTAATATCCTTAAGGATTACGTGTTTGGATAATATTTAATTGCATTTTAAATTATTTCGAACATCCTTGACCACATGATATAAGAGATAAGGACCCTATCCTAGATGTAGTATATTACATTATGACCAATAGCCAATAATGATTTTTCCAATAGAAGATAAGCCTAATTCATCTAGGCTTTAACTGTTTCTTGATCAGGGAATAGTTAACTCATAGGTAGAATTAGTTGATTTGACTATATTCAACTAGAAGTTTCTACATGATTCAAATCCATATTAGTAGGATCATACCATGTTAGAATTGTGATCACCAATTCAATAGATCTCTAAAATTGATCCCAATCACTCTATTAGTCCTAAAAAAACCACCAACCCTCTAGAAATAGCTTTCAAGAAACTGAACTAAATAGAAAGGACTCTTACAGTAAAAAGCCCAAGACATCGGTTGATAATTCCACCTTATGCTCTATTTGGGATTGACTTCAGTTTTTCACAATAATATTCCCTAGTTACAAGTGAGATTTGGGATACAATTCAATTATAATTCATTACAAACCACCCAAATATAAATAACACGTTTGGGTGCATCAAATTCTGGTGTTGTTTCTAGGTAGAGGTATAATTCTATCTTACACATAGTCAGACCTCTAGAAATGATCTAGGATTACCTTCCCCCAAACCATTTTATGTCTTAATATTTTTCAAAAACACCATTGCATACCTTATCTTATGGTATAGTTCATGTACCATGGTACCTCGACTCATTATAAGAGCCTTGAAACACAAGAAGAGTTACTCTTCGATATTAATATTTAATCGTATCTATTTTCACCTCATCGGTCAAACATGGATGATTTACACAATCTGGTAGGACCCAACATACCTAACCATCCAAACATGAATCTAGTGATTCCTAGAGAGAACCTGATGTAGTAAGAAAGAAACATCATGGATTACGGCTTTCCATAAATCTATAGTGCCACACCAAGAATAGTTAGTCCTCCCTTCCAATACCATACTATTTAAATAAAATATGAAATCATCTACATGATCCAAAACATGGGCCACTTTAGTGGACATTAGAGTGATGATCCTCATGAGAACATTTCCAACTTCCTGGAAGTATATGATACCTTTTCCAACCTGGGAGTATCATCAAATGAAATTATAAATCATGTATTTCCCTTCTCTTTGCAAGGAAAAAACCAAGGATAGGATGAAGATTCATCTTCTGAGTCAATTACTACTTTAGAGGATCTTTCCAAGTGATTTTTAGGAAAATGCTTCACACATATCCCTACATGGAATGTTTAGAATGGTATTCAAAACATCAACTAGACTGATGGAGATTCATCATGGTAAGACAAGGAAAGATTTATGGAAATGATGAAGTGGTTCATACACCATGGACTAGACATGTGGATATAGCTCAAAAATTTCTACTATGGTCTCCAACCAGCTACACGAATAGTCATCAATGCTGCAACTAATAGAGTATTGATGTTCAAGACCCCTGAAGGAGGAGAATCCATTTTGGATAAAGTCTCTCTAAATTCCATTATGTAGAAAAGTGACAGTGGTCCACCTCAACATGGAATCAACTAGGTTCATGGGAATACAAAACATGTAGTACAAGTTGAAGTCGTTGGAGAGAAGGTAGATTCATTCCAACTACCTGCTACACAACCCCCACCTTCCCCTTTAATGGTAATACAAACAAATGAAATTTGTGGTGATCCACACCTATAACAAGACTACAATGCAGGAGATAGAGGACTAGAAGCTCAATATTGTAATAACTTTAATTACAATTAGTATAACAAATCATTCTAATAACAGTATAAGTACTATCATTATAGGTCGGCTCAGTAACCACCTCAATAAAATCAAATAATTTTTTCTACAACGAAGTGGTTAAGAACCATTTTTTATTCAAGGACCACCATGATACCAAAACAATTATTCTTGTTCCTTTGATACAATATAAAATTTAGCGACGAACATTCCCTTAGAGAGCACAACAATAGTTTCAACTAGCATAACGATGACCATAGAAGTAAAATTCGCCACCCAAGAGAAACATGGTAAACATACAGATTACATTCATTCAAAAATAGTACCATAAAATGACTACTCAATAGATGCAAATATTGAACCAATGAGATAGTTTTGGTAATATCAATGTTCAGATGGGCCCGATCTCAAATACATTGTCTGACCGATTACTAGATACTCTACCTAGTAGTATAAAGAATACCCTAGGGAAGAAGCTAAGGGTTTAGTGATGAGAAATGGAAAAAAAATTATATTTACATCAACTAGGTTAAAGAGATGAATGGAAAACTAAATAACCTAAGAAGAAAAATCCAGTAGAATAATAAAAAGTTAATGGGACAACACCGGCAATAACATAGGATGTATCACTAGTTGCAATAACCCAAACACCTGAGCACCCAAATGAACCTTTCATTGGTTCCCCACTACTATACAAGACGCACCGTCCTTATCAATAAAAAGCATGAAATGTCTGAAAGGATGCAAAGTAAAATATTTTTTGGAAATTTTAAGCAACAACATATCAACCTAGCTTTTTCAGAGGTCATTGATGAAATGAAAAGGTATGAAAATTCCTTATGGACCTATTGTCCAACAAAAGGTAAATGGATGTTCTTGGTGTCATCTCACTGAATGAATATTGTTCTACTGCTCTTTAGTAATAACTCCCAATAAATATGAGAGACCCCCAAATTTTTTTAATCCCATGTGCAATTGGTGAAAGATAATTTGGAAGAGTTCTGGGTGATATTGTATCTATCATAAATTTAATTCCATTGATTATATGTCCCATATTTGGAATCCAAGAGCTCAAAAAAAATGAGTTTCACTAAAACTTGTAGACTAATCAATGAAGTACCCTTGAAGAATTCTTGAGGATATGTAAATTAATTTTTGAAAATTTAGCTTTCCCTCAGAATTCATAGTTCTGTATATGGAATAAGAAGGTGACATCCCCATTATACTCAAAAGACAATCCATAGCCACAGGAAAGGATTAAATAGATGTATATCAAAGAAATATAACATTTGATTTAGTATAATTATAGTTATTCTTCAATAATGTCAAATATGATAAACAATCATATGATTCCATTGATTATAATTCTATATATGTTACCTAATATAGAAAATAATACATTTTCATAAAAGAAGACAATGAGGAGTCACTATCAGATGAATAATAATAGTATGATATGATGATGTGACCTTAAATGAACATATGAAAAGGGATATGTTCCTGCTCTTCACACCCTCCGTTATTCAACCACTAACACTAGAGATAATGACTCTCCCTAGTACCCTTATGTATTCATACATAACGGATTTAACCTCTCTGCCAATAATCACCAACATTGAACAATCCTAGTTACAAGAAGAAAAATTGGTTTAAGTCTTAATGTGACCTAAGCAATTGATTTCCTGAGGAGAGGCTGAGAATAATTGGATCAATAGAACTATATGAACCCACAATATTCTTCTTGGGGATGAAGTAAAACCGAAATGTCATCCTCAAATATGGCTCACACCACCAGTGAAATAATTTTCCCAAAAGGATGTGATGAATCTTCTAGATGAAGGAATAATATTTTCCATATCAGATAGTGAATGGGTAATCCTATTACATGTATTTCTCAAGAATGGTGGACTCATAGAGGAAAAAACTCAAGAAAATGAATTGATCTCAATATGTTTTATCACTACATGGAATGTTTCCTTGGATTACAAAATCTTGAATGTAGTAATGGAAAAAGATAATTTTCCTTTACCCTTTATGGAAAAAATGATTGAAAGGCTTGTAAGAAATGAATTGTGTTGTTTCCTAGATAGATATTCAAGATACAATTAGATTACAGTCAACCCAGATGATTACTCAAAACCCACATTCACTTGTCTATTTGGATCCTTCACCTTTAGCTGCATGTCATTCAGAATGTGTTATTCTCTTGTAATGTTTCCAAGATGAATGACACATATATCTCATAAAATGAAAGAGGAGTTCATAGAAATATTCATGGATGATATATCAGTCAATGGAATATCGTTTTATTTCTACTTGAACAATCTAGAGTTAGTCTTGCAACATTGTAAAGAAAAATACATAGTCTTGAATAGGGAATAGTGTCATTTTATGGTTTAATTAGGCATAGTAATTAGGAATAAAATATACAAAGAAGGCATAGAATTCAAAATATCCATGATAATGTTCATCAAGTATTTAACTGAACCATCAATAGTTAAGGGTATAAGAAGCATTCTGGACAAACTGGATTTTATAGGAGATTTGTAACAAACTTTGAAAAAGTATCCCTCCAATTGAAAAACCTATTGTAAAAAGATGTTCATTTTAAATTCATTGAAAAATCTTATCTATAATTCATCACTTTTAAGTAAATCTTGATATAATCCTACAAAATCATTTCACCTAACTAGGATATGAAATTAGAAGTGATGTGTGGCACCGAAGATTTTGCTATTGGCACTGTCTTAGTATAATGGGTTGGTCACATTTTATTTCATATCTAATATGCCATGCATACACTAAGTGAATTGAAAGTCAACTATAGAACTATAGAGAAAGAAATCAAAGCTATTTTTATGCCTCTGATAAATTTTTCTTTTATTTTGTCTTTTATATGGTGATTGTGCACACCAATCGTGCTTCCAGGAGGTATCTAATAAACAATAAGGATGCCAAGACACAATTGATAAGATGGAACATCACACTCTTAGAATAGTATAATGTGATTAAAGATACCAATTGAATGAAAAATGTATTTGATGACCAGTTATCTTAACTTCCTCTACCACTCATCAAGGATAACGACAGATCTAACATCAATGTTGATTTTCATGATGATACCCCTTTCAAAATTGAGTTTCAAAGATGTTTCTCTGATATTTTAAATATCTCACCATGGGATTTTTTTAACCCATACCTCCCATATCATGAAAGGAATATAGTTTTTTCTGAAGAAAAACATTACTCCTGGGATGAACAACTCATATTCAAACATTGTGTCGATGTCTTATTGTAACACTGCATACCTAAAAATGAAATACCAAATGTGATCAAAATTTGTCATACATCACCAGCAAGATGAAATAATGGACCTGAGAACACCGTAGAAAAGATTCTACAAAGTGGAAATTTTTGGCCCACACTACCCCAAGATATAAGGGAATTATTTCAATGTTGTGATAGGTTCCAGTTAATTGGGAACCATGGAAAATGAAAAGAAATGTACCAAAACCCAATTAAGGGAGTCTAAATATTCTAAAAATGGAGAATAGACATTATAGGACCATTACTCTTTTCACATATAAAGTCCCACATTATTTTTTGAGTATATTGTCTCAAAATGTGGGTATAAGTGTAAGCAACATCATAGGACACATCAAAAGTTGTCATTGATTTCATGAAAATGAATGTGTTCCCAACATTTGGGATTCATGGATTACTCATTAATGACTTAGGAACAAATTTTACTAACATTGATAATAATGGATTTCTTGAAAAATTTGGAATCCAGAAATATATAGGAACTCTCAACCACCCACAAACAAGTGGAAAAGATGAACTATCAAACATGGAGATCATCAAAATATTGGAAAAGACTGTGAATACATGTTGAAGCAACTAGGGTTGGGAAATGGATGATGCACTATGGGTTTATTGTTCTAAAAACAAAAAACCCATACTGTAGGGTCATGAAAATTCTGCAAGGGGGAAATCTAATTACCCCAAGACTTGGGAAAGGACCGAACCGGTCCACGCACCAGCTCCCAGCAACAGTACGTGACCAGTTCGGTGAAGCGCCCCCTCCGCGAATCACTGTTGTTCACGGAACAGAGGCGGGGATCCTCCACGGGCGCGAAGCAGGATGGGCACCAGGCTGGTCCACCATCGCGAACCGACCTAGCATTGAAGCACGACAACCAACCCAGACCGTGCGCGCCATCATTCGCGGAATGGTGCACAACCACAGAGCAATCCCGCAAATCTCGGTTCCAAAACTCCCTGGTTGACTGGGTTGTCCACGGGTGGGGGTTATTTCATGGGCTCCCACAAAAAGTGCCATGGGCCCATCGATATATCCTCTCCGTGACTCTATAAATAGTCACTAAGGGTCATCAAAAAAGAAAGGGGGGAAAGAAGGGTGAAAACCCGTTGGGAGACGCTGGAGAAATTGTTCCCAGCGGTAAAGTCCCGCGGACCCCATATCGTTCGCGGATGAACTCTTTCGCATAGAGGAGAAACCAAACCGAGAACCACATGCGGCCAGCTCCTCCATGGCCAGCCCATAGAGGCCATTTCCTTCATGGATAGTCCCATCGCGGCCACCCCCTCCGCTGAAAAGTGTCGTTCGTGAAATCAAGGCAGGAACCCCTCCGTGGTCGCGAAGTAGGATGGGCGCCAGCCCCTTTGCAGAGCCCTTCGTGGCCATCTCTCTCGCAGCCAGCTCCTCTGCAGACACCTTTCACAGACGACCATCCTTCACGGACAGCCTCCTTCGTGGTCTAGTCCTTCGCTGCCTGCTCCCTCGTGGCCAACTCCTCCATGGACATCCTTCGAAGACAACCATACCGTAAACCACATGCGACCAGTCCTACGCGTCTGGCTCCTTTGCTGACAGCCCCTCCGCGATTGTCTCCATGCGGAAAACCCCATTCACTCGCCGTACATACCGTGGGGGCTACCCCCCTGCACCCATGCTCGAGGTTAGTGACGGGCTATGGTCTCGGCCCTCTGGGACGGTCCATTCGCTACCGACAATGAACCCCATGAAAAATAGAGAGTCTCCCCACGAACATTTCGGGCCTCATCAACAGTATTTCACATTTCACCCTTGTGTCATCCCAACATCCGTCCTATACATGTCATGAGTCGATCTACTCCTCATGACTCTCCTATAACCCCATTTCCAAGCTCCTTTTTTCTTGGTTAATCCAGAAAGGGACTCCCTTGCATAAGTCCCACACCAACCATTTCTAGGTCTCTCCTACCTAGTTGTCCTAACCACATGATGTTAAACTGTATGTCCATCATCCGGACCACATGACATTAAACTGTATGGCCCTCGTCCTATCCATATGATGTTAAACTATATGAAAATATTCCTCTCTACATGACTATAAATTTTATCATTCCCTATCATTCAATAATTGGATGCCTCTTGCTCCATGCAAGAGATGCCTTATGCTATGTTTATAGTGGAATAACTTCAAGAGCACTAGAATCCATTCAAACATTCCATCACTCCACCTAATGCTTTACACGTCCTTCATTCGGATCTTCATTCCCTTGAATGTCTGAAGGGACCCCCTAACATCCTAGACTCATACCGCATTATCTCACCTACCGTCCTGGGCCAACGCCCCAGAAGACTTTGGAAAACACTTCGAGACAGGTCCTTTGTTTTGAACACGGTCAGCAGTCAACCCTCATTTGTTCGTCCCCATTTCAGGATAACGCGAAATGGATGCTATGTTTCGAACATGGTCAACAGTTATCCTCCATGGCCATGCTAACCTCATTTCATTCTGAATGTTGGGCATGTAATTCACACTTTCCATCTCCCTTTGTTCGGACCGATTCCAACGCCCATGGAGTTATCCCGCTTGTGCACTCACGCATAGACATTGTCCCGCATTATATTATTCAACCCACCAATGGTTTGGGATGAACTCATGTCCAGACACGAGGAAGACACCATGGGAATCCATCCCGGTGTAATCCCCAACCTTATGGGCCACCTCTATGTGTAAGCCGCACTCCACTTCTCAAGGATGCACATTTCGCGATGTGATTGTCTGGTCCCTGCTACCTCTTATTTCTCACACCGAGCATGACTCACGTGGGCTTAGAGTAAGCATCAACGATGACATCCTCTTATGGGGCTCCTCAGAGTGTAATCCCCAATCCATTATCTTGTGCTGCCTCAGAGCGTAAGCCCCACTAATGAGAACTACGAGGACTTTGATTCTCCACCACATGGATACGTAGGAAGCCTCCAAGAGGTTCAAGCCCGATCACCATCGGACCCCCCGGGTCCACCTTCACGTCGGTTCTCCGACACCCCAATTCGAACTACGTGGACTTTGATCCCTATCTCCTAGGCAGGGTACGTTGGAAGCCTCCAAAAGGTTCAAGCCCAACAACTGGTCGATCCAACTATCTTCACGACGGTTCATCGCACCAACCCTAGTGCCATCTCAATGAGTCCAGATTCCTTGGGGTCATTAATCCAATAAGGGATGGTAAACATCAAGCATAAATGATTTCAAACCCCTGTATCTAGATGAACATTTCCAACAAGGAGAAATCCATGGATACTATGCTTGGGTATAAACCAAAGATTCGCAAACATATGAACATGTCTTAAATCTATAAGAGAGTCCTGAAATAGGCAATAATTCCCCCACCCCAAAAGGGTGCGATGAGCCCGAATTCCTATCCCCTCGAACACTGTGAGTTCTTAAGTATTTTTGGTCAAATCACCAAAAAAAACCACTGCCTTTGGAAAGCAGGTCCATGTATTACTGGATATGGAACCATTGGGCATTTCGAGGTGGAAAACGGTGCACCCGATATGAGTGATTAAGTAGAACCCAACCTTCTCTAATCAACAGTTGGGTAGCGCACGTTTCTTCCCCATGACCCTGTTGTGCGCCTCCGAGACACATACATAAAACACCATTTTAGACTGGTTTATGTAATATCATGTAATTTTATATTTCAACTAGAGCATATCTCTTATTGGTCAATTATGAAACTAAATTTAAATTTTGGAAAATATGGAGAATCTCAGATGCTATAGTTGGATGAATTGGATGAAATATGGAAGGATGCTTATCATAATCCCAATATCTACATGGATGAAAAAAAATCATTATCAGTGCATCGCAAGACAAATCATTATTCTAGAGAATAAATTCCTCTTATTCAAATCTATATTGAAATTATATAATGGGAAACTAAAATCCAGATGGTCCAACCCCATTGAATTCTTTAAAGTTATACCCTATGGAACCATTAAAATTCAAAGGGAGGGTAGACCACCTTTCAAATTTAATATTAAAAGAAAAAAAATCTTTTATGAACCCTTCTTGGTAGGTTGTTTCCTCGGCCTTTGGTTCATTTGATTCTTAATGGAATAAATCTCTCAATGTTAATTGAAGAGTTGAATGGGAGGAAACCCTGGGTAGTTCATCTTAGCATAGATTAGATTATGATATCCTTATGAAATATTAAGATATTCCTTGAACATGAGGCTATGGTTTGAACAAAAATTATGCATAAAAAGTCAATTACATGTCCTGTAACCATGTTACACGAAATCTACCCTTTCATCCCAACAATTTAAATAATCCAATAATTACATGATTTGAAATGTCATTACATGTTGTGTAACATACGTGGTTAGTTTTTTTAAGACACAAGTCATAAACCATAGGTTCAAGACCGACACCCACCCCCTCCCCCAACACTTCGTCTTACTCCCCCCCCCCCTCCTTCCTCCCAATAACCCGAACCACTGCCCAACCTTCCACCCCATCATGTGTGCCCCTCCTCCCCCTTCCATTATCAAACCAATTCCCCTACCTTTCCTTCACAATCTCACATGCCCCTCCTTCTCCCTCCTAGCTACATTCACATGGACCCTCCCACCTTCCCTTATCTACAGGATGCACCCCCTACATGACCACAAAACCACAATCCCCCTCTTTCCCCTTCAACCTTCACCGAACACCACCCTACCTCATATGCACCCAAACATCCTCTTCTAACAATGGAATATACCAAAATAGTGAACACAGAACATTAAGAATATTTATCAGACCATAAAGAGTAGTCCCCAAACAAATTACAATGCAGCAACACACATATTGTACATACTGAACCTTCAACACATCTCGATGAAGCACTTGCAGAGTCCTCATCATGCTCTGAAGAGTCATCCAGTGATGATAACCTCCACTTTCATACAATTCTATGATTATCCTAGCCGATGAATTGTGTCAATGTTTAAATGATAAAAACAAATACCATGTGGGAAAAAATAACCTTCAACATGCATATTCTTGACCGCCTAAACATCAGTGATGAAATCCATGATCCCTTTAAGACACTACACTTAGACTGGATTCTTGATGTATGAGAGGATGTGTTAAAAGTTCTATTTTTGGATCGCCTGTCAACTTTTGAAGTGGGCATTGATAGAAAACAATTCTGTCTATGTGGCCAATCATAAGATCTATCGATCATTGAGTTTGGTATTGGCCTTGGTAGTTTTACAGGAGAGTCTGTTGAATCGAATATCATTCTGAAACTTTAGATCAAACCTCCTCAGACCGACTTGAGGCACATGTGGAAGATGATTTCATTGGATCCTAATGTACCACGTGAACCCCATATCATAATTTCTACATAGTTCTATACCCCAAAATTGTGGATAAATCACAATTATTTGACAGACACAAGGTTTTATGGGTAGAGTCACATGGTAGTGTGAGCCTTGTTGATGTGCTCTTCTTTGAAGCAGCCATAGGTAGCTAGGCTATGGACATGGCTGCACATTTCTACTATTACTAAAAGGCTCATCCACATCCTGGAAGAGGTACCTTGATGTTTGATTCATACACTTCCCACCAATATATGCACCTCAGTGTTTTTTTATGTAGCTATAACACTCGCATATATGTTCCCTATAGAAATCATTAATTTCATGATGTTTCACAAGATTCAGCCTTTGTTAGGGGAATAAAAAAACTACAACTAGGCACCTGACATTTATGAGGCAGTACCAGTAGTTGAAAAACCACCAGAAGGAAACCCTATAGTAGATCCACCCACCCATATACCTTCCACTATAACAATATATTGACTAATACACTACACATCCCTCTATACCACCATATCTTTGGGATATATAGCTATGCATCCTAGAGAACATGTGTTAGATCTCTAAACCTACCCTTCACAGAGCATTCTAATTTTTTCACCCCACCACCACCATATTCTACCAAAGACCCTCTGCTGTCACCATCACTGATTTCTCTATCATCTTCTACTAATCCCATGACACCCATAGCTCGCTAAAAGATTCCCTCAAATTCCACTGACTCAGCTGCCCTACAAGAGTACATAGCTGAGTAGGTTTGACAGGGTGAGGGCTAGCCACTACCACCACCACCAAGGTTCCCTTCATCGATCCTGCTACAAGACTTATAGACCAACTCCAGATCGGCACCTCTCCACCACCTACCCCATAACATATTTCTATCTCCATGGATCCACCCTCTGTTGCTGGTTCACTCACCACTACTGCTTCCACGACCACTGTTCAAGCTGGAATGCCAGAACCATCACCAAATTGTGGGAAGACATTGGAGTAGATTTTTTATTCTGACAATTGATCTTAGTTTTCCATTTTTCTCATTTTTGGTTGTGGGAATTAAGTGATATGTTTGGATGTTTAAATATATTCCTATATGTTTTCCCGCATTTTTTATTGTTTCACAAATTCATATATTTTGGAACTCATTTTTACCTCATTTTTATTGTCTTTATTTTCATATCGTTTAAATTTTTAATAGCCATGTATATCTTTTCTATGTCATAAATGGTTTTTGATGGACCATTACCACCATCAAATTTGGTTCAAAGGTCGATTCAGCATTTGGCTAAAATAGAATGATAAATTTCAGAATATTCACTAGATGTTCATGCACGTCAGGAGCCACCACGATCACAAATACCTATATTTATTTATCTGAATCATGATCACACTACTCCTAAATTCATCAATCCTGTCAGGAAACCACATGAGATATAGTAAAATGAAACTAGTAGATATAGATTACATAGGATAAAGTAAGTTGATGGACCACACTTCCCAAATATTTTTGTTCAAATGCTTGGATGATGATGTTGTGATAGATAATTTTTGGTGAAAACTAGTACTTCATCATTTTTCAGATTGAGTCATCATGCTAGAGTTTTTTTGTTTTCATTTTTTTCCTCACTAAGATCCATTAAAAAAAATATCTATATTTAAATAAAATAGGATACCAATGATCATGATTCTATGCATCATCATATATTTCTAATTTCCTATATTTTAATCATGTGGACTAATATTTTATCTGGTTCAATATTTATTTACTAACCCATTAAGAAGGTGACTCAACTTTAGCATCAAAATAGCACAAGTTCCTTCATGGAATGCCAATTCTTACACAGACCTCTTAATTCCCTCTAATTTTTATTTTTCAATTGTATTTTAATATTTTCATATTTATATTCTATAATAAATCCATACTATATCCATAGATAGAGAAAAAATTGTATCTCGCTATGTGTATGTGTGTATGTGGGGGGGTGTATGATTATAATTTTTGATACACATGAATTACTCCATATTCATAGTTGTCTAGGGTAAATATATCAAAATTGAAAGTATTATTTTAAACTGAAAAATGTTATTTTGATTTATATTAAATAAAAAGTTATATTGGGAATTATTAGAATCCATGTTTTTCCTGATTTTGGATTTTTTAATGATTTTAAAGTTTAGATATTAAATTCAAAAAAAAAATTTTAAATTCTTGTTAATTGAATTATTACATGGCTTTATAGAATTTATAATTCCCAGTTTCTATTTTCATTCTCATTCCTGAGAGAATTATCAGACTAGAATTTCATATTCTTTCTGATATTTTTTTGGGTTATACCTAGGATATTTAAACCTATGAGAACATAAAGTAAGATCTTATTGAGGTCTTAAATAAACATGTATAATTTTAAAATGATTGAGGTAATATTTTTTCAACTACGTTTTCCTAATAACTACCTTGAATCTTTCCATGATAAATCCCATAGTTTCCATGAATGAACTTTTTGGGATGAAGCTATTTTAAGAATATTTTACCTTCCCACACTACTACTTGTATAATGCATGATTTTACAATTAAACAAGTGAAGGGGGGTAATTTGGACTGGATGAGATTATTCTATTATTGATATGGATTGTGTTTCTCATCATACTATTCAGTTGTGATCCATTTATACTTTGAATCATTTAACTTTTATCCTATTCCTATGAAAAATGGAAAAGAAAAGAAATATTGACTTGGGTTTTGTTTTATAAAGGTAAAAAATCTCTATTTCCAAACCAATGAATCCCTTGAAAATCATATGTTTTTAGGGGATGGATGTGAGATCTATCCAAAACAATATTTTGGAAAAATAAATATATAAAAGAGAATGAAAGGTATATGATATTCCATTTTAATTTACATCACATATAAATGGATCAATCCTAAGATGATTAGTGCATGTTCATTATTGAGTCATTTTATTACACTTTGTATGACATTCATACATTATAATTTAGAGACTACCCTTTTTTAGCTTCATTTTCTCTATTTTCCCACCTGCCCAAAGCCTCAAAGTCATTAAAACCTACTTGATGAATCCTTCATGATTAATTTCTTACTTTTCATCACAATATGGAGATGATAAAATAAATGAAATTCTATGGTTATGATCATGTACTCGGGGTATGAGTATTACTCCTATTTCATTTTACCGCGAGTGATGAGAGAAAATTCACTATAATGTAAATTTAAAAATGGTATAGAAATTCAAGAATCAGTTAAGAGGTGATAATTAAATTATTAGAAAATATTTAATGAACTAATCTATGAAGCATGACTAGTTTTCTATACATGGATGATTTTGGCGACTAACATTTTCTTCATAGACATAGTTTTATATTTTTACTCAAAATGAATATTTCATGTTCTAAAAATTTCATACCTCATTGAAATCCTTATTGATAACTTTTTGTGTGGGGAAATGGTATAATTCATGGGTGGGGGAATTTGATAAGATGAAATCATATATACTTTTTTATTTCATTTAGTTAAATATTAATAATTATTTTATTGATAATACATGTGGTATGAGAATAATTTATTGGAAAATAGTATTATCATGTTTTGAAGGATAAAATGAAGAAAAAAGTAGAATTTACCTATTATACATCATGAATCCTCATTACAAGATGTGTATTAGGGTTTCACAACATTATACATGTCATAAAGCATATCATGATGAATTGTTGAGGAAAATACATGTAAATAAGTGATTACATGACATGAGTGGAAAATACACATTGTTAATGATTTAAAAAGAAATTCTGGCTCTGAAGAAAAATCTTGAAGGAAGTTACACATCACGATTTGATGATACATTACATAAAAGGAGTCAAATATTCAAATCTCAGATGACATATGCTTGAGAAATGTTTTGATTTAATATATGAGAGAGAATACAAGGATTAACATTACACGATGTGAATCCTCATTACAGGTCATGTATGTTTTATCCTATAAATAAAGTAGTAGGGTAGTTAATTTGAGAGCGGTTAGCATTAGAAAATTTCTATATTTTTTGTTCATCTCTGATTCCCTTATATTTCCTCAACTCTATACCCATATTTCTTTGTTCTCTATTTTTTTATTTAATAAAATATTTTCTTACATTCTCATCATTACCTTTATTCATTTTTTGTTCCAAACACCAACATTTAAAGAGCTCAGGTTGCATCTATTTCCATTTCTAGCATGTAAATAATTGTGATTTATAATTCTTAATCTTGATTGCATACTCATACCCATAAGTAATTAATTAATTTCATGTTTGTAATTTTTTAATATCAATCAATTGTAGAATGTTCAAAACCATGTTAATTATTTATTCACTCACATTGAATCCAACCATGTGTGGATAAAAAACTAGGGTAAGGATCAAGAGTAGGGGCATATGAACATAATAAATCATTAATTCTGATCATGGTAACATTAGGGATTATTAATTATGAAAATATTTAATTTTCTTTTCAATTAATTTGACCATCCCCAACCATGGGATATTAGAGATAATGACCTTATCCTAGTTGGAGTAGTTTAGGTTATGCCTGAAGCCTAAAATACTCTCTAATTTAGATGCTAAGACAAATGCATCTAGGTTTTCATAATTTCCCGATCATGGAATATTTACCTCTTAGGTACAACTAGTTGATTTGACCATAGTCATCTTGTGACCTCTGATTTCTTTGTAGCCTAAACCATAGTATCATACCATGATGGAATTAAGATCATATTTTCTATAGATCCCCAGAATTGATCTTGATATCTTTCTTATTCCTAAAGAAAACCATCAACTCTCTAGAAATAGATTTCCCACACTAAACCAATTATAATGTTCTACTCACCAAAATTTCAAAACCAAAGTTTTATAATGTTAGATTATACACCTAGTAGTATTGACTCTAGACATTCACAATAATGCACCATAGTCACAAGTGATGTTTGGGAAACATTAAAATTTTAATCTGACCATAGCTTGTGTGAATTTAAACAAATTGTGTGGGGATGTCTACACTCTTCTGGTATTATCAACAATATAGAAATTAAGGTTAATTTATTCTTTAGTGGATTAAAACCAAGTCCTAAAATACATTTATCCACAAGAGGCTTTAGTATATATGAATAAATTGTTTGATGTTCTCTTAATGTTGAAATAAAGGTACATGATACAAATCAATCTCAAGGTTTTCAAAATAATAGGAAGATGGAGTTCTAATGAAAATACAAAAAATGGAGTGTAGAAGATGAGACATCAATTATACTAAAATTGTGGGATGTGGGATAGTGAAAATTGTATCAAGGGACAACTATATATAATATTTTTGGAAGAGAAGGTCATCGGGAAATAGATTTCCAAAGTGATGAGAAGAAGTTATCTAACAATTAAAATAGAGATAAAACTCAATAGGAAACACCTCCCCTATATTATAGATTCAATTGTATGTATAATAGGAATTATTCTATCCAATTCCAAAACCTAAGAAAATATGATGATCATCTATGTCAATATCCTCTTATGTCGAGAGACAAGGGGAAATATCATGAGTTCACAATTTCTGATAAATGGTGTGATGATGATGTTCTAAAAGGTATATTTACCATCCACTCTAGAACTTATAATTTCTAATTTGACTTGGTATCTACCAATTGATTCGTATCTAAATATTTGTATATTGGTATCTTGATGATATCCAAGTGATTAGATATAAGATTAGTTGTGGAAACTCCTAATGGTATGATGACATCATTTCAACTATTGATTACCCTCTCATTGAAGTTAGGGGGAATGTGATTCCTATGAATATTTTCATTATTACAAAAGTTTAATTTTATGAAATCTTAGAAATGGATTGGATTCTATGTATAAATATCATGGAAATGTTTATGGAAGGTATGTTATGTTTAATATTCTAAACTGACCAATGATCGTCTATCAACCTGATGATAAGTATGAACTTTTCATAGTGATTACATCCACTGTATAGTTCATTATAACATTTATATGGGGTGTATAAATAAAATGTTTTGGGATAACATCAATATCAATGATAGGGATATTGTTCATGATATTTTTGAATTCTTTCTGAAATAAATTCATATCCTTCCAATAAAATGATATGTTGAGTTCTCAATATAAATAATACAAAGTTCCACACCAATTTAAAATACTTCCTATAGAATGGTCCCAATTGAGTTTCAATAATTAGAGAATAATCTCCAAAAAATCCTAAAAAATGTATTCATTCAGAAAACTATGTGCCCATGGGGTTCAACAGTTAACTTTTTTAGGAAATAAATATGGATCATTGTGAATTTTCAATGATTATCTTGAGCTGAACAAGATCATGATCCAGAAAAAGTATCATATTCTACATATTAATGAATTGATTGATCAACTACATAGGGGTCATTACTTTTCAAAGATTTACTATAATTCTAGATTTCATCAATTGATGGTTAATGGGGACACTATACCTAAAATAGAATTCCTTACAAGATATTGGCATTATAAATTTTTATTGATACCTTCTAGTATTACTAATTCCACTTCTATCCTAAAAGAATTAATGAATAGATAATTTAGATATTTCCTTCATCAGTTTTTTGTAGTCTTTATTGATGATAGTATTATCTACTCAAAGATAAAGGAATTACTCAAATATCACTTGATAATTTTACTAAAAAAACTAATGATAGGAAAATTATATAAAAAAATTAAAAAGTGTTAATTATTTATATGAAAGGTTTCATTTTCTATATTCATAATCTCCATAGAGGGTATATCATTAGATCCATTAAAAATAGAGGCTATTGAAAAATGACCGAGACCAACCATAGTGATTGAGATCTGTATTATTCTTCATTTAGATGGATATTAACAATAGTTTCAGGATAATTTATCACAACAATATAATCCTCTAACCATGTTTAATCAGAATGGATCCATGTTCCTCTAGATAGATGAATGTGAGGAAAATTTCAAGAAACTATAAAGATGATTATTCAGTGCACCTATTATTATATTACACTATATGTTAGAAGTCATTTTCATTTATATCCATCCATCTAAGGATGGATAGTGATGTGTTCTTATATAGCATGACATGGTTGTAGATTTTGCCTCCTATAAACTGAAGATTCATGAGAAAAATTGCCCAAATGATGATTTGGAGTTAGATACAGCAACTATTTCATTAATGAAATGGATTAATTATCCTTATAGTGAAAAGTGTGATATATATACCTATCATAAATTTTTAAGGTATATATTCACATTAAAGGAGTTGAATAAGAACCAAAGAAGATGTTTTTAGGTGATTAATGATTGTGAATTATCAATACATTACCACATTGGGAAATTGAAAAATGTGTCCAACACAATGAGTCCAAATTATCATAAAATATTAATAATGAAGAGGATAAAAAAAGATTCAATATTTATGGATTCTCAAAGGATGGATTTGGGAATACTGAAGTAAGGGGAAATATTTTATGTTTATAAATTGAATATTAAATCATCTAGCCATGTAATGATTAAAGAGGAACATAAGGAATATGTTGAGATGCAAATGTACGTTACAAATGATTCTATGTTAAAAATTAATCATGATAGAATTAAATTTTTATAGAACCATGTATTTTTCCTTCCATATAATAATTTATGAAAGTGTTTTTTAGAAGAAGCTCATATATATTCATTCCCTATTTATCTTGTAAGTATGAAAATGTATAGATATTAAAAAAATACATCTTTTGGGGTTGACATAAAGATGGATATCACATAGTTTGTATCTCAATTAATTGTATTCATAAAGGTTAAGGCTGGAAGGAAATTTTCTAAGGGGATATTTCATCCATTATCCACACTAGAATGGAAATATGAAAACATCACCATGTATTTTATTATTGGAATCCCCAAAAACATTAATAGGCATATTGTTTTATAGGTTGTATTTAATGGACTTACAAAGTTATAATAATTCATCTATATCAACGAAGACTTATCTATTTCACAAATTTTTAGGATATACATTAATGTGGTAAGGTTTCATGTATTTTTAGGTTCAATTGATTCTAATTAAGATCTGAGGTTCATCATGATGTTCTAGAGAATTATTAAGAATACTCTTCATAAAGATTTTAGATTCAGCACAATGTTATATCCATTGCAAGATGATTGGTATAAAATAAAAACTCAAAGCCTAGAGGATATGTTGTGATAATTTTCTTTAGATTTCATGTATTCTTGGAATTTACACAGTTATCTATTTGTGTTTTCTTACAAATATATCTTTCATTCAATCATTAGATGAAGACTTATAAATACCATTATGGAAAGAAATGTAGATATCCAATGTGATTGAGTTGATCTGGAGAAAGGAAGCTATTTGGACCTAATATCGCTGAAAATATGTAAGAGAGGTATAAAGTCATTCATCATCACATCAAGGCATCTCAGTGTTGGAAAAAAATGTATACTAATAATCACCATAATGATGAAAGATTTGAAGTTGGTGATAATGGGTTTTTAAAATTTTATCCATGGAAGAAGGTTATTAGATTTAGAAATAAAGAGAAAATATTCCCTATATATATCAGACCCTCTGAAATTTATGACTATATCAGGATGTTATACTATAACATGGAATTCCAACAAACCTCTCTCAAGTCCATGATGAGTTCCATGTATATCTATTGAGAAATTATATACCTAACCCTTAAAATGTACATAATATAGAGGTCATACTATTGGAGTAAGATATTTATTATAGGGAACAACCACTAGAGATTTTGTATCGTATAGAGAATGTTATACGAATCAAGTCCAATAACAGATTCAACATTTTGAGGTGAAACCACTGTTTTGAAGAAGCTACATAGAAACATGATGATATTATAATTCCAAAGTACCCTCATTTTCTTGTATTTGGGTGAAAACTTTCATGGGTGAAATTAATTTTAAGGGTGTTAGAATACAACACCAAAAGATTTTATGAATTATATTTTTTAAAAAGATCATATTTCATTGATGGATTACATTACATGAAACACTAAGTCATGAATTCATAACACACAACACTAAGTTATCTTAAAAAATATGAAACACTCAGTTTTTTTGTGTGATAGAGGATAACGAGTTTCAACAAAACCCCTCCATATTTCAAATAAATTCATTTAAAGTATGTCATTATAACATTTCCACTAGATATAAACAATGAATAGTAATAACATAATTTTAAGTGTTAAATATAATGTATATATTCAAGGAAAAAATATTGATAAAAATTAATTAATTTTAGGTAAAGACATTATATGTTAATAAAATAATATTTTCATAAAAAACATATTATTGTTTCATTTTGGGAACATTAATGAAAATAATATTTTAGAAATTAAAAATTATTTTAAAATTTAGGATTTTGAAATTGGGTTTCCTTGTTGTTTTAGTATTTTTTTTCTTAGAATATTCACATATTTTAGAATTGTGAGAATTACTGTGTTTTAATTGGAAAATTCATTTGATATTAATTTATGTATAATATAAAATGATTTTTTAATATATCTTTAAAGTATAATTAGTTCAATAATAAATATATTAATTCAATTTAGGTTATTGGAATCAATTTCATATTGAAATTGAATTGAGAACCATTGTAAAATTTTTATTATTTTCTCTTTAAGACACTACCTCTAGATCAAGTTTGTGGGATTAATTTTAAATTATTTTTCCCCCATCTATGGTTGAAATTTCATAAAATGGAAACCATATTTTAAATTAAAATAGTTTATATTGTCTAATAATGTCAACATAAGTTTTTTCCAATGTTATTGGGGAAGGAAATTATTTTTTGTATAGTGACTATGGTAAAAAAAAGATTACTTATTGGTTAAACATAGAGAATATGGTTTAAAATGACACAAAACTTGTGAAACCCCCCATTATATGTCCATATTTAGACATTATAATGTATATGTTTATAATATAATCCATTTTGGACATTTGTTTCATATAATAAACATATTTTGAATTCTCTATTTAAAATATTTATAGGTTTTTCACTCGCCCCACTTATAAAATGCCACCCCTCCCCCTTATATCCACACCTTAATAAAAATGTTTTATAGACAAGGCCTACCAAAATAATTTTCCAAATTCATTATTATCATCCTAAAAGAATTAATTTTTACAAAAATTCAATCATAGAAGTACTTTGGTGAAAACCAAATTGAGATACCCAAAAAGAGATAGCATTCATCAACATTTTTTTAATTTTTTCCTAATACTCGTTAAATTATTTTTATATTAAAATTATATAAAAACTATATATATTCCACATTGAAATGTTATTTTATGTTATGGGAATGACCTAATCTAATTCAGATTTCCAACAAATGGGCTATGAAAAAATCATTCATATGTATAGAGGACTACCACCTCGAAAACCATTGTCATTCGAATTTACATTACCGCATATAATGGTTAGAAATAATGTTATACATAATATTATTATATTAAATTTATTATATTAATTATATTATCATTATTCTATAATATTTATATCATACTTACCTGCTTTCTTTCAATTTGTTTGGGAATGTGATTACATCATTCATGTTTATAGTGTATTAAGACCTCGTGAATTGATGTGATTCATTCATAAATAAAATGGAATGTATTAAATATGGGTTAAGTAAAAATATGTGAAATATATGAGATAAAAATTATTCTTTGATGATAATATATCATCTTATTTTCATTCATTTGAACTGAATATAAAAAGGAAAAAATCAATCAAGCGTATGTAAGGCCTACCGTCTTGATGAATTGAGCATTTCATTTCCTACAATTCAATTTTAAGAATTACACTAAGTAGATATATATTTAATATATATTATATTAAAATAATTATATAAATTATGAAAAGGATGAAATCAGGATTCATTTAATAGTACTAATAATATAAAAAATTAAAACATATAAATAACAAACTGGTTTTTCTCTGTAACATAACTTAAAAATGTAAATGTTAATAAATGGGTACTAAAAGATCATAATAATATCATATACAGTTTGATATATATTATTATTATTCATAAAATATTTTTATAATAATCTTATATTTATCTAACAATATTTTAAAAAGAGTATGATGATATTCCAGACTTAAGGTGATAGATTTTTGTCTCACTTTTTAGTTTTGTGAGACACATGCTATATTCCAAACCACTTACTTTGGTGTGTATAAATAACATGAATTTATATTATTATTATTATTCTTAATTTTATTGGTATTATCATAACCAATTTTTCATCTCTCTTTACTGGGGTTTATAGTTCAAAAGATGCAAAATTCGTAAAGGATTATTGCCTCAATTTTCATTCTTTGAGATATAAGTTTTGATATGAACATGTATTCTTTAATGATGTCTATCTAAAAACAATTTTCTATATAATATAATTAATTTATCTATCCTAATGTCATTTTAATTTCATTATTATGTTATTCGTTAATGAGGATTATGATTCCAAATGCTATATTGGTAATGATTTTATGTCACAATATCATCAATTATCAAGTTTATTTATGAGTATGATTCCAATGATAAAATCATAGGATATATCTCTGAATAATACTTAATAATTTTATTCCCCTAGGGATATTATTTATATCATCAACTAATGGTTCTTTATTTCCACTATATAGTTCTTAGGATCATTAAGAAAATGTTTTTTATGAAATATTACTTTATTTCTCTCTTTGGTTGAGAATATGTTTTCTTTGAAACTAAGTTTTCTAAAAATATTTTAAAAAATATTTTATTAGGCTATTTTTATTTTAAAAATAAAAATTTAATCGTTTATTGAATTTTAAAAAAATATTTTTGATGGAACATTCATGTCATTTTATAACAAATATTTTTTGGGTTTTACTATAAATGTTAATGGAATTATGTTTTTTATGTGTATTACCTGAAAATAATTTTCTACTATCATGAACAATAATTTCATCTAAACATACATTATTATTAATCAATGTTATTTTCAAAAAATAAAGTTTAAAAAAATTGTATAAAAAGTGGTTTCCAATAAAGGAAATTTTCTTTGATAAATTATTTAACTGATTTATTAAAATTATTCTATAGCTAAGATGACAATCATTGATGTTATGTATTCCTTTCATGGGATATGATCTAAAGATACTATTCAAATTATTCTTCTAAATGGTTTATATTTTGATTGTATGATGTTTATTGAACCTATTTCTCTTCCATGGGTTATACCATTATGAAATTCTTATGAAACCCTATTCTTTTCACGGGTTATTCTATGATGAAATGATTATTATTCTTGTGTATTTTACATAGGTCATATTATAATGAATTTCTTCTGATGCCTATTTAATTTCAGGTGTTTTGATAGGATGAATGCTTCTGATCTTATGGAACCAATAAATATTGTTTCCATTATTTGAAAGTTAGGATATATATCACCTTCAAATGCATTGGGTAAATATTTATATATCTAATGAGATGGACATGGATGGAATGGGGAGTGAACCCAGTAAAGTAGGACATGGATTGAACATGAAGTGAAATATATATTGTAAAACTTGGTAGGAATGGGTTGATAACTCAGTACAGTAATGGACTTGTCTTCTATGATTTCCTTGGTAGTAATCCTTAATCAGTTTGGAATTAATTTTCATTGATTTTGAGTATTCCGTAAATTACATTCCTTAAACAAATGTTATGATCTTACGACTCATGTTCTATAATTATCTTATGATTCATATCATATGAACTACCAAAATTTATTCCTTGACTCATGTATATGATCTTTGATATGAACGATGATGTTTTTAAGCATTATTCACTTTTTTATACCATTATGTTCATGTTATTATTACATATCTCCCTTGTTTACCATTATTGATCATTTGAGCTCTCCCTTTCTTATGTTTCCTTTATTAAGGTTATAAAGATATGTATTATGTATGATATGAGTATAAAGGGTGTGGGTTGTTAATTATAGAGTGCGGGATGAAATATCTCACCATAATTCACATGCATTGGGATTATCATAAATACAATGTTGAGATGTTGGAATTATTCCTTGCATCCCATGATGTCTTACTGGGAGATTCAACTGATAATTCACTAAAATAATTCATTTCAAAATATTAAACATACCATCAAACTACTGTCCTCGATTCCCTTTTTTCACAAATTATTATTCCATTAATGATTTGATACCCATAAGAATACCTGATCTTACAGGGATTACTCCAAGGGTATCCACCTATGGACAATACATGAAGTATTCCTGGTATGGATAATTACAAACTACTTCTTTGTGACTTATACCGTCTCCAAATTCTCCTGAACTAGGCTTGGTCTGATCACTAATAATTATCCCATATCATGAAAACATAATATTGATCAAAATGGTAAAACCTATTTTTAAATGATCGGTGAAAACTAAATCAAATCCTAAAATATATTGTTTTAGGTGAACTCTATCAGGTTTAGGTGCACATACATGAACCAATGAAATCCATCAGAGTCACCAGGAATTTTTTTCCTCTTATTTAGGATTATCTTAATTTTCTTGGTTTCTCTCTTGAGTTTTAGGTATTTAATATTTAAATTTTGAGTTTTAGAGATGTTTTCAAAAAAATTATGGTTTATGTACATGGGTAAGGGGTAACTATGTGCCCCCCTGAGGTTGAGTCTCTTTTTAGTTCATTTTAAAATTTCACAATTTGAGTTTTGTGGGTTGTACATGGTTTGATCCTAACTGTTCAAATCCAAAGAAAAATTGTACGGGTATTTCAGTGTATCTTATTGAGGCTGCATTACCCATGAATTATTTTTAACAAAATGATTTTTGAAGAAAATAGATATTATGTTCAATAGTGTACATGATACACCACGTCATATTTAAATGAATAATTAAATATTATTATTTAAATGATTCTGTTATACCATATTCGTTAGAATGAAGGGAATGAATATTATTATTTAAAATATGAAAATATTTTTTACACATGAATATATATTTATTTTGTGAAAAGTTAATTATAAATTAATATAAACCTCATTTTAGAATAGAATGCAATTTTTTAATGAAATATAATTTATATGTGCACAAGTTTGTTTTATAAATAGTAAAATCACTATTTATTCATTATATAAATGAAATTTATATTTAATATATTAAATTTAATGATTATAATTAATCTTATATGTTTTCTAGACATGATATAAGAATTAATTCAATTTTATGCAAAAAATATTACTTTTGAAAAAGGAATTTTTACCGCATTTTAATAGAGAACCCATTTTAAATATATATTTTTCACTTTTATAAGTTATATTTGAGAATATAAACTTCTTATTAACAATAGGAGTATGAAAATTCACTTTTGATGAGTTTTTGGTTATTTTCTAATAATATTCATCTTTTTAATGAATAGATAAAAATACTGCATTTTAACTCAAAAATATTTTTTCATCTAATTTATTTGTATAGTTATAATATTCTTTTAAATGGAATTAATGTAAAATTAAATAATTTTTTTACAATTTAATCCAATATTGGTCATTTGAATCAATTTCAAATTGAAATTGGATAGAAAAACATTATGAACTTTTGAATGTTTTATCTTTATAAACTTGTTTCCTCGATCCGTCAACTAGATTAATTTTAAATAAATTTTATCCACTTATGTGAATTGAGTTTTTAAAAATGGGATCGCTTTTTGGTAATCAAATTTAAAACTGTGATCTAATTTGATGAATTTCATTTTTAGTGAATCGTCACATTAGTATTTTATTTTCCACAGTTAAGGGTAAATCTGGAAATAAAAGTTAAAAATAATATTATAATAATATAAAATTTCCCTAGCACATGAAATATTTTATTGGATGAGTGGTTTTCTACAAAATGTAACCATTGGAAGAAATTATAACATTTTTATGCCATATGGGAAAGAACATAAAATTTATTATAGTTTATTTACTACTATGTTAAAAATGCCATAATCATATTTTTAATATGTGAATAAATTTTAATATGGGGTTACATAAGGGATAAATTTGACTGTAAATAATAATTATAAAAGTAAAAATTTTATCTACATCATGATAATTTACTTATAAAATTCAAACATTAAAAATTTTGATTTAATTGTTACACAGTGATGTTGTAGTAATAACATTATTAAAGGGAGAATTAAATAAATGAAATTAAAAATATAAAAGAAAATATAATTTTAAATTTTAAATTCCATACAATAATTTGATGGATAAATTTGACATGTTATCTATGAGATAATGTAGTTTTTTGCATTTTTTTTGATATTTTGAAAAATTATTCAAATGAATATTGTCAAAATTGAAACAAATTGTATTTTAAAATATAAACAACTTTATTAAATGATCAAAAATTGATAAAAACAAAAATTCAAATGAATAATTGTTTTATTAATCCATGTATCATTAATTACTCATTAATTGGTCATTTGGATTGTTATGGTAATTATTTTTACACTTAAAGTATACATTACTAAATAAAATGGTAAGAGTTAAAAGTGGTAAAATGATAAGGATTAAAAAAATATTCAAAAATTTATAATTTTAATTGGATGATAATATTTTTTCTGATAATAATACTATATTATTAATAAATCAATTTGGGCACATTTTAAAATGAAAATATTTTATATTAATTTAATTAATTTTATATTTCCAATAGTTCCCCTCCCCTATCTTATAAAATGGAAACTTCTTCTCTATTTCAAAGACATAATAACCTTTTGGTTTGGCCAAGTATATCCCAAAACCATTCCTAGAATACCTCACCACATTCAAGAGGCTTTATTTTAGGTAGAATACCCACTTTAGAAGTGTTAAGGTGTTAAGAAAGATGATCATTCAAAGGAAGAGAAACATTTTTAATTAATTACTTCTATTTTGAATCTTCTTCGACTAACATTAGATATTATCTAACCATGACGAGATAATAACTCCACTGTCCTCAATAACTCACGTTGGACCTGTTGTCTCCATGATAGTAACGTTGTTCTTTATTCATTACCATAACTAATTGATTGATTTAAAAGTATAATTTATTTATAAAAGTTCTTATTATGTTATTACCATTATTATGTATGTCACGAACCGAATCGATCGCCACCAAAAATAGCACCAAAAACGGCCCATGACAAGGCCCGATGGTCGTTCCCGATCCCCACGGGATGGAACAAGTTCCCAGGTATCATAAAATAAAAATTGGGAACGATTTACCCGAGTTTGTAAACATAAAACAACAAATGAATCCAATGAAACAAATCTGGACTTTTCAAAGAAAACAATTTTTTACAGAAAATCAGAACTGAATTACATATTCTAAAACAACTCAACAAGACTATAACAAAGGAACAAAAAAAAATTAACATCCCAAGAACCTCAATATGGCAAGAGGCATTTCCTTCAATCCATCTCCACAACACCACATCATGAATGACCGGTGAAAATCTGAACTGTTGGGAAAAATGTTATACCCAAACCTGCGACAACAAAAATAATCAAGTCTACTTACACCCAAGGGTGTAAGTAGGGTGTGAGACAATGCCTAGTAGGATACCACCACTAAGAGATTCCCTGTGATAAACATTCAATGACGAAAAGCATGCAAGTTTTCAAAAAACATGTAATTTGTAGTTACAATTTCTAAAAGATGCAACTTAAAAAAATAGTTTTCAAGTGGGATAATTTAAAGAATCAACACTTTTAAAATAAATTCAAAAGCTACTGAATTTTCCAGCCAAATATACCGTATGCCGAAGGTATGTATAAAGGATCTAATGAGCACAAGCAATAGGAAATAACCCCTAGGCACTAGCTAGCTGTGGGTCCCAGGTACCTCGTATCTCGGTGAGAGTAACCACAAAAATTATCCATTCTCGTGCACGAGCCACAAAAATTATCTCGGTTAGAGTTGTAAGCGTCAATCCTGCTAAGTGAAACTGAGGCCAAACCCCACGGATTCACTAGCATACTAGTACACGTCCACCCACCTAGATACTCGGGTTTTCCCTTTGTGCTCAAACAAGTTCAACAAGCCAAGAAATATACTTTTCACATGAAAATATCACTTCCACATCACACATTATCCAAACAGCCCCATGCACATCACACAAGTCACAAATTTAACTTTTCATTCAAATTCATTTTGAAATCAAACTCACACCAAAATAGCCCACAACACTTTTCTTCATAACATCCACAATCCAACACATCCTTTAACAATTTTATTAAGTCCCTAAAAATATGATAAACATCAAATAACGGAAATATTCACATTTAAAATGGTTCATTTGAAAGTATAAACAATCCAAAATAGTTTTCCAATATTGTTTCACCTCTTACATAAATCATTGAACCACTCAAAACTTTCATAAAACAATTCTAAATAGTGCACCAAAGCTTTTCAAATAAAACCCATTTCAAAACCATATTTCAAGGCCAAAATCACACCAATAAAAATTAAAACAGAATTAGAATCCCCAAAAACATTTATTAAACAACTCCCATGTTTTATACAAACACCTCAACCAATAGTTCAAAAGATCCACGTGAAACACACACGTTTTCAAAATCACTTTCAAGAAGTACAATAAAGTTTTACACCTTAAACCCTTAAAAAACATCTTTAAGACCTAGTGTCACACCAATACCCCACCAAATCATAATTTTCATCCCTAACAAGATTTATTAAACAAAATTCATATGTTATAAAACAATCTCAAACAATACCCAAAGGGTTGCAAATGAAAACACCAAATTTTAAGCTAGAATGAAACTATAAAAACAAATGCTTTACTAAATCCAACATAAAAAGTTCACGCACCACACACAGCATATTAGTAACATTAATAATAAGTAATTCAAGAAAACTAACTCATCTAGAAATGTTTACACATGGAATCACCAACCTTTTATGACGAAACCCTCAAAACATGGTGCGAAACATCAACCGCACCAACCGAGCACCACAAGGAATATAAATCCAGACCTAGACCAAAATATTTGACCAAAAGGACACAAAATCAAACCATAGTTTTGAAACTCAACTTCTGGACATGAGGAACTTCATGAAATGGTGAATGAAACCCTAAGGAAGGGGAAGAAATCAAGTAAAGAAACACTTACTTGAAACATCTTGAATCAAACGAACCAAATACACCACAATTTGAATCTCCAAGCAACCAAACCTGATATAGAGGCTCTAATGGTGATGATTAGGTAATGTGGGGACTGAAATTGGGGCAAAATAGAAGAAATTGAAGGAGTTATGAAAGAAATGATTTACCTCTTCAAATCTGGACGATTTGAGAAATCCAGAGAAGTTTCGCCCAAATTCGGGACACAAATGATCTCCAAAGCGGCGAAATAGATATTGGGGGTGATCCTTTGGTTTTATGCTTCGAGTGAGAGGTGGAATCACCAAGAACAGTAAAAAACTAATGAGATATTAAAATTTTAAAAAACTAATTTAAAGCAGGAAATGGGCTTACGGGCAGGCCCATTACCTTAATTAAAAACCCAAATCCATCATGATTTGGGATTTCTATGTGGTTAAAAGGGATATGGTGATTTTAATATATTAGTGTATGCAAATTGGGAAGTGGAATGAGTATAAAATAGTAAAAATTGAAGGAGTTATAGAAGAATCAAAATTTGTTTTTAAATCTGGATTTGGGCTCACGGTTTGGCCCAAATTTTCAAAACCCACCATTTTCACCAAAATGAGTGGTAAACCCCCAAAACAAATCAGGAATGGAAATTAAATGAATAATTAATTTAAAAAAAAGTCATGGGTGTGAAAATTCTCCCCACCATAAAACTTTCCGCCCTCGGAAAGCCACAACATGGACAAAGCAAAAAACCAAACTCAACTGAAATGCAGAAATGGACTCCTTTGCTAAGCTTCGCCCCGAAAGGCCAAAACACCTCCAGTGATCATTTAAGGAAGGAATAATTCACAACCTAAACATACACCTCATTACTGAAATTATCAAGAACATTCAGGATTTATCCTAAAATAAAACTCCTCAAAAACTATCTGAACAAGGCTCAGGCAATTTACCCAAACAAACAAGAACATCGAACAAGGTTACACTTACCTTGATATAACTAAACCACTGGGAACTCTCCAATCCCAAAATTTACCCAAGGAAGATGTGTGTGTTTATATTGCTCTGAAAGAGACTACCCACATCCAATACAAGACCAATTACAAAAGTGAGTTACTGGTACAAGGATACACAAATGGGCTCCCCAACCATAAGAGACAACTTAAATTTTTTTTTTCCGAGAATGAATCAAGACACCAACAGGGGAGCCCCGAACAAACTCCCCAGTACAAGGGGTAGAATACCATTAGGAATTTTCAAATTAATATACATGAGACTCATAGTTGGTCTCCCCACCATAAGAACCATCCATCTTAACTGACCAATATGGGCCGGCATAGAAAAACCCCAAAACATAAAGAGTTGGGATGACAACACGGTTAGCCTGCACAGTTTGGGAAACTGTGAGCTAACCATGTGGATCCTTATACCTACATGGTTTTCTAGGGAATGGTTACTAATAAATGTTCACTCAACATGTCTAGAAATATCTAAAACCTTTCCCCCGAACCCAAAGGAAACCAAAGGGGAAAAGAAAGTCATTGGGAGATAACATGGGGATGAGGCCTGTCACCTCTTTCCACCGAACGTGAACAAATGAAGAAAAATGACAAAAACAAATGTTTAGACTATTACCATCTCTCATAAAAATATTAGTTCTTTGTACAAGGTTAAAAACAACACTGGGATTTCCTCTGACTACGTGCCAGTTTCTCTCCGGGACATATGGCTGGAGCTGGAATGATTGAAGCATCTTCGGCCTCGCAGTTAGGATTTGGAAACCCCCGAATAGAATTTCTTCTTCTGATGCTACAAAAAACTACATTCAATCCTAGATGGGTTCACCAAGAAATAACACACCCCATAACTCACTTTCCCCTTACTTGGGATTTCACTGAAATAAGGGTTTAGAGGATGCACTCACATCACACCTTGTTTCTTCAGGTGAGAAACAACAGAAATAAAGGACACATATAAACACCTTCCTCTAAAAGAGAGGATGTCAAGATCTCCTGAAAGGATAAACACTGCAAAAAAAATAGAATCACAAAATATTGTACAATTTCACCTTTACAATCAAACGAGCACGCAACCTCACAACGCGTTAACGAACATGACCAAAGCGACTGATAGAAATAATACAAGGAGGGGGCCTTATACAACATCCCCAAACATGACAGCATTCCATAAAGTGTCCATAACAGCCTCTCATGGACAGATTTCCCAAACAGGTGGTTTAACATCAACCCCTTCTTCGAAGAGACTATAAAGGACTCAGAGACCCTCTTAGAGACTATCCATATTGACAACCCTAGACAACTTCCACCTTCGAAGCATCGGGTAGCTTAAGAAACTAAGGTCTCTTTAAACCATCCACGAGCACTCTTCCGCAATAAGAGGATCCGAAAAAAAAACCAAGAATGTAAATGGTGTAGTCTCTTTCTACAAAGGTCAAGAAAATATTCCTTACATTGATCAACTGGAGGATTTTCCAACGGCGAAACAATTCGGGTTGCACTTCAGGTGTGCCCTAACCCTAAATGGGGGCGTACCCTATCCAACAGGAGAATCCAAGGACCCAACCAAGCTATTCCATTGGTAAAAACATGCCACAAAACAGATCCAAACACATTAATGGAACCACCATAAAGGTGTCCGGAAACATATCTCATAGGAGACTACTAACATGTCCTTCTACCCAGCTTACCGACCAAACACAAACCCAAAATACAGTTCGAACAGGAGGGGTTCTTGGACTCAAAACATCCCACAACATCAAAATTTTCCAAAAACACACAATATACACCATCCCAAACAATTCATCAAGACATCATGATTTTATTTAAAACCAATTCTTTGAAAACACATTGTTTAGCAGTAAACGTATCCACCAATGGTACCCCATGGGCCTCACACATGCATATTTTTGTGCCACATCGAGAACCCTCCTCATATACGTCCCGAAACTCATCCAGCCATGCCATCAACCATCCATCATCCCATATAACCCCATTCATGTGGTCACTCACGGAAATACCAAAGGTTAAAACAAAGATTCTTTCCACTTTTCAAAACCAAAACGGTCAACCAATACTTCCTTTTTCTCAAAACCACTAACCAAAAAACCAATCATTCAAATGAATAATCACTTTAAATTCATATACATCAATTTCAAAACATCTCATCCCATTAAAACACCCTTTGATTGTTTAAAAAACTATATTGGAAACACTTTTGAAAACCAACTTCAATATGGTTACGGCTTTCAAAAGAGGTGTAAGCATACTATTTTCCATTTCAAAACAATTCTGAAAAGTCAGTTCCACCATTTCATAAATCAAAACATTCCATATTTATTTGAAAATAATTTCACAAAAACATTACACTTCTTAAAACCAAGTCAGTTTAAAACCAAAGTTCCAAGATTTCAAAACTAAAGAACACAAGACAATGCGAGAGGAAACTAGTTTCAGTGGGTGACTTGGACATATGGTTGGCGGCCATATTCCAATCACTTCACTGTCATAGAGAGTGTTCTAGGGAATATCCCCAGCTCCAAATGGCTTTCCAGGCCCTGCGAGCTTAATGAGACCATTAACCCAACTCTCTTTTCATTTCCCCTAATCATTGTTAATCCAAGAAAACCAAAGGACTCTGAAAGGTCCCAACTTCCCCTGGAAACTTGAATCCTGCCATGAGGTGTGGTGATCAGTCACACTACCCATAACTAGAATACCAAGTCCCTAGAATCTGATCTCCATATTATCCTGAATCTTCCCTAAATAACATGACCCAAAGAGAGAGAACCTCCTCTGATACCATTTTGTCACGAACCGAATCGATCACCACCAAAAATAGCACCAAACACGGCCTGTGACAAGGCCTGAAGGGCGTTCCCGATCCCCATGGGCTGGAACAAGTGCCCAGGTATCATAAAATGAAAATTGGGAACGATTTACCCGAGTTTGTAAACATAAAACAACAAAAGAATCCAATGAAAAAATCTGGAATTTTCAAAGAAAACAATTTTTTACAGAAAATCAGAACTGAATTACATATTCTAAAACAACTCAAAAAGACTATAACAAAGGAACAAAAAAATTTTAACATCCCAAGAACCTCAATATGGCAAGAGGCATTTCCCTCAATCCATCTCCACAACACCACATCATGAATGACCGGTGAAAATCTGAACTGTTGGGAAAAATGTTATACCCAAACCTACGACAACAAAAATAACCAAGTCTACTTACACCCAAGGGTGTAAGTAGGGTGTGAGACAATGCCCAGTAGGATACCACCACTAAGAGATTCCATGTGATAAACATTCAAAGACGAAAAGCATGCAAGTTTTCAAAAAACATGTAATTTGTAGTTACAATTTCTAAATGATGCAACTTAAAAAAAACAGTTTTCAAGTGGGCTAATTTAAAGAATCAACACTTTTAAAATAAATTCAAAAGCTACTGAATTTTCCAGCCAAATATACTGTATGCCGACGGTAAGTATAAAGGATCTAATGAGCACAAGCAATAGGAAATAACCCCTAGGCACTAGCTAGCTGTGGGTCCCAGGTACCTCGTATCTCGGTGAGAGTAACCACAAAAATTATCCATTCTCGTGCACAATCCACTAGTAGGGAACATACCCATAACCTAGTGGTCCCCAATCATCATCATCATAGTTTAGTTAGAGTTGTAAGCATCAATCCTGCTAAGTGAAACTGAGGCCAAACCCCACGGATTCACTAGCATACTAGTACACGTCCACCCGCCTAGATACCCGGGTTTTCCCTTTGTGCTCAAACAAGTTCAACAAGCCAAGAAATATACTTTTCACATGAAAATATCACTTCCAGATCACAAATTATCCAAACATCCCCATTCACATCACACAAGTCACAAATTTAACTTTTCATTCAAATTCATTTTGAAATCAAACTCACACCAAAATAGCCCACAACACTTTTCTTCATAACATCCACAATCCAACACATCCTTTAACAATTTTATTAAGTCCCTAAAAATATGATAAACATCACATAACGGAAATATTCACATTTAAAATGGTTCATTTGAAAGTATAAACAATCCAAAATAGTTTTCCAATATTGTTTCACCCCTTACATAAATCATTGAACCACTCAAAACTTTCATAAAACAATTCTAAATAGTGCACCAAAGCTTTTCAAATAAAACCCATTTCAAAACCATATTTCAAGGCCAAAATCACACCAATAAAAATTAAAAACAGAATTGGAATCCCCAAAAACATTTATTAAACAACTCCCATGTTTTATACAAACACCTCAACCAATAGTACAAAAGATCCACGTGAAACGCACACGTTTTCAAAATCACTTTCAAGAAGTACAATAAAGTTTTACACCTTAAACCCTTAAAAACATCTTTAAGACCTAGTTTCACACCAATACCCTACCAAATCATAATTTTCATCCCTAACAAGATTTATTAAACAAAATTCATATGTTATAAAACAATCCCAAACAATACCCAAAGGGTTGCAAATGAAAACACCAAATTTTAAGCTAGAATGAAACTATAAAAACAAATGCTTTACTAAATCCAACATAAACAGTTCACGCACCACACACAGCATATTAGTAACATTAATAATAAGTAATTCAAGCAAACTAACTCATCTAGAAATGTTTACACATGGAATCACCTACCTTTTATGACGAAACCCTCAAAACATGGTGCGGAACATCAACCGCACCAACCCGGAACCACAAGGAATATAAATCCAGACCTAGACCAAAATATTTGACCAAAAGGACACAAAATCAAACCATAGTTTCGAAACTCAATTTATGGACATGAGTAACTTCATGAAATGGTGAAAGAAACCCAAAGGAAGGGGAAGAAATCAAGCAAAGAAACACTTACTTGAAACATCTTGAATCAAACGAACCAAATACACCACAATTTGAATCTCCAAGCAACCAAACATGATATGGAGGCTCTAATGGTGATGATTAGGTAATGTGGGGACTGAAATTGGGGCAAAAGAGCAGAAATTGAAGGTGTTATGAAAGAAATGATTTACCTCTTCAAATCTGGACGATTTGAGAAATCTAGAGAAGTTTCGCCCAAATTCGGGACACAAATGATCTCCAAAGCGGCGAAATAGATATTGGGGGTGATCCTTAGGTTTTAGGATTCGATTGATAGGTGGAATCACTGAAAACAGTAAAAAACGAATGAGATATTAAAATTTTAAAAAACTAATTTAAAGCAGGAAATGGGCTTACGGGCAGGCCCATTACCTTAATTAAAAACCCAAATCCATCATGATTTGGGATTTCTATGTGGTTAAAAGGGATATGGTGATTTTAATATATTAGGTTATGCCAATTGGGAATTGTAATGAGTATAAAATAGTAAAATTAAAGGAGTTATAGAAGAATCAAAATTTGTTTTTAAATCTGGATTTGGGCTCACGGTTTGGCCCAAATTTTCATAACCCACCATTTTCACCAAAATGAGTGGTAAACCCCCAAAACAAATCAGGAATGGAAATTAAATGAATAATTAATTTAAAAAAAATTCATGGGTGTGACAATGTATATAATGGACTTATGAACACATGAACAATTTACACCATATGATTTTCATTTTTTAACTAAAATACTGAATATTGACAACATGTCCAATGTGAGTTTAAATAACTAATTATTTGTTATTAAATTTTAATAATTGATATGAAGGGAATAATAGCCTTGAAAAATGATCTCATGAAATTATAAATTATCCTATGTTTATAATTCTAGAATTTAAATCTTGTACGTGATGAGTCAGACTCATGGTAAGGGACTCTCTAACTAAAAAATCAATTTTTAAGTTTTAAAGATTTAGTCTTCTAATTCATTCCCATTAATGTCCATTCTTTCAAAATTGTTTTAAGGGTTTAATGATATTGAAATGAATGTTTTAATTTGATAATTCCTTTAAAATGTTTCAAAATGGTTTTGGACACATTGATTAAAAAATCATCTTTTTAACTGTTTTGATTGTGTTTTATAAATTGAGTAATTATTTCAAAAACATGGAATTTTTTTTGACATATAAATCATGAAGACAATTTATGGATTTTAGGTCACAACAATGTTTCGAAGATTTCTTTATGTGATTAAAATTTTATTTTAAAAAATGTGTTTTTATTTTGGAGTGTGTGGATTTGTAAAAATGAAATGTTATTTCAAGGTGGAAAGGTTATTTTTCCTTAATGATTTTTTTGTTTTATGATTATGTCGTGGTTCCTAGGAATAGTTTATAAATATGAGTTTTCCAAGATAAAATGAGGGGGGGAATTATATGGGATCTCTCGAATGAATTGTATAATGAGATGGTGTTAATTGGTTGGGTTACTCATAATAATTTTAGGGAATATACGGTGATGGGTGTTACGAATGTAACCATGAAGGTTACTCCATACGTATCTGTGAAAGCTATAATTTAAGAATTATAAGGATTCTAAAATTTACCTTTATAATATTATGATTTATATGTAGTTTTGAGGAAAATTATGATTTCATGCATTAAGCTAAAGGGTTTATGTGTGTTAATTGTATGATTTTTTGAAAATGTTTTCATGATATTAAAATATTTCTGGGCTAATGGTGTCTTCTCTTATTTCATGTCCCTTTTTGAGATTTTTTTGGTCATTAAATGTTTTAAATTAATTTTCAAATGTCTTATGATTCTTAAGGTTATAAAGGATTTAGTGATGAAAGTATCCAAGATGTGTCTCGAAAAAAAAGGCTTGATTTGTATTAAATGGGTTACTTTTGGAGGAAATTTTGATAATAAGTATAAGTGTCCACATGTAATGTATGGGTATAATTTAAAATATTTTTTCCTAATTTTAAAAAACACAAATTTAAAAATATCCTCGATTATCGATTCTCATTCAAAACACTTGAATATGTTAGGTTTATCACCAGTTCCATGCATTTCGTATCAAAGGATGGAGTAGAAAACATTAGAGATTATGATGTTTTTTAAGAGTTTGGGATATCATAATGGGTTTATAATTTTAAAGATGATAATTATTTAAATTTCTTAGAAAACCCTTTTGAGACTTTATTTTATTACAATTTTATGGAACTAACAGTTTTTAGAGACATGCAATTTTTTAGTAATTATGTGTTATTACAATTTGGGATGAAAAATAAATAGTATGAAATAATTGTTGACATTAAAACATGTTATGATTATTTTATAGGATTTTATCTCATTTTGGGAAATTGAAAAGGATTATACAGTTTTAGAAAAAGGACAACCCATAGGATATGTGACAATATATCATGTCTAGAAAGGCTGTGGGAATCAAACCCACAACTAAAGGGTGACAACGGTGCATTTTCTACCACTAGACTATGTGAAGTCCATGGTTAGAATGAAATTTCATTTTTAGTTGAATGAATTTATGGATTAATTATAAGTTTATTTTTGGAATTTAGGTTTTTTAGAAGGATATCCTTGGTATTGGAAAATGATTTGGGGATTAAGTTATAAATATTATTTTGGAAGACATTCACTATATTTGGAACTTCAGAGTACTATGAGATATTATTTGATGATAAAATAATGAATTATATTTTAGATGATTATATTATTTTATTAGGGAATTATATCTTCGAGATTATGTGAAGTAAAAAATTATATTTTTTAATATGAGAAATTATGTGTGATTGATGTTATTTGGAGAAAAATGTTAGAATTTATCTTAGAAGACTATGTGATCAAGTATTTTTTGGTTTTCAATCTTATAAGAAAATATTTTTTGATTAGTTATAAAGAATTTTATTTTTTTGGATGGTCTATGATGAACTTCTGGTATTTCTGTTGAATTTTGGAGATTAATAGAGTTTTTCATCATCTAAAGGTTTATTATTTTTGGATAATTGTTTTATAGTTTCCTAAACATTTTCTTTTTTTATAATCATTCACTATAGGATAAATGTATAGATAATATGTTTTGGATTATGTTATTTTTTATAATTTGATACTAGTTCTTCAAGTGTGAAAAATTCAGATTAAATACCAATCATTTGGAGAAGTAGATGAGATTTTGGTGGAAATATATTAATAGATTAATCTATACTTTCTAATTAATCATAAATTCCTATGAACTTTGTCTTTTTAATAAATTAAATCCTCAACTAAATTAAAATTATCTTAAAATAAAATCATTTTCCATTTACTTTTCCTACTATGAAATCAATGGATGTTTAACCCATCAATCGTTTATGGTTTTGTGATTGTTAACTTTCCCCTGATCATGTTTTCTATCAATCCTTATCATAACATACTAGTAATTATTTTCCTCCATATCCATGTTTTTTTATATGGAACCCTTTTACTTGTTACCTCAGTTGGGTGTTGTATTTCCCTTTCATTATTTTAATGTGGAAGTTTCATTTATAATTTTTCAAATATGGGATTTCAATAAATATATTTTAAAATGTCATACATTAGTTACTGACAAAAAAATCTAATTGAGGGGATGCAATTTATTAAAAGGGGTTTAGAGAATGTAACATATGGTTTTTTTAATATACTATATTCAATAGTGTATATGATACACAACATCTTATTTAAATGAACAATTAAATATTATTATTTTAATGGTTTCTTTAGAACATAGTCATCAGAATGGAGGGAATGAATAGTATTAATTTAATAATGATTTTTTACTAATGTATATATATTTCTTTGGTGGCTAATTAATTATAAATGAATGTATAACCCTTTTAAACTAAAAAGAAATGTTTTACAAATAAATTATTTAAATTTTCACAACTGTGTTTTATAAATAATAAAATCACACTTGTTTGACTATATTAATGAAATATATATATAATATATTCAATGGAATGTTTATTATTTATCTTATATGTTTTCTAGACATGATATAAGAAAAAATTCAATTTTTTTGCATACAAGTAGTATTTTTCAAGAGTCATTTTTGGAGCCTTTTCCTAATGAACCCATTTTAAATATAGTTTTTTCCACATTAATAAGATATATTTGAAAAAATTAACTTCTAATTTAGAAGCACAGTTTCAAAATTAAATTTGGTGTATTTTTTGGTATTTTTATGATAATATTCAGTTGTTAATGAATATTGAAAATACTACATTTTAATTCAAAACTATTTTTTCATCTAATTTGATTATATAGTAATATTATCATTTTCATTGGTTATAAAGTATAATTAAATAATTTTTTTAATTAATACTATATAGGTAGTTGTATTCAATTTCAAATTGAAATTGGATATAAAATCATTGGGATCTTTTGAACGTTTTTACATTAAAAACTTTTTTCCTCGATACATTAACATGAATAATATAAATTTAATTTTAGCAACTTCTAGGAATTAAACTCTGAAAAATAGATATAAATTGTTATAATCAGTATGAAAATTTTGATCTTGTAGTATCAAATTAATTTTCTTTTTAATAGTTACTTTAGTATTTTATTTACCACGATTATTGATAAAATCGGGTAATAAAAGGTCAAAATAATATTATAATAGTATACATTTACACTAACATCCAATGGCCCGAAGGCCTTTAAATTTTTTATTAAGATAAACCCCCCTTTTAATGGAAGAAGGGGGGAAACCCGCACAAACTTCTATGGAAAAAAGTCAAATCACACCTGAAAGACAATAATGTAAAACCAAACTAAAGACATGAGGCTGCCCCTCCCCAACATAAAAACACGATGAAGCTCTCCACCATTGCAAAGGAAATTGGCATGCAATTGTCATGTGTCAAAGCATAGGCCCGATCCGAAGGAAAAAACTATATGCTCTCAAACAACCAATATCGAAATCTCTCAAAGATGAAACACCTGCTCTTGATCCTCCTCTGGCCCATGTTCCTTGTGGCTGAATCTGGATGCACTGTCTTCCCACAATCAGGATCATTGGAAAAATCACAAAAAAATAAACTTTGCAAACCCTTTCAGCATTCACCATAATTCCTTCAACTCGAAATGACGAACCTCAACGCACTCGAGAAGACTCCTAGTAACACTGCAGTCACTGGAGTGGTTGGAAGATAGTCTAAGGAATGTGAAGCCAAGCCATCATCGCCTGCGACTGGGTGACCCTACACCACACCAATGAAACGTCTCAAATGAGGGGGTATGATCCATTCTGAACAAGAAACACCACTCGAGGCATGGAACCATTCAGATTGGAGCCGCATATATACCCTCGTCAGATTCCAATATAAGCAGACCACATATAGGGAGAAAATCTAGGGAGTAACAAACTCAAACCAGCCATGGCACATCATTCCAACAGAACCACCGTACAAATAGAAACACCCTTATACCGCAAGAAGAAAAACAGTAAAACAACTAAAGTAGTCCTAAAAGAGAACCACATGAACACCGGAGAGGAAACAATATCCCTCCCCCCTCCTCAACACTTTGAGACCAACCCCGATCATTGGACCACCAGCGAGACGCGGTAGGACCTCGGTGATTCTCCATTGATTCAGCGACAGGAGAAGACGAACTGGAACCAGACCAGTGGCGATCCGACAAAAAGCTGAAACCACGTTCCCCATCGAGCTGAGTCGACGGAGCCCTTCTGTGCAGACGAAGCAGAAGACAAAGCCATGCAAGGCCGACGCCGAGCCAAGCCAAAGCTGGAGCCCTGCCTAAGAAGATGATGCCTAATGATGCCACACCGCTTAAGAAATTCGCTGATCTGAGCAGAAGCTGAAGCTTCGATCTCATAGAGCTGAGAGATAGGAGCCTCGCCTGTGATGACGAAGCCATAAGACGCCATACCAAGCCGCGACGAAGCCAATCCAGAGGAAACAGATGCCGATCTGCACGAGCCACGCCTGGAGGACGGGAGGGGGCGAAGTCTGAGCGAAACCCTAGCCCCGCTGGTTGGAGAGAATGCTGCCGCTTCGAGGCTCCATTTGTCCTCAAAATTTAGTGAACACATGTCATAATTTAATTGGGTTAGTGGGTTTCGGGAAAAATAAACATACGATGAAATAATACCATTTTTACACAACTTGGAAAGAATTTTACATTTATGTTATTTTCTTTAAAGATAAGTTAAAAATTTCATACTCATATTTTTAATAAGTAAATAAATATGAATATGAGGTAATATAAGAGAAAAATTCTACAATATATATTAATTGGAAATATAATATATTTATTTACATCATTATAATTTATTTATAATTTTTATACATTATATAATTAAATTTAATTGTTACCCAATGATGATGCAATAATAGATTTATTAAATGATGAATCAAATTAATGATATTAATCATATTAAAATAAATATAATTCGAAAATTGTTTATGTGATAAATAAATTTTAGGGATGAATTTCACATTTTTGGGATGTTCTTAACTAATTTTTCCGAAGGATAAAAATTTTTATTCTATTTTTAAAAATTCAAGAATTAAATAGTTCAAAATTTACACTAATGGTATTTAAAAATATAAAATATTTTACTAAATGTTATAAAAATTATAAAAATCAAAAAATCTACCATATATTTTATTTATGTGTCCAAATCTAATTAATGTCTCATTCATTGGTCATTTGGCATGTTATGGAAATTATTTTAACTCTCAAACTTGAAATTACTCGATAAAATTGAAAGATTGAAATGGGGCTGATGAAAAAAGGTAAGGATTAAAAAATATTAAAACATGCCAAATTTTCCTTGGATTATTATATTTCAAACCATAATATTCCATTCTTCTAAATAAATCAATTTGGACCTATTTTGAATAGTTAATGAATTTATATTAATTTAATACTTTTAATAATTCTAAGAGTGCCCCACCCCTATCCTATAAAAAAGAACTATTCTTATCTATTCTATTCACATAAAAAAATGTTCAGAAATGACTCGACAAAAACCAATCCTATAATACCTTTACACATTATAGAGACCTTATTGTAGGCAAAAAACACTCCATAGAGGTGTTAAGGGGTTAAGACATGTGATCACCTGAAGGAAAGGTAACGTTTTTAATTAATTATTTCTTTTTTGTTTCATCATCCACTTAATTAAAATCATATCCAACAACGATTAGATAACAACTCTAGTATACTAAAAATACTGAAATGTTATTATACAAACATCATCCCCTACATCCATATCTAATTTCATCAAATGGGAAATGAACTTTTCGTACGTGGGTACAGTAAAATACCGCTTTACGAACCAATATATTTAATTTTTCATTACCATATCTCAAGACTATTTATAATTATGGAATCAATATTTATACATTATGTCAATTACATATTTATAATTATGAAAGAATAATATATAAATTTTATTTTTAAATTCCATGCATATAAAAATGATAATGTTGTTCATGTGTTCGTCTGAACAACCACCTCCACAAAGTGATGTGATTCATTCTAATTCACGACATCACATATTTGAGTATATTTAAATTATCAATATGATATAAATGATATTACAATAAAATTTTATGTATAAAATAGTATTAACCTTATTTCCTTAATGATCATTGGAAAATTAAATTATTAGTCAGGCGTACTTACGACGTATCGTGTCTATGATGGTAACATTGTTCGTTTTTGACAACCATAATCAATGGTTTCATTTAAAAGTTTTAAGGATGTATGAATGTTATTATTTTATCATAAATATTATTCTTATGAAAATAGACATATGGCCATGTGGAATATTTACATAAAACCAAGTTCATTTTTTAACTCAAGTACTCTATATTGACAAACCATCAGATGTTAGTTTAAATAATTAAGTAATTTTAATAAAATTTTAATAAGAAATATGAAAGAAATAATAAACATGAAAAAAGTTATCATGAAGGTAGAAATTAACCAAAGTTCCTTCTCCCGGAATATGAAGATTGACCATGACATGTCCGACTTATGGTAAGGGACTCTCTTGTAGAAACAACATTTTAAATGCTTTAATTATTTATATTTCTAAATAATTCCCATTAATTTACATGTTTTTAAAATATATTTAAGGATTAATTTATATAGAAATGAATATTTTAAAATGATATTTCAATTAAAATGTTTAAAATCGGTATATGACAATATGATTCAAAACTCTTTATATATGTTTAATTGTGTTTTATAATTGGATTGATTATTTCAATAACCTGGAATATTCTCAAACATATACATCATGAAGATAATTGCTATCATTTATTTCACTATAATGTTTTATATTTTTAGTTTAAATGTTTTCACTTTTATTTTCAAATAATTTGTTTTTGTTTTTGAGTTTGCGGATTTGTAAAAATGAAATGTGATTTCATAGTGGAAATGTTATATTTCCTTAATACTAATTTTGTGTGATATGATTGTAATATGGTTCTTGGGAATAGTTTATTAATAAGGGATGTTCCATGATAAACTATGGGCAGTTCATCCTGCGATATCTCTCCAACAAATTGGGTAATGAAATAGAGTTAACTAGTTTGGTTTCTCCTAAGAGGTTTAGGGAATATACTACGACTGGTATTCCCAATTTAACTATGAATGATACTCTATATGTAGTCATAAAAGCTAAAATGTATGAATGATATGGATTCCACAAGTTAACTTTATGATTTTATGACATCTATGGAGTCTTATAGGAATTTTATGATTTCATGAGGTATGTTAAAGTTTTTTTTTATTATTGAAAAATAAAAAAAATAAAAATGTTATCATGTGCTTAAAATATTTATTGAATAACAGTTTGATTCCTTATTTTATGTCCCTTAGTGATATTTTTTTCTCATCCCAAGTATTAAATTTTTTTCAGAGTTCTTTATATTTTTATGGTTAAATTGGTTTCCGTGATGAATGTATCGAAGATGTTTCTTGAAAAGAAGTCATGTTTTATTTTAAAAGGGTTACCATTGGTTGTAATAAATGGATATTGTGTATAAGTTATAATGACCCATACTTTACATACATAGATATTACTTCAAAACTGATGAATATCAATTATAAAATAAAAAAAATCCATGAAAGGACAGTATAGTTATGGTGTCTTTAGAATCTAGGGATCATAAACAACTGGTTCAAAAGGCATCTCCATTGTCTCCCTCTTATTCCTTCACAAGTAGACCCATTTTTGACATGTCATAATTAATAATAATATTCAAAAATTGGGGTAAATAAAAATAAGAAAGGGAGAGCTTAGATAATCAGTATGGGTAAATAAGGGAAATATCAATCATATCATAATCATAAGACATAAGAACGTAACATTTAAAAATATTATACTCTATAAAAAAGATCTTGAAATCATGTCGTAGGATAAATCATAATGAATCAATCAACATAGTCATAACATAATACTTGGAATTTTTGTCTTTCCCCTAAGAATAAAAAATCATTTCAAATTAGTCAAGGATCATTTCCAAGACCATCATAGTGGACAAAGTCTATTTCTGAACAGAGTTCAGTCCTCATTCTCGCCCCATATTACTAAACTAAATTTTCATTTCATTCAATTCTTATAAATATAATAACATATAAATCTGTACCCAATGCATTGGAGGTAGGTATAGTTCCCACCCATCTCATAATGAAATCATTCTTACATGTTTCAAAAAACATAAATCATTCATCATAGCACAGGACAATGAATAAAATGGGTTTCTAAAAATTCATTCCATAACAATCCATATAATAATAGATTTCATAAATATAATTCAATCATAAACACAATAAAATTATAGCGATAATAGGGATAGATACATAACCCTATTAATCTAATGTTATATTATGTAGAAAATAATTTTGATAAAACTATTGAAATTAATTCATCAAGAAAATGTCCTTTTCTTCTTCAAAAATGCTTTCTTTTCTCAAAATGTTAGTAAATTTTAAAATAAATGAAATTATATGAAAATAATATTTAAATATTGTAAAGTATTATTCATGGAAATAAGGTTTCATGATGGATTAAAAATAAATTCATGTTTTATATTTTAAAAGAAAACATTTTTTCTCATATTTTAGTCAGAAAATTCAAAAAGTACCTCGTATCGAAAATTAACCAATGATTCCTTTCATACCATTTAATAAAAATTCTCCAATGGGTAAAATTGAAATTAAAAATTATTATATGAATATAAATAAAATTAAATATTTATGAAACCTGGATTTTGATGATAAATATAATCTAGTAAATACTTATGTATAAACAATCTCAGATAATATTGAGATTGCAAAATTATCCCTTGGATTAGGTTTGATTTCCTTTCTATGTATCTTAACATAATGTATAAATATTTAAATAATTTTGTTGAATTATTCAATAATCATATTTATTTTTATGATATCATTCATAATCATATCATCATCCTTTTATTAATAACATTTCATTTTGACTAGTTATTCGGGTATAAATAGCTTCATTTTCTTATGCATGTTTTCTCAGATATGTTCTTGTCCCATATCTTAGGTTATATTTATATCATTTACAGAATGATATTAGAATGATATATATAATATTTATTAATTCAATTTACTTAGATAATAAAAATTTAATGGAGACATGTAGAATGAATCACATGGAATCGTGGAGACGGTAGGTGGTACATGCACACGAGCGGCAATATTGTTCCCATAAGTGTAACGCCCTAACCAAAGAAACCTGGAGTAGATGAATTATTATTTCTTACACTAGAATGATTAAAAGTAATAAAATAAAAAATAAATAGTCAGTTAAGTGTTCTTTAAGAAACTAGATACATAAATGGAACCCATTTTATATTGGGAGAAGAAAAAAACATATAATACATAAAAAAAATCTAATAAACTGCATCCTTGAAAACATAATAAATGATATCATATTCATAACCCAGGGAAGGTAAAAACTAATGGGTTAATATAAAATGATTATTAAGGGTTACATATATTTTAATCATGAATCATTAATAATTTTGTCATAATCAATTAAAATTAATCAATATGGAGTGGTGAATAATTGAAAAACACATGTCATCAATAAACTGACAATGATAATGAATCCATAGATTTAGTGAAAATATCATGTAAAGTTATAATTAACCTTTAAATAAATTTAATGGTTATTATTTATAAATTATATATCTATAATATGATCCATCATACCATCTAGATGATTTAAGTCTATCGGTAGAAACCCATCTGATTTTGTTTTGGAAACAAACATGAAGGGTATGTCACCGACTATTTTGTCTCATGAGACATGTTGATGCATCAAGGGGGTATATATGACCCCACCCATAACTTCAATTCAAAATCATTATTATAAAAATATTTAATTCCAGAACAAAATTCCTTATCAATTTCTTTATTGAATAGAGGATTTGGATTCATGAGTATTTCCACAGTTAAAATAACATTCTAAAAAAACAACATAAGAAAAAGGGTATATGAGTAAGAAAAAAATTATATCCATTATACAATAATATAGATATTTAATCAAAGTGTAATTTAAAGTAAAAAATTATCCAAAATGGGTAGTATATATACCACATATAAATTATTAGGTTCACAATACCAAGTATGTCACAAAGAAATAAAAATTGAGATAATGTCCCTTACCCCATCGTAATCAATCAAATCACAAGACCGAAAATCAATAAGCAACCAATGGATAATTTAATAAAATTATTATAAATATAATCCTGATATTTTATATCATTTGGAAGAATACATACCCCACATATAAGAAATAACTGATGAACAATGGAAATCTCACAGAAATACAAGTGTGATTTGAAACCCCATACCTTATGCTCATATGTGTTTTTAACTTGATCTTAATGTCATGAATAATCAAATTAAGTATATTTATTAACTATTAAGAACATTATTTAAATTTATATGTATTTTATAATTTTATTAATTTCATTTATGAAATTTTGGATGAGTTATAAGATACAAGTTTATCTCTCTAGAGCATTTGATTCCTTGGTTTTCACGATCAACATACTTGTGTATGAGTATATAAGTTCATATGGAATTGACATAATTCTAAAAAATTTAATTTATATATTACTAATGAACATACATAATTTTGAATGGTTATATATATCATTTAGTTACATGGTATGGGGACGAATCATTAGATAAGTCATTTAGAGATAGTCGTTTAGAATATTACGGCGGTTATTGATCACAACGAACACATTTTGTTTTAATTATGTTACACCTAGAAAATAAAAAGGGTTATATGATGAATTCTAATATTTTTCTCTACCATTAAAATGGTATCATGAAAATATTTGATGAAGAATTTTATGAATAATACATCATCATCCATAATAGTTGTAAATTAGCTCATCTCAGATGATGATTTACTTTATAAAATAAAATAGGGAGAGTAATAAGATTGATAATGGTCACTAAACTAACATAATATAATTATAGTATATGGATTATCGTTTATTTATCATGATCTGTTGGATAGAGGAGGTAATGAGAGAAAAATAAAAGAAGATAAATTTAAATGAAATTGGATAAAAAAGGAAGTGTGTTTACCTTTTGAAATAACCTCCTTGAGAACATCCTTTAGGGAATGAGTTTTTATCTTTTGGAAAGACCAAGGGCTCCTCAATGTAGTGAATGAATAGGGGAGTGTATTTTAGTAGAACATTGATATAATTCATGTATTAGGGGAGTGAAGACAAGATGGATTGAGGGGTGGTTTTTATAGTGCAGGAGATGTGTGATTTCAGAAGATTATATTCATCATTTTATTATTTTGATCAAGAAAAGAAATAGTATTGAATATTGTGACCAAATAAATAAATAATTTCATGTAATTTTGAACCAGTGTCCATTTACCTCAGTCATGACTCAATCATGATGCAAAAATTCATTTATTTAGCATATTTCGTGAATTATCGAATTTTACTATTCACCAAACAAAAATCATGTATTTCAAAAATGTTTCTGAAAATTCACCCAAATGTTTTAGATTATTATTTTAAAAAAATGAAATCCATTTTATGAAAATAATTTTATAGGTTTGAGGTTTTTAATTTTTAATTAAAATCAACATTATCTCAAAAAAAATAGTTTTTGAAATTATAACTGATTTTATAATACCCTGAATAATTAAATAAGGTCTCTCTAGTTTATCCTAAAATTGTAGGTAAACAAATATTGATTTAGGAATAAATTTTAATAAATGAATTATATTTTAAATTATTTTATTACTTACATAATTGTAATTAATCATTTATTGCTAAATAATATCAACACAAAATTATCAAATTTTAAAATATTCACTTTGATTTATAAGGTGCGTAATTTTTTTTAACTTTCATGGTAGAAGTTAATATTAAAAAGGGTAATATTAATATTCATAAGGGTACAGTACAATTCATATGGGTATGTTACTATTCATGAAAAATTAAATTGATCATATCAAACTCTAAATATCTTACTGAGAACAAATGTGTATATCAATTTTTTGAAATTCGAATCATTGAAGTGGAAAATTATGTTTAAGGTATACATTATAAATATATCCTATAACATTTTTTTTTCAAACATGATCTATATTTCATGCATAATAAGCTATCTAATGAAGTAAAATTATTTAATAAGAAACATACCATAACATCTTGCGATGTTATAATAATAGTTAAATGGTATTGAAGGGGATGTTGCATAATATTTCATAATAAATATCTTTTCATAATAATCTTATAATGTAATTATTTCTATCTTTATACCCATCTATGCAAGGTGGTGGTGAAAAATAGATTACAGCATGACATGGAGACTATAATTTCTACGTACGCACACCTGGTAAAGACAGTGGTATAAGGTTCTTCCATAACCACAACAAAATCACATTATATATGTGATATTATAGTATTTACATAATAATGGAAACAAAAAATTAAGTGGAATTATAAGAATAATTTAGTTTTAAATAATCAGTAGATGAGATTACATCTTCACCAATTAGCAACCTTTAAATCTCCTCTTAAGGGCACCAGAGAAAACCTTTGGAGAAGACCATAACCTCTATAACGTGACAAATGATTTTTATAAGGAAAATGGGAATCTTATGGACTAATTTTAAGGGCAAATGAGTTATGAATAAATGAGGGAGGATTTTCCCTTTATAATTGAGGTGAGGGGAACATTTGGAATATCCAAAAATATTAAATTTTAATAAAATCAAACCCCATACAAAACCCCCATAAAATGTCCCAATTTTATATATTAGATGATATAGGGTTGTTATCTCATCAAAAAATAATTTTTTGACATGTTTTTTTAAATTTTATCCTTATCATTTAAATTAACACTATGTAATTCTATTTAATTATTAATTAGGGTAAAAAATATTTTAATATTAAAAGGTGAAATATTTACTTATTTGATGTCAATTAGACCATAAATAAATATCTTATAACATTATATACCATATAATAATTATAATATATTTTTAAAATAAGTTTTATTATTTTTAAATCATTTATTAAAACATTATTTTGATAAATAGTCAATAATCTCATTTTTCACACTATTCCATTTATTTATTTTTAAAAAAATTAAAATAAGAAGATAACATTGAAGAATATATTTTATTATATTACTAAGAGGTCATGTTCATATATAAAATTCATTTTATATATTAATTATTCAAATTTATATTTATTTTAATATTTTAATAAAATTAATTAATTATATTCATTAATAAAATAATTGCATCAACAATTTTGTGTTATTATTTAATATAAATATTTGTTGAATAAAAATTAAAAATCATTTACTATTATAGATAAAAATCTACTAGATTTTATTATATTGCTTTTTGTTGAATAAATCTTATAGAAACTACAACAATAAAAAATATTATATATAATAAAACATGAATGTGACAAGTTTAACATCACATTAAATAAAATAAAATAAGTTTCATAATATCTTTTATAAGTCCCAAAATGTTCAATAAATCAACCCTTGGATGGTTATGATGGAGATATACTCGACCAATTTGGTCAATTGTTTGTTTCTTTTAATGGTATTACAATTTTCATAAAAATTTGTTTATTGATTTGTCATCAATTAAATAATTGTTGCATCATCAATATATATGCATTTAAAGTAATAATTTATTTACTAAAAAAATAAATTAAATTAACATGACAAATAAGAACATTATAACATTCATATAAGTATTCGTAATCTGATTTATATTATGTATAACCTTATATTAAAAATGGAAAATTTATTAAAATATGAGTATGACATATTTAACACTTCCTTAAATAAAATAAATTAAATGTCCTAATATCATCCCTGAGGATTAAAAAAGATACCATTTCTACCCAAGTAAGACTTAGGTATAACAAAACTTATCCAATGAATTTAGGACAAGTTTTAGGGTAATTTTATAGTTTTATGTTTACCCTTAATTACTTGATTTACCTTTCTATCATTTTAATAAAAATAACTGATGTTACTATACATAAATCCCAAAAATAAAATAAATCTACTAAAATAATTTTGACATATAGACTATAAATATAAAAAAAATTCAAAAATTCAAAGCATATAAGTTTGATTAATTAATTTAAAATAAATCATGTAGTCTAAATGAGAAAACATGTTTTAAATGTTAATACATTTCCAAGGATTGAAATGTTTTTTAATATAAAATCAACACAATATTAATAAAAATTACATCCATTATATTAACTGATAGAAATATATTATATTTATTATTTAAAACCATTGAATACTATTAGTTTTCCACAAAACATATTTCGATGAAAGATGCTTTTTTAATTAAAATTTAGTGTATTTGTACTATTCATCAAAATATAAAAGCTATTGAAATAATATAAAAAATTTATCCAAAATATATTTTTATATCTAGCTTCTAAAGAAGAATTTTATTGTTTAAAATAAAATATATATATCTTTGAAAAACAATATTTAGAATGGGTGTTCCACCAAAAGGCAGCAAAATTGCATTTTTATTGAAAAACATTTCATTTATCTGAAAATTTGAAATCGTTCTTATATTATGTCTAAAAAACATAGAAGATTATTTTTAAGAATTATATTTAATATATTACATATGAATTACATTAATAAAATCCATAAAGAGTTATTTTATTACATTATCAACTCACTTATTTTCATTTAAATATTGTTTCAAACTATATTTTATTTTATTTAAAAAAGATTTATTTTCATTTATAATTAATTTCTCACTAAAGGGTAAAGATTATTTTCTTAATTTAGTTAGTACTAATCATACCTCTATTATAACATCTATGTTATAAGGTTACATAAAAATATTTAGTTGTTCTTTTAAACATGGTCTTATGTGAAATTATTCTATCAAAAGTACTTGAAATTGTGTGTAACAGAAGAAAAGCATAGTGTTATGTATATCATAAGTTATGCATGTGTTATGTGTAGTGTAAGATTATCATTGTTTTCTATACAACCCCAGACATCAATGTAATTAGAAAAACATAATTAAAATAATAAAGAATTAAAAATCTATCTTATAAAAATATCAAGGCGTTAAATAAGTGTCCACATGTAATATATGGATCTAGTTTATAAGATTTTATCTAAATTCTCTAAAACACTATACCTAAAAGATCATCGAATGTGAATTATTTTTCAAAAACACTACAATAAGTTATATTTAAGTCCAGATCCTTAAACAGATAGACAAACCATTTGGAATATGGGTGCATGGTTCTATAATTTTTTATAAAACCATGTCACACAGTTGGTAGACAGTTTCCAGAACTATGTGGGTTTCTAACGTGTCTAGTAAAGTGTGTAATGTGGGCACACAGTTTTGAAAACATTATAACCTAATATTTCATATATCACATGTGTTTTAAAATTATGAAACTACCTTTCTACCCTCTCAGATTTTTAAACCCAAACACCCTCTCTTTCCCTATCATAGCTTGTGCGCTCTATGGGGAGGCCCTCCCTTCTCCTCCAAAACTATCCTCCTTCCAAAGGGATCGATATAGGGGTTTATTTTTGTTTTGGGGATAAATAATCAATTTAATATCTTCCTCTCTTATTTCTCCTTCCATTTTCTCTCGAGTACTTATTCTTACATTATCTTTTGGATATAGGGTTCCTTTTTCTTTGAGTTTAAATTAGAAGTTTTGTCTTCATAGGGTTCTTTGAAGATTTTATTACTTATTTTAAACCATGTGTAGCTGTTTCATGATGTATTTTTTATAGTTCATGTGATTTTAGGAAGCATTTGATTTTCACATGCCCATTAAATTTAAGAATAAATGGATTTATTTTTTTCCCCAACTCCTTTGGATTTTTAATTAGTGATGTGTGATTTTTGTAAATGAAATTAAAGGAAGAGGTTTCAATATTATTTTAGAGTGTATGAATTGTTTTTTTATGTTTTTCATTCCTTGTGTGTGACAAAATGACATGTTTTACTTTTTAAGGGTTTTAAAAATTTTAAAGAATAGATTAGACTTGGTAAAAGTGTTTTGGTTCTTTAATGGGTTCATGGACGACATGGGATTTAAAATTTTCCTGTTTGAATCATAATTAAAATGGTGTTTTGGGTATCTTAAAAGAATTTATATGTGATAATGTATTTTCAAATGATTTTTGGATTTCCATTTGAAATGGGTTGTTACATAATGGTTGTTGAGGCCCATTGGGAACATTCGTTAAATTGGTTCTTGTGAGAAGTCTACATGGTCAATACTCTTGCCTTGGTTATGTTGAATGGGATGGGTGGTCCTTGGTGTTGTACTCCATTGTGATTTATTGGTTGAAAGTAAATTTATTTTTACATAGGGTGGTTCAGGGGGATGCTTGTGTGTATGTTATATGTATATGGGGATGATTTCTTTCTTGGTAATGATTGTATCCCCCCAATTTAGTATTGATATGTGAGACTAAAAGAACTATTAGACTTCTGGTGAATTGTTTTTTCAAAATCATAGGATTCCTCTCTCGCTAGTGGATCATAGTATATAACGTCCTCTGCTTTGCGATAGTTCCTCTTAGTTAGGACATATAGGGAAGGAACTAAGTGTGTGGTAGAATTCCAATCATTGTGTGAGGCATGAATACATGATGTGAAAATATTTTTTTGTTCTATTTTATCAAATAAGATCCTAGGTACTCCCATGATATTCAACATATAGTTATCTATGGTGGATAATTGAGATGGATTGTAGGTTAGTAACTCATATGTGCTATTTTTCATTTCCCTTGATATGTGATAGTATATTCTACTATATTTTTTGGTGTAATTATTTATTAAAATAGTGTGTTGGTTTTGAAATGTTTTTTGTAAATTTTTTGGTAATTTTTTCACACATACATTCGAACTTCTAAATAAAAAATCATCCTTCCCCTCTAAAATGATATGACTCCTTTGGGGGGAAGGAATCTGGTTTTAAATAAAATGGCGTAATGCACTGTGATTGGGTTTAAATAGAAAATGTGTGAAAACCCATGTTTATATATTTTATTTCAATCACATAAATGATATTTTTTAAAGGAATTAATTAGGACTAGATCTATTTGGGAACACCTACTATGTTTAAATACTCACCCATATAATTTCATTTTTTAGACTAACAAGAATGTTCTATCTCGATTTTGATCTTTGTGGTCGATGTTGGTTTTTAGATTAATGATTTCCCCTCAGGGTAACGTAGAGGCTTACTGGTTGTTAGTTTCAATTTGGGTTTGGAGGCACACCATTATTATTTTTATGTATAAGGGTTGTTTATTTTGAAAATTTTATTAATTTTATGGTTCTATTATCTTTTCATCTACTTAAGTCTATTTATTTTGGGAGAAATCATTCCCTTTGGTTCTTGTCTATGATTTTGGAACTTGTTTTAAGGTTAAGAGGATCGGGAATGCCTCTCAGGACTTATCATGGGCAAACCCAAGTGACTAGTTTAGGATCAACCCTATTTTTTTCAGGATAAAATGTTTTCAAATGAGGTTGGTTCATTAGAGGACAAAGATTTAAAGAACCCTTGTTTATTTAGGATGTTGAGGTAGATGAAATAGGATTATCGGATTGTATGGTGTATGTATGAGGGAGTTTCTGGAAAACTTTATCTATTTCAAACCTTGGGCGGCCATTGGATGTCAGGTTTTTTGGTCTATTTTGTTCATGTGGGTTGTTATGTGTATTCAATATAAAATGATAGTTGACATAATGGTATTTGTGAGCTCGTAGGGCCTGGAAATCCATCTGGATTTAGGGACATGGTCTTAACAGACTATCCAGGATGGTGGCAGGATTAACAAATGGCCACATAAAATATGTAAAAGTCGTCCATCGACACTATTTTTCCCTTTGTTAGCTTATTTTGGATCTTCTTGGTTTTGGGGTCATTTTGAATTTTTTTTTTGAAATCGTGAAAAAAATATTTGATGAAGTAATTTTTTGGTATTTGAAAAATAAAAAATTATTTTTCATTATTTTTTCAATGATTTTCATGGAATGGGAATTTTTAATGAGATGTATTTTGGTAAAATAATAATTGGTTTAATAATAAAATTTTTGTTTTCTTAGATGAAATTAATTTTGAAATGGAGTGGTCTGGGGAAAATGTTTTTGGGAATTCTTGAAATGATTTGGGAAATTTTAAATGTAAAGTAGATTAATAATTTGAATCTTGGGTTGAACTCTTTGTTTTGAAAATGGACAAATATTTTTTAAACTTTGGTGTTTCTATGAGCACTCACATGTGAGGATGTGTGTAAAGAAGTGGATGAATGGTATAATGAGCATATGAGTGCCTGAGATGGCATGGAAATATACACATGTAATGATTTATGGAATACCATTCTTGAGCAAGCAACCGATCAAGTATCTTTTCAATTCAAAATTTATTTTAAGAGGGAATTTTTTAATTTTTTTCATAACCGATATTATTGAAAAAAACTTTTGACTAAAACTATTTTTTAAGAGATCTTTCATGTTTTATTTCTTAATGGTGAGTTGGTTTTGATTGAGACTTTTGTTTCTTTGATGATTACTATACTCCACCCCCAATGTGTTTGATGGCTATTCTAGGTGCAACTATGAGTGGTTGACCATTCACAGACCTTCTAGTGGATAATCCTAATAACTTCCTTAGTTTTCAAAGATGAATTCTTGCCACATTTATGGTCTAGTATATTATTTTATAAGAGAAAGAGTAGATGTGGAAAATAGAGAGGATCTTCAGTTTCCTTGATTTTCTTAAGTCTGTAAAGGTGAAGTTCCCTACCAATATAATCAAAATGTATGAGATGGTAGTGGTGGAAGTCGGTAATTAGGACCAACACATGTTAAAAGATTCCGTGGGAATTCATCAAGGCTTCATTCTTTTGTAATTTCTTTCTGAGGTTGTGAAGGTTAGGAAGGGGATAGAAATGTGCTTTCTTCAGTATGGTGATGAATTAGTGTTAGATTGTGCACATAGTTTCATGGATCTAGTTCTTTATCTTTTATTGTGGTCCTATGATGATTCCCTAAATGTTTAAAATTTTGAGAATAGGATTCATCCTGATCTATAGTCCAAGGTTTCATAATTCAGTATGACCTCATTTTCTACCATGGTGAGGAATGTTTTTTGGGTTGAACTTGTTTTAGTGGGAGTCCTTATGGTAGATAACCCTCCTCTAGTCTCTTTAAGTGATGTAGGTAATACTACCAAGGAATTAGGGTATTGTTTTGATGTTGTTGTTGTGGCTAGAAGAATCTAGATTACTTCAGATCTCTCATTAGCTTCTTCTGGGTACGTGATCACTATGTTTCATCTGTGTGAAAATTTAGATCATAAATTACGTCATGTCCATGTGATACGAAGACATTCATTTGGATTTCTAGGTCACATTTAATAGTTCTGTGAGGGTGTTTCTGGGAAGTGAGATGGATTGATATCAAGCCCTTCATAAGATGCCCCATCCATTTTCAGGAGTAAGATGCTTGTCCGGGTTTCATTTGAACACTACGGGGAAAAACAATATTTGTGACGGGAATAATCCCCGTCACAAATAACCCGTCAGGGAAGTTATTTGCAACGACAAAGATTTCCCGTCGCAAATAACCAACTATTTAAGACGGGATTTCGTCTCCAAACACAAATAGTTTGGCGCGTCTTGCCCGCCAAACAACGTTAATATTATTTGCGACGGGGCGATGTCTCCCATCGCAAATAGTTTGGTGTGACTTGTGCGCCAAACCGTGCGGCTTGCGCGCTAAACCGCGCAAGGGTATTTGCAATGGTACCCATCTCAAATACCCGACATCGGTTAATAGCGTTTTACGACGGGATGTCATCCCGTCGCAAAAATAGTGTCGGCATGAACTATTTGCGACGAGACCCATCACAAATACCCTTTTAACCGCCGACAGTAATTAATGCGGGGGAGGGTAATTGCGACGGGGCCCGTCGCAAATACCACTTTTGAGATGGCTATCCCGTCACAAATAACCCCATCGCAACTAATCTAACCTATATATACCCCCACCCATTTTTTTCCAAATTACTTAGATCTTCCTCTCCCACTCGCTTCATTTTTTAGTTTCAAAGAAAAAATTTACTTTTGTTGAAATTTTTTAGACGAGAGCAATTGGAAGGTGCCAGTACCTTCAGAATATCAAAGTTTATGGTATTTATATTTTATTTTTTTTATATTTATTTTATTTTTTATGTTAATTTTAATTTTTGTTTATTAGTTGTAATTAAATTAGATTTCAATTGATTTTTATTTATATTTTTTTACTAAGAAATTGTTATTGTTAGTGATAATTATAAATAAATAGTCATAATTAGTAATAATTAGATATAATTAGATATAATTATTAATAATTAGATATAATTAGTAATAAATAGATATAATTAGGAATAAATAGACATAATTAGCAATAAATAGATATAATTAGCAATAAATAGATATAATTAGCAATAAATAGATATAAATAGATATAATTAGTAATAATTAGATATAATTATTAATAATTAGATATAATTAGTAATAATTAGATATAATTAGTAATAATTAGATATAATTAGAAATAATTAGATATAAATAGTTATAATTAAATATAATTAGTAATAATTACATACAATTAGTAATAATTAGATATAATTCGATATAATTCGATATAATTAGTAATAATTAGATATAATTAGTAATAAATAGATATAATTTGTAATAAATATATATAACATGTAATAAATAGATATAATTTGTAATAAATAGATATAATCTGTAATAAATAGATATAATTTGTAATAAATAGATATAATTTGTAATAAATAGATATAATTTGTAATAAATAGATATAATTTGTAATAAATAGATATTATTTGCTATAATTAGATATAATTTGTAATAAATAGATATAACTAGTAATAATTAGTAACAATTACAAATAATTAGTAATAATTAGTCATAATTAGTGATAATTAGTAATAATTAGTGATAATTAGTAATAATTAGTAATAATTAGTGATAATTAGATATAATTAGTAATAATTAGTAATAATAAGTAATAATTGGATATAATGAGTAATAATTAGTTATAATTAGATATAATTAGATATAATGAGTAATAATGAGTAATAATTAGATATAATTAGTAATAATTAGATATAATTAGTAATAATTAGATATAATTAGTAATAATTAGTAATAATTAGACATAATTAGTAATAATAAATAATAATTAGTAATAATTAGTAATAATTATAGATAATTAGTAATAATTAGTAATAATTAGTAATAATTAGTAATAATTAATACTAATTAGTAATAATTAGTAATAATTAATAATAATTAGATATAATTAGCAATAATTAGATATAATTAGTAATAATTAGATATAATTAGTAATAATTAATAATAATTTGATATAATTAGTAACAATTAGATATAATTAGTAATAATTAGCTATAATTAGCTCTAATTAGATATAATTAGCTATAATTAGATATAATTAGCTATAATTAGATATAATTAGCTATAATTAAGAATAATTAGATATAATTGGGAATAATTAGCTATAATTAGTAATAATTAGATATAATTTGTAATAATTAGATATAATTAGTAATAATTAGTAATAATTAGTAATAATTAGTAATAATTATTAATAATTATTAATACTTAGTAATAATTAGTAATAGTTAGTAATAGTTAGTAATAATTAGTAATAATTAGAAATAATTAGTATTAATTAGTAATAATTAGCAATAATTAGATATTATTAGATACAATTAGTAATAATTAGTAATAATTAGTAATAATTAGTAATAATTTGTTATAATTAGTAATAATTTGTAATAATTAGTAATAATTAGATATAATTAGATATAATTAGATACAATTAGATATAATTAAATATAATTAGATATGATTAGATATAATTAGATATAATTAGTAATAATTAGATAGAATTAGATATAATTTGTAATAATTAGATATAACTAGTAATAATTAGTAATAATTAGTAATAATTAGTAATAATTAGTAATAATTAGATATAATTAGATATAATTAGATATAATTATTAATAATTGGATCTAATTCATAATAATTAGATATAATTAGATATAATTAGTAATAATTAGTAATAATTAGTAATAATTAGTAATAATTAGTAATAATTAGTAATAAAAAATTATATTATCAATATTTATGTAAAAAAATATTAATATTATTAAAATAATAAAAAATTTATAAAATATTAAAATTATCAATATTCGTGACAGGGTTTGGTCTATCAATTATTCTATAATTTATGTTACAATATTTAAACTAATTTATTTGTAGGTTATATGATAATAGTATCAAGAAACAACTTCCGCAAATTACACCAGCTGCTCTTGAAGAACGCAGAAAAAAAACTTTTTTCAATGGTTTCAAAAACTGGTAACATAAATTATTGATGCAGGTTTGATATCAATACTGTTTATTATTTATTATATTGATAATTGTTTCACAAATTTTCAGGTGTCTCAATATGCTGATAAAATTGATAAGCGACTGTGTATATTGAGTAACCCACCATCCAAAATGGTTAAATCTTATAATGCATAAGTGGTGAATGAATTTTGATTTCATACACATGCATACGAAGAATAAAAAAGCAACGAACATTGGAGTTTTCTTGAGAGGATCACAACATAGAGAAACTGAAGTTGACTTTTATGGCATTTCGAATGAAATTATTGAGCTATGTTATCTAAGAGAGAATTACATAACAATGTTTAAATGTCGGTGGTTTGATACTGACAGAGGCTTGTGTGTTCTTCCGACTCATTGAATCGTCGATATTAATTATAAAAGTCTTCTTGAAGTAAATGAACCATTTTTAATGGCTCAACATGCACATCAAATTTATTATGCAAAGTATTGTGCTACTTTAGGAGACTTGAGCGATTGGTGGAGCATAATAAAATTGAAATCTCGGGAAAATCAGTTTACTCAAAATGAATGTGGTTCCGCTGAAGTGGAAGGAATTTAAAATTTTCAAGAGACTGCTCAAAATCCATCTGATTCACCAAGAGACGTGAATATCGATGATGACACCCCACAATTAAGGATTCGATGGTGATGAAGATGTTAATGATGTTACAAATGAATTTTAAATGACAAAAGATGCTGAAACTGAAACTCATATGGATATTGATGATGGTGAGGAGGAAGATGAAGACATTGACATTGACAGCTATGGAAAAGAGGATGAAGATGAACATTGATACAGTTAAAAGCTGGTTATAATCATAATTAATATATATCTATATATAATAGTTATTTTCAACTATCTGCTAACAACAATCATTTTGTATTTCATATGGACTCTGATCTATTGCGTGAGTTAAGGAGGTTGAGCTACCTTTGGATGATGGGGATGTGGGATCATTTGACCCTCAGCCTACAGGTGGTTCAGGAGGTACGTGGAGGGGGTGTGGTCTTGCGCGAATGATGATTCCTGACCATATCCCCAAGCGACGTCCACATCTTGGCTTCGATCCACACACACGGAGGTATGGTTACATGTATATTTTAGTTAGATTTCTTTAATTTATTTATATATACACTAATTGTTTTATTATTTATTCCTTTTTCACAGTTTTGAGAATGTAGCTATTGGACAAGGGAGTGCTATCTTGCGCAATTATTTTTCTCAACCATGGATCACATTTCCTGTTGATTTGTGACACGACATGTTCGATCATTGGCTGGTACGTAAATAAATATTATTTACATTGAAATTTATTTTATTAACTTGATATTATAAATTATTTGTAGGGTTTACAGTATCCAATCGATGATAGCATGCGCGACGCTATCCACGCAGCATGGCAGGTTTCTATGCATGACCGTTTCCGTCAGTTTTTGCATAATTTGAGAAGGACAACCATTAAGAAAGCAGGAGTGACAGAATTTGATGAGTCATGTAGAGCACCCTGACCAGAGTACATTTAATCTCACGTTTGGGATGAATTATGTTTACACTGGTTGGGTGGTGTATTTCAGAGGAGATCTTCAGTGGGACGACAGAACTGGGGGAGACAGGAGGTGACGTATCGAGCTGGTAGCCGTACATTAAGTTCACATCGAGAGCATATGTTAAGTATATTTTTTAAATATTTTATATAAATTTAAATATAAACAATTTATTTTATATTTCTTTAGGTAGTCGAGAATCTCGATATTACAGAGTTTGACATTTATCGGAGGATGTACAGTGTTCCATCCACTGGAGGGATTATAGGTGATCACCATCGTTAGATTGTGGTTAGTATTATTTTTTTAGTTTGAAAATTAACTACATATAATATTTTCACAATTTTAATTTTAATTTGGAATTGAAGGAGTCATATGAGACAGCGACCTCTCAAACACATGCTGAGGGTCAGGATGAGAAGACTGAGAAGACCGTTTCTCACCATTTCAATGAGGCGACATGGATTCAGGCGACTCACTATAGCTTTGAGAAGGGCAGAGTAGTTGCTATCGGCTCTTTTTTGACTCCTTGTACTTATTATGGTACTATTGCGATGTCGGTGTCCATTTTGAGAGGAGCTCATGGAGAGGAATCATCTTCTGGCTCACTGTATCAGGAGGAGTTGCGAGCTCAGACTGAGGTTATAGAGACTTTGAAGAAGCAGCAAAAAGAGAAGTGTCAGCGGCAGCAGATGTAGGAGTAGCATTACAAGGAACAGATGCATCGATGGCAGCAGCAGAAACAGTAGCAACATGAGGAGGATACTCATCGATGGCAGCAGCAGCATCACGAGCAGATGAAGTACATGCACCGTTTGACTCGTAGTTTAGGGATGAAGTTTCCTCCACCAGCTCCTTCAGCTCCTCAACCTCCTCTAGAAGATGACCCCCAGTGATTTTTTATGTTACAAACATTTGAATTTAACATTATAATATGAATTATTTACATTTTCTCTCTTTTATATCAGTGAAAATTTTACATAATTTAATTTTTAATATTTTATTATTATTTTATATTTTTTGGTGAATATTGAGAAGTTTAATATTTTTTATTATTTTATTATTTTAATAATATTAATATTATTTTGTTAAATATATATATTTTAGTATTATAATTTTTTTATGTTTGTTTATTAACTAATAATAATAATAATAACAATAATAATAATATTTTTTTTATTTTTTTTATTTTTTATTTTTTGAATATTGAGAATTTTAATATTTTTTATTTTTTTAATAATAGTAATATTATTTTTTCATTAATCGTAATTTTATTATATTTATTTTTTAAAAAATAATTTATTATTTGCGACGGGACCTTTGGTGATGGGATCCCGTCGCAAATAGTTTAACTATATATTTTTAAAAACATATTTGGGACGAGACTACTTACCCATCATAAATACTTTGTTGCGACGGGCCCGTCGCAAATACTTTGTTGCAACAGGACCATCGTAGAACATTATATTTATATATATATTTGAGACAGGACGAGGGCCTGTCGCAAAAAATATTTGTGATGGGCCCATCGCGAAACAGTTTATATATATATAATACATACAATCGGAGACTTATTTGTGACGAGCCTGTCGCAAATAATGGTATTTTCAATCGCATTTTCTGCAACGGGTTGTTTGTGATGGGACCCCATTACTAAATCTTATTTGCGATAGGATCCCATCACAAATAATCCGTCACAAATACCATGAATTCCAGTATTGGAAGGACCTCCCTATTTGGGTGTTTTTTTATTATAGTTGGGGTGTTTTTCAATGTTATATTTTGTTGTGGTGAAACTGATTGTTATGTATATTTTAAATATTTATATTTTAAATTGACCAATTTATTTTATAAATTATGAATTTTTTCTTTTTGAGTGGAGGTGTGTTATGTTCTATGTCATTTTATCGTTGCTTCTCATTTATGTTGAAAATATATGATAAGTGTATATATTCTAAATTCTTTTTCATGGTGAAAGTTACTAGTTGGTGTTAAGTGAGTATCATGGTAAATCATGTTCATTTCTTTCATTATGGGGTCTTTTTTCATTTCTCTAGTTTACAGTATTGGTGATTGGAAGGTGATGTTGGTTGGGCATCTTGTAGGAACTCTAAAATGTTAGTGAGTCCATTTGGACTCTGATGGTAATCCAGTTTACTCTCAATTAGTTTCATGGAAATATGTTACTTCCATTGGTATTTCTTGTTATTTGGTCTCTCCTATATGGGTGGATTTTTAGATTTTTGAGTTTGCAAATAGTTTTTTTGGATTTGTTTTGTGGGATGTTTTTTGAGTTTTCTATCATTTTTTGAGAATTGGTTTGGTTTGATTAGTTTGTTTTGTGTACAGTTGAATGCTTTTAATCTGGTGGTGTTTGAGATATTTTTGGTTGAATAATTGGATCTTGTGAATTTGTTATCCTTATCATATAAATTTAATCAATTTTGGATGTTGTTGATTTCTTCAGGCAGAAAGCGTGATGGTGGGGAGAATTGTCAGAACCTAGTTTTTATTTTTTCTTTTTTTTATTTCAACTTTTTTTGTTCTTGGTTTCCCCCATGATATTATGGTGTTCAAGATTAAAATTTATTATTTTGTGTGTTTTGACCCTTTTTCATAGTTTACCACTTCGGGATAATGATTCTATACACATATTTCTAAATTGTGGGTAAAATCACCAAAACCATGGGTATAGGCTATACCCACAGTTTTGAGATATGTGGCCAATTATGGCATCATTATAGACCTATAACCACAGTTTGTTTAAAAATTTGGTTATAGGTCACATGGATTTTGTTATAACACACATCCAGTAATCCATGGGTATAGATCTATACCCACTATTTTGAAACCATTGGTATATTTATTGCCATTGAAAAACCGATAAACATGGTTCTACAAACCAAGGGTATAGGATTCTGCCTACATTTGGAAGCATCCCCACCACCTTTTTTCGCTAAACATCTAAAACAATAAATCAAATAAACCAATCAATAAACATTCCATGAAGTACAATTTCTTTACAGTTACCATCCAATCAACTAGTTTTCATAATTTCCAAACTATATAGAATATTAAATATACATATACATCCATAAAAAAAATAAATTATAGTCATTAAAAACTACACAAGTCTTCATTCTAGCAAGGAAAGAAATTAAGGGGATCAATTTGTCCCTCTTCCCCAACATCCTCATCCTTAAGAGAATCATCATCATCATCGTCGTCTCCATCATCAGTAGCAGCATGAACATCCTCAACAACAACATCATCTAGAACAAAAAAATAATGAAAAAAATCATCACCAACACCATCACCTTGAGCACTATTAGGATCATGATTGGTTTCAATCGGGTCATCATTTATAGAACACATCAATGGAATATATGAATCAATATTAATTGCATCTTATGATGGAAGTTATTGACTAATAACCTACATACCTTTTGAAAATTGTTTGGTGATCATCTTACTTCGTTTATGCTCTTATTCAATTTTTTCAGGTTTCTATAAAGCTATTTTTGTTTCTTTAGATACTTCTATTCAAGTTCTTTGCTTCTCGAGGGGCTGAGATCCTTAAGAGGAGACTGATGAGGACTAATACCTATAGGGAGTGATTTTTTTCCTATTAAACATCGGACTCTGACTAGGTGCTTGTCACATAAAACCTAACTCAAATGATCATTCAACCCAATGTTTTCATCTTCTTTATAATCAACGGCCTTCAGGGAAATCTATTAAAAATATAAAAAAGTTATTTAAATAATAATTTCATATAAATATTTGAAATATACAGAAGAAACCCATCATTCTTTTCTTGTGTTTTTGCATTTACTGCACTTCTATCTTTTTTCCTACTATTTGAGAAAAATAATTGATCACGATGTAGATGACCTTTAATACCCGATATATCTTGCTAAAAATGAATTTGATTAGTATACACATATTAAGAATTTATGAATTTTATAATCTTCAATAATAATAAAATGGAATAACTCTAAGATAAATGAAAAATTCACAATTAATGCGATACAAATTCTTGAGAAATTCATTTATAAAAGATATTCATAAGCACATTATTATTTTATGCACTAATTGTGAACATTCAATAATCTTGAATATGAATTATTTATATACATTTAATTATATTAAATTCATATTATTCATTATATGGAAAATTTCAATTTTTCTTATAGTCCAATTAGCTATTAGTCCTAGAGGACAATTGGCCATTAGGCCTATAATCCAATTTCCCATTACTCCTATTTTCAAATTGGCCATTAGCCATAATGAAAAACTATTTAATTGGACTATAGGAATTATGTAACAATGCCTGATTGGCCTAAAGGCCCATTGGCGAATGGGCCTATTGGCCTATTGGTTGATTGTCCATTTGGCCTATTGTCCTTTAGATATATTGGCTAATTAGCCATTAGTCCAATTTCCAAAGGGCCTAATTGTAAATTGGATAACTAGGCCTAATAGATGATTTTCCTAAAGGAATATTGGCCTATAAGGAAATATGGAATAATAGACAATTGGCCTATATTCCTAATGAAAAACTGGCCTATAGGCTATAGGCCCATTGTCCTATTGTTCTATAGGCATATTGTCCAATTGTCCTATTAGTCCTATAGGTCAATTAGACATTAGACTATAGTCTAATTGGCTCTAAGGAATATAGGTAAATTTTCCATTAGGCCTACAGGCCAATTTGTAATTACTCCTATCATCTATTAGTCATATTTTTCATTAGGCATATAGGCCAATTGGCTAATTAGTTCAAATTCTGAATTATCTTATAGATCAAATTCCCAATAAGAATATTGGCCTATAGGCCTAATAACATAATTTCCAATTGGACTATAGGCCTAATGGAAAATTTTCATATAGGCCTAATAGCCATTTGGCCTATACTACTAATAGAAAATGTTTCTTATTAGGCCTATAGGATAACTGGCCATTATTCCTATAATCCAATTGTCCATTACGCCTATATTCTAGTTATCCATTAGTCCTATAAACCTAATATCCATTTGAAAGGGATATTATTATCATAATTGAAAGGGATCAATTACAATAAAACTTAATATTTAGTAAGAAGAGATAACTAAGTAATAATATAAATAATGAAATTATTTTAATTCAGATTATAGTACATGGTGCATCTCATGATCATGTATTGTACTGGGCCCTAATGTGTGTGTATATGTCCTTTAATCTTTGTTATTTTTTTCCCTAATAGTTCTTAAAAAATTACAATACATGTAAAAATTATTAAATTTTATATGCAAACTAATAAATATTGGGAATAACATAAAATCAACAGTCTTCCAATGTGTAGTAATTTTTTTATATTGTATTTTTAGACAACTGTTGAATATGGGTACACCCCAAAAAACATGATTTTCCAACAATAATACAACTCAAGCCTATATGATCCCCATAACTCCCAAAGATCCATCAACCTTGCAGTCTTTGGAGCTTCGCAGTTGGTAATGCTAAACTGACTCTGCAACAAACATGTTATTTCATATAAAGAAAATAATAATATAGATATGAATCTATAAAATATTCTTACCCAAATTCTCTCCCATGATTTTTCCTTGATGTCTATATATATATTTATTCATTAGAACGGTTCCACCGAAATGATTTCGTGGGACTTGGAAAAATTTTCCATGAAACATCTACAGTACATTACATTTTGACCTACTATATGATTTTATGCATTGTATTCCACCATTATCCATGTATAGGAATTACAAAATTCTTGCATATTATTGTTCCCGTGTTTCCTAGTGAAAGATCCCACTAAATAAGAAATGTGGGGTAAAATGAAAAATTATTTCATGATACAAGAGGAAAAAATAAAGAGATATATTTTTGTAGAGTTATAATAAAAAAAACGTGATGTAGGCTAATCAATAGACTCTAATTGATCCGTGGGTTGTCCTAGATTACCAGCCTCTAATGGAAGGGTCTTTTCAAATGAAAGATTTGGGTGGCCCTCATAGACTAGAGTGAATGCTAAAGGATATAACTCATCAGATGATGGATGGATGAAAGTAATTTTAGGTGGTGTAGAAATAGTAGAATATGGGTAGTTTTCTAGGGGATACATCATCAGATATGGATATGGTAAATTTGAGTATATCCGTGGGGACAATGTGGACATTATATTCAAAAAAAGAGGCTAAATGAGATGATAGAGGCATCAATGGGATCATCCTGGGAGTTTGAATAGATATGGAATGTGAATAAAAGGGTAAATGAGATAATGATGGAAGTGTGGATAAGAACATCTCGGGATACTCAGGTCAATGATGGAAATGTACGGTAAATGGGTTGTTTACTAGTATGTTAGTGTGGGAATGAGTATGATGGGTGCTCCGTCTAGGTCTAGGAGCATCACCAATTGGACCCATGTTAGAAGGATGAGGAGTAAGATCTGGTGTAACTGAATGTCACAAAATAATATTTTTAAATAATATTAACATGACATTATATGTAATACAGAGGAAAAATATTAAAATTATTATACCAAATAATGGAAAGAAATGAGGAAATAGACACTCGCACACATGAAGATTGGGATCAAATAGTTACTTCCTTCGATGATCTAAAGTATTTGGTATAATCTTAATTTGATTAAATTTACATTTTTTAAAATATTTTTTATAAATGATGCATACAACTTAGAGGCCAAAGAAGGCATAAGAAATTTAAAAACGTCTTTTTGTAACAATAACTTAAAAACAAGTTATGCAATTTTTAAAAACTAGTTTTGAACCCATTTTTATATGTTAAAATAAATCTAATTAAATGAAATGACAGAAAATAATACTAAAAATATATATCATCGCAAACTAAAATTAGATTAATGTAATTAAATTAATACTAACTTGAGAAACTCATTTCAAGGTAAACTAAAAGAACACTGAACATATATAGTTTCTTCAATATACTACCCACCACTACTTCGGGTTCAACATCAATTATCACAATGGAAAAATTTTAATTATCAAATGAAATATTTTTGACAACACCAATGGGGGTGTCAATGGTGGAAATTTCATCACCATAATCATGAAAAATATTTCTTTGGATTACAAAATGAATTAACCATAATCAAGACTCAGATGATCATTCACATAAAACGCTTGTTTTTCATTGATTATGAAATGTATGGTATATTAGTATGAAGGAATCGACTGATGTCAATAACTCTGAATCAATATTTATCAATAAATTTACCCAATCACGTTATTGAATCAAACAATTTACATTTCATCATAGTTATTCGAACATGACTATATTAATCTAATAACAATATTTTCTCATCAAGCCCATAATAATAAAAATCTTTATATTGAGGATGATTATCTGATGAACTACCATAACAATATGCTTTAGAAGTTAAAATAATGTAATCTTGCTATCTTTTCATTTTAACCACCCGATCAGTTGAAACAAATTTATACCCATTGATTACTAAGTAATTACAATCACGAACCCAAGAATTCAGAACTAAATATAATAGTCTTAATTCATGGGAAACAGAGTAAAAATGTATACTATTAAATAGATATATTTATGAATAGAAAAATTAAATGAATGTCTATATTTTATGAAAATTACAATAATGTCCATACCATTGACTTCTACCATGCAAGAAACTCTAGGCTATGAAAATCCTATCTCATTCTCAAAAGTAAAGATTCTTGAACACTAAAAATAATTTTTTTAGGTTACCTACCTAAATTAATTAAAAATATATAAGGTATATGTGAAATTTCATAATATGAGATAACATAATAATATCTGAATTACATACTTGATATAGACATAAAACAAACTGCAGTTAAACAAGACTGTACGATGTGCCAAATAATGAACTTCAAGTCTCAATGTGGCCAATGTATAAGAACAAAAAATTAATAATATTGGGGGAAGATATGGAAATGAGGGATAAATTTCCCCACACAGTCCATCTTCATTTCTCATTGGCTGGTTCTGTCTAGTGCTCACATAAGACAAATACATAAAAAAATCAATACATTCATTATCTAGAAAACCTCTCAGAATAAAACCTTCAGGATAATTTTTTTTAAGACAAATGATTTCTTTGTACACATATTTTATTTAGTATGATACATCTGCCAAAAATAAACTAGTCCCCCAAGAAGTGTTTTAGTTGGAATATTGACTTTTTAATACAGCATGATGGTGAAAAAGGATAAAGGAAAATTTTATTCAATCTCACAAAAAATTAGTAGTGCCTCATGCCACATTTTATCAACAATGATTTTTATAAGCATTTAGAACAATGATATATAAAAATGGAACAATTTAATCACTATCACCCTTAAATTAATGTATTGGAAGTGAAAAATTGTTGTTGAATTTAATTCACGAAGAAGGATGTGATAATCCTGAGTTTTTAGGGAATTTATTTTCAAATCCCTTATGTGGACTCTTTTAGATGTGTTGATGGAATACCCATAAGGAACCATGATATTATTCAATACTACCATAAATTGATATTTCTCTGATATTTTCATCACATAAAAATTATAAGGAACATTCCATTTATTCTCACCAATACAAAAAGGATGGAATTTTCATTGAATACCCCAATCCAACAAGTGCTAATGAGATCAGAAGTCATCTTTGGTCTTCACCTTGATATTAAAATAATTTCATGAAACATTTCACATAAATTATTCACAATGTTCATTACATTGTATTAATGATGTAACAAATTGGAAAACATATATGGAAGCACATAAAAGATACATCCCTTTTTCTAGTTGTATGTGCCTTCAGTGTCATCATTATTCGTCTTTTTTGATTTCAAATGACCTTCTCATAATCAAAAAATGAAATCTTAAAATTCATTAAGCACGTCACTACCTAGAATATGTTGATGTGGTTGTTCAGTATCAATAGATTATGAAAACTTTGATGATTTAAAATATAATGATGATCTAGGGGAATTAATCATCGATGCCCTAAAAATCATACACTATAACAATATTTAATCCCTTTCAATTGCGTATTCTTCATACCTACAGGCCATGATTTTTTTCCCTTTATGATCCAATCAGACATGATTACATAAGTAGGGAAATAATTTATATTCCATAGAAGGGAATCACACATCTGAAATATTTTTTTTGAAGATCCATTGAATGCCCACACACCAATATCTCAAAGCTTCTTCAACTATTTTATGAAATGACGTAAGTATATGTCTATATCATTCCAAGGATCAGAATATCCAAATATAAATATACTCAGGAAAGTGAAATGTTTTTTCAAACATATCCCGGGATGATGATTATAAACATAAATGTAAAATGGCCACATGTTATGAGTAGTATTCATAGGACCCAATGATTTAATACCATCACAGGATAGATGCAACCTGACATTACGCCCCTTAGCTAGAAAATCTGGATGGTGTGCATCAAACACCAACCATTCTAATCCATCAACAGGTTGAACAAACTCATCATTAACATTAATTTTCCAAGCATCCTGCTATCTCATATTGGCTAAGATTTATATACCAATTAATAGATTTTGAATCCATGGAATAAATGGAATGTTCCCTATGGATTTTTTTGTACACAAGATGGTGTTCCATATTTATTTGCATTCCATCGAGATGTACCACATTTTTTATAGTCATTATTGTCTGATATTTCCTCCAAAAATATACAACAATATTTTGGAAAAGCATGAAATTTATTAGTGGAAAATGAAATATCCTTAATTATCTTCCATGCATTGTATTTATTTATGGAATATTTACACCAACGAGAATAAAGTCCTTAAAAAACATAAGAATATAATAAATGAATGTATTAGAAATTTCCTATGTGGTTTTCCCATGATATAACCACATTTAAAATTCTACATTTTTTATTTTATTACAATCCTAAAATACTAGAGTTCTAGTGTCATCAATTAATTTTTTTACTCATTCAACACCATCATAATTGGACTTTAACACATTTGTATTGAAATAATTATCTACTTTCACTTGAATAATTTCTCTCCCCTACTAATAAAAAAATCGAAACTGATCAAATATAAAATTCTCCATACCCCTTCTTTGATTTTTTTTCATGAATAGTAAAATATTGTCTCATCTATCTATGGATATAAAAAAGAGAATAGTTTATTTTATATCAAGAATCCTTTGTATGATACTTAACTTCTTCTTGTCTTAACCTTGGTTTTACAACACATATATTGAACATAAGTTGTATACAATATACATATGAAGAATTGATAAATGTAGAATAAAAAAATGAAATTTCTTTTGAAACACAGTTGAAATCTGATCAGTTGGATACATCCAGCTTTTACCCATTCTATTAAAATGAAAAAATGTTATCTTATAATCAACAATGTAAAAAAAATTTAAAATAAAATTAAAACAATTTTTAAAATTTAAGTCATCAAAATTATACTAGTAGCTAGAAAAAATAGAATAATATATGTCACATATTTAAACTGATTAAATAAGGATTACTATAAATATGAAATACCAATAATAATAATGCACAAGAACCATAAATCTTAATGGAAATAAAATAAATATTAGTATAATTTTACATAACTATAATGGAAGTTAAATGAGATAAAAATTATGACAAAAAAGGAAAAAAATCTTGATGTAGCCAGTGGTACAAAATGATGGTCCAATCACCATCCCCTCAATAGAATCAAGTCACCAAAAAAATAAAAATAACCAACCACTTCCATGAAAAGACGCCAATGTTTCCAAACAAAAATCCAACATATGGAAATACCTTCACAGTACATGATGACTATATTCCTAATAATATATGTATATTGGGTGTGATATGAAGCCAGTACGGTACCACCATGAGTCACATTCATTCATTTTATTATATAACTAATTTTAAAGACAAGGTGTGTAAACATAGGTTTTTATTTTCACATAAAATTAATGGGAGAGAAAAAGTATATCATATTAACTTAATCATTTATCCCCATTTTATAAAACCATTTATTGAAATTTTTTATATTTAAAATAATGAAATAATCAAGGGAAATATTCGTTAAATAAAATGATTTAGATATTAAAACCATTTATGGTCTGCAAAATTTCAAAATAATTATAATACTAATGTCTCTAGGAAAACAAATTTTTCATTTTTTTCTTTAAAATCATACAAAAACACCCACAAAAAGGTAAAAAAGGATGTAAGGGTAAATAATCAAAAAATCATGATAAATACAAATATGGAATGACACTAAAATCACAGGTTAATCCACAAAAGGGTTAACTCACCAAGAAAAAAATTCCATGAAATAGACAATAAAAATTCCAATGTATAAATGAATTATCCATAATGTAAATACAAATCATTAGGTAAAATAATGATGACTTACATGACCACACAAGACCTTAAAACATTGAAATATTTTTCGGTAGGGTATAATCATACATCTGTCCACTAAATTGGTCTATGTAGTATCCTTAGTGAGAAACCAATAATGACCATTTTATATAAAACTATGGGGATTCTAGAAAATACAAAACCTTTACTAGACAATCAATGTCCAACTAAAACCCACATAGAAACCTATGACACCTTATGGAATCATAATTTATGTAGACAAAGTAAAATAATATCATTAGGAGATAATAACATGCTACAATGGATAATAACATTATCACATCCTTTAAACCTCCAACACTACCACCAACGTAACCCCCCAACACCCAATCATAACATGCATTATATAACAAATCCTCCATCACAATGATATGAGAAACATGAAAAAAATAAATGGGGACAAGAAATGGTACAATTAATGATCAAATTATAACAAGGTTCCATATGGGATTAACTTTTACACATACAACATATAGATTTGGAAATTTTTGTACAAAACTATATGCCACAACAATACAATTACCCACAGAAATATATTGATAAAAAATTATGACCAATAAATTCATTGGATTCCTTTTTTCACATTTTGAATCCAAAATACCATTAAAACATGAAATCCATCTATTAAAAGAAAAATTTAATCTAACTTGGAAGCCTTTTTTTTATTATGAGAACAAAAAACACGTTTCTTTCATTATGAAAACATACCATCGAATTCTATAAAAAATAATTTGTTTACAAATTTTTTTTCCATCAAGATAAAATTTCAATCCGGAAATTACCCGAATATTCCATATGAGAAAAATATAAAAATAATTGAATTCAATAGAAAAATGACCTTATATATAGTCCAAACCATGAATATTTAGGCCACATATGAATTTTGAAAACTCTGGTAACATCTTATCTCATCAATAAATCCAAAAGAAATAGAAACACCAACATCAAAAAATGAAACCATGTATCCTTCAATAATAAACATAAACTATATTAAAAAAATATAGAGAATAAATAAGAGGAGGAAATAAAAGGTTAATTCTCAAATATTCCAAAAAAATATCTCATGTGAGAGAACACATTGGATGGGTGGGTATACCAAAATTAGGTGAGGATGGTAGTGGGGTGGCCAATATTTCCAGATATGAACAGTGGGGTGGCCGAAGTAGCTCAGGGATGACAATGGGGTGGATGAAATCATCCGAGGGGATGTAGCTGGTCATTTGAAGTCACCTGAAGTAAGGGGTGATGCATGGACACATAAGAGGAGGTAGGGTTTGAATGAGTAGGGGAGGGGAGCCCAAAAATGCATTGAGTATTTATAATCATATACCGATGGTTTCAAAAAATGGTTGTAATACACCAACATATACCAACGGTTTTCTAAAAACTATTGGTATATGTTTCGACGAGAACCTCTATACCCACAGTTCTTATAAATCACGGGAATATATAAATTGGGATATGTCCATATATGTTCAGGGTTAAGGTGTAATTGTGAGGTCTCTTGAGGCTACGTCATTTGTTAGATCTTTTTGAACATTCATGGTTTGAGTTGAATGGGTTGTTCACAGTTTAATACAAATTTTGGTGATCCCAGGAGAAACTGTGTTAGTCATTGGGTGTCTCTAGTGGAGGTAGTATGGCTCATGAATATTTATAAAAACCATACAAAAGGTGTTCACAATATTCTACACTTTTTTACAGAACCATGTTGCATATTTAGCACAATGTTTCCTAAGACATGTGGAAAAACCTTGTAGATTCCCACTATGTTTTGTATTGAGATCATGGTTTCCATATAGATTTGGAATCCGTGTGGCCTAATAGTTCATAGTGACCAGGTGTTTTCAAATTATAAAATTACTTTACAACCCTCTCTAATGATTAACATTTAATTCCCTCTTGTACCTATCCTGGTTCATGCGACATAGTGGAGCCCCTCCAGTGCCCTCCAAGACTCTCCTCCTCTCCCAATGGTTGGACGAAGTCTTTCATTAATTATTTGGGTCCAAATTATGAACATTATATCCTCTTATATTCTTACTCTTCCTCCATCATCCATTATCTATTTATTTTTTCTTCTTGAATTGTATTGTGGATTTGGGGTTTATAATTATTTGAGTTTAAATTAGGGGTTTTGTCTTCAAATAGTTCCTTTGGTATGTTATTGATTCTTAGAACCCTCAAGGAGGTTTTTTTAGGTTGGAATTATGGAATATCTTGTATTTTTTGGTTGGTTTCCCATTAAAAAATCCATATTGATTTAATTATATGTTTATTTATTTCATTTTAAACCTCCCTTGGATGTAAAATAGTGTTGCACTATTTTTAGAATAATTTTTTAGGCATGAAATGAGGCGGTTTACTTAATTTTCGAAGGTGTTTGGGAATTTTTTGTTGTGTTGTGCATGCCAAGGGTTTTATTAAATGTATGGCTAGAATTTTAAGAATTTTATGATTTTTAAGGCATGGTTTCATCAAGTTAAATGTTTATTGGTTGTTCAAATGGATTTCTAATTTTTTTTTGGATTTAAAAGTGGAATGTTTTCCTCTATATGAAAATGTTTTTTGGGTTTCTTAATGGAATTTCTCAGTGATATTGTATTTGAATGTTATGTGTTAAATGTCCTTGGGAAATGGGAAATTTCATTATAATTTATAAGGCTCATTTGGATGTTTGGTAAAATTTTTTCTCATGGAAACTCTCCTTCGATGACCATATTTCATTGGTTGTGTTGAAGGATATGGGGGAACTTTGTGTTAAAAACCTTTATGATCTATCTTTTGTTGAAAGTAAATAGATTCTTCCATGGGGTGGTTTGGGGTGATGTTTGTGAGTTTGATACATATATATGTAGATGATTTTTTATTTTTTTATGATTAGATCATCTCACAATAATATATACATGGGAGATTGGAATAGTTAGTATAATTTTAGTGAATTGATGATTCACTATATTAGGATTCTACTATGGATAGTGGCCCTTACTATGGACCTTTCTCTTTATTGGGACAATTCCCTTCGGTTACTCAATGTAGGGAAAAAACTGAGTGTGTGGGAGAATTGATGTCATCATGTGAATAATTCCTACGGGATAAGTCAGTTTTTAGTATGTTTTAGATTATCTATGATGATCATAGTTACTCCCATGTTCTTCAAAACATAGTTATCTATAATAGATGATATAGATTCAATGTTTTTTGGTTACTCATATGTGTTATATTCTATATCTCCTGATATTTTATCACTACTTATTTTCTATTATGTAGTGTAATTATTGGTTAAAATATAAGTGTTTCCTTTAAAATTATTATGAAAGTTGTTTTGATAATGTTTAACACATTATTTCTCCATTTTTAAATAAAAACATGATCATTTCCCTCAAAAATTCTATTGTCTCTTTCATAGGGAATGAGTATGGTTTTAAATAAAAATGGGAAATATACCATTATTAGATTAAAAGAAATAATGTGTGAAAACCAATGTCTATATATTTTATTTTAATCCCAGAACTGATTATTATTTCATTAAAGGTAAATGAATTATGAATGGATCTGTTCAGGAATGCCATCTAAGAATTAATACTCAAAGATATAGTTTATTCTTTTTTAGTCTCATGTTTAGATACCAACATGGTTTCAATCACACTGGGTGATGTTATATTTTGGATGATAGAGTGAACATCTTAGTTACATGGAGGATTAGTGGTTTTCAGTTTCAGTATGTCTTTTTATGTCCAACATTGTTGTATTTTTAGTTTAAATATAAGGGATGATCAGATGGAAATTGTATTTTTTTCAGTTTCACAATTTCTTTTATCTGCTTCTGTTTATATCACTTGGCTGAAACCATTCCCTATGGTTCATATTGATTCCCTTGGAACTTTTCACTAGCCTAGAATGATCATGAATTCCTCTTGGGACTTGTGATTGGACAACTCTGATGACCGGTTTAGTTTCGACCTAGGTTTGATTGTGACAACGTTCATTTTTTTGTCCCTTCCAGAATCATAACAAGAAATGGGTATCTCAATCTAACATAATGTTCATAGGCATGTTGTGAAGCCACAATATCTATCATATATAATGTATTTCCAACATGCTAAATAATTGAGTCTCTCGAATGTGAATATTTTGTAAAACCTTCATCATATGTTTGATAACTACCCACAGAAAATCTTTTCTCCTTGGAGTCCTAGGAAACCCCATTAAAAATTCCTTGATAATATCATCCCAATACCATTCCAACATTTGAAGAGGATTATGTAACCTTTATGGTCTCTAGTTCTATGCCTTCACCATCTAATAGTAAATGAAATGAATGATGAACCCTATGAATTCTTAATTTATTCCTGATGAACTGAAGGGGCATTTTTATTTTGGTATATGTTGTTCAATAAGTGACCCACAAACCATTATGAGGAATGAGATTCCATCATTAATTACTCTCTCATGGATGTTGGTGTGATGACCATCCCATACACAAGAACTACATCATTCCAATTTGGGGACCATCCTTGGAATGGATCATCACCCATCAAGCTTTCTAGGATAACCTAGAACTCTACATCAAATTTATGGTTCATATTGACTAGTCCACCAAGGATGATTAGATAACCAAGATAGCACAAATCACATATTTATATTTCTATAAAACATCCATATCCCTACTTTCCATAATATTGATGATTAATTGCTCTTCCACTAATGTTTGTATTCCCATTTCTAGGAATTTGTTGCAAAATTAATCATTGATAATGATCCCCTTTTATGAGGAATATTACACCTCAATATTAGAAGTCTTTAGGTACTAGAACCAGCATCTTAGCAATAAGTTCTAGTCTCACTGTGAAATTATGTTCTATAATATTTTGTAAACAATTAAAATGGAAACCCCTTAACTAAATAGATAATGGAACCAACAATTTGGAACATGTTCCCTGATGAGACATTATGTGTCTTGTTTTGGGTATTTATTTTCATTAGATCATTGGTGACATGGGAAATATGAGACTACCCACTCACCATAAATATATCCCTCCCCAATTAACCACTAAAATATCATAGTAATCCATGAATCCAACACATAGGTATGGATTAATTAGAATCAGAGTGAATGTCACCTACCTTTTTAACTCCTGGAAGGCCACTTCACACCTTATAGTCAACATAAACTTGACCCCTAACCTAGTCAACTCTTTTATAGATGCTAAAACATAGGAAAATTAAATAATTTTCATCCTATAATAAATATTCAAATATAGTAAAAAAATATGACGCAGTATGAGGACTCTTGCAAGATATGAAATCCTCCACATTTTCTGGATTAAAATAAGTCCCTACTTCATAAACCACACAAACAAGAAACATTACCTATTTGATATAAAAGAGGATCCTTGAAAACATGGAATAAATTAACTATGCATAGAGTGTGAAAAAAATACCACATGTTACTTTCTATGTGAATCAATGGATGGTGATTATATCGTTATATCACCAATTAAGAACATAATTAAGGAGTCCTTTTCTGGGAAAAAAATACAGATCATGTGATCCATTATCATTATAAATGAATTAGTCAAATTGAATTGAATCATGAGATACTCATATATCACATAGATACTCTTCAAAAACATATTTTTACAACATTTTCATAAACAAACAATGAATTTTACTTAATTAATATGATGATATTGGAGAACCACTATCATGAACTTAAATTATCAAAAAGATAATCGATCCTAGGATGTTGATATTATTTTCACATTGTAACCTAATTAAAAATTTGAATGTCCATGTAGATTCTAAAACTCATATATTCCTTATTATATATAAAAACTATATCCTAAGAAAGATAAATTCATGGGTGAATGAATCCTTTCACCTCCATGTCTATATTTTTAAATATGAAAGGCATGACCAAAAACTCATAATAGTTATATTAATAATGGAAATATTTTTAAACATATCCCCCTTTTATACCTTTAACTAATGATAACTAGTTTGAAGTATACTTTTTATATACCCTATGTTCTCAATTTAGTAGGTCAAATTGATTATCAATTAAAGTAAAGTGGTTTTAATTTTTCCTTGTCACATGGTTCATATTTTGATGGTTTATACATATCCTCAACCAAAAAACCATTTTATTCGGAATAAAATTGTTTTTCCCAAATAGAAATAACTTGGTTGAAGAAATAAATTTCTTAAATGATAATTGAATTTATCTTTTATCCCCAAAAACCCTTGGTTCAATTTGATAATATGGAAAATATATAGGACTATTAATAGGAGGAAAAAAAATTGAAAACATCACCTTCCAATTGGATTACTGTCCCAAAAAATCCTCTTGAAAAATATATTAATAGTAATAGAATTCTATCTTATCTAGTGGTATATTATTGACATAAATTACCAAAATAACGATTCATGTCAAATGAATATATAGTTATTTAAGATCTCCCCACTATTAGATAAAATTTTCTTAACTAAATATCTCAAAATATTTTAAAAGTGTAGATTGTCCCATCTAGTATAAAAAATAACTGGATGACTATAAATGAAAATTTTGATTTATTTTGAACCATTAATTTTATCCTAATGATAATATTATATGTCCTCATCTTAATAACCAATATGTATAATGATTTTTCAACATTATTAATCTTGTTTTTTCAGGATAGAAACATGAACCATTTCTTTGTTCTCTCACCAAGTGGTGTATTAATTTTCATTTTATAAGTCATAAAATCCATATAATACCCTAAAAAATATAATAAATATGTTGAGATAATATAATATAATTATTTTGTATCAAATTATATTTAAATAATAGTTGAACATGTAAATGTGGTATCGGTTACTATGGACAGTGTTATATGAACCTTCACATCTTACAATGATTAAAATATGAGAAATATAATTTTTAATCCATTATATGGTGTTAATTATTTCTCTTAATGTGGCCATATACCTCTACCAAAACTTTTAAAAATGCTCTATCATTGTTCAATTCCAATTAAAATAATCACTATTTGTAGTCAAATTCACCAATGTTGCTCAATAGTGAGAAACTCTCATAATATATCCCAAATGACCCATCTTTTAACACTTATTTTAACTTGATAAAAGGATTCAAGAACAAGGGATTTGGGTGGCACAACACCACAATAAAATCACTTTATTATTCCATATCCTTGGGAATCCTTAGACTAATTCCCTATTCAATTTTCTATAGAAATCCATAGAATTCCTCTTCTTCCTACTAAATGAGTTATTCTCTCCAACTAAGCTAGGAAGAAAGGAACTCAACCTCTTTAAATCCATTAAATTTGAATTTATCAATGATATTATACCTATTATTTCTACATTGGTTGGTACACTTTAATTACTAATCATTAACTAAATATTTATTTACATAGTCATCTTGAAACTCACTCAATGATAATTTATTTAGAAAAAAAGCACATACTTTACTAACAAATTAACTTTTCATTCATACTCTATCACTAAAAATTTTCCTAATACAAAATCTAAAAACTCTTAATATCTACCCAACCTCATCTACTTATGGTACATTGGCCAATAAATATCCTATTGAATATATCAATATAAATAGACTTGGAAATTCCCTAGGGTTTGTATGAAATTTAAGTTATCCTTTATTTTCTATAAAAATTCTTTATATTTATCTAGTCTTATATCCCCTAAAAATATGATAGGGTTTTACATCATGAATTATTAATCCATATCCACTTAATTGGGCCTTTCCAAACCAATATCCACACTAATCCCCTTGAGAACCTGCATAATAGCACCTACAAATAATCATTCTAGGGAGAATTAAATGCAAATACATATGCTTATCCATGCTAAATTATATCCCTTATATGCGCCAAATTTTATACATGAACTGAGAGATACTGTCACCACATCGATAACACAAAGGATGAATTGCAACTCAATACTAATGATGATTGGTGTTTTCCCATTAATTTCATCATTATCAATCATGTCTTCATGTCCACCAAGGTGAATATTTAGGGGGTGAGTACAAGCATTGAATGATTTACCTAAGTGTGTGATACGTTTTCATGAACAATATTATTTTAAATAGTATATTATTAAAATATTTCAAATAAAATTTAAAAATTTTAAAAAAATTTAATTATTTGAATTTAATATGAATTTAAAAATACAATCTTTATCTTGCTAAAAAATTTATAGTTTTTCAAAAGATTACCTTCAATAAAATTACCCTATTATTTCATAAATTCACAATTTCTATATTAAACCACATTTATCATAAAGACTTCATTTTTATAATTCTAACAAAACTCAAAATTTTGCAATCATTTATAAATGAACAATTTTTTATAATTCTGGTTAAAACAGTTTAATTTCATAAAATTCAGGGGAAACTATCATATTCTCCAAAAATCCAAAGGATTCTTCTTATAAATAAAATTCTTACATTGGAATCTTATGTTCTCCATATAAATGTCCATTCCACATGATAAATAATTTCAAACATTTAGCCAATATGAAATTCAAATTTTCAAATTTCACCTCTAAATAAATTTACATAGGTATGAACTCCATTAATAGGTAAAAACTTATACCATAGTGAATGATTTATTTTTATTTACAATTATAAAATCTATGTTAGTACATGAATACATGTTCTCATATTTTTTTTAATTTTCTTCCTGAAGAATTTTTTTTTCTTAGAATATAGTTAGTGGTTTAAAAAAGTATTCTCACAAAACAATTTCTAATAACACAAACCTAGTGAAAATCAAAATCCTAAATACATGTTAAAAACCGGAAATCATAATTTAAATCACAGTCCGATTTTTGAAAATAAATTTATCATCATATTCCATAATTTCTCTAAAAGACATATTGTTTTAAAAGATGATAAAATTTAAATTGAGAATTACATTATAATTTTAAAAATTAATCATATACATACAATTTAATCTTTCCATTTCAATAAAAAGTCAACTAAATTCAATATTTAAACATTCTTCATTTCATTTTTTTTCAAAATTTCCCTTTCAAAACTTGAAATATAGGAATACAATAAATTTTAACCAAACAAAATTCACAACAGAGTGAGAAAAATTTATAATTAAAATATTTCACAAGGAGTCAATAAAATTATTTCTCAATAGATGATAATAAATAAAAAAACATATGAAATTATCTAATTCAACAAAGTGATTTGATCCACCAATATAACATTTTTGTTCATCAATATTTCCATATTTTATGATACACATCTCACCCTAAGTAATTAATTAATCAATTTATAATAAAAAATATCATGAATCATTAATCCAACACTATAAAATTAAATATTTTAATTCCCATGTTTATATTTTATAGAGTTAAAAAGAGGTAATGAGATAGAGGATATTGATCGATGTTTTACATAGTATATATCATCTAAACCAACAATGAAACCTTTATCTCCCTGATAATAATTTTAATGAATAAAAAATCAACACTAAATATACATGAAAATTTACATGGAAATTTTTTTAATGATCTTATATTTATGAAGGATTTTTAGGAAATATTAATACCTTTTAAATGAGGATATAATGTAACCATTCATGGTCCATAGGATCATGGAGTAACTATGAAGGGCTCTTATCCCTAAAATAAAGTTTCTAACCTCTAAGACAATATTTTTAATATAACATTAGTTTATCCAAAAAACATATCATGAATTATGGTCCCAGAGACCATGATTTGACTATTCATAGGGTCATATAAACCATAAAAACATCTCAAAAAGTATATCTACATGTGATATTCACATAAAATTCTGACTCATGTTAAAAAGACCATTTTGGAACCAATGGTGTTTTAAAAATTCTTTTTTGAGATCATAATGGTATGTACTTTTTAACAATAATCAAGAACACATCTTGAAAAATTTATTAGTATTCAAGATTATATTCCACTTGAATAAAACATGAAATCATAAAAACATGTGTATTATATAAAAACTAGGCTGCAACCTATATTTTACGAATCACCAATATTATGCCGCACTAAAAATATTTTATTTAGATGATGCTATAGTTCTTCCATTTAATTGAATAAAAGAAATTGGGACTAAAAATTTTAGGAGTAAAGGATCTAAGCCTACACACTCATAGTATGGATTTATCATCTGTTTTATAGATGTATTATTGGATTAGATGGAGTTTATTTCAATAGTAATTGGATTAAGTGTATTTAGTTATGATTTTATTAATTACATTGATTTTTATTCTAAATTAATCTATAGATCTTAATATTGATGATGACCCAACTCGGTACACTATTTCCAATATATCGATGTAGTGATTAATCTATAATGATGATTTTTTACATTACAACTAGGTGGGCCCATTATTTTTTAGTGTTTATTCGAATATTGTTATCAAGAAGTATTCACGTATATATATGTATAAATATTTCCATTATATCATTCTTGATGGGTATATTTCATATGAGTAACACAATGTTATCATTATCAAGGTAATTTATTATTTTCTTAATATGGATGATTTTCTCAAAAATATAAATGTCCATCATATATATTGTTTGTTAAGGCATAGAATATGTGCCAATAAATTTTTTGTTTTAACTGGAAAATTGAAAAACCTGTAAAGAAATATTAGGTGGGGAACCAAATGATTTTTCACATTTTTAAACTTCATATGTATCCATTCATTAGTAAAATTTGAATGATTAAAATTGTATTCATATATGTAATATTTATCTTTCTATTTATCAACATGATATTATAATGAATCAATTGACTCTATAGAGATAATTATCAAATGTGTGAATACTATAGAAACCCTGTCCTCATATAAATTATTAATGTTAAAAAAAATATTGATAAACTTCAACGTAACCATAGAGACTATCATAATAAGAAATCATCCTTGTTGACATATCAGTGGTGTTTTTGAAATTAGAAAACATATGTAATTATGATTCATTATTTTGATGAACTTATAGATGCACAGTTAGATACCCACAAATACATGTAATTTAAATTTTTTTATAATTACAATTTATTGTGGGATAAGTATAATATCTTCTTATACTAGGTAAATTTTGATCTTCCACCATGACTATGAATATGAACATTATTATAGGATATACAATAGTGTCATAGGTATATCTATGAATGATTGAATGTATTGGGGGTAATGGTGGGTGTGAAAATGACCACAACAATTTGGTTTATTGTTTCCCCTATGGTATTAGAACTATTCTTATATGTCTACCCAATTACTATTATTTTTTTCAGAGAGAATCAAAATTTTCACACATAACATTGATATTGGATGAGGTGTGTTTAGAATAGGGGTTGTTTTTCCTGTATTTGTTTTCTCATCCACATGTTCTATAATGATATATATTTTTAAGACTATGCCATTATAATTATTGGAATATTATACTATTTATAGAAATTTTTGAGATCATTTGTACAATAAATGTGAATTTTTGGATGAATATAGAACTAAGATAGATTATAATGTTTTTACTATATGCCTTATAGTAATGTTGGTTCCTCATATGTAGGAGAGTTGTTGTAATTTTATAATATATGATATGAGTATTATTAATTATATGTGATGAGTTTGTTTTGGTTTCAGTTGTGTACTGTGATATTTATATAATATTATAATTAATATTGGGAGTAATTTTTTTAGCATGGTCTATATATTGATCCATGAATGATCTTGAACATATCATATTTTAATATTTTGTGGGGATGTTTATGGTGTGACATGTTGCAGTTATGGTGCAAGGATTCTTAGGTTATTCCAATATCAAAAGGAATACAATCATAATTTGAAATGTTATCAATGAGATAAAATTATTGGAAAATAGTTTTGGAATACTGTGATGTAGTGATAAGCCTTTCAGATCAGTGTCATTTAGTATTTGGTTATATTGAGAGTAAAAGACTGAGGATCAATCAATTATACTTGGGAGTATAATAATTATGGAATGATATCATAGGATACATTATATATTTCTTTAATTAATAATTTGTAATATATATTTAATAAAATAATTTATGGAAATTTTAGGTTGAGATCAATGCCTGATTTTTTGTGATTCATTTGAGATGACACTACTATGATATGACCCTTAATATTTCACTGTGATTTCTTTCTATATTTAATCTAAATTAAGGTGTCCTTTCAGATTTTAAATTGATTCATTTAATGTCTCCTAATACATATGTGATAATCGGTGATATTCTTGGGTGTTTATATTTTTTAGGTAGACTCACATACTATGACATTATGTGTTTGATTCTTCTTTGGTATAAGGTCCTTCGCTGTTCACTTTTCATTAGTTCTTCATAGTTATTCCTTTCTAGAAACTGTAGTAGTGGTTGTTATTTGTGTTAATGGGTAGTGGGTGATTAATTAATTGGTGGTAATCTTTTATAGCTTAGAGGAAATATTTATAAGTGTTATTTAGATATCAAATTCAGTTTCATGTTGTTATCATGGTCTTTCTCAAGCTTCAATGAGGTGGGGGATTATATTTCCTTCTTTTATAACACAGAATGATTGACATTAGGGGATTTTTTTGGATTATGAATGGTTATAAATTTATTTAATTTAAACAATTTTATTTGGTTACAAATTCATAAATAAACTATTTTTTTGAAGGGGAATGATGTATGGAAATTTTCATTCATAATTAACTAAATAGAAATAGTTAATTGGGAATATGGAATTATAAAAGTGATAGACACTCACTTTTGTATTATTATTTCTCATTTTTTTACATTAGCTTATTTTTTAACTGATATTCATTATTGTGATTTGTTAATACCAATTATTTCTAGTGCATCTTATCATATTCATAATCAGAGAAGTAATTAATGATGATATAGAAACAAATTAATGAAGAAATCAATATTATGTTACATTATTATTATTATTAAATTTATTGACATGGATTTTTTTATTTTTTATTCTTGTCAAGGCTTTCATAACCATTGTGAGAAGAGTTTTCTTTTATTATAAAGTGATTTTTCTATGATTTGTTGTTTACTTTGATTTCCCTATAGACCAGAAAGCTAATCAAATATGTTAATAATAATAAGAATAACATTTTTAACTATATGTATTTTATTAGTAATAATGGTATGTTATGTATATAAAAAATAATTAGTGATAGAGATCATTCTGGTGTATTTGATCATTTATAGGTTATTTTATCTTGTTTCAATTCTAGTAGAGGCCTTATTCACTATAATCATAAGATAATTAAGACCTATGATTAGTTTTCTCTTGTAGGATTTTATTTGGAAGTGTTATTTTTGGTCATTGTAATGATTGTAAGATTGTAATTTTTGGGGTCTTATTAATATAGTTTTATACAAAGGTAATGTTTTGGTGGTGAGTTTGGATATTTTCTCTTGTATTTTATGTTCTCTACATGTTAACCTGGTTTCTTCATGAGTTGCTAATTTTGTGGATATATAATGATGTGGGGGAATTCATCTTGGTTGATTAGTTTTTGTGTTGATTTGGAGTGTTAAATGTAAAAGTGATGGGTTTTAAATTAATCTCTTTACTAAATTATTTTTTAGAATAATAGTCAATGAATTATAGTGAATATAATGAAATAAAGAAAATTGAATGATGATGCAATGTGAATGTTCAATATGAATGAATGATAATTGAATAATGAACTTCCCGAGAGAGATGTGTTTTAATTATTGTATCGACATTAAATATTAATAAATTAAAGTAATAATGATTTTAATGATGATAATAAATGGTAATTTATGATTAATATAATAAAGATATGATTAAATGTGGTGTTTTTAATTTTCAAGAATCCATTTTTAAATAGTTTGGGTCATGATTTTGAAGATGAATTATTTTGTAATGAATATTTTTTTGTTGTTTTTTTACTGCTATTTGGAAATTGATTCTAGTGGTTTAATGTGTTAAATAAGACTTATTTTTATAGTTTTATTTGTTGTTATGGATCAATGCGATTATGAAAAAACATTGATTTCTCGTAGTAGTATTATATATATATATTCTAAAGGATTCTTATATATATATATATTGGAATCCCTAGAAACTGTTCTACTATGTGGATTCAAAGTTGGAGTCGTCCAGTGATGGAGGATGTCATGAGGTTAATGTCCCTTAAGATCACAATACCATATTATTATTTGAAATAAGTGAATATATGGTTGTGTTTCAGGGAAGTAAATGGGAGGATTAAAACATGAGGTTGACATCCTTTAGGTTAATATTATGCATCAAATATACATTTGTTGATAGGTTACGTTGCAGTATAAGGTGACGTATTCATTATTTTTACTGGGATAATGTTGTATAGTTAAATTGGGTTGATTTATTAGACTGATAAATAATATTGTGGTTTTTTATTTTATAGTAAATTTCTTTATTAATTAGATAGAGGTTTTCTAACTGTGGATCTCTACCTAGTTTTTAGTTGGTGCTTCTAATTAACTAACAAGTAACAGCGATGATAAAATTTTAGGCCCCTTTTTTTTCTTTTTTATTTTGGGGATGATTATATTATTACTATTATTTTTAATTTTTTGGTTATTATTTATGGTAATTCTAATTTTTTGATATACATGGAGTTATATTTGATACCTAATTAGATGACAGTTGTTGAATGTGGTGTGGGAAAGGGAGCATGTCTTGATAGATTGAGTTTGAACATGGATTTGGGTGAATTATTTATATTTTTAATATATTTATAATTTTTTTATGTTTTTAAATGTTTTTATTAAAAATTTATTCTGTTTCACATTAATTTCCCATGAATACTGATATTTTTACCATGATAATACTATTGAGTACACCAATGTACTAACCCCCTTATATTCTTGATTGGTTCTCCATGATACATTAGTATTTAATTATAGTTGATGGCCAAGAATATTTGGTGGGTTTTGGTGGTTACTACATAGGTATAGACGGTTCTTATATTATTTACATGTTTTCCTTATTAATTTACATTGATATATAGGAAAAAATTAAGTATTATGGAAGATTGATTATTTTATTAGGACCCTTTAGATATTATTGGTATTGTGATTTTATCTACTATGTTTAATGAAGGTAGTGATATGAATTTTCTTATACACCATCTTCAAGTCTCCAAGAAATTGAATTTTAGATGTAGGATTTGAGGGTCACTCTAATATTCACTTATGGTCTAACAGGGGATTTATTTTATTATGTTTATGACAGAATGATATCATATAATTTGTTTTACCATTAGAGTTGAGTTTGGAGTAACCTCGAGGTGGTGTTTCATTGGTTAGTTAAGAAATGGAGAAACAAGATTGTAACATGTAATATAAGATGAAAAACCATCTAGGAAACAATCATTTGGCCCCCATATTATTTTACATAAGAACTATGATAACCTACTCAAAATATTGTGGTGAATGTGTACTCATTACATGGTAAATTTTAAAGGGAGTTATAATTTTTTTTTTCATTTATAATTTTTTTTTTGAATTTATTTATAAATACATATATTATTGTCTCTATAAGTTATAGTTATTCTGTGGAAAAGATTTTATTTAATTATGGTAAATAAAAATGGTGATTAATTGGAATATATAGTCTAAATAAATCCTTACTAGTTCTTGAATATGTTTTTCCATACTATTGATTAAATATTTTTTCCTTTAAATTTACATTAATTATCATTATAAAAATATTAATCATGTTAATACACACTAAATATGGTTATAATATTTATAAAGTAATTTTTACAAGGTTATCTTTATACGTAATTGTAATTTTTAAAAACCTCCTAAATCAGGTTTTCCCTTAACAAATTCTTTTTTATAATTAAAAAAATGGATTTTAAAATATGCTTCAAGGGTTTTTGAATTTCAAAAAAAAAAACTATTCAATGGGTTAACTTATACATATATTATATTATAAACATATTTAAGTTACATGTTTCAATAATTTATTTTTTTATTTATTTCTATAGGTCTTAGAATATGAAATTTATTCATAGTTATCACCCATTAAATTTAGAAGACATTTACAATAATTTGTGTATTTCATTCATTGGAGATCATGATTAATGTTTTGGTATGGTGGAAAATTTTGGAGTTATAAATAAATTTATATCAACCAATCCATGTTTGTTTTGATAAATTATTGATGAGAGAGATTAAAATTAACTAAAAAAACATATGAAAAATAATGTTGAGTGAAATGGGTAAAATTTGGATTTATTATAATATAAATAATATATATAGGTGATAGGAATTTTTTTCAATTTTTAAATACCGTTATAATATATGTGAAATATTATTTAAATAACTAGGTCATATCTTCTTAATAATGTTCTTCATTGGGAATTTTGAACCTAAAATATGAATGTAAAATTGTGTCTCTGATTATATAATGTGAATGTATGATTCAGTAGTGATCAGATTGTTAATGAATATTTATTTTAAACATGTCAACTTTGAATCATTGGGCTAAATGATGTCTTATTTTTATATGATAATATATGATAATGTTTATGTTACATTAATAAATGTACGGAGTAAGGATATTTCATTGAAATTTAAATTAAATAAATATTGATAGTTTTCATGATGTATTTCTTGGTGTATGTTACCTTGAATTATTGATATGGTTTTGACTATCTTTTGAGAGTTTTATGTTTTTAAACAAGATGTTTTATATTGTGTTTTTTAATAAATAATATCCACACATGATTATTTCAAGTTGTTTTATCAATGTTTTCATTAATAAATTTATTATTGTATTAAATATATTTATATTAAATCACCTATGGAGATATTTTTATGATTTTTTGTGATATATTTGATTTGTAATATTGAATCCGTATTTTCATGTTTACATTCAATATTTTTTAGATCAAGTATTAATTCTATTGGAAGTATTGAAGATCATATGAGGTTGAAGGTAGTGTTATACCTATGATATGGTTCTGAATAATTCTATATGGGTTGATGTATTTATTTGGAATAATATTGTCCTATGTGGAATTGATTTTGAAATGAAATCATTGAAAAGGGGATCCATAATGATGTTATTCTTTGTGCAAAGAATTTTGAATCCTGTAATGAAGAATTGTTGATATTTGAGAGGCCAGAAGTATGAATTTTTTTGTGGTGTCTTTCCATAAAGATATGGAATGGTTACAAAAAATTTATATTTCCTTTGAATTAAAAAATAACCTATATCAATTCTATGTTTCATTAGGGGATGGATTATTTCTGAAGGAGGCTCAAATATGGTGGAAGATAATGCAGGGAAACCCAGAAGTGATTTTAGGGGAGGAGTTTCTAGAATTAGTTAGAAAGTATTTAATTTATCATGTGTGAATGGATAGTCATATGAACAATAATAAATTAATTCATCGGTGGTTGAGAGAATGAGTATCATGAAGAAATGTTTTATGGTCTGAATTAATCATATTATACTGTTTCTATCCAACTAGGAATGGTGAGCATATCATTTTGAGTTATCCCTGATGAAGGAGATTCATAAATCTCTATTTGATTTTCTGTTCAACTCTTGTATGGAAGTGAGATATGAAGAATAGATTATAGATAATGTGTTTTCTATGATGGGGGATTCTTGTGAATTCCCCTATAAATAAGATAGTGTTGTTAAGATAAATTATCTTAGTTATAGGCATCATCATTCACTATAGTGGTGTCTAAGAAAAATTATAGGGTTGTAGAATGTCTTGGAGCCCTGTGTTTGAGTAGCATATAATTCTTTATGTTTGGGGATTTTTTCTTTTTATTTTATAATTATATAATTAATCATCATATTGTTTGACCCAAGGTTCATTTTTCCTCTCCTTCCTTAATGAGAAGTTATTTTTTGGCATGTGGAGTGATTAGTTTCTGAAGGTAGTGATCTCATTCCTTTCACTAAAACTTATATGGTAGAATTTAATCCCCTTGTATAGATTATAATGATTTCTACGTGTCGGTTAAATTAAACATGTTTTCATCCAAAATATTTTGTGCTATTTTTTAAAAGGATTTAAATATTTAGTGTTTTGAATTTTAATAGGTATATATATTTAATCTATATTGAGCAGAAACAAGTATCTAGCGAGGAGTCCATTGTATGTATGAGTGCTTGGGGTAATGGTTAGTTTCTATTAGATGTGGTGTTATTTTTTGAAAGGTATCTTTATTGGTTGAATGTTTTTAGTGGTTTTTCATTGTATAGAATAGATATTGTTGTTCCTTAACCATTTCTGTGATGGTGTTTGTCATTTAGACTACCAATTTGAGAGGTATCATTCTCATGGGAATGGGTTTTAGGTGTTTCTATGATTGGGTTGATCTTGATTCCCTGGGAAGTTATTAACATAAGAGGTATCTAATGTAACAACCAAATTATTCACAAAACATTAACTTCTATTTTTTGGATTTCAAGAGTGATAGGAAGACTTTTAGAGGATGTTGATTGAGGATATGTGGTGTTAATGAAGGATTTACAGTTGACATAGAATATCATGTCATGATCATATGTGTGTTGGTGTGGTGATATTCCTAGTGGAAAGGTGAGATTATGAAGAATTATATGATTTTTTTAGGGTTATTCTTTTTGAACCTAGAGTACATTGTTGAGTGAGGCATGATTTTTGGGATTTTTGTGTCCCAACATTTTGGAGAGGGGGAATGGGTGTTGAATTTTTTATTTGTTTGGGAATGAAGGTTATTGATGATTTCTTCATTTAATCATTCATGGGGTGGTTTGTGGGTGATGGGTTTCAGTTTCCATAGGGATATCATCATGTTATTATTATATAGAATGGTCCCCAGGTTAACCATAAGGTGATATAACTGAATTAATATTATATGGGTACTCTTATAGGGTGAATCTTTTCACTATATCATAAGGAACTAATATATGTATTTCATGATTCTATTAATTTGGGGACTATTGGGGTATACTAATAAGTGTTAGGTTTGTGTGTACATCTAGGATTCATCATGTTGAGATGAGAATACCATGTATTGCTCCATTATACTCATGAGTTATGGAATTTTTTCTTGATCACATTGGTTTGAGCATTACTTTTATAATAAATTTGTGTTAAAATTATTTTTCGTGAAATATCAAGAAGTGGTAAGGTAGAAATCACACAATGATTTCCAAGATTAATTTGAATCATAACCATTTTGGGGTGGCCCGTTCAATCATGTTATGATTTATTCTTCTTCTATTTTTATTATTAATTTTGGTCTCCTCTAAGATTTCATTCGAGATGATAAACCTCTTCTAAAACCTATGAGATATTGGGTTATCTTATAGGTTTTTTAGAGTCCTAAGGATTATCCATTGTCTATGGATTCTTACAGATGATTATTCTTTACCTCGATGAGGATCTCTTTTTGTTATTACTATATAATTCTTTTGTTTCCATTTGTGAGGACATGGTAGCACTTGTGCTTGGTTATGATATATAATGACGGGTTGATTTTATAGGAGATGATGTGTTATAGGTTGGAGGGAATATTCTTAAGAGTTCATTGAAGAATTCTTTAAAATATTATCTATTAGTTTGGTATTTCTGAAAATTTATTTTTCTATGATATTTTTAAACTCTACTCCTATCACCATGAATGATTGGTCTAAGTGGATTTTTGTGATTTCTCCCAATGATATTCTAATATCCATTATACCTTTTTATTTTTTAAGAGAGTAAATATTAAATGAGTTTGAGGAATAATTTTTCTTGGTAAATATTTTTTAATAATTAATTAAATGAAGATAAAAAACATTGTATTTGGAAATATAAAGGGGAGAGATAGTTTCATGTGATTTATGTGTTTCTATGTAGTTTAAAATTATTTGGTTCACACTAACTAATGTTTTTTATTGTGATTTCATTCACCCAATAACATCCTAACATGAATAATCATTTCTAGGATGGAGTGTCTCATAACCTCATGGAAAATACCTGTATGTAATAGGATTTTGACTAAAGATGAGGGATTCAATCAGAACATTAGGTGAAAATTCCCTCAATACACTTATCCGACCGATTAATATAATTGAGGAAGGAATAATAAGATAAGTGAAAAATAAAATAGATTTAAACTACATAAACTATGTTGTATCAGTGTATATAACAACACAACCAACAACCGTCAAACAATAATTCATGTAAGAAATAAATCAAGTGTAGATGATTAAAAGAGACACTGTAACAAGTAAACATTATTACACTATAACTCCACATATTTCCATGATCTTGTTTCTCAACAACACAACATAGGGAACTTTCCGTTTACTATAACTTTCCGTTTACTATAACTTATACCATATGGTCTTCATGTGAACCAAGTTACTAATAGTGGGTGTGAGTATAAACCTAGTATGAAACCACCAATGTATACTTGACCTAAGTGTAAGAATTATATTAATTTTTGTATAATTATTTGAAAATAAATACATATGTAAAAAAATCACATGTCACATTGTTATGAACAAACAATAATTCCACGAAGCCAAACCCTATATACATAATCACCATGTTGAAAGAGTAGTAATTTATAGCTACCATGAATATCATAATAGGACATAGTATGGTAGTAAGTCTCAAAAATTTCCATAATGCCATCACAAATCAATTAGTATATAAGGAAATCATGATCACTACCACGCTTAGGTAATTACTCAAGTACAATGTTACATAACATTAGTAATTCCATACACTAACATAATGATCATGCTTCAAGACATAAATTCTCCCTCTCAAATTGAATAACCAATCCATGAAGTTTCACCTATCACCATTATACATGATTGTAGAAATATAAGGTCAAAAATATAAATACATATAGAATTCATATCATGTAAAGTCTTAAACTATTCCCAGAAAAATTATTCCACATAATGTAAGGTATCCGAGGATAGACATTGACACATTATCTTGGGTAATTTGTATTGAGGGTCCTTATAGGACACACACACACACACATAATATCATGTAATTTAATAAAATTTCCATAACATGGTAATTCAAATTTTAACTTTGTCATATTATTCCAAATGTCAGGTTATTCTACTAAAATCAATCTCTCTCACATACAATTCAAAATATAACCCATGAATCAAAAAATGATGATTTGAGATAAATAATCCAAGACAAAATACCAATAATTAGGATCAATTTATAAATACCCACTAGGGTCCAAAATCATTAATGGTTCTAGAAGAACCTGATAATGATAATGAAAAATTGGAATCCTAGTATCCTTTTTTTATAATCTAAAAGGAATAAAATTAGATTATTTGAGAATTCTATGATATAAATATGACACCCATTATCATAATCAACCCATGATTACATAAATTTCAAAAATCATTACACATTATTATATATCCATGATCTATTATGTTTATAGTTTTAGATAATTGGGAAAAATACTACATAACAAAGTGGACACATCCATATCCTTTAAATTTATCCACAAAACTAGCCTTTAAGTTACACCCTTGATTCATCAGTGAAAATTTATATTGGTATAATATGGTTACAATGAAAAAATTTCAATCATTATATTGTTCATTCACACAGTTATATTTTATAAAAACATTTGAAAAATTGGATTTGAAAAGAAATCACAGTAAGGGGTATAAAATAAAGATAATCTTGTTATTTAGAGGGGCCCAGATCCATGTAGTCTGACACATTTCATTTTCTTGAAGAATGTGGTGCATAGAGGATGTAAAAATTTATTTAGAGGGGTTTGAATGATATAAATATAATTTAGATAGAATATTTGAAATGTAATTGTGTTTCACATCATGTATTCACAATTCACATATTGTTTTTGGTCTTTTATGAGCATTAAAGTATAACATGGCTAGTTAAGTCCAGTTTATGGGGGTGTCACATAACGTGTAAATTATAAGGATTAAATCCTTCAAGATGATGAATTTTTTGTGATATCTAAATCATAAAATTTATAAAACATTGAAAGGGATTTCACACTATGTTAATACAATCTGTAGTGTGCCTATAATGGATGTAGTGCCTTTGGTTCTTCCATGCAAACTAGGTCCCTCTCTAACTCCAGGAGTATAGAGACCCTATTTATAGTCATATAGGGATTAAATTAATAAGGACCAATCCTTGGATTCCTATATTAGATCCTTGGTCATCTGAGTTACATTCTACCTCTTTTCTTATTGTTAATCGATCAGGTTTCTCCGATTTCCTCTTCACATATAGTGGATGATCATCTTCATGTTTATAATTGAGTTTTCATGGTTTTTTTTCAATGTGGTAATTTTTGGAAATCCTTGGAGGGATGATTCTTCTTATAGGAGAAGTGGTTAGAATCCGAAATGTTAGTATTTTCTCATGTAAATTACATTAATTAAATTGCGGTTAGAGATTTACTAATTCTATTTTATTTAATTGATATCATAAATTTATCATGGTTCATCCATTTATATGGAAATGAAAATAAATTAATAATAATTTAACTATATTAATAATGAATTGGATGGTGATCACATGTTGATCCCTTATACCATTATAGTGGGGTTTCACAATATTTTTTAGATAATGTTATATCAATGCAATGTATCTGAGCATGTTCTTATGTTTGGAGTTGCATGCTGAAATTTACAAATAATGTAAATAATAAATTAATTAATTAAATTAATAATTAAATAAGATAATTTTCTTAATTTATTTATTATTTCTTGTAATGTTATTGAAATAAAATTAATGTAATTTGAAATATTAATTAAATGTCATCTTCCATTTATTAATTGAATTGAAAAGAAATGTGAAGAATATAAATTCATGACCATTATAATAATAAAATACATGATAATGAATGTTGTTTTAATGTTTGGATCATCATTAGTTGTTTATAGCTTTTTGTAGCTTGATGCCTTAGATTTCTCTTTGTTGGAACCTATAATTAATAATGTATTCAATTTAAAGATAGATTAAGAATGGTTTTTGTGAAAATGTTATTTCATAGAGCCTATGATTCCACTAATCTAATAAAGGTTGAGTTCCTTGAGTTTGGAGGCATGAGAGATCCTTTTTGTGTGATAGAGGGATGCCTTGTTTTTGAGAAAATATTTCTGATTTGATTGTTTTTACTTATTTCATTTGTATTATATCATAATATTATCTTCATTGTATAATGTGGTATGGTTTGGTGAGGCCCAAATGTGATATGACCTTTGGATGGTAGAGCCTGTGATGAATTAGTCTAGGATGGCTAATGTGATATGGGTGGGGAGGCATGATTGATGCAGAAGAACTTGATGCCTATATTGGTGAGATTCAATGAGATATGAATGTGGGTGTTAGGGGTCCCATTGGAGATAATTGAATGGGTTGAAGCTAGGATTACGTTTTGATTTGATGTTGAGATTTGGGATGATTCTTAAGAATCTGTTTAATGGTCGATGTTTAGGTTTCTTGTTTAATCTTTATTTCATTCCCAACTACTTGAGGAAGATTGATGTTCATGGTCCCATTTTGTATCTTTGTGGTAGATTAATATGGATTTCATAGATTACATGAATTATGTAATTATTCTAATTGTTACTAAATAATTCTTGACCCATGAGGTTGGTTAATGCAAGATATAAAATATGATGTTAATCATGACAAATCGTGGACTTAGTTCGGATTAATCCTTTAAGGAATGTAATTCACTCTGCTGATTATGTAATATATCTTGAAATAAAATTAAAGATTAATTAATGGAAAATGAAATATTTAATGTAAGAAAATTATATAAAAATAATAAATTTACTACAGATCTTTAAAATATTGACGACATATAGGATATGTTCTCTTAGTAGTTGAATTTGTGAGTCTGAGCAACATTATCTATAGTAGATACACTAACTAGGTTATTACCAAAGTGTGGTTTTGAGATATATTATATATTATATATTCATTTTTTCATACACTTCCACACCCATTTCAGTTAGGGAAACTGACACCCAGTGGAATATGGGAAGAGTGTTTTTCCCAACATCCCATAGTGACGATGGATGGCCAACTACGCCCTCGGTCCCTTCTCTCTTCTATTGGTATATATTTTTTTCATTATACGTGGAGTTTATTTTACCCATATATTTTTTTAGAGGGCTATGATGGCTACTGGTTATTTACACAAATTTATCATAAGATATAGTATCCTAATGATTATTATAGGTTTAATGGGTATATGTTGTAATAACTTGACGTACTTATATGATATATGAATTTTAATGGATTGGTGTTTATTACCTGATATATTATAGACTCAAAATGGGATGTGGAGCCTCTTAGAAATTAAATGGTATCTAAATATGGTGATCTTCTATGGGATGATGTGTTCATGTTATGCACAAGGTGTATATTGTGATGCCCTTACAAGGTGTCTTTGGGATGGATTATTTTGGAGATAGATGGATAAGAATGTACAACGTTGGGGTGGACCATAAAACTAATGGGGAATCAGGATCGAGGTACCAGTGATATTTCATTTTTATATTATATGATCTCTTCTGTGATACTCTTAGTGAGAATTATCCATGGTGGTTTTGGGAACATAGTATACCAGTTTAGGTCGGGAGGTAGTTTCAATATTTTTCACTATTATTTATCATGTTTTCATTATGATATACACGAGAGGCTCTGGAGAGGATATTTCATAGTATACTGGTATGATCACCCAATATATAAATAAATTATTTTTCAGATCAGTAGTAGAATGTAAAAGAGCGGGTTGGATAATACTCTCTCATGGTTTTGCTGGAGTTGTATGGGCATCATAGTCACTATCATTCATACGTATTTGGTACTTATAGTTTTCTATTAATTTTTTAGTACATAATGGGAGTTAATCAATGAAATTTGAATATATAGTTAAATATATATCTTTTCAAGTGTAATTTTTTGTATCCTTCTTATCTCTGTCTTTCATGTGTTCTATTAGAGGGAAATGACTCCTATATATATGACTATAATACCACCTATGATAGTTTCCACCACAGGAAAAACATTAGGCGAGACTCCAATAGTCACCATCTCCCCTCCCTCAAGGTTGTAATAGGAGGGGTATACTTTTTTTGTTGGGGTAGTGACATTAGTCACATGAAAACATGCACACACATTAAAATGTTTACATTTTTCAAAATAAAACATTGATAACATAAATAAAAAATATCCACCAGATAAAATAAACAATTTATCAAAATAGAAAATTGGATCCCAAAAGAATGAATAATAAAACCATGAATTAATCATGAGTAACATGATAACTCATGATAATATTTCTTTGAAAAATTAATATTTCTCCTTTAATAGTCAATAAACATTCCTGAACACATAAAATCAATAATATTTCTGAAAAATACATATATCAATAATATATTACATATAATGGAGAATCATTTTCATAAACTACATTTACTCACATATACAACTTGTTAGGGAAAATTATACCTAGTTAATTCTATAAGAGTAACCTACCTAGTTTCATCCCTCATTTTTTTAATTAGGTGACTACTCAATGCCGAATTCATTGAAGAGCTCTATTAGTCTCAACCATTATCGTGAACAATATCAGGATCATAAATCATTATCTATAAAAATAATATACTATAATATGATGAGAAAATTTATTATTTTTCATTTTTTTATCATAAGACCCTTGAAAAATTGATTTGAACCCAAAAGAAAATTAATATCTATTTAGACCAAAAATATGGAGAAATATCCCTCTCTTTTTAAAATGAGTTTAAAAAAGAAATCCCCAAAAAATGGAAATAAAATTTATTTCTAAATCAATAAATAATATATTACTAATATTTGTTATAAATAAAGGGAAAAATTGTGGGAAGATTCAATCATGTTATATATTTTATAAAACAAAAAAAGATTGTTCTTTGTAAGAAGAATCAAAATGCCTCATATGGTAACCATTACAGACCATCTAATTTAAACCATTTTAATAAAAGAAAAAATTATTTTTAAATGAACATTGAGGCTCATTTTGGATTAAGTAATATAATTCAAGATAAATTGAAAATAAAATATATATTTAGGATTATGATTTAAGGTAATACATTAAAATGTGTTTTAAAGGAAAAACACCTACCATATGTCTCATCATGCATTATAGATTCTCTATCTCCTGGATAACAAAATTATACAATTATTATACTATATTAATTAAATTCATAATTAAATTATTAATTTTAATTCTACTATCATCATTCCTTATATTTAAGATATTAAAATGACTTGTTTAGTTACTAAATATGTTATGTTTATGACAAACTTTTTAAGGAGTTTTAGTTTATAATTCCAAAACAATATTTGTAGGATGAGCATGCACTAAGGGTTAATTATTGCACAATATCCAAAATATTTTCAGTAAATAATTATTATTTTAATTTATTTAATATTATTTTAGATCAATCCATATTATGTGTTCATTAAAAATGAAGTGCATTATTACATGGAGACAATAGTGTATATGTATGCATGAACAATATTTTAATTTTTATATATTGTGGAAAGTAAATAATCTATATAATATTTTTATTTTAAATAATTATACATATCTTATTAATTTTAACTTTATTCAGTAACTCAATAAAAAAGATCAATAATTTTAGTTGGAAAATCAAAACAAATCACATAACTTCTTGGTAGGGGTGGTCTACACATATGCACGGGTGGCATTATCATTTTCAAATAGATGGTATAGTAAGAAGGTAATTTTAAATTTATCATTATAGAATCATATTTTTTTCATAAATTGGATATATATTAAATTAATCCTTCATTTTTTGATCATTTATATGAGGTTCTAATGAAAAACTAATTGTATCAAAATGTTGAAACAGTAGTTCATACATTCACACATGCAATGATTTCATTTCACAATATATGAAAAAAGAGATGAAAAAGAGTTTTACCAAATAAATTAAAAAAATTATTATATTAATTTTATTAATTTTATCATATCAACTTTTCAATATGAAATTTAAAGGAGGAAAAATAAATAAACATGAAATCACTCAGTAAAATGTTATACCTCTTCTTTGAGAAGCCTCCATTAGCTTACACATTAAGCTTTCTTGGATGGCCTTTTGGTGAGGCCATAATCTCTAAAGTATAGTGTTGAATATTTGGAAGGTATTTTAGTATATTTTAGTTCATATGAATGTCTCATTATGTGATTATAGTAGAGTATAAGACATTCCCTTTTATAAGTGTGATGGCTGGAAATCTGGTAAGTACATGATATACTAATATATAAAATGAGTATGAATCCTATAAAACGGACCCAAAGTGAAATATATTAAAATATAATTATTAAAATATTTAAAGATAATCAACCATAAAAATTATAATTGTTTTAGGATTAATTGTAAACGTTATTTTTTGGATTTCCCCCTACATGAAAATGTTTAACCTTAACCATTGTGATGATCTGTTCAATCATTAAGGGTCATAAATATAATTTTAAAAATTCCAAGTGCTATATAATTGGAATATTAAATATATCCTTTAAAAATTCACAAATATTTATTTATAATTTTAATTTTATGGTTTTTATTTATTTAGTAGTTATTGTAAAACATTAGGTATCATTTAATGATATTTTCATGACCATTTGAATATTTTAACTTCAACGGTAACAAAATAAAAGAGTAATTTTAGTTAAAAAAAATAAATAGTCACATAAAAATCATAAATATTTTAAAAAATAATTTAATAAAATTATTAATATATATATAATCACATTTAACATTTTTATAACCATTTATTTAATTTTTCCTACGCTTACACAAGTGTTGTATCGACATTGGATTTGTGTCCTAAATAATAAAACTATATTGATAAAAATTATAAGAACATTAATAATATAAAATTAAATTAATATAAATAACTATTGGAAAAAATCATTGATAATTAATATTTACTTATATCATAGTCATTCCATCATATTTTAAATATTAAATGCGAGAAATTCATAATTTATTTAATAAAATACTTCCTTCTCATTGAAGTCAAACATTAATTCAATGGAATCCTACTAAATATTTATAGAAAGGAGGCCAGATAAAAAACCTCTCATATAAAAAATTATTTATATGTCTCATGGTTTTTTTATACTTAATTAAAATTTTTACCTTAATTTACATTTTACCATGATAACTCATTTTTTACACGTTGAAATATTTTTATGAACTCAAAAAAAATTAAACTTATAAATTCTTTTAGACATGATGATTCCAAACATGAAATATATTTTGAATTATTTAATTTTTAAAAATATAATAAATAATTTTCTATATAATTTTTCAAATGGAAATAAAAAGTACTTTTTTGAGAAATGAATTTTTCATCATAAAAAAGATCTTACTTCAAAATAAAATAAAATGCTAATTAATATGGAATTAAATTAACATTTTCCGTAGATGGATATTAGTATATATAAAATTAAAATGAAAAATAAAATTAAACTACTAAATTACCTGATTTAAATAAAATAAAGGATTGTTTTCAAAAAATCAGTGTTATCACTATTCACTCAAAAATCAATAATTTTAGAATGAACTCAAATATTAATATAAATACTATTATGATAGGAATATTTAAAATGAGGTTCCAATTTTTCCAAATTAAATTTAAAAATTTGGTAGAGACTAATTATAATTCAATCACGAAAATGTAATAAAACCATATTTTAACAAAATTTATTTTTGAAGCATAAAATGACTTTATTCTCAATTCATATTTAATAAAAAGAATTAAATGATTGTTAATTACATAAAAATGACACATAATATTGAATTTTAAATTCATTAATTTATCAATATTTATTAACTAAAAATTTTAAGATATTGAGTCCTTTCAAAAAAAGAAACAATACTACAAAAATCACAATTTTATCGTCAAAAGATTTTATTCATATTTATAACCAATAGATAATAAATGTAAAATTGATTATTCATCTTATTAATGAAAAACATCCTATTTAAATTTCCTAACGTAGTTATTTCTATTCATTTACCTTTAAAGAAACAAATAGTACATAATAGTCATATTTAAATACTAATATTTTATTATTATATCATAATTTGTCTTATGCTTAGAATTGTATATGTTACATGAAATAAAAAAATATTCATTTCAAATAAAATATATAAAGTCATAGTCTGTTACACTAACCATGAAATTCTATATCTATGGTCTTAAAAAAAAGAATTATAGATAATCTAGTGAGAACAATAATAATAGAGTGAAAATGATTACTTAACTTGAAATCATTATGTATAACATCACTAGTTCCAATGGAATTTCTCCTTAGTACAATGGAATTCGCTAATATCAATCAATAGAGTGGCTAAACTCGATATCCCACAGCTTATGTGTCTGAAATAAGAGTTATAGGGAGGTTTCGAGTTAAAATATGGATTTTTATATTAAATAATTTTAAACGAACACTTAGATCACAAGATTTAACAAATTGTGCACCATAAATGTAATGATCACTACATATTAAGAGAACCCACACATTTTAACTACCCATTTTGTTAAAATCTTTAGAAACCATGAATTTTAGTTTTTATTGAGTTACATGGTTTTCAATGGAAATTTGTTGGGTTATCTTAAACTATTCTCCTCCTATTTCCCCTATCTAAAAATATGCATAATTACCTAGGGAGAACCACATGATTTCCCCAAACAAGACTCAAACAATAATACCCTCTTAATGGCTTCTAAAATACTCCCAAAAATATCTATATACTACCTAAGACTACACCTAGTTATACCATAACTCAAAATCACTTAAATATTAGATGAAAGAAAGGTGTAATGAACCTTAAATGTCCAAATAGACTATAATATACACCACTAACAACATCCCATCCTCATGAAGTGTCTCTAGAGGACCCTCTCAAGTATCTATGACTAATGAGGCCACTCATCTGGTTCCCAATCAAAATTTCCTTATTGGATATATTTTTCCCAAAAAACTCAATGAAAATTAATATTCATCCCTCATAGTACATTTTTTACCTGATCAATAATCTGTATAAAATGTTCCTCAAATGAATAATCTACAACCAAATCAATGTAATTTATCTGTAAATTACTTATTAAGGTTATGGACCATACTTCCTATGTAGATATGTTGGGACCACATCATGCATAACTAGATTTCATGGATTAAGATCCCAATGGTAAGAAACTGTTCTGATCCGTTACACTATCTTGAGTAGTCCAAAAAAATATGGTTCCAATTTTCTCTACCTCTATAATCATTGGTTCCCCAAATTAGGTGGTTCCCATAAGAAAACAAGATCACCCATGGTGACATCCAAAGGTCACCATCATTGGTCTACAAGATAATATTCCTTGTTTTGTTGAATTAAAATGTTCAACCTAGTTAATTGCAACAACATGAAAGTTTCTTACAATAATCATAGCCAAATAAATATTGATTCTCATGATTCACGCCAATATAAAGAAAAATATTATGTTTAACCATAAATAGTTTCAAAAGGATTTATCTAAAAAAATTACTAAAATATATTATTATATGAAAACTCCTTGATATCTATATGGTCATCCTATACTCCACCTAATTTTGACGCACACTCCCTAAGGATATTCGCTAAAATCTGGTTCGACATCTCAAATATTCAATCATTATGAGGGTTATATGCCGTACTCATCTTCTTCTATGACCCAATTAAATTCTCAAATACTTTTCAAAAACCACAATGTAAAGAGATCATCTTGATCAAACATTATACCAATAGGGACTCCATATAGCCTCCTGGTTTCTTAAATATAAAACCTACCCAAATAATCCACAAATTGAGTTTCTCAAAGGGTAATGAAATATACCACCTTTATAATATGATAAATGATAACTTACATTACATCCTATCCCATCAGAGACCTAGGATACGTCAGGAATAATTCTAGCGTCAACATATTTGACATCCACACAGGTTCACAGATAGGTATAAGTAACCCACTTTGTAGATGAGGTTCAACATTGATCCTCTGCAAAGTGATTTCTTGATCGATAAAAACTTATATGACTTTTCTTAGGCCCATTCTCTAGAAACTACAACAATTAAAATGATACCTTTAGTTTATCCTTAATGTACCACCTATTTCTATGAGTTTGAGTCCCACATAAATTCCTCTAGCATATAATTAAAAACTATCACCATTCAATGTACAATAATCACATCATTCTCAAGTAAGTAACAACCTATAATAATGTAGTCTTCTATTAATATTTTATGTATCACTAGATAATCTATAGCAGTCTCTAGTCTGACCACGACCTTCTCAAACAAACATGGTGTAAAGAGAGAGGGTTCATAAGAAAACACCTTTTACAATCTAATATATCCATAAACTAATTCATGATCATACACATCAACATTTATTATTATTCTAATGTATAAGATCCAAATTCATGTATCTTTCATAAAGAATAATCTACAACTACGATACCTTTTCTAGGTGTATACATGATATGTAAATATAATGTAAATATATAGTCATCCCAACATCCCTCTCACTAATATAGGTATCATTGATAGGAACTTCATCATAAGATCTTATAGTCTATATAGATAAAAAACAACTCAGTAAAAATATAATGGCACTAATCTTTCAAGACGTGAACCAAAAAAATCAAATAACACATCAATAGTAATGTATTATTAATGGTGGGGTCATTGATGGAAATATCTATAACAAAAAACCAGTCATTCAACATCAATATTACCACCAATCCAATTCCGAAGTAATAGTAGTATACAGTATAACCTATCCTAGATTCTAATAGAATAATAAAATTTTATGATGTCAACCATTTGTTCAACATTAGAAAATCCTCCAGAAATGAGTATGTCAATTTGAACATTACCCCCTTATTGGTATGTATGGTCCTAGGTTCTACAAAAAAGAATAATTCATGGATTAACCACATGTAGTATCTAGATAATTAAAGGAAATTTAGATTCTTTAAATTATTCCAAGGACATTACTTCGATGTGTCCACCTTAACAATTTCTAGATCAAAAGAGATACACATCTAAGAAATAACACGCTTAGAAAAGTGTAACTATATGATCCAAAAGTGACACTTAAAAATATTAAAATAATTTATGTGCATTAAATTTTTACTCAACATGATCTCCATATGTCTATCATGAAATTATAATTTTAGTTTATATTCTAATATTTCTCCAATAAACCCAGTGATTAATGAATCCATGTATGGGTGAAATTTTCAATTTATGCACACCATGAACACTACTATGGAATTCATTACCAAAAATGAAACCTCAGTTACTCTTATAACCCATATATTCTACTGAAATTAACCTTCAATATTACCTCTTCACTAACCTAAATTTTGTTCTATCCAAATCATATATCAATTTTGGGTAACCATTGAGATCATCTCAAATGATCAAACATATCATCAATCCTAGTTAATGTGCACTAGTTATTCATTGTAACATTATTCAACTTTAAAAAATCTACCAATGGAATTATGTTTCCATAATAATTCATATAAAAAATAATACCATAACCCCAATGTAATGTTCTTAGATATATTAACCCCTTCACCTTCGGATCATCAAGATCCACTTTCAGGTTCTTTATTTTTCCGAGTGCTATATGATAAAGAGGGATCAATATTTGATACCCACCTGGAATGTGTTCAATCTCAAGCTATACTACTCAATCATGATGGAGTCCCATGAAATCAACTATAAAGTTTTCCATGTAATGGTCAACCACCATTAGAAAAGTTTTTAGTGATATTACCAAATCTACCAATAGAGCCATACTTACCACCTGATATGTAATGTTCCTCATGTAACTAAGGACTAGTCCTAGTCTACCTACAACTATATATGATTCTACATTTAGGTTATACATATTCTATTTAGATGAGTAAAATTCTCCCATATTCAATAAAAATATATAAAATCCTAGTAATGAGTTAACCCAACCTTACCAAAGTTTACATAAAAACATGTTTTCTACAAAACATTGAAATTCCATATATGTTTCAATCCTACAACCACAACTTGATACTTTTTACATTTCAAAGTATGATACTATATAATTTTGAGAGAAGTTTCATGATGATATAATGAATGAAAAATCATTACCAAAAACCCTATCCCAACAACCACTTGAGAAGATATAAATAAATGGGAATCTCCTATATCAAATAAGGTAGTAGCGAGCATAGATGTAATAAAAACTACACCTTGAAAAACGTAATGTCCCTATTAATAATTAGTTTAAATCTGAGCCATTATGTGAAGTATAATCACATAATATCTATGGACGTATCCACATGCACCTTGGTTAACCTAGTTCACCACCACTTATAGATTTTTCAATTACTGATGAGACCTGATGTTTTTTCCATATCCCAACCCCTTTGTAGATTTCAAGATCTCAGCATTAGTTTCTCCAAGACATTGTTCTTTGATCATGAAACTTCCTGTATTCATATGTGATATTTATCAAGTCAGTCTAAAATATAAACACTGGATATTTTACAGTTTACCATGCCGATTAAATTTCATCTATGTTCCATGACATAGTTTTTGGTAGTGTCCAAACTATCCATAGTTAAAGCACTAGGTAACACCTACCATAAATAGATTCGAAGAATCATTTATCTATTTTGACTTCCTATCATATACCTATTGTATCTCCATAGACATCAACTTTTTGTTAACAAATGGGCCATTCAAATATTCACTGGATAACCAAACTGAATATCCAATAATATTGGAAAAATACATCATTTGTTATGCTTCAATAAACCCATCCCAATTGAAAGCATCTTTTGAATAACATATGATTATTTCATTAGGCTAGGTATCCTCACCTATCAAGTCAAATCAAATAATATTCCAATCTAGAACATCTGATAATATTTTTTCTCATCCCATCTAGAAGAGGAAAAAAATATACCAACTCTATGAAAGGATAATAATACTATTCCACTATCATTATTCCATAATAGAGTTCCATGAAATCCTAATATCTATCCAACATTGCATATATGGGATGGATTATGGAAATGATATATTTTGGATGTTTATCCAAGTCAGATATTCATGCCTCCCATCCTACTCTATCATGTTCTATCATTTTCTAGATGGCCCCTAAAGCATTAATGTATCCAATATCACTCCCCACTCATCAGGAGTCCCTAATAGATTGAATACCCATCAATGGTATTAATTGAGACCTTATAATATTGAGTTTATACAGTGCTCTAGATTACTGGAGGATAATATAACTTGTTATATTAGAAAAAATAGACCATATTCAGTACACCATGTGGACTCCTTTACCATAAAAGAGGCAACAGATAGACTCTATCCTATGGTGCTTTTGCCGCATGGACACTGGAGTGACTATAAGAGAATTGTCTATAGTATTCTCCTACATGTCTAGAAGTGGTTTAAGATAATTTTACATAATGGTATAATCTATGCCAACATTCTTATGTGGTACCCTAGGACTTCTTCAGAGGATTATTTTATAAAAATCAATTGATATATCATAGAAATTACATTAAAAACAAAAAAAATAGAACCTAGTTATTTTACCGGAACACACATAATAACTACTTGATAGATACTCAATATCTGTTCCTACCTATGAATATAAGGAAAAACCTCTTACTTAAGCCATGTCCTAATACAAAGTCATTGGTACATGTTTATTGTTCATAGTAATGTACATATAACATGGAATATATTTATTTTTCTCAAAAAAATAAATTTCCATAATAATATATCAAAAGTAATAACATAAGTTATAACATGCATCTAATTATTTAAAAAACTATCAATGAAAAGAAAACATATGAATAAAAAATTAACCAACATTCCTACTCAAGATGGATAAACTCACCCAAATCCCAAACAATGTAACTGTACTATAATAATAAAGATTAATCATGATACTATAATACCTAAATGAATAATATAAATCTCTGATTCCCTAGTAAGGCAAAGGTCTATAATAGATGAGTGTTCCAAGAACATGTGTGACCTCTTACCAATGAATCAACTGTTTTATCTTAATTCTACACAACTCCCAAATCATATCCATGGAAAATATATGGATCTAAAAACATATTCTAATGACTAGACACAAATTAGAAAATCTTAGTTAGAGTGTTAAATGAAATCATGTGCCTCTAACTATATGTAATAGTTTTCTAACTAACGGTGAGGTCCTAAATAAGAATATGGGTAGACATTATACTTATTTCAAGTATCCAACTAATACATTACACAATGAAATGATAATAAAATAAGAGTATCATAAAATATAAGTAAAAAACATAGACCATACTAAATAATTATATCATAAAAGACAATACACTGCTACCAAAATATTAGGCATATGTAAAATAATATAGAGATATGGGATAAAAGAGATGAAATGAAAAGTAACCAGAAGTCAAACATAACTCTACATGTATACCCACATTTTCCATATTAGTATAATGATACAAGGACCTATACCATTAATATATTTTTGACCATAAATTCAAAAATCACACTGATATTAAAATGTATGTTTTGATTATTAAATGACTAAGAGACAACCTATATGTCCCAAACAAAATTGTAGCATTTGTATAATAATGTGTAAAATGATAGGAAAAAAATTATATAAGTAAAAAATCACATGCCATGTTGTAATGCACAAAAAAGCTTCCCTGAATCACAACCCTTCCTACATTGGATCCATGTTGGAAGAGATGTGACTTACAGCTCACGTTCATCGTAGAATAGGGTAAAAGGACATTGTAATTCTTAGAATAGGGCACAAGCCAATCATGCTTCTATCCAAAAAAAATGTTCGTCGGGAAAAATACCAGTCATGTGTAACACCTAAAGGAAATCATTCCCTTTCGTCAGTCATTTAATAATCGTCTATAATAATTACATATGATATCCCACATGCTTCCCCTCTATGGGGATTAACTAATCCATTAATGGTCCACTTGTTACCTTGATACTAGATAAAAGAAATATAAGGGGAACACATACACATACATACACAATCCCTATATAGGAAAGTATAAAATTATACCCCCAAAAAATATAACATATCAATTGAGGTATCACAAGACACAAAAAAATTCACAAACTTGCACACCCATATCATGTAATGAGACCTCTCGTAGGCCACATGCACACACAAGCATACCATACTATATAGTTTCATAAAATTTCTGTAACATTGTAAAAAACAACATACCCTAAGAATATAGTATTCCAACATCATGTTTATTAAACCAAATAAAACATCACACCTATAGTTTATAGAATCAACCCCAAATCGCAACATTAGGATTCATGAATTAAAATATAATAAACAAATTCCATGGTCTAGGGGAATTTTAGAATAACCCAATGAAATCCAAAATAAGAAATAGATCAATATGGACGTAAAATGATCGATAAAACCCAGTTTCCCACCATTATTTCTGGACAATATAAAAATAATCACATTATATAATGTCTTAGTTCCTAGATATGTCTAGGAATGGCCATATATATTCTCATTAGTAAGGGACTAAAATAATATCTTAATATATAAATATGAATGGAGGAAAATGATCACATATGCTGAAATCCAATTATAAAATATCTTAAGATATAGTGGAATTAATCTGTAGAGGGCATGAATTTTCCATTAACCACCACTTGAGTCCCCAAGATAGAGTTTTCTACATGTAAGAGGGATAATTATCTATTGTAGGGATGTTTTTGGTAAAAATAAAATATTTTTTATTATGTAGTTTTTTTAATAGTTTGGATTCACATTTTATGAAACAATACACCAACCATGCTAGGGTCAATATAGATTTAGGAAACCCACGTGGTTTCTCAACATGATTTAATAAACTATGAATAAAACATGATTTTATTTCTTTGGTGTCTTACATAGTTTCTTAGGGAGTGTGATATAGTTAGCTCAAATGGTGTGAAAACCATGTGCCTTATATTTCTTGTCTCCAACAAGCATCATGGTAATGTAGGGAAAACAACATGGTTTCCCCTAACCATGCTCAATAAAGTTTCACCCATAAAGTCATATAATACCATCAATAACCAACTAAAAGTGAAACATTACTTCTCTCATGAAATGAATAATTGAAAACACTGAAATAAAGATTGAGAGAAATTAATACCACATCTAGAAATTATGGGACCATTACAATACATACTACTAGGTTTAATCCTTATCATCTCCATATCCAGATAAGTACATAAAGAATGAATGGAAAAGGGGGAATACAGAAATACATAATCTGTAAAGTTATTTACATTAATAAACTTCATTACATTAATGTAGAATTTATTTGATCTTTATTATTTTTATTTCTATGGTAACTTTATAGGAGATTGATTCTTATGCTTGGAAATGCTGGGTTATTATGACTTGATTTTGTCTATGATATCCATTTATATTCGTTAGTAAAATATAATAATGATATTTGGGATGGAAATTTGTAGTTCAGGTTTGATATTAATAAAAATGATTTGTCAAGTATATATAAAAATGTTGGTGATAGAGGAATTTGGGTGTCATTTTTATATGGTGGTGGTTATGTCTTTTTACTATTCTATTAAAGGTAATGGTTATAATTTAGTTGTGATAAATTAGTTTTGGGTTTATATTTTCCTTCCTGTATTGGATTAGTTGGAGTTTTTTAGGGTCAGAGTAACAATGAAGTGGTTATAGGAGTGGGTGTATTACTGAAATAATTTCATTAGCAGGTGTAGTTTGGATGGTGAGCAAGTTTGATACTATATTTTCTTCCTTTTTCTCTGTTTTATTTCATTATATGTTGATGAGTTTTTATGTGTAAAGCCATATAAATATTCTAGGAATGTATCTTATGGGATTAGATACTTGGTTGAGGTATGGTGTTTCCTGTTAAATTAATGGGTTAGAAATTAATATGGAAATTAAAGGAATATGTAGTTAACATAATAATTAATATATTGTATTGACTAGAATGAATAAAGAAACAGAAGGTTGATTTATAATATAATATTTAGATAAATATATGATATATTAATAACATTTGGATAGAAAAATAATTAGATTAATGAATGGTTTGATATTAAATTTGGATAAAAAGACGGTGTAATTATGTTATTAGGTTGTTAAATTATAATTTTGGATGAATTTATTGATTAAAAGATTAAACAGTATGTTTTTATTGCCACCATTTTCATGCTGTTTTGTTTAGGCTTTTGATGGTGCTTTTTGGAAATTGGTTTTTGGGTGTATTTTCTCAATTTATAATTTGAAATTGTTTTTAGAATATGGTTCACTAAATAAGGATAATAGGTGGAATTTCATCGGGTGTAATAGAAAATTATTATGATGTAGAGGGGTTGATATCATAGGTTATATATATATATCTATGTTTGTTGCCTATAATGTCTCTTAAAACCTAATGCATGTGTGTATATATAATGGTGGACTAAGTTATGTGGTTGTGGTGATGATGCATTGTTGGGGTTGTGCATATAAGGAGGAGAACATGGATATTATATCCTTTATATTCATGACACTATATATGATGAGAAGGATTTTCATATATAGATGTTTCATGGGGATGTACAGGTGAGTAAGTGTGCATGATATTGATGTATATCGTGTTTATATTTCCCAACCAATATATGGATGTTGATAGGTGGTTCTATAATACATAGAGACTAATAATGTCTTTGTGACTAAGATGATGTGGTTTAGTGATGTGTGGTATATATGATGGATAAAGTCATTATGTGGTGGGTTTTTATTTTTGTGGTGCATTTCAGATCAGTGGTTGAGGGGTTGTCCTATTATGGTTTCTTATAATATTTTGAATTGGAGTTTCCACTATAATGACTATGTGATATTTTGTTAAATTTCCAAGACAACAAATTTTCTTTAATTTTTTTGATGATTGTATAGTTATTGTTATTTTTCATTTTTTGGAAATTTGTTATTATATTTCTAATAATTATTTGTACTATAAGTTGTAATGGATTCTTTTTTTGAATAATGTGGTTGAAGATGATATAGTAAATGAATGAAGTTATGATAGATTGACGCGGAATTTGGAATTGGGTGATTTATATTTTCTAAAAATATTATATTTGTGCTTATGGTTAGGAATTCCTTGTTTTTTAAAATTCATGTATAATTTTTCATGATAAGTTTACATGGTTATTGATGTGTTTATAAGGTAAATACTATTGATTACTCTACATTTGTCACCTCTTAAAAATTTCTTCAGATTTTTTGATGGACCTTAGTTGATACAATGAGATTCTGTTATGGTAGATTGAGTGGGATATTATGGTTTCTATTAAGGTATATGACTTTTTTACTTATATATAATTTTTTTATCAAAGTTGTATTCATTTACATAATGGTAATATATGATGTTGTGGGAGATTAATTACTTTATAAAAATATTGTTGTGTGAGTTTGGGGTTGTGTTTTATTTCATTAGTTTTGTGAGTTTAATTCCTCTCGTTTCTATATTTTATCCCCTTTTCACTAGTCATAATACCTTTCCCTATTAATAGTGGGAGTAGAGGGTGTCACACTAATCTCTACACCTTTCCCATGAAGGATCTCGATGTGGTAGGTTTTTGACATTTTTATTTATTCTAATAAATAATTTAAAACTTTGAATATATGTATATCAGTTTCTTAATCCTATTAATTACTCCATCTCACAGCTCTTGAAATAAAGGGATATCTTCAAATAAGTTTATTGGTTTTTCTAAACACTATATTTTTAGATTCATTATTTGTGAGGATATTGTTTGTTTTACTTTACGATGGACAAAATATAAGATCTAAATTTAAATTATAAGGGTATCATTATTGATTGATTATTGGGTAAAATGTATTAAACATAACTCTCCTAAACATATAAATTGTATATATTGGAATGATTCCTTAATAATTTGATTAATTTTCCTATGATTATCATCAAAAACACTTTCAAAATTATCTTATGTTATGATATATTTAAGGCTTCTTATTGGAAGGAGATAAAAATTATTGACCTACCAACATTTATCATCAATTAATTTGAGATTTTCACTATACCCAAACAAGGGTATATTCCAACATTTGAATCTCTTTAATAATCCCGAAAATTTATAGTAGATACTGGATATAAATTCTTCAATAATTATCCTAAGAATAGATTAGTAATAGGAGGATGGAGGAAACTATAAAACTTTTATTTCTCTCTATCCATGTAAGAATTCAGTTTTTATTCATGAGGTACAGGTTTATTCTTTTCCTTTTACTTAAGTGTTTTTGAGAGAAAAAGGGTAATGTGGGAAAAATACCAAAATTTATGGGTACACACCGTGTACTTTTGTATACATGTCGTGTACTTTGGCTGCGTGGGATGAGAATACATGGAATGTAGGATTGTCGGTGATTAAGGGTGTAAAAACTCTCTACACACCGTGTACTTAGTAATACATGCTGTGTAATCAGTCAGTAGATGAACAGTGAGGTGGTGAAAAGTAGCCTCTAAATGAACAGTTAAAAAATAGTACACCTCGTGTACTTGAAAGTAAACACTGTGTAGTTATGTTTTTTTGTTAAAAACAGGCATTAGCCTCCTCATTTGGTATAGGATGTAGAGGGATCATCAAGAGTAGAGGGAGAGGAGGTCGAGACTTGGAGGAGCTCTCGATCACTCACCAGCACTCTGATTCTTCTATCGACGATCTCCTTTGAACCGCATGGCTAAGGTATTCCCTCTTCTTGAACCTTCCATTCAAATTTATTCCCTAAGGAAAGTTATTTAGGCTTGAATGTGTATTCATTTATCTCAGATCTACGTCATTCTTGGATGTTTTTGGAGGTTCCTTTCACGTATATCAATCAGAGGAGATCAAGGTAGGTGGTCTTTTGTTTAATTCCAACTGTAGAGTTGATTTTGTGTACCGTTGTGCCACTCGCCCTTGTTCAGGGTGTTGTATGGCTGCGAATTTGACTGTTGAGATACCTATAATTGCATAGGTAATCTAATAAATAAGTATAAACTGCTGTTTGGGATCTTTGATTTTATCCAGGACCACCCCTAGGGTGCGGTTCCCTTTTTTTGTCGTTTGGCCAGGATACCTGTTGGTATGCCGTGGATATAGCATGTTTTGAGTTTCATTGGGAGGAAACATATATAAATTTCTTTCTTATGTGTTGTCCTGGGCCAGATTACTTTCTTTTCCTATGGAACGACTGGGGGTAGTGTTTTGTTTAACCTCAGTGCAAGGTTTTGTTTAGCCTAAGGACAATGTTTCTTATGCCAGATGGAAGTAGCTTCTATTCCTGAGGGTTATATCTCATATTGTTGTGGGAAATATTTGTTATGCATGAGGGCAGTCACCTGAGGGTTTTTTTTGTTTGCCTGAGGGTAAGGACTTGCATGTCTGAGGACAATGTTTACTTTGAATATTCATTGTGGTTGTTTCCTATGTTGTACCTGCCAAGCTAAAGCACATGCTTTGTATTATTATTACCTTTTACTTGTTTAATATCCTTATGTGGTTTCTATAGTGGCACTAGTATAGGAGATTGTCGGTCGAGGCCAGGTCTCGGAAAAATCTCAATTTCGTTATATTGAATTGCTAAATAATCATTAAGATGACAAAGTAACTGGTAGGAATGGTTACTTTTGAGTACTTCCATGTTTACTGCATTTCATTATTGTACATTGTTATTGCACATTTTCACAGACAGTTGGGCACGAGCCTTTGGTGGTTGCCTACTGGGATTTATTTCTCACACCCTGTTTGGGTCTTGTCTTAGGCCCAAACAGATTATATTGCTACAGGTGTTAATAAGGTAAAGGGTCACTACAAAGGTACATGATTGTTGCATAGTAGTAGGAGAGCATGATACTGATCTTAGACTTGCGATGCTTCTGCGTTCCTGTTGCACTGCTTTGGTTTTATTTTTCTCTATATTGTAAAATGTGTTGTATTGTATCATATTTTAGTGTATATTATTTTGGATTCTTTCTTATAATTAGAGACATGTTGCATCATCATATGTATGATGGGTTGTTATCTTTTAATTAGGTTATGTTGTCAATTTCATGTCTATATTGTTTACTGCTTCCACTTTTTTATGTTTATATTTTGTTCCACTGCGCTACACTTTGACAAATGAGGGCATAGTTTCCCCACTATCAGTCCTAGGCCCTCACTGATAGTCGGAACCCTCTGGCGTTTGGGGAAATTCACTTAAGGTCATGTGACCAACCAGGTTTGGGGAACCCATTGTGTGGCACCCGGATCAAGGACGTTACAAAGTGGTATCAGAGGATTTCTTTTATCTAGGTTATTTTATTATTTTGACAAAACAAAAAGAGATATACTGTTAAGGGATTCAGTAATAAACTGTGCCCAAGAGTAGCTACCCCGTGAACAGGTTAAGTCCAGACTGCTTCGAATTAAATTGTGATTTTCTGTTTATGATTATTACAGTTGATTTGATTTTCCCCGATGGGTGATGCACTTGTGGTGTGCTATTAATATTTTTATACTTGGGTTTTATTTAGTTGCATCTTGATGAGATGAGGGTATGCCATCTCATGTATCATTTAGGCACATGTTAGAATCACATTTCCTGCATAATTTCCATGCCATGTAGGTGCATTAGAAATTACATGTTGTTGTGATAGATGTTATCCTAGTCAATGCATGATGTTGTGATAGGTACCTTGATAGATACTCCTACTGTTGATAGTATAAGGCCCCAGCCTTAAACCTTACTTAATCATGAGTTATTACAAGATTACACATTGAGGATCTTTTTGGGTTTAGAGTTTTAGAGAATTAGATCATAAAACATGCATTACATTCCACATTTAAACAAAGTGGTTACATAAAGATATTATTCATGTTTTCCCATCAATGGAACATATTTAAAATAAAACATGGAATCATTCTTGACACTTCATTGACACTATCATCATATCGTGTACCATTCCCTTGACCTGTGAAAAACATTTCAAAAAAACATGGGATGAGCATAAAAAGCTCAGTATGGGTTATAAAAATATGGAAAGGAAACATGAGTTCATATATACATAAGAATTAAATCATACATTACCCATAATACATAATCACTTTAACAAACCTTATAAAATCATGAATAAATCATTGAAATCATAAGACATAAAGGTAACTTGAGGCATTCATAACATTCTTATGTAGGGAGTAACCCTCTTGGTTACATTTGGAATACCCATCACAATATATTCCCTAAATCTCTTCGGAGAAACCGTAACGTTTCACTCCTTCACGTTACCCAATGCATTGGAGAGCTATATCGGGCTCACTCGCCCTTATTTTATCACGGAACCGCCCATATTCATAATAATGCCCAAGAACCATAACATAATCGTATCACATAAAACATGCATAAAGGAAACATAACATTTCCACCGTTCAATCACAAGATATCAATACAACACATTGATATAAAAACATTATGAAAGCCATTTTCAATACCAAAATAAAAGAAAAGTAAAACATGGTATTTATTTTTCTTTAAAAAAAGGTATGGCTTGTAGAGGAAGCCGAAACTCAAATAATGGTCACGGTGGCGGAGAAGTCGTTGTCGCCACATATGTATGACAAAAACATTCCCTTTTGTCGTTTAGTAAATGGTTCGTATAAAAAAATATTCCTTTTGAATAAACGTAAAAGTCATAGGGGTTTATACACCGTATAAAAGAAAGTTGTGTATAAAACAAAATATGCCTCAATGAAAGGAGATTAAGACGAAGTCCCATACCTCGGGTCCGACTTGACTCGATCGTTCTTTAATCTCCTGAATAATAAACTTGAGTTAATTTCTACTTGCTTAAGAACCCTCTTCAAGTTCATTATTCCATTTATATCACTTATTACCTTGTCATGAACACTATGTAATTATTTTAGTTAATAACGGTCGTTTTAACGATCATTGGTACTTGAGTCAAAATATGCTCTTTATAATTACAAGTTGTTCATGTATACATTATATCCAGAGTTATAATCATGATGTATATATCATATATATCATATATATCCATTATATACATGCATTTATAATATTACATAATCATTTAGAGGTAAGAAATGAAATGCACCGTTCATGGAGACGGTAAGCCGTACGTACGCATGAACGCTACTTTCATTTCTATTTCGTATCTTACAGAATGGAATCATAATGATATAAAGGTATATTATAATTCCAGTATAATATCATATATAATACCATTAATTACATCCTTTATACAACCCACATATGGTATTAACGAATCAAATCACTTTGAGGGGGCGGTAGTCCGCACTTCCTTAAATGAAGATATCGCGTTTACCCATAATGGAAACCATAAAGGTATTCCCAAAATGAAAAATACAGAAGCTTAAAGAAAACATAAACATATTATATATCATATATAAATATAGTGTCAACTTAATGGCCACCTTTGAAGGTGTTAAAAGAATGTTAAACAATCATCGTTTCGGGAGGCAGAAATTCGCCATCCACGGAAACAGTATGTTATTTAAAGATTAGATGTAGGTGTGTGTAAGTGTTGCTCGAATCCTTCCTATAAAAACATCATATTATATTGAAGATACTGGAGTTGTTTCAAAATAAATGAGTAAAAAGAGTTTAGGGGGTTGGAGAAGCAAAATAAAACAAAAGGACTCAAGTGAAGTCATTACCTTAAAATCGGGTAACTCCCTTTGGTTTGTGCTCAAAAGCTTCCTTGGGAAGACTTATGCCCAAAGTGAGGCTTCAATGAGTAAGATAGAGAAGTGGAGAGACAAAATGGGAAGGGGGTGGCCGATCCAAAGGCTTTGGAAGTGTGGGTAAGGAGGTAGAGGTGGGGGCCTTTTATAAGAGGAGAGGAGGGGAACTCTTGGAAAGTAAAGAAATGTTACTTTATTTTAAAATGAGTTTCAGATTAAAAAGGTCCCACATTGATATAATTCAAGGATAAGGTGATAAGGGTTCTAAATATACCCATCCAATAGGTTTCGGAAATGTGTAGGTCATAGATTTTACATTATCTTTCCATTTTATTTAAATCCCTTATTAATGAGGTAATCGCTGTATCATGATGATGTCATAAATAATTTAATATATTAAATGACTAAAAATTATAAAAAAATATCATGATGTAGGAAATATTTTAATATTTCTATATTTATAGTCAAAAATCTGACATGTATAACCCCATGTAAAAATTAATTTAGTAAAACATCTCATGTTTGTGTCATTTTTACTTTAACATTAAATAAAAAGATATTAATGTCATTTTCCTACCAAAGTGGATCCATTGGGTCCCCAAGTTGACCCATGGATTTTATTTGTCGTCCATGACACATCCAATAAGGGTAGGACATGTGTCATGCTCATATCATATTATTAAAACATTATTTTTACCTTAAACTACACTAATTACCTCTAATCGCGATTAAAAACATAAAAGTTACTATTCACCAAAAAATTATTTCAATCCCATTGAACCACATTTATTTCATAATAATAACCATGTATGTTGAATTTTTGAAATTCAAAACACAGAGGTGGTAAAATTTCATTTAAACGGAAAATCAGTTTTTTAAGTACCACTTAGTGGTTTCACTATTCATAAAAAATTGAAGTTTTTCAGAAAAATACCATAACTTCACCCTAAGCTATATTTGATATTACAAATTAAAAAATGATGTATATTTTAAAAAATTCAAAACATACAAGTTACATTAATTAATTTAATAATTAATTCCCACTGTCAGAGCAAATAGTGTGTTTTTATGAAACAATAAGTATCAAAAGATTGACAATAGTTTAAGTCCAATTTCAAAGTGAAATTAATTCCAACGAACACTATTGTATTAAATGGTAAAAATATATTCTAATTTAACTTTAAAACAAATTCAAAATATAATCTAATCATATAAATGAATTAGATAAAAAAGCAGTTTTGATGTAAAATGCAGTATTTTTCACTATTCATTAAAAAATGAACATTGTCAGAAAAATACCAAAAATTTACAAAAAGTAAATTTTGATGTCCCAATAATAAAAATAAGTTTATTTTGACAAAAATATCTTATAAAATTGTCAAAATTTAGATTTAAAAATGGTTTTCCATCAAAAGGAACTAAAACAATCTTTTAAAAATATTAGTGTATTGCATGCTTAAGATTGGATTTATTTTCATTTTAAGCCTCTAAAACACTATATAATTCATTAATAGACATAGATAAAAATAACTATTATTCATTACTTACTTGGGATTTTATATCCTTCCCCCCTTTAGAAAATTGCGTCCCCGCAATTTATTTACTTATCGAATAAGTGGGGGTATTTATCCCTCATTGCATTTTCAGATTCCCATGTTACCACTTCAATCATGTGGTTTTTCCACAAAACCTTTACCTAATGAATCAACTTATTCCGTAACACCTGCTCCCTATGATCAAGAATCTGGACCGGTTGTTCCTCATAAGATAGGTTCTCTTCCAGCTGAACTACCTCTGGACTCAAAACATGAGATGGATCTAGCATGTACTTTCTCAGCATCGAAACAGGAAAAACATTGTGTACCTGAGATAAACTCAGAGGTAAAGCCACCCGGTATGCAACTGATCCAACTCTCTCCAGAATTTCATATGGTCCAATGAACCTTGGACTCAGCTTTCCTTTCTTACCAAATCGCATCACACTTTTCCATGGTGAGACTTTGAGAAAAACATGATCACCTACCTCAAAAGATAGATCCATCCTCCTGTTGTCTTCATAACACTTCTGCCTGCTCTGAGCTGTTCTCATGTGTTTCTGTATTAGCTGAACTTTTTCTGCCAACTCTTCTACCAATTCTGGTCCCATCAACATTATTTCACCCACTTCATCCCAGAAAGCTGGAGTTCGACACCATTTACCATATAATGCCTCAAATGGTGCCACCTGTATACTGGAATGAAAACTATTATTATATGAAAATTCAACCAAAGAAAGATGTTGGTCCCAACTTCCATGATAATCCATTGATCAAGAACGTAGAATATCCTCCAATGTCGGAATTGTTCGTTCTGACTGTCCATCTGATTGAGGATGAAAAGCTGTACTAAAATTTAATTCAGTACCCAACGACTTCTGAAGGCCTTTCCAAAAGTTAGAAGTGAACCTGGGATCACGGTCAGATACAATGGAGAGAGTAACTCCATGTAACCTGACTATCTCTTTAAGATACAAATGGGAAAGTTGATCTAGGGAAAAAGTGTCTCGTATAGCAAGAAAATCAGCAGATTTGGTCAAGCGATCAACAATAAACCAGATTGCATTACTACCTCGAGGGGTCTTCGGTAATCCCACAACGAAGTCCATGGATATATTCTCCCATTTCCACTCTGGCACTGGTAAAGGTTGAAGCATCCCTTTCGGAAACTACCACTCTGCTTTAACCTGTTGACAAGTCAAACACTTCACATTAAAATCAGCAATATCTATTTTCATTCCTTCCCACCAGTAATACTCCCGCAGATCTCTGTACATCTTAGTACTGCCAGGATGAACTGAAAACGGAGAACTATGAGCTTCACATAACAACTCTCTCTTCAACTGTGAATCACAAGGCACACACGATCTCTTCCCAAATCTCAAAACACAATCACTATAAATGTTGAATTCATGAAACTCTCCTTTCTGAACTAGCTCTACCTTTTTCCGCAACTCACTGTCTTGCTTCTGTGCTTGCTTGATTCTGTCTGATAGAGAAGATTTCATGGATACATGAAATAAAACAGAAGAACATCCTGCACCAACAACTTCTATGCCAATGTTCATCAAATCAAACACCAAAGGATCTCGTTCCAAATGTAGCGTAGTTAATGAAGCATTACTTTTCCGACTCAAAGCATGAGCCACTTTATTTGATTTTCCCGGATGGTAATGAATTGTATAATCATAATCCTTGATTAATTCTAGCCATCTCCTCTGTTTCATGTTCAATTCATTCTGAGTGAATATATACTTTAAACTTTTTTGATCAGTATATATTTCACACTTTACTCTATACAAATGATGCCTCCAAATTTTTAAAGAAAAAACAACAACAACTAATTCCAAATCATGTGTAGGGTAATTTACCTCATGAGTTTTCAACTGTCGTGAAGCATAAGCAATTACCTGATCATTCTGCCTTAGGAAACAACCAAGTCCTTTCAATGAAGCATCACTATAGATAACAAACTCACCATTCCTGGAAGGTAGTGCCAAAACTGGAGCATTCACTAATCTTCTTTTTAGTTCCTGAAAACAATCATCACATTCTTTTGTCCAGATAAACTTAACACCCTTCCGAGTTAGATTAGTCATTGGACTAGATAACCGTGAAAAATTTCTAACAAACCTTCGGTAATAGCCTGCAAGACCAAGGAATCTATGAATCTCTATTAAATTTGTGGGTCTTATCCATTCTTCAACAACCTTTGTTTTTGCAGGATCAACGGTTATCCCATCTTTAGAAACAATGTGACCAATGAAAGAAATTTGTTACAACCAAAACTCACACTTGCTGAATTTCCCATACAATTTCTTTTCTTTTATGGTTTGAAAAATAACCCTTAAATGTCTTTCATTCTCCTCTCTACATTTAGAAAACACCAAAATATCATCATTGAAAACAACCACAAACTTATCCAAGAACTCATGGAAAATTCTATTCATTAAGTCCATGAATACAGTAGGTGCATTGGTTAGCCCAAAAGGCATTAATTCAAATTCATAATGGCCATATCTTATACGAAACACAGTCTTCGAAATATCTGCTTCCTTTACCTTCAGCTGATGGTACCCCGATCTCAGGTCAATCTTTGAAAAAAACTGAGCTCCATAGAGCTGATCAAACAAATCATCGATATGAGGCAAAGGATATTTTTTCTTAATAGTGATATTATTCAAGGCTCTATAATCAATGAAAAGTCTCATAGAACCATCTTTCTTTTTAACAAATAAAACAAGAGCACCCCATGGTGATGTGCTAGGTCGAATGAAACCTTTCTCTAATAAATCTTGCAATTGCTCCTTCAACTCTAAAAGTTCAATTTGAGGCATTCGATAAGGGGGTTTCGAAATTGGATTAGAATCAGGAACTAAGTCAACAGTAAATTCAACTTCTCGATCTGGTATTATTCCAGGCAACTCATCAGGAAAAACATCAGGATACACATTTACCACTGGCACATCATTAATATGAAGAGTTCCCTTCTTTTCAACAATATGTGCAAGGTAACATTCATTTCCATATTTTACATGTTTCTAGGCCTCTTGATATGTTATCAACAGTAAGGGTTCATTCTTGTACACAAACTGAAAGTCTTTCTGAAAAGAAACTTCTTTAGCTCTACAGTCAATCTTATCATGGTAAATAGAGAGCCAATCCATACCCAAGATAACATCAAACTCTACTATAGGTAAAACAATAAGGTTCGCAAGTAGGTTCTTTCCACGGATAAGGATAAGAAGATTCTTATAAATTCTTTTTGCCTCAACATTTCCCCCAGGTGTTTTTACCACAAGTTCAGGAGTCATTTCCTGAGATGGTATTCCCATTTTACTAGAAAAAGTTTCAGATATGAAAGAATGTGTAGACCCCGAATCAAACAACACACTGGCATAATCTGAAAAAACAAACAAAGTACCTGATACAACTTCATTTGACGGCCCGAAATCTGATGAAGTAGTTGAAAAGGATTTCACCACCCCTTTCTGCTTGTAGTCTAACTGCTTCCCATCACTCAAGATCTTTTTCGGACACTCATTTTCATAGTGGCCCATCTCATTGCACTTAAAACATTTCACTAACTGTAAATCAAATTTGGTCTTACCATCACCCTGATCTTTTTCTGTGCAATCGCGAGCCTTATGTCCCATCTTACCACATCGGTAGGACTTTCCAAAATTCAGAATACATTCCCCAGCATGCCTTTTAGCACATTTATCACAAACTAGAAACTTAATTTTCTTACCGTCAGACCTTTTTGAAGAATTCTTTCCTTTCTCCTGCCACCTCGGTCTCTTCTTCTATTGGTTGTTATAGAACACTTGATCATAAGAAAACTCCCTTTCCACCTTCTCAACACATCAAACAATCTTTTCATAACTTTTAAACTCACGAGAAGCTAATTCCCTTCGATATTTTGGTTTTAATCCCGAGTAAAAACGATTGATTTTACTATCAAGGTCTCGGATAAAATTTGGAGCATACCATGCCAATCGAGCGAACCTCTCTCCATAGGCAGCCACGGAGACTTCCTCTTGCCTCAATTACAAGAATTTTTTTTCCATCCTAAGTCGAACAGCCTTAGGAAAATACCTTTCAAAAAACATACCTTTGAATTCATCATAGTCGAGAGTATCAATCTCATCAGCGTCCCTGATATTTCTAACCATCGACCACAACTGATCTGCTTCACCCTCCAAATGGTAAATAACAAGACTAACCTTTTGATTGTCTGAACACCCCATGACATCAAAAATATTCTCCAGTGCTTTAATCCACCCTTCATCTAACACAGGGTCAGATGATCCTCTGAATGATGGGGGATGTTTCCTCATGAAATGATCCACCACTGACATGTTCCTCTGCGGTTGATCTGGCTGATCTCGTGCATGGATGACGCACGCCTGTCGTAGGGCGTGGCAATTTTTTTTTCCTAAGTTAAAATGTAGTAATGTGGTTGACCTAGGATGTCTCACAAAGAGGAGTGCACACAAAACGAGTTGTCACTTTAAAACGAGGGTAAAAATGTTGTGAAAGGAAATTTGAAATTCAAATGATTGAAAAACTATGAAATTAAAAAGGGTGATTAGGTCGGGGTCGGTTTCCAAATTATAATGCTATCCTTATTCAATTTAATTCAAACCTCTTTTTCTTAGTTGATTAAAGTGAGTTTCCACAATCGCTTCCTCTCACTTCCTTGGTGAAATTATTATTGTGAGAGAAAACCTTACCAAGATCTTGGTTTGGTCAACTCTCCTTCCATGTGTAAAATAGTTGTATTGAATATCCTTAATTGAAATGGGAAATACCCGATCGGGTTTTGTTTATCCCAAACAATCAAGAATATTCACTACACCTTTTACACGTACTGACGATCGTCGAGTACTTCACCACTAATTCCTGGTTTATTCCATCGTATATAAACCAGAAATTAGTGGAGGGAGATATTGATTATTTTACCAAGGCAAAAATCAATAACGTAATTAATATTCAAGAACGATCGCACTTGATTATAAAATCCGCTATATGAAATTGAAAACAACTTTGAAGAAGAAAGAAATTTATTCAATTGCGTCCAAGAACTCAAGCATTACAATGTAGAAAACCAAACCTTCCCCAATCACTCCAAAAGTTTACCCCACCATGGTAAGGGTAATCGAGTTGAATGGGGAAGAAGAAGGCATTACAAAACAATGAAAAAGAAAATAAATAAAATAGAAAGATGAAAAGATCTCCTTCTTGGTGTCCCAGAAGGAATGAGGTGGAGAATGGATGCTTTGAGAGGGTGGAGCTCTCCTCCATTTATAGCCAGAATGTTTCTCACGAATATCGACGCGTTTTAGCCCTATTAAATGACATCTTCACGCGTTGAGCCCTTGATGAATGTTGTTCATAATTCCCTTTTCCGTGTCTCCTCAAAATGGCAGAAGATTTGGGCATGTATTCCGAGAGTTATGGTCGTTTTACTATGAGCATTTATTCTGTCCAGTCAGACTCTCCAAAACGAAATCCTCCGGATTAGGGTGCTTTAATGACCCAATAAACGGCCAATTAACTCGGTTCTTCCTTCATAAAAGATGCTCCAAAACTCCTTGCGCGTCCTCCCACCGAATTTCACTAGCTTTGGGCCCACAGTGGATGAGTTATGGATCCCACATAAAAACTAGGCAGAACTGAAAACAGTTTTCTTGAGACAACTTGTGAGCTTCTTTTGAGCTTCCATATGGCCGATTCAGATTTTCGTCCAAATATATTAAATGAATCCCTGGATGTTTAGAATCTGTAAAAGAAAGAATTTTTCAATTTGAATCAGCGTAGATAATGTTATGGTCAAACTACCGAAATAATTTAAAACTGTTAAAAATCCAAAATGGCCAATTTTTACTATTCAGCTGAAAATAACACCATTATCAAAAAAATGAAACAATTAATCTTAGAGGAACAATTTTGTGGGTTTAAAACAATGATATTCAATATAAATTAATTGAAAATATTTTCTCTATCAATGGATACCACCACCATTTATCGCTTGAGTCAATTGCACCATTACTGCAACAAATATTTCAGTTCCAATTCCGACCATCTCAGGATGCTGATTCTGAAGGTTATTTCCTTCTATTTGCCTTCCTAGCACTACTTCCCTGTTTCCTCTGCGGAAAACCATTCTGAACAAACATGTCTTAGATGAAGCAACATGGTAATCATCAAATGCTATATCATTTAAAAAAAATATTTTTGGATAATCATTTAATAGGTTTATAACTCCTACGGTTATTTAAACCGACCTCTGATACCAACTATAAGGCCCCAGCCTTAAACCTTACTTAATCTTGAGTTATTACAAGATTACACATTGAGGATCTTTTAGGGTTTAATGTTTTAGAGAATTAGATCATAAAACTTTCATTACATTCCACATTTAAACAAAGTGGTTACATAAAGATAGTATTCATGTTTTTCCATCAACGGAACATATTTAAAATAAAACATGGATTCATTCTTGGCACTTCCTTGACACTATCATTATATCATGTACCTATCCCTTGACCTGTGAAAAACATTTCAAAAAAACATGGGATGAGCATAAAAATCTCAGTATGGGTTATAAAAATATGGAAAGGAAAAATGAGTTCATATATACATAAGAATAAAATCATACTTTACCCATAAAACATAAGCACTTTAACATACCTCATAAAATCATGAATAAATCATAGAAATCATAAGACATAAAGGTAACTTGAGGCATTCATAACATTCTTACGTAGGGAGTAACCCTCTTGGTTACGTTTGGAATACCCATCACAGTATATTTCCTAAATATCTTCGGATAAACCTTAACGTTTCACTCCTTCGCGTTACCCAATGCATTGGAGAGCTATATCGGGCTCACCCGCCCTTAGTTTATCACGGAACCACCCATCTTCATAACAATGCCCAAGAACCATAACATAATCGTATCACATAAAACATGCATAAAGGAAACATAAAATTTCCACCTTTCAATCACAAGATATCAATACAACACATTAATATAAAAAAATTATGAAAACCATTTTCAATACCAAAATAAAATAAAAGTAAAACATGGTGTTTTTTTTCTTTTTTTTAAAAAAGGTATGGATTGTAGAGGAAGCCGAAACTCAAATAATGATCACGACAGCGGAGAAGTCGTTGTCGCCGCATACGTATGAAAAAAACATTCCCTTTTGTCGTTTAGTAAACACTTTGTATAAAAAAATATTCCTTTTGAATAAACATAAAAGTCATAGGGGTTTATACACCATATAAAAGAAAGTTGTGTATAAAACAAAATATGCCTCAATGAAAGGAGATTGAGACGAAGTCCCATACCTCGGGTCCGACTTGACTCGATCGTTCTTTAATCTCCTGAATAATAAACTTGAGTTAATTTCTAATTTCTTAAGAACCTTCTTCAAGTTCATTATTCCTTTTATATCACTTATTACCTTTTCATGAACACTATATAATTATTTTAGTTAATAATGGTCGTTTTAACGTTCATTGGTACTTGAGTCAAAATATGCTCTTTATAATTACAAGTTGTTCATGTATCCATTATATCTAGAGTTATAATCATGATGTATATATCATATATATCATATATATCTAGTATATACATGCATTTATAATATTACATAATCATTTAGAGGTAAGAAATGAAATGCACCATTCCTGGAGACGGTAAGCCATACGTACGCATGGACGCTACTTTCATTTCTATTTCGTATCTTATAGAATGGAATCATAATTATATAAAGGTATATTATAATTCCAGTATAATATCATATATAATACCATTAATTACATCCTTTATACTTCCCACATATGGTATTAACGAATCAAATCACTTTGAGGGGGCGGTAGTCCGCACTTCCTTAAATGAAGATATCGCGTTTACCCATAATGGAAACCATAAAGGTATGCCAAAAATTAAAAATACAGAAGCTTAAGGAAAACATGAACATATTATATATCATATATAAATATAGTTTCATCTTAATGGCCACCTTTTAAGGTGTTAAAAGAATGTTGAACAATCATCGTTTCAGGAGGCAGAAATTCACCATCCACGGAAACAATATGTTCTTTAATCATTAGATGTAGGTGTGTGTAAGTGTAGCTCGAATAATTAATATAAAAACATCCTAGTATATTGAAGATACTCGAGTTGTTACAAAATAAATGAATAAAAAGAGTTTAGGGGGTTGGAGAAGCAAAATAAAACAAAATGACTCAAGTGAAGTCATTACCTTAAAATCGGGTAACTCCCTTTGGTTTTAGCTCAAAGACTTCCTTGGGAAGACTTATGCCCAAAGTGAGGCTTCAAGGAGTAAGAGAGGGAAGTGGAGAGACAAAATGGGCAGGGTTTGGCCGATCCAAAGTCTTTGGAAGTGTGGGTAAGGAGGTAGAGGTGGGGGCCTTTTATAAGAGGAGAGGAGGGGCACTCTTGGAAAGTAAAGAAATGTTACTTTATTTTAAAATGCGTTTCAGATTCAAAAGGTCCCACATTGATATAATTCTAGTCTAAGGTGATAAGGGTTCGACTTTTACCCATACAATAGGTTTTGGAAATGTGTAGGTCATAGATTTTACATTATCTTTCCATTTTATTTAAATCCTTTATTAATGAGGTAATCGCTGCATTATCATGATGTCAAAAATAATTTATTATATTTAATGACTAAAAATTATAAAAAAATTATCATGATGTAGGAAATCATTTTATCTTTCTAATTAATATTTATAGTCAAAAATATGACTTGAATAACCCCATCTAAAAATTATTTTAGTAAAACATCTCATGTTTGGGTCATTTTTACTTTAACATTAAATAAAAAGATATTATGTCATTTTCCTACCAAATTGGCTCCATGGGGTCCCCAATTTGACCCATGGATTTTCTTGGTCGGCCATGACACATCCAATGAGGGTAGGACATGTGTCAAGCTCATATCAAATTATTAAAACATTATTTTTACCTTAAACTACACTAATTACCTCTAATCACGATTAAAAACATAAAAGTTACTATTCACCAAAAAATTATTTTAATCCCATTGAACCACATTTTAATTCTTAATGAAAACCATGTATGTAGAATTTTTGAAATTCAAAACACAGATGTGGTAAAATATCATTTAAACGGAAAATCAGTTTTTTAAGTACCACTTAGTGGTTTCACTATTCATTAAAAATTGATGTTTTTCAGAAAAATACCAAAACTTCACCCTAAGATATATTTGATATTACAAATTCAAAAATGATGTCTATTTTAAAAAATTCAAAACATACAAGTTACATTAAATAATTTAATAATTAATTCCCGCTGTCAGAGCAAATAGCGTGTTTTTATGAAACAATAAGTATCAAAATATTAACACTAGTTTAAGTCGAAGTTCAAAGTGAAATTAATTCCAACAACCAATATTGGATTAAATGGTAAAAATATATTCTAATTTAACTTTAAAAACAATTCAAAATATAATCTAATCATATAAATGAATTAGATGAAAAAGTAGTTTTGATGTAAAATGCAGTATTTTTCACTATTCATTAAAAAATGAACATTGTCAGAAAAATACCAAAAATTTACACAAAGTAAATTTTGATGTCCCAATAATAAATAATAAGTTTATTTTGAAAAAATATCTTATAAAATTATCAAAAGTTAGATTTAAAAATGGTTTCCATCAAAAGGCAGTAAAATAATCTTTTAAAAATATTAGTGTATTCCATGCTTAAGATTGGATTTATTTTCATTTTAGGCCTCTAAAACACTATCTACTTCATTAATAGACATAGATAAAAATATCTATTATTCATTACTTACTTGGGATGTTACAGATAGGGTATTGTTTGTATGAGGTTTTGTTAGAATGAATTCCAAACTTTGGTTCTTGAGGTGTTATGGGGCCTCATTGACCAGAATCCGTTGTATCATTGGCCCTCATTGATTCTTAGGGAGTATGAGCCCTCACAGATCAGAATTTGGCACTTTGGTGTTCGTTTCAGTGTTTTTCTGGGCTTTAGAGTAGTTTCTAAGGATTACTCTCTGGAAAAACCTAGAATGAACACCATGTTTTTTTACTACATGCCATGTGTTCTTCTGTTCAGGAAGAAATAGTTTTTCTTAAGTACACGCTTTGTACCTTATGTACACGCCATGTAGTCTCTAACCATGTCATAGGCCGTGTGGGTAGAGACACGGGATAAGGATGGTTTTCTTGGAAACACGCCGTGTACCGGTTGTACACACTGTGTTTGGATGACCCTGTGTCCGCCCGTGTGACTAACAACACGGATGAAGAAACCTTAGGTGATACACACTATGTTAGTTATAATCACACCGTTTAGTGTAATCCTAGAATCCGACCATGTAACTAACACCACAGGTTCGTGCTACCTTTCTAGTACACGCCGTGTACCTGTGGGACACACCCTTTAGTCTTGACCGGTGAGAGACTATGTGGACTTGGCTGTATGGATGGGGAAACTGGGTGGTGTACACGCCGTGTGTGGGTGTAACACATCGTGTTCCTAGGGTTGAGACACGCCCAGGCTGACATCAGAGCACGAACATGTAAGGGATTATGTGTACATTCCAGGTAGAACTTATACACACTGTGTAGTCCCTTTTTGGCCAGTTCTTGTGGATCTTTCCCCTTTTTTGTGGCACTCTTAACCAGACAAAAGAATCCTCAACAGTAAATTAAACTATGGCATGTGTTTGACCTTGTTTAGTCATGCAGCAGAGATGGCCACGAGTTGTTCTCCAAGAAAGTGGCAACGATTATACTCCAGAGATGTTAGGCCATGGGATACCGATGGATCCTACAGCAGTGCTAGATGCGGCACCGAACATTATAATGGATGCAGGTGCAGATGCAAAATTCAGGGAAGGCATAATGCGGTTTATGCAGACCTTCCTGGGAACACCGTCGATTACCACATCAATGGCAGAGCTGACACATTTATTCCAGAAGCAGCATCCACCTTCATTTTCAGGGTATTGCATACCACAGGCTATGGAGTCATGGATGGGTTCTATAAAGATGATCATCAAGCATCTAGAGACGCCTCTAGGGATGAGGGTCCAGAATGCTACTTACATGCTTAATGATTCGGCTAAGAGATGGTGGGATGTTACCACCAAAACTGAGAATCACCGAGACATGGATTTGGAATATTTTTAGGTAGTCATCTATGAATTTTTATTTCCAGAGATGCTAAGGGAAGATCGAGCTCGAGAGTTCATAAATCTGTAGAAGGGTGCCGTGTTAGTGATGGAATATTTTGCCCGCTTCACCAAGCTACAACATTTATCACCTGTTCTGGTGGGTGATGAGACATTGAGGGCAAGAAGATTTGAGGATGGTCTTCCATATGACATCAGAGCACTAGTGAATGTTTTTAGGTAGCCTATAGTGCATACTATTGTGAACCAGGTGTTGGTTACTGAGCGGAACCTGGGGGAAGCTAGTGGTGTGGACAAGGGTGGTTTGGCACTGGTCTCTGGTACTATTTCTACTATCAAGAGGAAGAGGCAGGTGGATTTCTCTCATGGAGGCAGTTCTAGCCAGAATAATTCTTCATGTGTCCAGGTAATGTGCTACCATTTTGGTAAAGAGGGGCACAAGAGACCTCAGTGTCCACATGGCCTAGTGGAGTGTCGATCTTGTGGAAAGATGGGTGTACTTCAGCATTTTTCAGGGAGTTTCCACTAGTGACTAGTGAGAGGGGTTCTGTGCTGAATCTGCATGTAGGAGAAAGGCCAATAGCTTTATACTAGTTAGGGAATTAGACTGTGTCAGGACATTTAGGCCGAGGTGGTGGACATGGTCATGTTAGCTAGACACTAGGATCTCAGAGACCATAGGGTGGGTCAGCTTAGGGTATCAAGGATGTGTCACAGGGCCACAGCACTGGGAAGACATATGCAGTGTAATAGACCCAATAGGAGTAGGATCCCGGACCTTCCACTGTCAAAGGTACTATTCTAGTTGCTTCTGTTTTATCTTTTGTACTTTTCGATACTGGTGCTATACATAGCTTTATATCAGTGCCTGTTGTTGTGAGCCTTGGGCTCTGTGTTTCTTCTTCTTCAGATATCATGATTCTAGACACTCTGCTGGGAATTATAATGGCAGGTGTCCATCAGTACAAGGAGTGCCCCTAGAAGATGGTGGGTGTCACTTTCTGTGGGACCTCTATATCTTAGAGATGACAGCCTATGATCTCATTCTCGGGATAGAATGGATGGTACCCTTTAAATACATTGTTGATTGATATCGTCATATGGTTAGTTTCACATCACTAGAGGGTACAGAGTTTCTATACAAGGGAAAATGGGATGTCTAGGTGAGCCGAGCTAGACCAGATAAATGTGGGTGAGGTGGAGTGAAAACCTAGATTGCGAGTTTATATCAAGATGATTGGGAAACTTGTTAGATGTATTTACCTCCAGTAGTCAATCATTTCAGGGATGCCTTTCTAGAAGACTTTTCTGGTCTACCTCCTTTGCGAGATGAGGATTTCTCTATTTATCTTGTGCCAGGAGCGGAACCGGTGTCCATTCCTCCATATAGGATGGCTACACCAGAATTGTAGGAGCTCAAGAGGAAGTTAGAGGCATTACAAGCCATGGTTTTTATCCGACCCAGTATTTCTCTCTGGGGTTCACCTATCCTTTTCTCTAAGATGGAATATGGTACCCTTAGACTCTACGTGGATTATAAAAAACTGAACTAGTTGACGGTTAAGAACCGATATCCCTTACCAAGGATTGATGATCTCATAGATCAAATATTTTAACCAGGAGTGTTATCAAAGATTTACTTGAGATCCGAATATCATTAGTTGCGCGTTATACCATGGGACATACCACATATAGCCTTTTGGAGAAGATCTAATCTATATGAGTACTTGGTCATACTGTTTGGACTCACAAACGCACCAGTAGTTTTCATGGATTTTACTAATCGTGTGTTCCACCCATACATGGATTCTTTTGTTGTAGTCTTCGTGGACGATATCTGGGTGTACTCTCACACTCAAAATGACCATGCCAGCCATCTTGATATTGTACTAATTACACTGAGATATCATCAGTTATATGCTATGCTCTCATAGTGCCACTTCTGGATGGGTCATATTCACTTCCTGGGTCATATTATCATAGAGGCAGGAGTTGCGGTCAGCGCAGTGAAAGTGAGAGCAGTTATTTCCTAGGAGAAGCCTAAGAACGTGTTTGAAATATAGAGTTTCATGGGGAGGACTGGTTACTATGGGCACTTTATACAAAACTTCTTCTGCTTAGTAGCACCATTGATGGGTTTGACTAAGAAGGGTTTGAATTTCGTTTGCTCAGAAGCTTGAGAGATAACGTTTCAGGATCTGAAAAGAAGGCTGACATCAGCACCAGTCCTGATTATTCTAGAGAAATGGAAGTGCTATACAATTTACAAGGATGCATCAGGTTTAGGGTGAGGAGCAGTGTTGATGTAGGGAAATTTAGTAGTTGTGTACGGTTCTTGGTAGTTGTGGGCATGTGAGAGGAATTACCCAACACATGATCTCGAGTTGGTTGCATTTGTTCATGTGTTACGTTGTTGGAGATATTATCTATTGGGGGAAAATTTTGTGGTGTTTATGGAGCACAAAAGTCTTAAATATATCTTTACCTAGAATGACTTGAATTTGAGATAGTGAAGTAGGGTTTAATACCTTCAGTCCTTTAATGTTGTGCTTACATGTACACCCGGTAAGGGTAATGTGGTAACTGATGCATTGAGTAGGAGGACTCAGATACAGGTAGTGTAAGAGGCCAGTGTTTAGTGGAAGCTTATTTCTCTGTTCTCCGAGATGAATTTGAAGGTGCACGATACTCATGGGAGAACCTATATTTCATCCTTAGCTGTGACTTCTACCCTCCTGGATTGAGTGAGGATAAGAAATCTATTAGATTTAGAAGGCCTAGTTCTACGGGAGTTGCTGGAAAGTGAGGACCCTCCTCCTGGTTGGACGACGAGAAATGATAAGGTACTACACTTCCATGGAAAAGTGTGGGTTCCAGGGTATATACACGAGGATTTGATGCAGGAATTTCATTATTCAGCTTGGTTAGTGGATCCTGGTGTTACCAAAATGTACCGTGTCTTGAGATGTCAATATTGGAGGCTGGGTATGAAAAGAGAAGTAGCTGGTTTTGTTACGAGATGTTCTACATGTCAGCAGGTGAAGGAGGAGTATAAGAGTCCAGCCGGACTGTTACAACAATTACCCATTCCAGAGTGGAAATGGGATGATGTCACGATGGACTTCGTAATTGGGCTGTCAAGGTCTCCTTGAGTCAATTATGTCATATGGGTTGTTGTGGAAGGACTTACGATGGTATCTCAATTTTTTCCAATCAATGAGACCTTCGGTGTTGACAAGCTTAGGAAGTTGTATATCCGAGAGGTAGTACGTCTTCAACGGGTCCCTCGTTCTATTGTTTCAGATAGGTACATCTGTTTTACTTCATGTTTCCGACAGAGTGATCAGAAGGCACTAGGTACATAGGTGCTTCTGAGCAGAACTTACCACCCTCAAACTGATGTCCAGTTAGAGCGTAAAATATAGGTGCTAGAGGACATGCTGTGTGCATGCATCCTGGAATTTGGGGGTTCTTGGGAGAATCACATACCCCGGGTCAAGTTTTCCTACAATAATAGTTTTTAGGAAACTATTGAGATGGCACCTTATGAAGATTTATATGGTAGGCCCTTCGATCACCATTTTGCTGGTTTGAGGTAGGTGTGGCAGCTTTACAGGGACCACATCTCATGAAGGAGACTTCAAAGCACGTCAAGTTGATTCAGAAGCGAATGGATACTATATAGTCTCATCAGAAATCTTATGTTGATCACCCCAAACGACCCTTGGAGTTCATGGTCAGTGATCAGGTTTTCTTGCTTTTTCACCATGGTTGGGACACAGGTGGATCAAGAGACAAGGTTAACTTTCACCGAGGTATGTAGGGCCGTTTGAGATTTTGGAGAGAGTTGGGCCGGTTGCCTATCGGTTGCAGTTACCACATAGGTACCAGGCCATGCACGACGTCTTCCACGTATCTTAGTTGTGCCGTTATCACTCAGACCCATCTCAAATTTTTTAGACCGAGGAGGTTGAACTTCAGGTTGATAAATCCTTTGAGGAGAAGCTGATTCATATTGTTGATAGGAGCATAATGGTTCTCTGAGGCCTGTCAGTTCCTCTCATATGGGTGTTATGGCAGCATGGCTGAGTACAGGACGAAACCTGGGAGCGGGAGACCGACATACGTGCTTAGTGGCCATAATTGTTCACACCTTCATCTTCACCACCAATGGAAGGGAAATTCAAGGAATAATAACTTTAATGGGGGATTTTTGTAAGAAAACGTTTCTTATTCGTGAGGTATGAGTTTCTTCTTTTCCTTTTACTTAATTTTTTTTGAGAAAACAAGGGAAATGTGGGAAAAATACCAAAATTTATGGGTACACACCATGTAATTTTGTATACATGGTGTGTACTTTGGCTGTGTGGGATGAGAATACATGGCGTGTATTCTTGTAGGTGATTATGGGTGTAAAAACTAACTACACACCATGTATTTAGTAATACATGCCGTGTAATCAGTCAGCAGATGAACAGTGAGGTGGTGCAAAGTTGCCACCAGATGAACTGTTAAAAAAATAGTACACGACTTGTACTTGAAAGTACATGCTGCGTAGTTATGTTTTTACTTTAAAAATAGCAAGTAGCCTCCTCATTTGGTAGAGGAGGTAGAGGGCTCACCAGAAGCAGTGGGAGAGGAGGCCGAGACTTGGAGGAGCTCCTGATCACTCACCGGGACTCTGATTCTTCCGTCATCGATCTTGTTTGAACCGTGCGGGTAAGGTCTTCCCTCTTCTTGAACCTTTCCTTCAAATTCATTCCCTAAGGGAAGTTATATAGTTTTAAATGGGTAATCGTTTATCTCAGATATATGACATTCTTGGTTGTTTCGGGAGGCGCCTTTCACGTATATCGATCAGAGGAGATCAAGGTAGGTGGTGTTATGTTTAATTCTAACTTTCAAGTTTATTTTTTGTACATTTGTGGCACGCGCCCATGTTCAGGGTGTCGTATGGCTGGGATGTTGACTATTGAGATACCTAGAATTTCATAGGTAATCAAATAAATAAATACAAACTTTTGTTTGGGATCGTTTATTTGATCTAGGGAAACCCTGAGGGTGCGGTTCCATATTTTAGACGTTTGAATAGGATGCCCATGGGTATGCCGTGATTATATAATGTTTTGAGTTTTCATGGGAGGAAACAAATATAAATTTCTTGCTTATGAATTCGGCTCGGCCTGGTTACATGCTTTTCCTATGGAATACCTAAGAGCAGTGTTTTGTTTAGACTGAGGGAAAGGTTTTGTTAAGCCTAAGGGTAAGGTTTCTTATGCCTGAGGGCAGTAGCTTCTATGCATGATTGCAATATCTCGTATTCTTGAGGGAAATATTCGTTATTCCTGAGGGCAGTCACCTGAGGGTTTCGTTTCAGTTTTCCTAAGGGTAAGGACTTGCATGTTTGAGGAAAATTTTTACATTGAATATTCACTATGGTGATTTCTTATGTTGTAACTGCCAAGATAAAGCATAGGCTGGGTATTATTATTACCATTAACTTGATCAATAGCATGTTCTGGTTTCTATTGTGGCACTGGTATAGGAGATTGTCATTCGAGGCGGAGTCTCAGAAAACTCTAAATTTTATTATCTTGAATTTCTTTATAATCATTAATTAGACAAAGTAACTAATAGGAATGGTTACTTTTGAGTACATTCTAGTTTATTTCATTTCATTATTGCACACTGTTGTTGCACATTTTCAATGATAGTTGGGCAGGTGCCTTTGGTGGTTGCCTACTGGGATTTATTTCTCACACCATGTTTGGGTCATGTCTTGGCCCAAACAGAATATATTGCAGTAGTTGTCGATAAGGGAAATGGTCCCTATATAGGAACATGATTGTTGCAGAGGTGTGTGAGAGAATGGGACCGAGATTAGGAATGCGATGATGCTACGTTCATGTTGCACTAATTTGGTTTTATTTTGCTGTACTTTTTACCTTGTGATGTATTGTATCAGATTATAGCGTATCCTATTTTGGATGATTTCTTATAATTAAAGACATTTTGCATCATCATATGTATGAAGAGTTGATATCTTTTACTACGGTTCCATTTTCCATTTCAGGTCTATATTGTTTAAAGCTTCCGGTTTTTTATGTTTCTATTTTGTTCCACTACGCTACACTTTGAAAAATGTTGGCATAGATTCCCCACTATCAGTCCTAATCCCTCGCTGCTAGTCAGCTGCATCTGGTGTTTGGGGAAATGTGCTTGATGTCATGTGACCAACCAGGTTCGGGGAATCCGTTGTGTGGAACCCGGATCTGGGATGTTACAATCCAATTTATTCAAAATATCATTTCATTAAAAATCACCAATAATTGATAGATAATCATGTTTATTGTACCACAAAGGTGATATTATGATTACATTGTCAATTAGGGTTAGGTCTTATTAGGAATATTCAATTTTTCTGAAAATGAAATGTACCAGTACATGGACTAAGGATAATCATTATCTTTGATCAACATCTATGTGAAAAAAAGAAACAATAGATAATGAAAGGCCATCATACAAAGAAGAATCATATTTATAATTCAGGTACATATAAAGAGGTGACCCTAAAGACACTATTGTAGGGAGAATTATTCCATGTTATATTGATTCTTCATTGTGGGGAGGGAATATCTATAGATTATCCATGTAATGGCCCCCAAGGATATATATTTCTTACTCAAGTAAAACCTCTATAGTTGTTTGATGTTTCATCATAGGAAGGATCTATATATAGAATTCAATCGATATGACCTCTTAGTATATGGGTTCTTTATTCCCATGTGGATGACTGATAGAGATATTCCATAATCCATAAATACATATGATGTATTTTTGATATATCATAATTTATGATATGTGAATTTTTTTATATGAAACTTGGGCACCATGGAATATAATATTACATAAATTTTGGTATATCATAATCCATGATTTAGAGATATTGTTACAATAAATATCTTTTCGCATGAATATACTAAAAATATTATGATACATTGAATAAAATTCTGAAATTAACATGATAGTTTCTATTAAAACAATAATTGAATGATTAAGTATTTTAATTCTGGTAACATTCCATTTAAGGATATCAATATGGATCTTCAATAGGATGAAACAGATAAAGAAACCATTTGAAAATAAGTGTTATTAGAAAAATAATCTTGTTTTATTACACAGAAATACAAGTAATAAAAACTAAAATATCTATAGGTCATGTTTTTTTGGATAATTATGTACATTTTGTAACTTCTTAAAACTGGGGGTACATAAGTATTATTGAAAACCTTCTTAACAAGATCATAATATTCCATGATAATTTAAATTGTATGGGATAACCTAGGGGCATACATAATAAAGGGGAGACCAATAAATCCCAACATTGGGGTAAACAAAGCATCACATGAAAAAATTATTACATGTTAGAAAACAATAATTTCAATGGGGCATAAAAAGGTGAGAATCATAAACATGAAATATGATGCATGATATTGAATGAGAACATAATAAAAACATGGGATTGTATAAATAAAGGTAAATATTACATCATAAGAACAAGTCCAGTTTAAACACCAATACATTAGAACACAATGTTCTTAGGATAACCTATTACGCACCATAAATGGAATCTCATGAGACTAAAACATTATCTAATGCTTATGAATGCTTCTTGGGCACACCTATCCCTTACATGCATAAGTGTGCCAAAATTATCATATAAGATAATAAAATATTTCATAAAATCTAAATCCATGAACCTGGAGTGTGGAATAAGTGTATAAAATTAAATAAAAAAATTTAGGGTTTTCAAGTTAAATTCCCTTGAGTGGAAATAGTGATGGTATTCACAACACATAGGGATGGTATGGAAAAATCATTGCGAACATTTTGAAACATAATAGAAATATATAAAGGTAAATAAAATGGTTCCTTGGGACATAAAGGGTTCCTTCATAATTTTGAAATAAAATTGATAATAATGGGTATGCTTAAAACATATAAAAACATTGAAAATTGGAAATAAAAGGAAGAAAATGAAGAATATTCATGAATAAAGATGCGAAGGAGATGACCACTTTATAAATTTTGTCATAGTAACAACTTTGAAAAATTATACAATGAGAGGTGATAAGTGGTATCTCATCATTTTTACATAAATTAGATAATAGTGTTATATTTATGATTTCCTAGAAATATAACCAATATGGATTCACATAGATAATTACAAATAAGGTTCTTGAATGGAAATGTAAACACATGAATACCTTACTCAATTTCATCATAGTAATAAATAGTTAAAAGATAAAATGAGAGTGGTTAAATGATATATAATTATTAGGACATAAATTGGATACTATAGGGATCTTTAAAAATTAATGAAAATATAAGAAATTGAAATCAAAATGGATAAATACAAAGAGGGTACTTGAATTGAAAAATACATACAGAGAGATCCCTCTCTTTTAGAGGGTGATTCCAAAATCATAGGAGGAGCTTCGTAAGAGAATCAAGGGACCGTGGGAGGAATATAGAAAGGGTAGGTTTGAGTATGGGAATTGTGAATGTTTTTTGAGTGATGAGGTATTTTATTTTGGGATCATTTATATAGGAATAATTAAGGGATTTATTTATTATTTTGAAGACATAGGTTTTTGACTCTATAGAATAAAATAATAAAAAACCACACACCATCACAAGGTTTTTTACAATGTTTTTTGTAAAAAAATTTGTTTTCATTATTTTACAATTCCAAGGGCCAAACTCATAAAAATATTTCCCTTGGTGATGTGGAAGAGATTCATGTTCATAAATAAATTATTTAAAATTCTTAAAATATAATATAGGTTTCGAGGATTCATAATGGATTTACAAAATATATAATATCAACTCAAGAAAAAATTATTTTAAAGGGAAAACTTATATTCTATCATTTATAAAATTTATGTCATTAATTACATGATGTTTGGTTCATTATGATGTCATCGTACACATCAGATATTCATACGGGTTTTAATTTATACATAAAAATTTGACTGTGCTATAAAATTATAAAAATTTAAATGTTGAATAATTTTGAAATTTTGATTCAAAAAAATAATATTTAATTCATAATAATAATTCTTTATATTTTTGAATTTTAACTTCCAAATCAATAAATCACATTTATTGAGAAAGCCTGATTTTTTTTAGAAATTATAGTTTTAGAACCATTATAAAAATTAAATTTGACTGCAGAAAATTATATTATAATTTATATTTAATAAAAATTTAATAATAATAATATTTTATTAAAATTTAATATATTTATAAAAATCAATAATTCATCAAAATGTAACGACTTAATTAAAATTTTACATTACATAATAATAAAATATGTGTTTTATCGTATCAAAATCAAAACCATTTATAAAATAAAATGAATAAGAAGTAAATATAACCATTATTCTATTGAAAATAAAATTTAAATATTAATATTATTATAGTACTGATACATATATATTTATTACACGATAATGTTCCATAAGGTTAAGGTGCACGGTGGTGAGCTTTTTTGGGTTTGGTTTGGTGAACATTTTTTTGGGCCATGATCTCGATGTGCTTTAAATTATCCCATAAAAATTATTTTTTTCATTATTTATTTATTGGATCATGGTTTGGTCGTGGTCAATCTAAAATCCTAGTGATGTTATCTTCCTTGAAATATCTGATAAGTGGTCTTTATATGGTATGATCCTACTAGTCGAGGTTTGGAATTCCTTTTTCTCTGTCAATTGGATTTATCATAACACTATAATTATACTAACCATATGATTAAAATTAAAAAAATATATTATTAATGGTTATGATTATTAAGTGTATTTTAAATTTGATATGATAAAATAAAAAAAAGTATTTTAAGTGTTTTAAATAACCATAATATGAAATTTTATTTAACCAGATAGGGGATTTTATTTATAAATGTTCAGATTGTTACAATATCCCCTCTTCAAAAATTTCCCATTTGAATTTTTCATTTAAAAAATTAAATTAGATGAGGGTATTTTATTTCATCACCTCCTCTGGTTCCCATGTCTCTTCTTTGAACTTTTGGTTTTTTCATAGCACTTTGACGAGGTGTATTGTATTATTTCGTAGAACATTGTATCTATGGTCTATGATCTTTACCGGATTCTATTCATATGAAATATCATTCTACAAAAGTAAAATATATTGATCTTGTACATGTAAGGTGTCTATAATTTAATCCCTCCAGATTTATACATGAAATTCATCATGTACTTTAGATAAGTTAGGTGGGTGTGTTAGTCGATAGGCCATCACTCGGATGTGATCACAAATCTCAAAGGGATTGATGTGACATATTATCAGAATTCCATTCTTCCCAAATTCATGATATTCATCCATGGAGATATATGGATAAATACATTATCCTAAACACAAAACACTATGTCTCATTGTGGATTATCAGCATAGATCTTATGATATCTCTGAGTAGCCACGATGTGATACTGTATGGTCGATACATTTTCTACCACTTCCTTGACCATTTCAAGTCCTAGCAGTTTGCGTTAACCAACATCATCCCATCATGCAGTTGTTCTGCACCACAATTCATAAAGGGCTTTATAGGGATCCATTCGAATGCTAGAGTGGAAAATGATATTTTATGATAACATGACTAATGGATGATGATAATTCCATTGACCTTTGAAGTACATAAATCATGATCTCAACAAGTGATTTATTTTAGAGATAGAATTCTATGATTATCCATATGTTAGATGGTGATAAGTTTTTCTAATGTTAAACTTATTATTTATAAAATGTTGGAGACTCTTCCAGAACATGTAGTTAAATCATAGATCTAATTAGATACAATTGATAGTGGTGTTCCATTTACTATAACAGCTTCTATAATGTATTTTATTGGATGTTTATTAAGAGAGAAGTCCTCTCATATACAATTAAGTGAGCATACATTGTAATATTATCAACCACAACCCCAATATCATTATTTCCTATTGATTTATTCAATAGAATAGTTTAAAATTCCATGGTTATATTTTCCCATTTCCATGTAGGTATGGGTAATGGTTGCATCATCCCTATTGATTTTTTCCTTTCATCCTTCACTTACTAAAAAACAAGGTAGATTTATATATTTTTTACAAGGATATTATTTATATAGTCCAACTGGTAGTGATCATGTATATCTCACTGAATCTTGGTTCTCCCTTGATGGATGGAGATGTTTTTGCAATGCATATCATCCAATAGTTCCGTCTTTAACTTGGGATTTGATAGTACACATAGTTATGACATGAATCGTATGACTCATTCTTAATTAAATTTGAACACCTATGATTTCGCTATTAATATAGCCTCAACCTTCTAAATTACCACATAGTTTCTTTAAGAATAATTTATCTTCATTATAAGGGATTATTGTAAAATAATTTCTAAAATTATTGATAATGCTCCTTCATCTGTGATTCCCATGTCCATCCTTTTCATGTCTATGAAGATTTTATCCTTCTCAATTCCCATAAATGATAAATTTTTTGGATCCTTTATTCTTAGAGTTTTTACAACTTTATTTACCATCCTAGGATTATATTTGATTTAGTATTAATAGTTCTTAATCAAATATAATAATATATAGTGGTGTGTATTTTTCTCATTTTGTGTAAAAATATACTAGAGGCTCTTATGATTCCAATATATTTCACAACTACCCCAAAATAGATAATGAAAACATATTTTCAATTTTAATATTACTATATACAACTCTAGATCATGTTTTGTGAGGTTCTATTCAAGAACAATCAGTTTCATTGATGCATTGGATATCACTTTTTCATTCTGTATTAGTACAAATCCCAATCCCTTCGTCAGTGATTCATTTTATACCATGAAAATTTCCCCACATGAGGGTATCATATGTATAGTTGCAATGATATGCCTCTTTTTCAAATCTATAAAGCTTTCTTCAAATTTATTATTCCAATAAAACATGACTCCCTTATGAGTTATCTTGGTTATATTTTTTGACCACCATGGGAAATTTGTCTCAAATTAATGATAATACTTTGTTAACACATGGAAAGTATGGATATTGGCCATATATGTTGGTCTCAACCATCCTTCAATTACTTATATCTTGAAAGGGTCCATAGATATCCCATTACTTGTGAAAATATGACCCATGATTGAGAAATAAATTTACCAGAACTCACATTTTCTTTAATTTTCATTAATATTCTCCTCTAATAAGGTCGTTAGCACATTTCATAGATGGTCCACATTGTAACGGCCCGGTTCTGGAAGCCACCCAGAGGCCCCCCATACCTGGTAGGTCACATGGCCTCAAGAGCATTTCCTTGAATGCCAGAGGCTGCAGACTACCAGAGAGGGACTTGGATGTGATAGTGGGGAAACTATGACCTCATATGTAGAGTACATAGTGGAAGTACACAAGTACATACAATAGCAGAAGCATTAAATATCCAACAATAGTAAACAGTGGAAGACTGACAAATAACCAACTAGAGAAAAATATATAAATGATGCATGAAACAAATGAGTCTTGGAAAGCATCCAAACAAGTCAAAATGCTGAATACAGTACAAAACCCACGTAAAAAAGGAAAATAGATAAACAACTCCTCAGCATCGGAGGCCTCAGATGGATCCCATGCTGTCCAGCTCCAATGCAATCAAGAACCTGAAGTAGAATGGAACTTTCCCTTATCGATAACTATAACAATATAATCTATTTGGGCCCAAAAGCATGACCCAAATAGGGTGTGAGACAAAATCCTAGTAGACAACCACCTGAAGAATTGTGCCCAACAGTCAGTGAATATATGGCAGGTAAAAGTACAAAAAGCAGTAACCAGGAAAGTACACAGCAACAACTAATCCAAAATTTCTAGCATATAATTTACAAACAATTAATCAGCTACTCAAGAAAGTAGAAAAAAATAGGTAACCCTCTGGGTAGTTATCACAGCCTAACACCTATGGTTCAACCTACAAGTTCTACCAACCCTCTGTGAGGCACACACAGTCTCACCCCTCTGGTTTAGCTAAAAAATATAGACTCTCTGGAGAAGCACTCACCATCAATACCCCCTATAGTCTCATATCGTACCAAAGGCGCTCTGGGGAAGCACTCAACGTCTCATTCCCCCTGTGGCCTGTGTAGAGGAACTATAGACACTCTGAGGAAGCAGTCAACGTAAATTCCCCCTATGGTCTCAAATCATATTATAAAGACACTCTGGAGAAGCCCTTACATCCATTATCCATATGTTCTACTACACTAGGTTCTCACAGCCCTGTGTAAAGTCAACAAGTATCACATCGCATAACAGACAAAATAACCTCAAGACCTAGTTGGCTAGAATTCTACAGCATCTCAGCATGTCAGAAAAGTACATTCCATCCTACAATACTAGGCACAGAATTGGTAATGTCCTAACAGGAAAAACTATACCAAACAGTTATAAAAAAGAAAAAACATGGATAGGAAAAATATGAAAAGCATAGAAAATTACACTATTCACAAACAATAACCTCCACTCAGGCATACAAGAAAAGAAGGCAACAACAAGGGAAAAACATGAAACACACAATACCTCGTTAAGGGGTATTGGTGGAATTTACACATAATATTCAAAGACTTTTTACAAAAAGGTACAAACCGCCGACCTCAATGTTAGGAGATCAATATACATGAGCCACGGTGATTGAATTGCCTTATAATTTTGAAGATCTACAAAAACATCTAAAACATTCATCCCACTATAACCTTGAAAATAGAAGGAATTGGGAAACAAGGTTCCAAGAGAAGAGATAACTCACCGATGTGGTTCCAACGCAATTGACAAGGTTCAATTCGGAAGACTGACGATCGCTTGGGGGTTCATCAAATATCCACGGTAGTTCGGGAGCACTCGACTGAATGAGACCTAAAAGGAGGTGTTTCTGGTAATTAGATGCGACCCCAGTGCATTTAAGGAAAAAAAAGAAAAATACACGGTGTTTACTATTGGAGTACATAGTGTGTACTCGCCTTTTCCATAGCTTTCTTTAAGAGGCCTCCAAACACCCTTACATGACCATGTGTGCGTCCCCTATATGGCTAGCACACAACCTCTAATAGCAAGGAAGTACATGACGTGTACTCATAAAGTACATGGTGTGTACTTCAAAAATTTCCAAAAAAATCTTCTTTTATCAAAAACTCCAGAAAAAGGAAAAAAATACCTTAAAATAAGGTCCAGGTTCTTAAAAAAATCCCCCCTTAAAGAAATTCTTCCCCAAATTTCCCTAGCAAGGCATAGAAGAAGAAACCCTGAACAACTTCGGACACTGTGTTTGCACATCGACCTCCCTCTCCCAAGTCTCATCCTGTACCTGCCCGTGCTACCATAGCACTTGTACCAAAGGAACATACCATCCACGGAGAACCTTTATAATTCAATTTACAATCCGGATCAGATACTCCTCAAACGATTCATCCGCTTCAAGATCAACTTCCTTAGGTTGGAAGACATGAGACGGGTCTGAAAAGTAACATCAGAGCTGATAAACGTGGAAGACGTCGTGCATAGTCCGGTACCTCTGAGATAACTACAACTGATAGAAAACTGGACCAACATCTCCAAAAAATTCAAATGGCCCGACGTATCATGGTGAAAGATTATCCTGTCTATGAATCCCCTTGTGTCCCAACCTCAGTGCGACATGCAGGAAAACTTGATCCCTGACCTCGAACTCCAGAGGTTGGCTTCACTGATCAGCATAAGTCTTCTGATGAGACTGTGCAGTATCCATCCTCTTCTGAATCAACTCTATCTACTCTGTGGTATCCTGAACAAGACTAGGTCCCATCAAAGCTACATCTCCTTCCTCCAGCCAACATAAGGGTGATTGGCATAGCCTACCGTAAAATTCTTTATAAGGTTCCATCTAAATAGTTGCTTGAAAACTATTATTGTAGGAAAACTTCACAAGATGTATATGATTCTCCCAAGATCCTCCAAAATCCAAAATGCAAGCTCGGAGCATATCCTCAAGCACCTGAATCGTACGCTCGGTCTGGCCATCTATCTTGGGATGGTAGGTTGTACTCAAAAGCACCTGCATACCCAAAGCCTTCTGAAGCCCATTCCAGACCCAAGAAGTAAAACATGCATCTCTATCTGAAACAATGGAGTGTGGAACTCCATGTAGACATACAATCTCTCGGATGTACAACCATCCCAACTCATCAAGGTTGAAGGTCTCCTTGATTAGAAAGAAGTGAGCAACCTTCATAAGCCTATCGATGATAACCCAAAAAACTTCGTTCCCACAAGGTGATATCAACACCCTATCACGAAGTCCATTGAAACGTCGTTCCACTTCCACTCAGGAATGGGTAACTGTTATAAAAGACTTATTGGTCACTAATATTCTGCCTTCACCTACTGGAAAATAGAACGTCTCATGACGAAACCCGCAAAATCTCTCTTCATATCTGGCCAACAATACTGGTGGTGTAGATCACGATACATCTTAGTGACACCAGGATGAACTGACCAAAATGAGTAATTAAGGTCCTGCATCATCTCCTCGCATATGTCTACTGAAACCTATACGCGTCCCTGGAAATGAAAGATCTCATCCTTGACTATGGTCCACCTAGGAATAGGGTCCTCTCCTGACACGCTTTCATGTAGGACTGGGCCTTCAGAATATGAATGCTTCCTCATTCTAACTCGATCATGAAGTGCAGAGTTAATAGATAAAGAAGAAAGAAAAGTATACCCTTTTCTATCATGCACCTATATACGCATCTCAGAGAATAGATCCATAAGATACCACTCCCTACTGGCCTCCTGAACTGCATGTATCTGAGTCCTCCTGCTCAGTTCATCAGACACAACATTTTCTTTCCCAGTCTTGAATGCAAGCTCAAATTCGAAGGATAGTATGTATTCAACCCACCTCCGCTGTCTCAAATTCAGATCAAGTTGAGTGAAGATGTACTTGAGACTTTTGTGGTTAGTGAAAACCACAAAATTACCTCCTAGAAGATAATGTCTCCAACAACATAAGGCATGAACAACAACTGCCAACTCCAAATCATGGGTTGGGTAGTTCCTTTCATGATGCCTCAACTACCGAGACCCGTACCAACAACCCCATCTCCCTGTATAAGTACAGGTCCCAGCCCGATACCTGAAGCATCACAGTAAAGAGTGTAGCTCTTGACTGAATCTGGAAAGAATGGTTTCAGTGCTGATTTCAACCTCCCTTTCAGCTCTTGAAAGGCTTACTCACAAGAATTTGACCACAAGAACATCACACCCTTCTTGGTCTGACCCGTCAGTGGTGCTGATAAGTGTGAAATGTCCTGTATGAAGCATCTATAGAATCCAGCCAGCCCCAGAAAACTCCGCACCAGAAAGACATTCTTCAGTTTCTCCGAGGAAGCTACTGCTCTCACTTTCTCTCAGTCTACTGATACTCTTGTCTCTGAGATAACATGACCAAAGAAGTGAATCAAATCCATCCAAAAGTTTCACTTCGAGAGCTTAGAAAATAACTGATTCTCTCTCAGTGTACTCAAAATGATCTCAAGATGGGTACCATGATTGTGTCCAGTGTGAGAGTACACCAAGATATCATCCACGAATACCACCATGAAAGAGTATATGTATGGATGAAACACTCAATTCATTAGTTCCATGAAAACTATAGGTGTGTTTGTGAGGCCGAAAGATATAACCATATACTAGTGTAGACCATAACTGCTCCAGAAATCCGTAAGAGGTATATCAGATGGTCTAACATGCAACTGATGATAACCGGACATCAAATATATCTTTGAGAACACCCGTGATCCTCAAATATGATCAAAGAGGTCATCAATCCAAGCCAAGGGATATCGGTTCTTAACCATCAACTGGTTCAGCTTACGATAATCCACACAAAGCCTAAGGGTGTCGTCTACCTTCTTCGTAAACAGGACAGGCGAACCCCAAGGAGAAGTACTGGGTTGGATAAAACCCTTTGCTTGTAACTCCTCCAACTGCTTCTTGAGCTCCTGCAACTCAGGTGTAGCCATCCTATAAAGAGGAATGGACACCGGTGCCGCTCCTGACACGAGGTCAATCGAGAAGTCTACCTCATGCTCTAGAGGAAAACATGAAAATTCCTCTGGAAAGACATCTCTGAAATGAACTACCACTGAAATAAAGTCAAAATGTAATGTCCCCTAGTCATCCAAATATAGACTAGCAATATGAGCTATATCTCCACCTAGCCCATGATGCCCGGGTCCTACTCTACTTGCCTGTACATCCCACTCACCCTTATGAAGAAAATATTGACCCTCTGGTGATATGAAACTCACGCTGTGATGATAATAGTCGATAACTGCCTGGAAGGGAAATAACCAGTCCATCCTAAGGATGACATCATAACCTATCATCTCTTGGACATAGAGGTCCCATAAGAAGTGACACCCCACAACCTCAAGAGGGAACTCTCTGCACTGATGTACACCAACCACTCTAGTCCCCAATGGTGTGTCTAGAGTCAATGTATTAGTAGCAGAGAAGATGAAAATCCCAAGGAACTCCACAACAACAATAGAGATAATTCTACGAGAATCCCCTATATCAAAAAGAGCAGAAGATAAAACTGAGGCTACTAAGATCGTACCTCGAACTGTAGAGGGTCCGGGATCCAGCTCTTACTGGGTCTGCTCCACTCCATAAGCTTGACATATACCACGGACCTGTGACCCTTCCTGACCACTCTGAGCTAATCCACCCTATTTTCATTGAAATACAGGTGACTGACCACCCTGGCCTCAACCTCCACCTTAGCCCGAACAGTCAGAAGAACTGTAGTTCCAAGACATGTGAAAAGTTGGTGGGGCTGCTCCTGAACGGGGAGTCCTGGATGAACCCCTGTCACCAGATGTTGGTTAGAAAACCTGAAAGAAGTGCTGAAGGTGACCCATCTTGCTGCAAGATCGGCACTCCACTGGGTCTCTCTGGCACTGCGACCTCGTATGCCCAACCCTTCCGCACAGGTAGCATACCACATAGCTACCTGAAGATGTGTCTCGCTGCATTGGATCACCATGCGTAGAATCTGTACGGTGCTTCCTAACATCAGCTGGTGATGCACTAACTCTGGAAGCAGAACCGACCAGGCTCTCAGCTCTGGAATCTCTCATATTGTGCTTTACAATTAGTTCCTGGTTGATGATTGAAGCGATGAAAGTCAGCCTGTAGATATTCACCTGCGAGCAGATCTACCATCTGAGACCATCCTCAAACTTCCTTGCCAAGAACAACCCATACCCTCCATGGAGGGGTGTTAAACACTGAAGCTCGGTGAAACTAGAGGAATACTCCATGATAGAAAGAGCACCCTGCTCTATGCTCATTAACTCCCAGGATCGGTCGGCCCTTAGGGTCTCCGGATAGAAGTTGTCGTAAAAGACGCGCTGAAACTCCTCCCATGCCATAACATACTGATGACCTTCCTATGAGATCATGTCCCACCACCTCATGGAGGAGTCTCATAGAATGTAGGTTGTGAGCTTTGACCTGCCTTTTTGGAGGCATATCCAGATGCTCAAAGATCATCATCATGGATTCTATCCATGACTCTACAGCCTGCGGTCCTCCTTCCCCTGAGATGGTGGGAGGATGCTGTTGCTGGAAAATCCACTTCAAGTCTTCCATAGTCGAGACAGGAGGCAGAGCTCCTTGGAAGGTATGAATCATTCTAAAAAAGCCTTCCCTAAACTGTGCATCGGTGCCTGTAACCAGTATCACTGCTGGTGCCAAGGCCGACACAACAGGAGGATCTGCGAGAAGTCCCTGATCATCCATATCCGGCATCTGATCACCACCTGGAAACTGGCGTGCAACCGGAGGGCACCTCGGTGCCATGACTTTGCAAGGTCAAATGCACACTTTAGATCACATTATCAGGGACTGAAAACTAGGATCGTAAGAAGGTAACATGGGAAATAAAGCATCCAAAATTTACAAAACATGACTACACGGTGTGTATAAATACTACACATCGTGTTCCCTTAAGCCATTTAAATGGGAATATACTTTTTCCAACACTGGTCATGTAACACCCCAAACACACAGCATGTTATTCTAACAAACGGCGTGTACCTGAATCCTCTTCCCCGACCCAAGTCCTTCAACACAGTCAAGCCACATGGATTTCCTAATACAAGACTACACTATGTGTTTGAGGTAGACACGGTGTGTACTCAACAAGCATCACCGAAGTTGTTGTTAGTGACATGTTATGCATACCCAGGTTACACTACACGGCCTGTTCCAGACGGACACAGAGTTTACAACGATGTCCCAACTGACCCGAGTTGTTAGTTACACGGTCGGCTACACGGTTCACTCTAAATGGCATGCTCCATGTGCACACGGTGTGTACTTGAAGGATTTTTCATAACCCTGTGTCCCTGCCCACACAGTCAGTGACACGGTTAAAAACTACACGGCCTATATTCATAAAGTACATGACATGTATTCTGGGTTTTTCCAGGCAGTAGCTTCAAAACTTCTCCGAAGCCCAAAAAACACAGAAAACACACGTTAAGGTGCCAAATTACGATCAGCGAGGGCCCATAATACCCGCGAATCAATGTTTGGCATCTTATAAAAGTTAGAAACAAGGTAAACATGTCAATGATCCACCAAATTCTGGTACATGAGGGTCCATAACACCTCAAGAACCAAAATTTGGTGTTCATTCTGGTAAAACTGTACACAATCAAATCTCTAACAAGAATCAGATATTTTTATCAAGCATCTATCACAACAACATTCATATTCTTCACAATATCTATTGCAATATCATGCAATTACTAATACATCCACGATGACATGGAAAGAATGCATGACAAGTGATTTATAGAAATTGCCTATATGATGCATGAGATGGCATACCCTCATCTCATCGGTTTGCCACAGATATAGAATTTCAATAACAACAATGTTAACAATGCAAATCATGTGAATCACCAACCGGTGAAATCAAATCAACTGTAAAATTGCAAACCAATAAAATTACAATAAACGAGGTAGTATGGATTTTCCCTGTACACGGGTTAGCTACTCCCGAGCACTGATTATTACCAAGTACTTATTCCATCCTATCCCTAACTATAGGATCTAAATAGTATGTCAAGAGAAAAGAAAACATCTGATACCACTTTGTAACGCCCCAGTTCCGGAAGCCACCCCGAGGCACCCCGTACCTGGTAGGTCACATGGCCTCATGCGCATTTCACCAAACGTCAGAGGCTACCGACTAACAATGAGTTCCTTGGGTGTGATAGTGGGGAAACTATTCCATCATTGGTAGAGTACACAGTGGAAGTACACAAGTATATAAAATAGTGGAAGCATTAAATATCCGACAATAGTAAACAGTGGAAGACTGTTAAATAACCAACTGGAGAAAAATATTTAAATGATGCATGATAAAAATGCCTCTAGGAAAGTAGCCAAACAAGTCACAATGATGAATACGGTACTAAACCCCAGTACAAAAAGAAAACAGATAACCAACTCCTCAGCATCGTTTTCCTCAGCTTGGTCCCATGCTCTCCTGCTCTAATGCAATCAAAAACCTGAAGTAGAAGGGCACTTTCCCTTATCTATACCTGTAATAATATAATCTATTTGTTACCAAAAGAATGACCCAACAGGGTGTGAGCCAAAATCATAGTAGGCAACCACCCGAAGATCTGTGCCTAATAGTCAGTGAATATATGGCAAGTAAAAGTACGGAAAGTATTAACCAAGAAACTAAACAGCATCAACCAATCCACAGTTTCTAGCATATAATTTTCAAATAAGTAAGAAGCCACTCAAGAAAGTAGAACAAACAGGTAACCCTATGGGTAGTTCTCACATCCTAACCCCTATGGTATAACCTACAAGTACTAGAAACCCTCTGGGAGACACACACAGTCTCACCCCTCTGGTTCAGCTAAAGAATATAGACTCTCTGGGGAATCACTCACCGTTAATTCCCATATAGTCTCGTATCGTACTAAAGGCGCTCTGGGGAAGCGCTCAACATCTCATTCCCCCTGTGGCCCATGCCGAGGAACTACAGACACTCTGAGGAAGCAATCGACATCAATTCCACTTGTGGTCTCACATCGTATTATAAAAACACTATGGAGAAGCCCTTACTTCCATTCTCTCTATGGTCTACCACACAAGGTTCTCATAGACCTATGTAAAGTCAGCAATTATCGCATCGCGTAACGGACAAAGTAACCTCAAGAACTACTTGTATAGCATTCTAAAGCATCTCAACATGTCAGAAAATAACACTCTATCCTAAAATACTAGGCATGGAACTGGCAATGGCCTAATGGGAAAAAATAGACCAAATGGTCATAAAAAGAAAAAACATGCATAGGAAAAATATCCAAAGCACATTAAATTACCCTATTCAAAAACAATGACCTCTAATCAGGCATACAAGAAATGTAGGCAACAACAAGGGAAAAACAGGAAACACGCAATACCCCATTCAAGGGTACTGGGGGAATTGGCACATAATATTCAAAGACTTTCTACAGAAAGGCACAAACCACCTACCTCAATGCTAGGAGATTGATATACTTGATCCACGGGGCTTGTATCACCTTATAACGTTGAAGATCTACAAAAACATCAAAAATGTTCGACCCATGATAACCTTGAAAAGAGAAGGAATTGGGAAACGAGGTTCCCGCAGAAGAGAGAAATCACTGATGCTGTTCCAACGCAATCGACGAGATTTAATTTGGAGGACGGATGATCGCTTGGGGGTTTGTCAAAGATCTGTGGCTGTTTGGGAGATATTGGCCAAATGAGACCAAAAAGGAGGTGTTTCTGGTGATTATATGTTACCCCAATTCATTTAATGAAAAAAAATACACGGCGTGTAATTTTGGAGTACACGGTGTGTACTATCCTTTTCCATACCTCTCTTTAAGCAGCCTCTAAACACCCTAAAACGGTCATCTGTGTGGCCCTTACACGGCCAGCACACGACCTTCAATGGCAAGGAAGTACACGACATGTACTCATAATGTACACGACGTGTACTTCAAAAATTTCCAAAAACTCATCTTTTCTCCAAAACTAAAAAACAAGGAAATACATACCTGAAAAGAAGGTCTGGGTTCTTACACACATGATCCTCCTTGATTTTGGAGTATATTAGAATATCAACAATAACTACTTCCAAAAAAAATTCAAGGTAATATCTAAAGACACTATTCATCAATCCATGATGATTTCAATAGATTTAAGAAGTCATAATGGAATTATTATGAAATGATAGTGATATTACCTTTTATGGAAAGCAGTATTGAAGATATCCTCTTTATTCACCATTAATCGACAATACTCTAATCTAAGATCCATCATAATGAAGTATTATGATCCACATAGCTGATAAAAAAATACTCAATCTAGAAAATATGATACATGTTAATTATCATGATCTTTCTGAGCTCATGATAGTTAGTTCAATGGATCATCGACCCATACATCTTCTTTAGCAGAAGGACTCATGCACCCCATGCAAAACAACATGGGAATTTGAACCCACTATGCAAATTCTCCTTTAGTTCCTTATATATCTCCCCCTGTTCTGAAAAATCCAATCTATATATATTTTTGGATATTCGAAAATTCGTAGGTATAATCATTATTCTTAAATTAAACCTCACAGTTAGGAGGAATACCAGGTAATTCATCTGGATAAACATTAGTGTATTCCCCCATAATAGAATTTCTTCAAGAATGATCTTTTCATTGACTCAATAAATTGATCTAGATACCATTTCTCATAGGAAAATAATATCCATTCTTCAGATATTAGTGATAAAAAAGATTGATGATCATACTAACACTTTTATAGAATCAAGGGATGACTCGTGATATAGAGGGTGATTTTCAACTCATGTTAATTTATATTGGATCTATATAAGGATATAAAATTCATCCCCATAATTTCATCAAATTACCCTAAAGGGAGTATCATAATGTTCTATAGGATGTTCTTCCCTCAAATTTTACAAGGGGGAATTATATAAATGGGATGTAATAAATTACCCATTTTCATTTTTCACTAATTTCCCTACATCCATGTTTAGTTTTGTTTTATGAATTGTTTTACTAAACTTTGATGATATGAAGGAAATCATTGAGATGTGGTGAAAACCCTACTATTCACTTATTTATTCTACTTCTATGAATTTACTATATCAAAAATATACTTAGGGATGATAATTTTCAACCTATTAAAAACAAAAATGGTAACCCAATAATTTTAAGAATATAAAATATAAATGAAATGTATTTCTTTAACGTAAGAATTTCCAAGTTTCAATCTATGTTGTCCATGATCTGTTTAATAATATAGAAACTTATGGTATTTTTTATTCCCTTAATAATTGTTTGTAATAATCTTGTGGATTTACAAAATTATAACCCTCGAGAGTGTAAACCTAGGTGTACAACATGGCCTATTTCCATTCACTAGTTTTTAATATAGTCTAACTAAATATGGCGTTTTGGGGTTGTAACCCCTAGGTAAATCTATAGAAGTGACTCATCCACTTGTAATATTTTGAGATGGATTTATTTTCCTGGAAACCAATTACTATATTGTTTACAAAAAATCCATGGATGCTTTCATATATTTAGTCTTATCTCTAAGAATCTCACTAAAGTGTTCTAATCCTAATCCAAAAAATAACTACTTTCCTTATATACCAACTATGGAAACCCTAGTCTTTTAAATAAATAAATTAATTATTTAACACATATAAATACACATAATAAAAAATATAAGATGAAGAAGTCTTGATTTAATGGGAAAATAGGTAAATTAGATTAAAACTAAAAGTTGGTGGTACATTAGAATTTGTTGGAAACCTCCTTAACATGCTCATAATATTCCATTGTGCATACAACTAAATGGGATATCCAAAGGATATACAAAAAAATGGCCAGATATAAATCACAATAAGGGGATAAACAATGAATAATTTGAAAAATGTGTTACATATTAGACAATAGTGACTTTAATGGAAAATAAAATGTGTTAGAATTATAAACATGAACAATGAGGCATGATATAGGTGACAATGAAAGGGGAACATGGGAATGGGGAAAGCACATTAAAAATGAAAAAATAATGATAATTAACTGTTAATAACCATGAAATCACAACCTAATGTTCTTCGAGTAAGCTCATGTAAACCATAAATGGTATCTCATGAAAATAAATCATTACCCAATTCGTTTGAGTGTTATCTTAATGCACCCATCATAATCAAATAATGTTCATGAATATGTGTTCCATATTAATCATATAAAATAAGAAAAAAATTCATCAATTTTAATTCCATGATCAATGAGTGTGTAATAAATACATAGAAATATATAGTTATATAAATTTATGTATTTCCAGGTGAATAACCTAGAATGAAAATAGCGATGGTATTAAAAACACAAAGGTTTGGCATGGAAAATCCTAGTGAAATTTAGGAAGTATAATGATTGTACACGAAGGTTCCTAAAATTGTCTGTTAAGGGACAAATGGGTCCATAATCAAATTTAAATCCAATGGATAGTAAAATGGATGTTAGAAAAATATCACAACATTATTAATTTGAATAAAAAGGTATAAATTGATGTTTATTCATGAAAAAAGATTTGGAGAGGACACCGTACTAAATTTCAGACTATTAACGGTATAGGTAAATTATATAATTAGAAGGGATAAATAATATTCAAATTATACAATACATTTTATAGAATAGGTGTCATTATAAATCCATGTAAACATAACCAATTTATATTCAATAGGTTAATTACATATAAGGTGCATGAATGGAAAAATAAATAGAGGAACCCCTTAAAAAATTTCTAGATCGTAAGGGATTTTTAAAAAGCTATAATGAGGGTGGATAAATGTTTGATAATTATTAGGAAATAAATTTTTTATCATATGGATATTTATAAAGTCATGATAATATAAGGATATGAAACTTGGAAGGTTAAATATAAAGAGGGTGTTTGAATTCAAAAGAGGATAGAGATGTCCCATACCTTAGAAGGGTGATTCCAGAATCATGGGAGGAGCTTATTGCAAGAATGAGGGTATCATGTGGGGACTCTAGAGAGGGGAGGTAAGTGTTATGATGTGATTTGAGGTTTTTAAAAAAGTGTAATTGGAGAATATGTGGGATTATATTGGAAAAGATATGGGATTTCATTATTATTTCCCATTAATTGTATTTGGACACTATATAATAAAATAATCAAAACCACAAACCATGCCATTATTTTTGTTCATGGTTTAAAATAAATAAGTGTGTATTAAAATATTTAATAATTATGTGTGCCTATATAAATAAAATACTACCCTTGGTGATGTGGATGTTGGTCATGTTCATAAAGAAATAATTTCGAAAAAATAAAATATATTATTGTCTTCGGTGGATTCATAAAGTATTTATAAAATTAATTAAATAAACTAAAGAAAAATTTATTTTAAAATTTATAATTATAATTTTTTTTTGTGTATAGAAATTATATCATTTATTTAATCACTTATTTCATTATGATGTCATAATATACACTATATTCTTATATCATATTTAATTTTTACCCAAAATTTTGACTGTCTCTGAAAAACATGAAAAATTCACTTTTGTAAAATTTCAACATGATGATTCAATAAATAATATTAATTTCATCGAAAAAATTCTCTCAATATGTTATCTTTTCCTATTAAAACAAATAACTTTATTAATTTAGAAATGTTTGTTTCTTAGACACTAAGAGTTTTCATATCATTACAAAATTTACATATGTAATAATAAAAATTATTTAATAAAATTATTTTTTAAATATCATTTGTTTTTAAAATTAATTAATTCTCTAAAAATAAATGTATTTATTAAAATTTTATATTACAGAAAAAACACATTTTGTATTTTATCATATCAAAATACAAAAAAAATTATAATTTAATTCAATATGAAGTAAACATAACCATTATTAAATTGAAAATAAAATAATAATAACAATAATATTATTGTATTTATATATATCTTTCTATAAAACTAAAAAACTCTATACAGGTGAGGTTCGTGATGGTGATATTTTCTTGGGATGGTTTGGATTTCATTTTTAGGTTCGTGATCTAGATGAGCTTGAACTTATATAATTAATTATAGGGACCATGTTTAACATATTAGATCTTATCTTGGGCTTTGTAAATGGAAAATATAACTAATTCTATCCCCCTCAGAGTTTGTAAAAAATGGATTTCACAGGGTATGATCTCACTGATCAAGTGCATCACTTATTTTTTCTATGTTTATTGGATTTATCACAACCGTATATTTCCCCAAGTCATATGATCATTGTCCAGAGGTTATATAATCAACAGTTATGATGTAATACATAGAGTTTTTATGAATGGGTTTTCTGAATTAATCTAATCATTTTTATTTTTCTAATTGATGTAAAATGGAATATAGCTTGTATTATTTGAAAGCACTAATCTATTATTTCTTCACACACAACACCAAGTCAATATTTCACTAAACACAACACTTGTATTTTCTTTTGGTGCACGCATCACTATGGTTCAATTTTTTTATAAACAATTTTGAGTTCCATCGATAACTTATATGATATTTAAGGAATAGTTTTACCGAACTAAAAAATACTATAAATATTTTCATTTTATTATTATTATAGAGACCACCGAGTCATTATAATGGAAATTATAAATAATATTAATTAAATTATTTATATTTGTTTTAAAAACGTATTTAATAATAATTATTGTTGGACCAATTAATAATAATTTAAAATAAAACCCATTTGAAAATAAGTAAATCTTTTGCTGGAAAACAATATTTATGAAAAAAAATTATTCTACCTTAATAGATTAATTAAAAAAATTTTGAAAATAGATTTTAATTATATATATATATATATTATATGAATTCAACTATTTTAAATCATCTTTTATGTTTTTTATACAAGATAAAAGAATAAATCCAATTGTATGTATACAGTTTTTTATTTTTAAAAAATGTAATTTTACATCCTTTTAATGGTGAACCTATTTTAAGGAAAATTATTGAAACTTTTATAAATTTTATTTTACAAAATTAAATTAAATTCTGAAACCACAATATCAAAATTTACATTCAACGATTTATCAAAATAATGGTAATTCGAAAGCCCATTGTTTGACTCATTTTGGGAAATGGTGGTGTGATAATTGTTTGGTGAACTCCTTCCCTGATTGGATTTGTAATCCTTGTATCCTTGATAAGTAATTTATCTTTTCATTTCATAAAAAAACCAAATGTAGGTTGTTGGAATAACTTTCACATTGGTATTGGATTTAAAAACAATTCAAAATTTTGACCATTTCACATTAAAAACCCCATTGCCTAGACCCATTGGTGGGATTAATTTAAAATTATTTATTTCCACTTATGTGTTTATAATTTAGAAAAATTGATTCTGTATTTTGAATAATCAAAATTTATAAATTATGTTAAGGTAAAATTTGTTTTAGAAAAAAAATAATAGTGAATGTAATTAAAAATAATTACAATAATTAATGTAATAGACGAGTTTACTTAGTGGTTGAAATTTAACATAAATGGACAAATAACCTTGACCCATGTCCAAAATCCATTTTGTGGATATATGTTCCCCATATAATCAATTTTACAGAAAATTTCTTATTAGTGGAGGGGCATGATGTATGAAAGATGTCTCAAAAATGTTTTCTCTTTTTTATTTACAAGAATTTAACTCCTCATCCAATATAAAAGTGCACTCAACGTGTAACTTATTCACACCGATCAAGCACTATGTCTCAGAAAAAATGTCACAAATGTACTGAAAAATTACCTACATTAATCCTTGATTCCCCACTTTGGACATAAATTCATCCTAGTAATCCCTTTGGAAAAAAAGTATTTTACCCGAAGAAGATGTAACATCCTTAAATAAGAACTTTTGTTTTATTTCTTTATTCACCCACAAAATTTTCTTATTCCATGATTATATAATATCCATGATTTAAAAATTATACACCAATTTTTTTAAGTTTAATATACCTAATAAAATCACACACACTTCCATAAAATTTGATATGAAATCGATATTTGTGTGAACACTAGACTACCACCTCACGAACCTATTTTGCTCGTGCTTCCATTACCACAATTCCGGGTTAGGAATAATAATGGACATAGTATTTTTATATGATATATATTAGATTTATGATGTATTTATTCTTATTTAATTTTATTATAACAATTTACATAATTCTTTCCATTTTGTGGGAATATGATAACTTCGTTTGTGGACAGGTGGACTACTGCCTCCTCAATGCAATGTAATTTGTTCATTCATTGAATCAAATTTATTAAAGATATGATCAATGTAAATGTGTAAAATATTTTAAATAATATTTATAATTTAATGAATATATATATGTATATATATATTACTTAATTCTGTTATTTCATTCAAATCACTAAGAAAATGGAAGTAATGTTTATGCATATGTATAACCTAATGTCTCCTTGAATAGTGTAATTCATTTCCTATTTCTATCATTTCTAAATTATAATAAATACATATAAATTTATTATATATTCTATTTATATCATTTTTATAATACCTGATATTATAAAATCCTGATATAAGTTATTAGACCAAAAATATAACAAATCAAAACACATGGGAAAAATAGAGTAGTTATTAACTGAAATGTAACATTAACATGAAATTTCTATTAAAAATGTAATAAAAGGTCCTAAAAATATCATATATTCTATGATATAATTCAATGTTATTATTTAGTAGATATATAATAAGCTTATATTTTTTATACAGGAGTTTATAATGAGTATAATGATAGTCAACACTTAAAGTAGGGGATTTCTAGTCTCGCTTTTATTTTTATGAGATTTATTTCTTATTAAAAAATAATTTATTTTTTATGATATATTAAATTAAATTGAATTTATCATATTATTATGGTCCAAAAATATTATTGTATTCAAATATTTATTTTATGATTTCACGTTCATGGTGTTTATGATTCGAAAGTTACCAAATAGTTAAAGTAATTTTTTCTCAATTTTCATTCCTTGAGAAACATGTTATGTAATAAACTTATATTGTTTTATCAGGATTGTATAATTCCTTATGAAATGTTTTATCATGAACATATTTCTGTTCATTATATTTCGAGCTTAATTTAATGATATTTTTTCATGGGTATTTGATTCAATTTTACAATGTGGTAAGAGTTTTTTGCTATAATATCATCATTTATCAAGATTGATTAGGATTATTCTCCAATTAATAAAATATTATGATTTTTCTCTAAATAATTATTATAAATTTTACAATTCACATTATATTAATGAAATATTCGAGTAATGGAACCACTTTGCCACTATTTGGCACTTAATACAATTTGGAACATGTCTTTAAGGAAATATCTCTTTATTTCACTTTTTGGTCATAAATATGCGTTATTCCATTAGATTTTTTTATAAAAATTAATTATAAGATATTAAAATATTCTCATATTTTAATTAAAATAAATTTTAACCCATGTTTTTGTTTTTTTATAAAATAGATTTTAAGAACAAGTCTTCTTTTTTGTTTTTCAATTGAGAGTGTTTTCTCAAAAAATTACAGGGTAAAAGATATTTTTGACTTGTACAAACTTATCTGATGTCATAACCATCATTTATTTGAATATTCAATTTCTTGTTTTTGATATTAATTCTTTAAAGAATTTTTTTCAGTAATATTATATAAATTAATTTTTTTTAAAGTTGTTTTCCAATAAAATAAGTTTTAAAAAAGTTGTTTCTGTTTAAAAAGTGAGTCAAATGATTTTATAAGAATACATTTTATTTCTTTAAAAGGGTAAATTTATAGAAATTGATATCAGTAAATTATAATATTATTATATAATTTTTATAATCTATTTTCAATGAATTTTTTTAAATAATGTTTTCTGTTTTAAAAAATCAATTTATTTTCCATGAAACCATTATTTATTTTCATATGGTTATTTTAAATCAAAAATATTTCAATGATTTCAAATTATCAATTATGTTTTCAATGATAATTTAAATGAAAAATGTTTTCATTATTATTTTTGTTCTAATAATTATTTTTCAATGAAAAAAGGAGATTCTCCTAACGGAATTTTTTTAAATGATTTTAAAGAATAATTCTTATGTCTTCAAAGTGTATTTAAATGAAAATTATTTTGAGAATGTTTTATGTTTCAAAAATAGAATATCGAAGAAAGGTTATTTCCCTTATAAAATTTCCCCAAGTGATATTTGAAAATCCTTCTTTATCTAAGATAATAACCATTCGTATATGTTATTCTTTACTAGGGATATTATCCAAGAACACAATTATTATTCTTTCTTTGAATGGTTGAATGATAAGATGACAAGTTGATTATGAAACTCATTTACCTTCACCAGTATACCATGATAAAATAGTTATGAAACCAACTTCCCTTCATTGGTTATAATATTATTATGGAACCTATCTATCTTCCACAAGTTATGATATGATGAAATATTTGTGATACCCATTCCATTTCATGGGTTCTATTATGATGTTTATGAAATCCATCTCTCTTTATAGTTCATGATATGATGTATTTTTTTATCTTGTTTCACACTTATATATGATTTCATTTTTCGATGGGGGAAAACAATATATCCCTTAACTGAATTGGGAAAATATATATTTCCCATGATATTCACATGGCTGGGATGGGGAGTGAACTCTATATAATTATGGAATTTTTCTACTTAAATGGTATTTTTCTTGAACATTTAATTTAATTATAGTATTAAGAGTGAAACCTGGCCACTAATATGTTCTTCAGAGTGATCTTAAGAAATGATGATGGTTTAGGGAGTGAACCCAAACCACTATAATGAAATTGATACAATTGGGGATGGGTGTGTGTCCCTTCTCAATGTAGTATCCCATGATAATTTTTTCGCACTGAAACATGACTTATAGGGTATTATTTTATATGATTATGTTCCTTCCATAATTAATTGTCTTATTCTTATGTAATTATTTAATGGATTATTCTAGTTATTCCATTATGATTCATGAATTATGAACTTCAAATCATTATTCAATGACTCATGTTTTTAACCTTTTATATATAAGATATTATTTTATAATTTTAGGAATATTTTCTCATAACCTTATTCATATTTAATTCTTAAATATCTTCATTGTTTCCCCTTAATGGGAATCTGTTACCACCCGTTAATATATTTCTTTTTCCTATGTTATGAATTATGGGTCTCTGTATGTTGTTTTTGTGAATATAACTAATGGGGATGATCTCTAAATGAGATTTTTAAGTTCATTCACCATGTTTGAAGAATATGTTTCTATGATTCCAAAGACACTAAACAAAAATGAGGCATGTATGTTTTCAATGTGCTGAATATTCATAAAAAATATTGTAATATCCCTGAATGTTAATCATGGGTCATTATAGTGGGTATAAAATGAATTTTTTAGTCAATGGTTGGAAAATATGAAGATAAAACAAGTGTGATATCGATATGGATATATCTAAGGAAATTCCTACAGATGTCTCAAAGGATAATTTTATGGACGAGTCAAAGTATAGGAAAATGTCCTGGTTTTTTGGTAAATGATAGAGTTATTGGTTTCCTAAAATATGTCCATGTCTAGATAATTGAAGTAGATGTGTCTCTTTCAACGATTGATTTATTGTAAAGAGATTTGAAAAAACCATATTGATCTAAACATGATTAGGAATTGGTGCATGAAAATTGGCCTTGAGGAACAACTGGTTTGAAACTCCTGAGGGATATGCTTTTTAAATTCACAAAACTCTTCATGAACAATCATGATCAATTTAAATTGAAGATGAATGTAAACAAACAACGATAATCCTAAGGTTATATTGAATAAATAAGGTGTCCTAATTTATACATCCAATATGATATTTAAATGAGTGTGTGTTTTTATTCTATGATATGTTATTACCAAAATATGATTTCTAGTTTTATCAAATTTTATGAAATAGATGGAATTGGATCAATGATGAATGTGACAAATATTTTTATGATGAGTAGTATAATGATATGATCATTAGAGTAAAGGATGTGGTTACCTTTCCAAATCTGTTTTAGTAGAACATAACTAAAAGTGTATAACTTATTAAACTCTCGGTCTCACTACATAAGAGAATAAAATATATTTATGAGAGATCAGGTAATGAATACCATGGAGGGAGGAAGATTCAGTTTTCTTTCATGTTTATAATATTGGAATAAACACCCAAGTGGATTTATTAGAGGAACTAGAAGGTGTTTTGACTATATTAACGTGAGACACATAAATATTAAATTAAAAGGGAAAATAATAAGTTCAGTTGACCCATTGGATGATTATAATGGCCTCCCTAAGGCATTAGTGATGGTTTAATTCTTTAAATGTTGAAATAATTAGCATTATGAATATAAATTTCATAATTGGAAATATCGCAAAGACAATCAGCATGGTGTTATGAGTAATGACATATTGCAGATGATGATGATAATATATATGAAATGTGACATGAAATAGGTGTTACACAATAGGATGAGGTATCATTGCCAATGGATTAATTAAGAGGTGGAATAATTGATGCTTTTATGTATTTGGATTGAAGAATTATGAATTCTAGAATATAAATATATTGTTGAGTTTATGTTTTTCACTAAGGAGTTATAATAATTTGATAAATGGATCTTATACAATAGAAATTTTATTTAATGTAAAAGGTTATATTCATGGGAATTAGATGATTAAGGGAAATATAACCCTTAATAAGTTTAGACAATTAAGATAATATTATTTAGGTAAAGATATGTCAGATATGAATAAGTTCACTTTATGTTAGTGATTACCTCGGAACTGATTGTAGATTTGTTGAAATGAGGTTTACGCTATCATGGTTGGATTTTACTACATTTTTGGAATTAATAAATATACCTAATAATCATTGGAATAAGAAAAAATGCATGTTTTCAATAATGATTTATGGTAATTTCCTTGTTTCAATAGAATTGAAGATGAAGGTATTTACATGATTGGGATGGGATAAATAAGAGATTTTTTATGATATATGGGGGATCGATATTAAGATAATATTTATAAATTTAGTGAATATATTTTAATATTTTGGAGTTTCAACTTTCGTAAGGGTTATAAGGGTAACCATTTATGGAATGGTTTAAGCTAAAAATTTTGTTGAAACTTCATAGAAAAAAATATTATCTCAATGAACAATGATTCATTCATATTGGAAAACATATTCTAGAAATAATTTTTGTAATGTTTTTGAAAGATACTTATAATTACCTATCAATATTTTTATGGATCTCATGATTTGTTAATGATTTAGGATTGAAAAATTCTCATTCATTTCGAGGAATAATAGATGAAGTGGAAATTCATCAAAGAATAACAATGGGTGATATTATTCCAAAACCAAGAAAGTATATCTTCTCATGAAAATTAATTTACATTATGAAAATTTTCGTGAAATAAAATTTGGTCATATTATAATCATTTTTGATAATATCAATGACCTTTTTCAATCATATTCGATTTTTTGGAATTTTGATCATTAAAATTATCCTATCCACGATTTATATCACTATCCATCTGAATAATATAGTTATGTTTATCTTTCATAACCATGATTTCACTTTTCGTATATGTTCACCTATATAGAAACCAAGTTATTAATTAATTTTTTTAACAATTACATTTCCAACTTGACCTTTTTCAAGGATGTATTATTGTTCATTTTTTGTAGTGTGTTTATATCAAAGGAACATTCAAGTATTAGACCCTTGATTAACCAAAAAATTTGAAGGGTGAAATTAATTTTAGGGGGGGGGGGTAAAATGTAACACCCCATGTTTGTAGGAATTATTTTTTTCAATTAATTTAATATATTTGATATTTTTTATTTCACAGAACAGTGAATATTGATTCAATTATATGATATGACCAAATTATTATTGATTTATATGCAACCCCAATAAGTTATTTCACTACATCCAAGACATAGATTTGATTTCAATACACACAAAACTATATCTTGGTTTTGTTACACACAATGTCTGGTTTCATCAATAACATATGTGACATGCATGACTTAGTTTTATCAAACTACAATGTACTATTAATATTATCATTAAAATATTGTTATAGTTTTCATCTAGTCATTGGAATGTATGTTATGAATAATTTTAATTAAACTATGAAAATATGGTTTAGAAATGAATATAATAAGAATTGTTTAATTATGACTTAGCTAGAAATTAAAATAGAACCCTTTTGAAAATATATGAAATCTTTTGCTGGAAGACTATATTTATGAAATTAAACATGTTTTATCTTAATAAATTAATTAAAAACATTATATTAATTATTATAATGACATTAATATTCATATATTATTTTTATACTACTTAATTTATATCTTATGGGATTTTTAGAAATGATATAGAAAAAACCAGTTTTACACATAAAGATAAATATTTTTTCTAAAAGGTAATTTTACCAACTTTTAATGAAGACCCCATTTTAAATCAAATTTTAGAAAATTTTTAAAATTTAATTTTTAAAATTAATCATCATTTTCTGAATTTTAATTTCAAAATTTACTTTAGCGTACTTTTTTTCATAGAAAATTTATTTTTTGATAAATATTGAAAAACACACAATTTTACTTAATAAATACTTTTTCATCAAAATAATTTATGCATTTATATTATATTTTATATTGTATTTAGAGTTTAATTAATTAAAAAATATTTATATAAATCAATTTATGTTCATTTTAATTAATTTCAAATTAATTTTTTTTTACAAAAACATTTCAATCTTATCAACATTTTCACATTAAAACTCATTGTCTCATCCCGTATATGGGATTAATTTAAAATTAATTTATTCCACTTATGTGATTAAAAATTTGAAAAATGGAATCCATATCTCGAATAAGTATAATATTTAATTTATATAGAAGTAATATTAGGTTTTAACAAAAATATTATTGAATGTAATCAAATTTAATAATAAATATTGATATAAAAATTGAGTTTTTTTAGTGGTTAAACATTACCATAAGAAGAAAATAATTAGGATCATGTAAAACATACATTTTTTGGATATTTTTATACCATATACAGCATTTTATTTAATATTTACTATTAATTTAGTAAAATTATATTAGGGTGACCTCTCAATAGAGCATTCATTTTTATTTATTTTCAGGAATGTCACTCCTCTTACGCTTTAAAAGGGAACTCACCTCCACCACCTCTTCAAACATCAAAATCCCTATTTCATTGAAAAAAACTAAAAAAATATCCTCTAAAATTACACCCCCCAAATTATTCTAGATTCCACACTTTGTTCATAAATCTATCAAAGGAATCCTTGCGGTGAAAACCAAAAGGAGATACCCAAATAAGAGGTAACATCCTTCAATAGTAAGTTCTATTTTACTTTTTTTTATCCATGCCCTCAATTACCCTCATTATATTCCTATGTAATATAATATGTATCATAAAGGTAATGATATTTTTTTATCTAATGGTTATGACTGACACTCACACACACTTCAATCAAATGGGAAACAAAATCATTATTCATGTGTATGAAGAACTACCACCTCGCGAACCACCATCTTTTGTTTTAGCATTACAACCATTCATGGTAGGAAATAATTATGGAATAACAATTTTTACATTATATATATATTATTTTTATTATTTTTAATGCTTATGGAATAATTATATAACACATTCATTTATTCGTTCCATTTTTTGGGAATACAATAACTTTATTTGGGGACGGGCGGACTACCGCCTCCTCAAAGTGATGTGATTTGTTCACGCTTTACATGGAATTTATTGAATAAGGTCTTTATATAAATATGTGATATATATTAAATCATAATTATACTATAATTATAATATATTTATATATCATTTACTTCTTTTAATTCTTTTAATGTGTCATGAAAATGTAAATGGCATTCATGCAGACATTTGGCCTACCGTCTCCATGAATGGTGTAATTCATTTTGTATTGGTGTCATTTATAAATTATTATAAATAATACATACTAAATATATATTATATATATATCACAGTTAAAATTCAATATATTTTTAAATAATCATATCTTTAAGAAGATAAAAAACACAACAAATCGATACACATGCGAAAAACAAGGCGGTTATTACACAAAATATAACTTTAACATGGAGTTACTGATAAACGGGTAATAAATGTTCATAAGAAAATAATATATGGTACGATATAATGGACTATGGTTTTATTATAGATTAGTAATAAACATTAACTAATTATACATGATGTTTGAATAAGTGCTATGTGAGTCAAGGCATAAGGTAAGGGGATTCAATAACCACTTTTATTTCTATGAGACTTATACCTTATTCACCCCTAATATTTTTTTTGGTTTATATATCTTCCAATAATGTATTATATGATTATTATACATGAATTTAAGTGGTATTAACATATTCAGTTATGCTCATCTATTTTTTTTAAAATTTTATATAATATCATTTTAAATTCATTATCATTAATATATTTAGTTTAATTATATTTTAAAATAAATTTATTTTTATTCTTTCATGGGTATTTTGATTAAATGTTACCAAAGTGGTAAAATTTTATTTCAACGGTCTCATCATTTATTGGGATTATTTATAATTATGATACCATTGATGATATATTATGATCTATATTTTAATAATTCCCATTATATTTCTTATCCTATGTATATTAATCGGATATTCATGTAATGGTACAGATTTCCAAATATTTGGTTCCCAACATAATTAATAAAAAGTTCGTATGAAAAACAATTTTTTTTTTTCTATATTCGGTTGGAAATTTTTGTTATCCCAAAAAATTCAGCAAATGTTCTAAAAATATCCCAGTACTATCCTATGACAATTAAAATAAATTCATACATTTGTTATACCTTTTAAAAAATGATTTTTAATAATTAATATTCTTTTTTTCTCTGATTGAGGAACTTTTCAAAACATTTTATGTCATATGAAGAATTCTCATAATGTACATATTTATATAAAGTCCTAAACATCATCTTATTTATAATTTCTTTGAATTTTTAAAATGATAATTTTATAAGAAAATTTTGTTTTCTAATATTCTGGAAATTCATTTTCAATAGATGTTTTCAAAGAAAAAGGGTTTCAAAAAGGCTTTCTTTCTAAAGGCGTTTCAAATTATTTTTAAAGCTTTCTTTATATGTTTTCTAATGGTATTTTTTAAAGACAGTTATTTCAGTGTCTTAAAATTTTAATTTATTTTTTTAATGAAATTAAAAATTAAAATGGTTTGAGAAAATAATATTTTTGAAAAATATTAAAATGATTTTCAAATGATCCATTATGTGGTTATATAATGTTCTTTTCAATGAAAATGATTTCAATGATTTAAAATATAATTACATATGTTTTTGAAAGAAAATTTAGTAGAAATTATTTTTAAAAATTATTTTTGATATAAAATTTTTATATATATAAAAGGATAGAAAACCTCAAGAAATTTTTTTAATTGGTTTTAAATCTTAGTTCAATAACTTTCGAAGTGGTTTCCAAAGAAATGGATTTCAAAAATGTTTTATGGTTGATGAATTGATTTTCAAAAAAGGTTATATCCTATAATAAACTCTCCATGTGATATTTCAAAATACTAAACCATATAATATGATATCCTTTGATATATTTTAGGCTTTACATGGGATATGATCCAAAGAAACCATTTTTATTCTTAATTTCAATAGTTTATGAATAAGATGAATTGTTTTTTACAAAACCCATTTCACTTCCATGGGTTATAACATAATAAAACACTAATGAATCATAATTTCATTAAAATGTTATTATATGTTTATAATATATTTCTATTTATCACTAGTTATGATGTAATTAAATGGTTGTAATTCCCATTTCATTTGTTCTTTTTTGAAATATTGTTTATGAAACCCATCTTTCAAGATGGTTTAAGAAACAATGAATGTTTTGTTATTTTGTTGAACACATTTGTATGATTTTTTTCAGAGACATTTGAGACCTATATCTCCCTCCAATTAAATGGGTAATTATTCATATCTCCTGATATAGATAATTTTAGAATGGGAGGTGATCTCGGTTTTCTAAAGTATTTTGTCTAATAACATGGTATTTAGATTGATCCTTGACTACTAAGATGGTCTTAGGCGTCAAACATGACTACTTAGATGTTGTAGGGAGTGATCCCATTCCACTATAAGTATAGAGATGTGATTATAGATGGTTGTGAGTACTTCCTAGTAGGGGTATCCCCCGTGAAGTGCCTTGATATGTTTTGGAAAGGATCCTTGACATATAGGTACAAATTTTATATTCTTTTGTTTCTTCAAAAATTCTATGTCGTATTCATATATAATTAATTAATTACATATTCTCATTATTACCTTATGATCCATGTATTATGAACTTCATGTTCTTTATTCCATGATTCATGTTTATAACATCTGATAAGAACATAATGATTTTCTAGTTTTGTTCTCATATATTGTTGCACTTATCCATGTGTCATGCTTATACATATTCACAGTTCACACTTACTAATCATCTGAGCCCCCACTTTCTAATGTTTCATTACCCTAGGCTATGAATAGATGTCTTTAGTATGGTACACTATTAATTATTACTAAAGTGGAATATCATTACGAGAATGGTGAACATCTTTACCCTGATAGAAGATGCTGATTCCATGTTTCTAAAGGCGCTAAAATAATATGGTCCTCTTGCATATACTTTTGTTGAGTGATTAATATTCATAAGAAATGATATAGTCCTCTTGCATGTACTTTTTCTTAGTGTCATAATTTATATATCCTATAAGTGATTTACTTGATTATGTGGTTTTCATCTATGATAAGTGTTTCTATCACAATTGCTTCTAGTTTTACTAAATGGTAAACAATACCAAACTACCATAAAGATGAACATAATGAATAATTTGTTGATGAGTAGTCAAATGTGAGTATAAATGGAGTAAAATACATTGTGATCATGCCTAATACATTTTCAAGGAAAATTATTAAAAAATTATACATTAATCTGCTTTTAGACTCACCAAGGATGATAAAAAAAGATATTACTGAGTGTTTAGGTAATGGAGACCATGGATTAATGAACAATAAAATTCATTTCCATCAAGATTATGGGAAGCGACCTCCTTGTGGATTTTTTAGAGGAACAAGAAGATGTTTTTTGGGGTATAATAAATTCAAAAATAATGTAACTGTAAAGATAACCAGATAAGTTAATTAAACCAAATTAATGAAAATAATGGCCTCCTAGAGGAATCATTGGTGGTTAAATTCATTAAATGTGGAAGGAATGATAACTCTGAAAATCAATTACCTTAGTGGAAATATCACAATGTGAATAAAAAATGTGGTATGAGTAATGGTTATATTGGTGATAATGATGATAATATAGATGAAATATAAAAATAAATAGGTATTAAGTATTAAGATGAGGTAACCCTATAAATGGTTAAGGATTAAGTTGGATAATTGAAGATATTATTTATTTGGATTCTATAATTATGAATTGTGAAATTTATATGGATTGTTTAGTTTATTTTTGAAGCTAAGGATTTACAAGAATATATTGAATTATTTTGATGAATATGAAATTTGATTTAATGGAATGTTAATATTCAAGGGAAACACAAGATTAAGGGAAAGAAAGACATTAATATGTTTTTTATGTTTAGATAGGGATTTTTTGATAAATATATGTTAGATATTAATAAGTTAAGATGATGATACCGATTACCTTATAAATGATTAAGGATTTCTTGAAAATGTTTTTTTCTATCATGGATGGATTTTCTAGAATTTTTGGATTTTTGGATTATATTCAAAAATATTTTGGATAAGAAATAATGCACATTCTCATTAAGGATTTATGTTAACATCCATGTTTCAAGAGAATATATGATGAAGGTATTCTTATATGAGTTATATGAAAAATAAGAGATACATTATTGTAAATACCCAAAGCTTGATGTACATAGATATTACATTAATTTTGCGGAATACTTAATACATCTCAAAAACAAATTCCCAAAGACCGTATTAGTTTAGTATCTTTGGAAACTCAGAATATAATCTTCTAATCATGGAGAAAGATATCCAACATTTCCCATAAATATCTTTCCTTTTTGTTTTCATACCTAAAACATTTCTTTATATCTTGGGGAAAATAAAACATAAAAAGGGTGAGCTGAAAAGCTCAGTAAGGGTAAACATTGAGAACATAAAAACAATCCATAAACATTTGAACAAAAAAAACATGAACATAAAACATCAAAATCTTGAGAAATGACATAAATATTGACTGTACATAAGGAATATATCATAAAGGAACATAAATAATGATAAAATGGCATGGGAATAAAACATATAATTGTGGAAAACCATTAAGCACATGATAATATTTCTATAGTAGCCAAGACATTTCTGCCTAGACCATCATAGTGGACGAAGTCCATTACTGAACTGGGTTTACATGTCGTTCCAACCCTATATTACAGAACTAGATTTTACTTTCTGTTCCAACCATGTCTATATCATGAGATATAAATCTTTAACCAATGAATTGGGGGGAGAATAGGTCCCACACATCTCTTAATGAAATCATTCTTTTGTGTGCCACAAAATAAACATAAATTATTTATCATAACCCAAAGAATAAAATGGGTTTCATAAACATCATCCCATCATAACATCATCTAGATAAAACAAATGGATATCATTTGATCATAAGAAAATTGAAACCATGTAAATCATAGAGACATTATACTTGAAATATACACATATGAAATAATGTCATATTAGATGGAAAATGGTTTTGATAAAACACTTGAAATGAATTCTTGAGGAAAATATCCTTTCTTCTTCAAAATCATTTTCTTTTCACAAAATACCATGAAATTTTAAAAGAAAAAGATTTTTTTGAAAATAGTCATGAAATATTGTAGAGTAAGATTCATGAAAATAAGGCATTATGAAACCATAAAAAGCCATTCAAGCTATATAAGTTAAAAAAACATTCTCTTTGTATTTTTAACGGAAAAGTCAAAATGTACCATATATGGTAAACAAAAGAAAGATTCCTTCTATAAAAATAATTAAAAGTCAAAGAGGGGTAAAAAAGACATTAAAAATACATGGAATAATATTAAAAACTTTATGAAAAAGAATTTTATGGACATGGATGAAAATTATAACCCCAGTAAATACTTACGTATAAGCATTCTTGGATAAAAATGAGATTGCAAAATTTCCCCTTACCTCAGGTCCAATTTCTTCCATACATGTATGAAACTACTGTATAGTGGGTTTAAACATATTATTAACATGTAACAGAACCAAAATAATATTTATGATAACCTATATGATTCAATAAGGACTTTATATTACCCGTTCTTTTGTCAATTCCTTGTTAAAGCATCTTTTTGGGTAAAATAGTTTCATTTATCATAAGTGTTTGGGCCTGTTGTTCCTGATATTATTACATATATCCTAATTTATTTACTTCCATAATGTAAAACATGATTTAAATATAACATATATTCATCATATAAATATATATGATAGATGAATAAATGGAATGAAATACACTGTTCATGGAGACAGTAGGCCTTACGTACGAATGAATACTGTTTTCATTTCCTTATTAAATTGAAAGGAAGTAAGTAAATAAAATATAAATAAATCCAGTATAATTAATATGTCTTATATTTTATGATTATTTATTATATATACTTTATAATCATTCGTTAATGGTTAACTTGGAGAATGAATCTCATCGCGTCGTGGAGACGGTAATCCGTACGTACGCACGAGCGATGATATTGTTCCCATAATTGTTGAATTGAATTAGAGTGGATGATATAATATCTCAGAATTAGTATCATGTTATAATAAACATATATAGTTATTATTTACACCATTATACCCATCCACGTATGGTGGTGGTGGAAAAACAGATTACATCACGCCGTAGAGACGGTATTCCGTACTTATACACAGGCGGTGATTTCATTTTCCGAAGGATGGATAGATTGTGAAATAGGGTTGTTTAATATTTATAATATCATATCAGTATATGAGAGATACTAATGTTATTACTTTATTATGAAACAATAGAAGAAGAGTATGTAGAAGAAGAAAGAAACTTGAAGAAATCGGTAGAAGAGATTACCTCTTATTCGACGCGCCTCCTCTTAACCTCCTCTTTAGGCACTAATGGAGGTCTTGGAAGAAGACCAGGACCTCTAGTAGGTTTATAGGGAAGTGGAGAAGTGAAATGGGCCGGGGTTGGCCGAGCTTGAAAGATAAAATTTGTGTGAAGAAGAAGAGGGAAGGGGTGCCCTTTTATATGAGAGAAGAGGGGCACTTTTGGAAACCTCTAAAATATTAATTTATAATAAACTCAAACCCCACATAAAAACTTCCAAAGTGTCTAAACATTAAATATGATTTAAGATAGGGTTGTAATTTTATCATCCAATTAAATTTAGAAATGTTTTGATTTTATTTTAAACCTTATCATTTTAATTTTCCTTATTTAATCTATTTAATTTTATTTGTGGTAATAATATTCTAATTTATAAATTATTATAAATACATACTTATATGTGGTAAATTTTCCATAATTGGATACTTTATAACCTTTTAGACCATATCATTTTATATATTTATTTTTTTAAATATCTTTGTGATTATTAAATAATTTAATATTATGTTATTTTTATGAAATCCCAATAGTGTAAATTTTGAAACTATTCATTTATTTGAATTTAAATATGATACACAAATATAATATATTCAAAACAAAATATATATCAGGTTAATAACATGTCGTAATAATATATAAAATTAGTGGAGCATGTTAATTAGTGCATATAATATTTATTTTAATATTTTTGAAACCATTTATTTGATATTTCTATTAATAAAATAATTACTACAACATTTTTGTATAATTATTTAATATACTTATTTGTTTCATACAAATTAAAAATAAAATACTATGGTGAATATAAATATAATATCTTTCATAAGAATTATTTTAGTCTAATTTATCTTCTAAAAAAACAACTTTTAAAATGATATATTTATTAAATTATGAAGGTGACAACATTGACATCATTTAAAATAAAAAACTATAAATGTATTAATCGCTTTTATAAAGCTCCAAATGGTCAAAAATTATACTTTTAGATGATTAGGGTTCATATTTACACGAAAAATAATATTTGGTCCAGTTTTTGGGCCATTTAATGTGTATTATTATTTTAATAAAAACTATATTACTAATTTTTCACTAAATAAATAATTCCTGCCTCATTTATGTATAAGTTATTAAGGTAATTAAATATCCCTTAAAAATTACAAATAAATTACCATAAAAAATAAAAAAAATTTATGTTTCAAATGAGTATCTGTAATCTAATTTATATTCTGTATAACCTTATATTAAAAATATATTAATTATTAATGTTTGAGTGAGATATATTTAACATTCTTTAAAATAAAATAAATTAATGGTCTTAATCACATCCAAGTGGGTTCCAATGGATTCTATTTTGACCCAAATAGGAATTAGGATGAAATATAATCATCCAATTATATTAATACATGTGTTAGGGTAATTTTAAAATATTATATTTACCCTTAATAACCCGATTTCTATTTAATTGTGGTAAATAAAATTTACCGTAGTTACTATTTATAGTGACCAAAAATAAAAATTATCCGATTAAAATAATTTGGAAATACTAATTCCAAATATGGAATCCATTTTTCCAAATTAAAATCAAAGAATTTTCAGAAATTAATTTAAAATTAATCTCGTTGTAAAGAAAACGAGTTTCAAAATTTAGAACATTGTGAAAGATTGAAATGATTTTACCTATGAATTCAATGTAAAATAAATGATAATGACATAAATTATATTAAATGGTAAAAATATATTATATTTATACTTTAAAACCATTAAATATTATAATTTAACCATATAAATTATTATGATGAAGAAAGTTGTTTTTAATTAAAATATAGCATGTTTTTACTATTCATTAAAATATGAAAGTTATCAGAATAATTTGAGAAATTTATCCAAAGTAAATTTTTATATCCTGATTCCAAATAAGAATTTTATTTTGTAAAATTAAACTTATATACATGTCAAAAACTAGAATTAAAGTGGGTGCTCCATCAAAAGGCGACAAAACTGCATTTTTTGAAAAATACTTATTTTATACGAAAAATTTATTTTGTTCTCATACCATGTTCTAGAAAATGTGTAAGATGAATAATAATGTTATAAATTCAAAATTAAGTTAATACTATTCATAAAAACTAGTTCATAATAATATTATAACAATATATCGTTGTTTAGTGAAACCCTGTATTGCGTACTACACATGCTATCGAGGAAGGTCGCGATTGCGTGTAATGAAAGCCAAGTCAGGGCTGCATGTAGTGAAGATTCCCTTTGGTGTTGCGTACAAATAATCAGAACTTATTTCATTTATATATTAAAAAAATATATAAATAATTTTGCGTAGAAAAATTTCTACAAAACGAACATGAAATTGTGTGTAACACTAGCCAAGAATAGTGTTGCCTATAGTGCAAGCTAATATGGTGTTGCGTACAGCGCAATCCAATCATGGTGTAGCATACAATACAAGACATCAATGAAATTAAAAATAATATTTCTCATAAAAATATTAGGGTGTTACATTCTACCCCACTTAAAATGAATTTCACCCTCGAAATTCGTTGTGGTTATAAATCATTTACTGTTTGAAAGTTTATTTCATAGAAACCCACATTGTAAAAAGGAATACTAAAACTTAATTTTAAAAAGTAAAGTAAGAAATGTAAGGGTTACACAAATTAAATCATAACTGGGATTCCATATAGGAGAACATATGTGAAAACATGTATATGGATGAGAAATATAACCATCAAGATCTAATGGAGAGTGATAGAGTACATGGCTATGAAAATCCAACAATCACAAAGCCATACATTTGTGATGATCTAAGGTTCCATTTGATCATCAGATATGAGAGTACTAGGATAAGATTTTTGGTTTTCAAGATCATTTCCCTAAAGTTGATGTATTATTTTCATAAGGAGAAATACTAACTTTATTTCAGTGTAATATCATCATTTTTCATTCAATGTACAATTTACAGTTCATCATTTATTTAATGAAATGAAGTCGAATTGGTCATTCGTGAAGTGTGAGAAGATCATGCAATAGAATGATAGGTCATCTCATGTATCTCAAAAATAAGGTCAGCAAAAGTTATTAAAGAAACATAAGTCCATCTATGGTGAGATTAATCATCTATGGTTCCAAAAATGGACTTATACTTCATATATCATACCAATTAATAAAATAAAACAAATTTCTACAAAACAGGGACTTTCTGTTGGCCAGTGGAATGCAATAAAGGCCTATCACACTTTAGTTGTGGGTTCGATTCCCACATCCTTGTCTGACGCGACGAGGTGTCTCCTGTCCTACAGGTTGTCCCGTTTTCTAAAACTACATTATTATAACATTCCTTCAATAATATCGAAAAAATTTCTATCCTTAAACAATAATATCTTATGTCTAACTTAATTCATTCCAATATTTAGGCTTATCCAAAATACTTCGGTCCAAGATCATAGTATAAAGAAAACAATTACTAGAAAGGTCACATAACAAGCATGTGAATAACGTCATTTATCTCTCATATATCATAAGATATATCTTGTTGGTCACATTCCAAACATGTGAATACCTTAATCATGTATTCTCTTGAAAAATGAATACCCATTGAACATTCGTGAAAACATGAATGCTGTCAAAAGATAACTCTTTCCACATACCAAAATCCCAAAATTTCTATATACTCAAACCATGATAAAACTTTGTCCTTATATCATTCATGAGCTCATTAATACTATCAAACATTTCTTTTTCTTCTTATCCCTTCATTATGTTCATATCATTTGATTTCCAAAATATTTCAATCACTTTTCATGGTTATTAGTACCATATTTGTAGAGACCAGAAGCTTAACGTACATGGACATTACATTACTTTTGCAGAATACTTAGTACATAACAAAAACACACACACAAGGATAGTAATAGTTTAGTGTCTTTGGAAACTCGGAACGTAATCTTTTAATCGTGGTGAAAGATCTTCAATATCTCCCATAAAGATCTTCCCCTTTTTTTTACCTAGAACCTTTCTTTATATCCTGGGGAAAAGAAAACATAAAAGGGTGAGCTCAAATGCTCAGTAGGGGTAAACAAAAGAAAAATCAATCACATCATATTCATAAGAACATAACTTTTGGAAATCTTATCCTGCAAAAGAGAGCATAATTTCATAACATGGGATAAATCATAGTAGTGAAATGAAATCACAATAATCATAACATAAAACATGAAACTTTGTGGCATTCACACATAATCATAGGGAATCATTTCTTGTTAGTCAAGACTCATTGCCAAGACTATTTTAGTGGACAAAGTCCCTTTCTGAATCGAGTAACCCTCGTTTTAGTCCTGTTTCACTGAACCAGTATAACCTACCATTCCAACCATGTCTATCTCATGAGATATAAAATCTTTACCCAATGCATTGGAGGGAGATATAGGTCCCACCCATCTCATAATGAATCCTTTCTTATGTGTGCCACAAAATCATAAATCATACATCATCGCATAACACATGTAACAAAAATGGGATTCTTGAAACATCTTGACATCATAAAAAAAATCATATAAGGTAAATGACTTCATAAAAATAATTCCCTCAAAACATAATCAAATCAATGTAATAATAGGGATAAAAACAGAACCCTATATTATCTTAGATGGAAAATAATTTTGATAAAACATTTGAAATGAATTCTTGAGGAAAATATCCTTTCTTCTTCAAAATCAATTTCTTTTCAAAAAACATCATGCAATTTTAAAAGAAAGATATTTTATTAAAAATATTCATGATATCTTTTGGAGGAAGCTTCATGAAAATAAGGCCTTATAAAACCATAAAAATCCGTTCGTGCCGTTTAAGTTAAAAAAAAACATTCTTCGTACTTTTGTCGGAAAAGTCAAAAAGTACCTCGTACGAAAAACGACAAAAGATTCCTTTCATACATATTACTAAAAACTCACCGAAGGGTAAAAATGGATTTAAACAATTTTAGGTGGACGGAAATAATATTACATATTGATGAAACATGGATGTGGATGATAAAATACACCCCAGTAAATACTTACGAATAAACAATCTCGGATAAAAATGAGATTGTGATATTTTCCCTTACCTTAGGTCCGATTAGCTTTGTACGTGTCCGAAGCTCCTGTATAATGGTTTAAATAATGTTATTGACTTATTCCAGAATCATACATATTGATATGATATCATATATGGTCATATTCTTAGCTTCTTGTTAGTAATATTTCATTGTTACTTGTTACTCGGGTCTTTATTGCCTTTTGTTCTTATGCGTGTTTTGTCGAATACATTATTATTCTTCTTTTAAGGTTATAGATACCTTATATCCAGAATGGTATTAGAGTAACATATATCATATTTATTCATTCAATTCATTTATATAATTGCTATGTAATGATGATCATGTAGAACGAGTCGCATCACATCGTGGTGACGGTATTCCGTACGTACGCACGAGTGATGATATCGTTACTATGATCGTGGAACTGTATTGGAGTATATATATTTTATTTCAGTATCAATATTACTTTATAATAATCATAAATAGTTACTCATTACACCATTATACTCATCCTTGTAAAGTGATGGTGGAAAAATAGATTACACCACGGCGTGGAGACGGTATTCCGTACGTACGCACGCGCGGTGATTTCATTTTTCCGTAGGATGTATAGAAGGTGAATTAGGGTTGTTTCATATTTATAATAACATATCAGTATGTAAGTAATACTGATGTTATTACTTTATCATGAAACAACTAAAGAAGAAGAAGTTGAAGAAGAAATAAATTGAAAAGATCGGTAATGGATATTACCTCTTCTTTGAAACGCCTCTTTGAATCCTTCACTTAGGGAACTAAGATTGGTCTTTGAAGAAGACCAGGACCTCTAGGATTATTCTAGGGAAGTGGAGAGGAGAAAATGGCAGGGGTTGGCCGAGATTGAGTGCTCAAATTGGTGTGAGGAGGAGGGGGAGGAGGTGCCCTTTTATAAGGGAGGAGAGGGGCACCTTAGGAATATCTCAAAATATTATTTTATATTGAAGTCAAAATCAGTTTATAATGGCTCCAAAGGGTCTTATTTCGAAGCTAAGGTGGGGATGGGTCGAAAGCCTATCAACCAATATGATTTAGACAAGTTTAGGGTATTATTTTAACCTTATCAATTAGATTTAACTCTAAGTTAAATAATTTAACTTTTACCGTGTCTTTTTGTTTTCTTTCACTATATGGTTAATACACTTACTATAACATTCCAAAATAACCCCAAATTGTTTATTATTAATATATATATCCTTATCTAAGTCATTTGGCCGAACCTTAGATTTTTATGAATACAATAACAATTAATAATATAATATTTGATTTAAAAACTATTTTGTGTCAATTTTGACACTATTTGATATATGATTTTTGTGAAAGTCATAACATAATTATATGTTCGAACCAAGTTGATTAAATCAACATTAATATATCATAGTAACCTAGAAAATTAGTGTAATTCATAAAAAGTCTAAAATTACATTTATTTTGGTATTTATAATATCAATTATGTCAATATTTCATTAATAAGATAATTACTGCCTCATTTTTGTGTCATAAATAAATTAAATTATTTGATGTCTAAAAATTACAAATAAAATACCATCATGTAGGAAATATTTTTAGCTTTCTAATTAATATTTACAATCGAATTTATTTTATGTATAACCCTATATTAAAAATGTTTTAGTAAATATACTTTGATTTTAACTCTTTTAACTCTTCTTTGAATTAAATAATAATAAATATCCTAATCTAATCCAAGTGATCCTAAATGATAATATTTTACACTTAAGGTTGTTTTTGGTCGAGATAAACTTGTCCAATAGAATTAGGACATGTGTTAGGGTAATATTAATATCATTCTCACCCTTAATTACCCTATTTACTTTTAACCGTGGTAAATAAAAGTAAAAAGTTACTATTCACCAAAAATTATTTTCATCTCATTGAACCACATTTTACTTACTGACATCAATCGTGTCTGTCGGATTTTTGAAATTCCATTCACAGAAGCGGTAAAATTATGTTTTATGAAAAATTCAGTTTTTTAACTACCACTTAGTAGTTTCACTATTCATCAAAAATTGATGTTTTTCAGAACAATGCCAAAATTTCATCCTAAGCTATATTTCATATTCCGAATTCAAAAATGAAGTCTATTTTACCAAATTCATAACATAGAAGTTGCATTAATTAATTTTATAATTAAATCCTGCTGTTAAAACAAATAGCGTGTTTTTAAGAAACAATATCTATCAAAAGATTGACACTTGTTTATGTCTGGTTTAAATGTGAAATTACATCCAATGACCATCATTGTATTAAATTGTAAAAATATATTCTATATATACTTTAAAACCACTCAAATTAATAATTTATCACTATTAATTATTTTGATTAAAAAAAGTTGTTTTTAATTATAATTTAGTAATTTTCACTATTCATCAGAATATAAAAGTTATCCGAAAAGTACCAAAATTTCACCTTAGGCTAAATTCGATACTCCGAATCCAAAAATGAAGTCCATTTTGAGGGCTAAAATTTCTAAAATTTTTAAAAGGTGGTTATTACTATTCATAACGGCTAGTTATAATAATATTTTAATAGCATATCATTGTTTAGTGAAACTTGGTGTTGCGTACAACACACGCTATCGTGGAAGGTCGCGATTGCGTGTAATGGAAGGAAAGTCAAGGATGCGTGTTGTGAAAGCTTCTTTTAGTGTAGCGTACAACACAAGACATTAATGAAATTAAAAATAATATTTTTCATAAAATCTCGGGGTGTTACATTCTACCCCCCTTAAAATGAATTTCGCCCTCGAAATTCGTCGGGGTTATAAATGGTTTACTATTCGAAAGTTTCTTTAATAGAAACCCACATCGTAAAAATGAATACCAAAACCAATATTTTAAGACAAAAGTATGAAACTTAACGGTTACCCAAATAAACTAATCAATGGGTTTCCACATAGGTGAAAATATGGATATGGAAGAAAAATCTAACCATCATGTTCTGATGGAGAGTGGTAGAGAACATGGCTATGGAAAAGACAGCAATCACAAAGCCATAAATTTGTGACGATCTAAGGTACCATCTGATTCATCAGATATAAGATCACTAGGACAACATTTTTGGTTTTCAAGATCGTTTCCCTAAAGTTAAAAAATTTGAATTTGAATAAATACTTACTTTATTTTGGTACAATCTCACTGTTGTTCGTGCCTTTAACAATTTCCACTTCATCTCTTAAATAAATGAAGTTGAATTTGTTATTCGTGAAGTGTTAGCAGATTATGTGATAGAATGACGGGTCATTCCATCTGTCTCAAACAAAAGGTTACATAAGTCATTCTATAGTGAGATTAATCATATATGGTTCCTAAAATGGACTTATACTTCATATATTATACTGTTTAATATAATAAAACTAGTTTCTACTAAACAGGGACTTCCTGTAGGCCAGTGGTAGGCGATAAAGGCCAGTCGCACTTCGGTTGTGGGTTCGATTCCCACATCCTTGTCCGACGTGATGGGCTGTCGCCCATCCTGTAGGTTGTCCTTTTTCTAAAACTATATTACTATAACATCCCATCAATAATGTCGAGAAAACTTAGATCCTTAAACAATACTCACTTATGTCCAACATAATCCATTTCAATCTTTAGGCTTATCCATAATACTGCAGTCCACTCTCATAACATAGTGAAAACGATTACCAGAGATTTAATACCATCGTTGATCCCCATATATCATAAGATATGTTTTTTTGGTCACATTCCAAACATTCAAAGTCCTTAATCATGTATTCTCTTGAACACCTTAGTGAAAACATGAATTCAGTTTAAAGTTAACACTTTCCACATACCAAAATCCTCAAAATTCTATATACTCAAACCATGATATCACTTAGTCCTTATATCAATCATGATCTCATGAATACTATTAAACATTTCATTTTCTCGTTTTCCCTTCATTATGCGCATATCATCTTATTTCCAAAAAAATTTCTCAATCACTTTGAATACCACATCAATAAATATTGCAATACTCAATGATACAACATTATTTTGGAATCCCATTACATAAACACTTAATCATTCCACCACATCGTTGTCATATTCAACATTGCCAATAGTGATCGCATGTGACTTCCCTTTGTCCTTTTCCTTCAGTGGTTGCTCATGTTGATCATCACTAACCCTTGGATTAGGGCATTTATTAGCATAATGCCCCATTTCCTTGAACTTGAAGCATTGAAGTGTTGGTGGTGCGTTCTCTGCAGTGTTTGCTTTATTCATATCATTAGAAACCCTTTTTCCATTACTTCGACACTCAGCTGCTCGATGACCTTCTTTTCCACACTTAAAACATTTTCTAGTCCCTTTAAGACAATCTCCACCATGCTTCTTTCCACACTTTGTGCATAAGGAAACATTCATCTTCTTTTCACCATTATTCTGAGATTTCTCCTTGAACTCCATCTTTCGTTTCTTGTCAAAACCATGAGATGGATATGTAAAACCAACTTCCATTTCTACCTTGATAGCACAACGCACAATTTCTTCATAGCTACTGAAGTCTCTTATAGCTAATTCCCTTCGAAGACTTGGTTTTAAGCCACTGAAAAATCGATCAACTTTACTTTCAGGTTGGATGATAATGCCAGATGCATACCTTGCAAGTCTTGTAAAATTCGCTTCGTATATACCAACAGATTTATCATCCTTCTGTTTCAGCTCAAGAAACTCCTTTTCCATCTTCGTTCGAAGAATACGAGGGAAGTACTTACTGAAAAACATGTTCTTGAACTCGTCCCATTCCATGGAATCAATTTCATCTCTTTGCCTCGTATTCTTGATAAGATTCCACCATTGATCAGCTTCACCTTCCAAACGATATACTGCTAAGATGACTTTATCATGTTCAGAACATTGAAGAACTGAAAATATCTTTTCAGTGGTACTGATCCATTGTTCAGCAACAAGTGGATCAGAAGACCCACTGAAAGAAGGTGGACGTTGCCTCATGAAGGACTCAATAGAATATTGTTCCCTTCTCTGCTCATTTGGAAGTCCAGAATGATTCATAGCTTGTGTAAGTATAGCAATAAGATTTTGCACTCCATCTCCCATAACATTTGCTTGTTCAGGAGGACAATCATTGCATTGTCCATTGCATTGATCAACACGGTTCCTTCGGGTTCCAGCCATCGTCTAAAACCCAAAAAGAATAGTGTGACAGGCAAAAATCATGCTAGGGAAATCAACATTATAAAGGGGGAGTAACTTCAATATCTAACTTCTTAGGTTTAATTCTATGATCGTTAGCGTAATTCTTGTACTATAACCTATACATATACTTAATCTTAGGGACATCCCAAGACATACCGTAGAAATATCTCTAGGGATCTCACTAACGTTTTCGCATCCTAGTTTCCAAAGGTTGACTAAACCTTTCCTCTGATACCAACTGTAAAGACCCGAAGCTTAACGTACATGGAAATTACATTACTTTTGCAGAATACTTAGTACATAACAAAAACACACACACAAGGATCGTAATAGTTTAGTGTCTTTGGAAACTCGGAACGTAATCTTCTAATCGTGGTGAAAGATCTTCAATATCTCCCATAAAGATCTTCCCCTTTTTTTACCTAGAACCTTTCTTTATATCCTGTGGAAAAGAAAACATAAAAGGGTGAGCTCAAATTCTCAGTAAGGGTAAAAAAAAGAAAAATCAATCACATCATATTCATAAGAACATAAATTTTGGAAATCTTATCCTGCGAAAGAGAGCATAATTTCATAACATGGGATAAATCATAGTAGTGAAATGAAATCAAAATAATCATAACATAAAACATGAAACTTTGTGGGATTCACACATAATCATAGAGAATCATTTCTTGTTAGTCAAGACTCATTGCCAAGACTATCTTAGTGGACAAAGTCCCTTTCTGAATCGAGTAACCCTCGTTTCAGTCCTGTTTCACTTAACCGGTATAACCTACCATTCCAGCCATGTCTATCTCATGAGATATAAAATCTTTACCCAATGTATTGGAGGGAGATATAGGTCCCACCCATATCATAATTAATCCTTTCTTATGTGTGCCACATAATCATAAATCATACATCATCGCATAACACATGTAACAAAAATGGGATTCTTGAAACATCATGACATCATAAAACAAATCATATAAGGTAAATGACTTTATAAAAATAATTCCCTCAAAACATAATCAAATCAATGTAATAATAGGGATAAAAACAGAACCCTATATTATCTTAGATGGAAAATAATTTTGATAAAACATTTGAAATGAATTCTTGAGGAAAATATCCTTTCTTCTTCAAAATCAATTTCTTTTCACGAAAAATCATGCAATTTTAAAAGAAATATATTTTATTAAAAATATTCATGATATCTTTTGGAGTAAGCTTCATGAAAATAAGGCTTTATAAAACCATAAAAATCCGTTCGTTCCGTTTAAGTTAAAAAAAAACATTCATCGTACTTTTGTCGGAAAAGTCAAAAAGTACCTTGTACGAAAAACGACAAAAGATTCGTTTCATACATATTACTAAAAACTCACCGAAGGGTAAAAATGGATTTAAACAATTTTAGGTGGATGGAAATAATATTACATATTGATGAAACATGGATGTGGATGATAAAATACACCCCAGTAAATACTTACGAATAAACAATCTCGGATAAAAATGAGATTGTGATATTTTCCCTTACCTTAGGTCCGATTAGCTTTGTACGTGTCCGAAGCTCCTGTATAATGGTTTAAATAATGTTATTTAATTATTCCAGAATCATACATATTGATATGATATCATATATGGTCATATTCTTAGCTTCTTGTTAGTAATATTTCATTGTTACTTGTTACTCGGGTCTTTATTGCCTTTTGTTCTTATGCGTGTTTTGCCGAATACATTATTATTATTCTTTTAAGGTTATAGATACCTTATATCCAGAATGGTATTAGTGTAACATATATCATATTTATTCATTCAATTCATTTATATAATTTCTATGTAATGATGATCATGTAGAACGAGTCGCATCACATCGTGGAGACGGTATTCCGTACGTACGCACGAGTGATGATATCGTTCCTATGATCGTGGAACTGTATTGGAGTATATATAATTTATTTCAGTATCAATATTACTTTATAATAATCATAAATAGTTACTCATTACACCATTATACTCATCCTTGTAAAGTGATGGTGGAAAAATAGATTACACCACGACGTGGAGACGGTATTCCGTACGTACGCACGCGCGGTGATTTCATTTTTCCGTAGGATGGATAGAAGGTGAATTAGGATTGTTTCATATTTATAATAACATATCAGTATGCAAGTAATACTGATGTTATTACTTTATCATGAAACAACTAAAGAAGAAGAAGTTGAAGAAGAAAGAAATTGAAAAGATCGGTAATGGATATTACCTCTTCTTTGAAACGCCTCTTTGAATCCTTCACTTAGGGAACTAAGATTGGTCTTTGAAGAAGACCAGGACCTCTAGGATTATTCTAGGGAAGTGGAGAGGAGAAAATGGCAGGGGTTGGCCGAGCTTGAGTGCTCAAATTGGTGTGAGGAGGAGGGGGAGGAGGTGCCCTTTTATAAGGGAGGAGAGGGGCACCTTAGGAATATCTCAAAATATTATTTTATATTAAAGTCAAAATCGGTTTATAATGGCTCCAAAGGGTCTTATTTCGAAGATAAGGTGGGGATGGGTCTAAATCCTATCAACCAATATGATTTAGACAAGTTTAGGGTATTATTTTAACCTTATCAATTAGATTTAACTCTAAGTTAAATAATTTAACTTTTACCGTGTCTTTTTGTTTTCTTTCACTATATGGTTAATACACTTACTATAACATTCAAAAATAACCCCAAATTGTTTATTATTAATATATATATCCTTATCTAAGTCATTTGGCCGAACCTTAGATTTTTAGGAATACAATAACAATTAATAATATAATATTTGATTTAAAAACTATTTTGTGTCAATTTTGACACTATTTGATATATGATTTTTGTGAAAGTCATAACAGAATTATATGTTCGAACCAAGTTGATTAAATCAACATTAATATATCATAGTAACCTAGAAAATTAGTGGAATTCATAAAAAGTCTAAAATTACATTTATTTTGGTATTTATAATATCAATTATGTCAATATTTCATTAATAAGATAATTACTGCATCATTTTTGTGTCATAAATAAATTAAATTATTTGATGTCTAAAAATTACAAATAAAATACCATCATGTAGGAAATCGTTTTAGATTTCTAATTAATATTTACAATCGAATTTATTTTATGTATAACCCTATATTAAAAATGCTTTAATAAATATACTTTGATTTTAACTCTTTTAACTCTTCTTTGAATTAAATAATAATAAATGTCCTAATCTAATCCAAGTGGGCCTAAATGATAATATTTTACACTTAAGGTTGTTTTTGGTCGAGATACACTTGTCCAATAGAATTAGGACATGTGTTAGGGTAATATTAATATCATTCTTACCCTTAATTACCCTATTTACTTTTAACCGTGGTAAATAAAAGTAAAAAGTTACTGTTCACCAAAAATTATTTTCATCTCATTGAACCACATTTTACTTACTGACATCAATCGTGTCTCTCGGATTTTTGATATTCCATTCACAGAAGTGGTAAAATTAAGTTTTATGAAAAATTAAGTTTTTTAACTACCACTTAGTAGTTTCACTATTCATCAAAAATTGATGTTTTTCAGAACAATGCCAAAATTTCATCCTAAGCTATATTTCATATTCTGAATTCAAAAATGAAGTCTATTTTACCAAATTCATAACATAGAAGTTGCATTAATTAATTTTATAATTAAATCCCGCTGTTAAAACAAATAGCGTGTTTTTAAGAAACAATATCTATCAAAAGATTGACACTTGTTTATGTCTGGTTTAAATGTGAAATTACATCCAATGACCATCATTGTATTAAATTGTAAAAATATATTCAAAATATACTTTAAAACCACTCAAATTAATAATTTATCACTATTAATTATTTTGATTAAAAAAAGTTGTTTTTAATTATAATTTAGTAATTTTCACTATTCATCAGAATATAAAAGTTATCCAAAAAGTACCAAAATTTCACCTTAGGCTAAATTCGATACTCCGAATCCAAAAATGAAGTCCATTTTGAGGGCTAAAATTTCTAAAATTTTTAAAAGGTGGTTATTACTATTCATAACGGCTAGTTATAATAATATTTTAATAGCATATCGTTGTTTAGTGAAACTTGGTGTTGTGTACAACACACGCTATCGTGGAAGGTCGCGATTGCGTGTAATGAAAGGAAAGTCAAGGATGCGTGTTGTGAAAGCTTCTTTTAGTGTAGCGTACAACACAAGACATTAATGAAATTAAAAAGAATATTTTTCATAAAATCTCGGGGTGTTACAATATTCTTATGGAAAACCACAATGGACCAATACATAGATATTCTAATATACCATAAAATTACCTCAACAACATTATTCTTGAATACCAATACATAGACACTTGAATCCATCCTCTTCAATGATTTTCGTGGAATAAGTCCTTCCTTGATTTAGAAGTAAACTCTTAGGTAAGGGAATTGAGTTGGGTAATGCCTATGTTCTCCACAGACAAGGAATTGAACTCCATAACAGTCTGTCACTCTATGACCCTTCTCCCCACATATATAAAATTTTCCCATCCATTTGATGTATTCATCAAGGTTATTCTTCCCTTCTTTATAAATCTCAATCTTCCTTTCTCTATGTTCCTCACCCTGATTACATGCATAAAAGTAAATATTCCACTTATTTGATGAATTAGGAATACCACTAAAGTTCACCTTGTTAATCATATATCGCGATGACTGATTCGGAATAATCTCAATGTCTTTATTTCTAGGCATTACGCAATTTCTTTTCTCATAGTCACCAAATTTTCCATTGGATTCAATGTTGACCCAATTCCTTCTAGTTCCCTCCATTGACTAAAACCAAAAACCATGGTGTAAGAAATAGTTAAAATAATGAGGAACCACATAATCATAAAAAGTATAACTTATCACACATTCTTTAATACATGACAACTTAGGTTCACCCTAGTTTATTAATGGTCATCAACATAATTCTAGGACTATACCCTATAGTTATACATAACCTTAGGGACATCCTTAGACATACCGTAGAAATATATCTAGGGATCTCACTGAAGTTTTTGAATCCTAGTTTCCAAAGGTTAACTAAACCTTCGATCTGATAACAACTGTAAATACCCAAAGCGTGACGTACATAGACATTACATTAATTTTTCAGAATACTTAATACATGACAAAAAATAGATGTCCCTAGACAGTATTAGATTAGCATCTTTGGAAACTCAGAACATAATCTTCTAATCATGGTGAAAGATCTCCAACATCTCCCATAAATATCATTACTTTTTGTTTTCTTACCTAAAACCTTTCTTTATATCATGGGTAAAAGAAAACATAAAAAGGGTGAGCTAAAATGCTCAATAAGGGTAAATATTGAGAACATAAAAACAATCCATAAACATTTGAACGTAAAAACATGAACATAAAACATCAAAATCTTGAGCAATGACATAAATATTGAGAGTACATAAGGAATGGATCATAATAGAACATTAATCATGATAAAATGGCATGGGAATAAAAATCTAATTGTGTCAAACCATTAACCACATGATATGATTTCCATAGTAGCCAAGTCATTTCTGCCAAGACCATCATAGTGGACAATGTCTATTACTGAACTGGGTTTACATGCCATTCCAGCCCTGTATTACTGAACTGGATTTTACTTTCCATTCCAGCCATGTCTATCTCATGAGATAGGAATATTTTCCCAACGCATTTGAGGGAGATATAGGTCCCACCCATCTCATAATGAAATCATTCTTACGTGCGCCACAAAATAAACATAAACAATTCATCATAACCCAAAGAATAAAATGGGTTTCATAAAAATCATCGCATCATAACATAATCCGTATAAAAACAATGGATATCATTTCATCATAAGAAAAGTTAAACCATGTAAATCATAGAGACATTATACTTGAAACATACACATATGAAATAATGTCATCTTATATGGAAAATGGTTTTGAAAAAACACTTGAAATTAATTCTTGAGGAAAATATCCTTTCTTCTTCAAAATCATTTTCTTTTCAAAAAATGGAATGTAATTTTACAAGAAAATGATTTGGTTAAAATTAGTCATGAAATCTTGTATAGTAATCTTCATGAAAATAAGGTGTTATGAAACCGCAAAAAGCCATTCATGCCGTATAAGTAAAAAAACATTCTCCTCGTAATTTTAACGAAAAAGTCAAAAAGTACCACGTATGGTAAACAAAAGAATGATTTCTTCCATAACACAAAGTAAAAGTAAAATAGGGTTAAAAATGACTTTAAATATACATGTAATAATATTAAAATCTTTATGAAAAACATTTTTATGGACATGGATGAAAAATATAACCCCAGTAAATACTTACATATAAGCATTCTCGGATAAAAATGAGATTGAAAAATTATCCCTTACCTTAGGTCCAATTTCTTTAGTACGTGTCCGAAACTCCTGTATAGTGGGTTTAAACATATTATTAACATGTAACAGAATCATAATAATTTTATTATATCATATATGATTCACTTATGACTTAATATTTCCCGTTCTTTTGTCAATTCCATGTCAAAGCAGCATTTTGGGTAATATCGTTTCATTTATCAAACCTGTTTGGGCATGTTGTTCTTTATATTATTACTTATATCCTGATTTAATTAATTCAAAAATGAAAAAAATGATTTAAATATAATATATTTTCAGCATATAAATATATATGGTAGATCAATAAATGGATTAAAATACACAGTTCATGGAGACGGTAGGCCGTACGTACGTATGAACACTATCTTAGTTTCCGTATTAAATTGAATGGAAGTAAGTAAATAAAATATACATAAATCCAGTATCATTAATATGTCATATGTTTCATGATTATTTAATATATATACTTTATAATCATTCTTTAATGGTTAACTTGGAGAATGAATCTAATCGCATCGTGGAGATGGTAATTCGTACGTACACACGATCGATGATATCATTCCCATAAATATTGAATGGAATTAGAGTGGATGATATAATATATCAGAATTAGTATCATGTTATAATAACCATATATAGTTATTCTTTACACTATTATACCCATCCATGTAAGGTGGTGGTGGAAAAACAGAATACACCACGGCGTGGAGACCGTATTCCGTACGTACGCACGTGCGGTGATTTCATTTTCCATAGGATGGATAGAAGGTAAAATAGGGTTGGTTCGTATTTATAATAACATATAAGTATATTAGTGATACTTATATTATTACATTATTATGAAACAAAAAAATAATAGGAAGTAGAAGAATAAAGAAACTTGAAAGAATCAGTAGAAGCGATTACCTCTTCTTCGATACGCCTCCCCTTAAACTTCTCTTAGGGCACTAAAGTCGGTCTTTTAAGAAGACCAGGACCTTTATTAGGTTAGGGAAGTGGAGAAATGAAATGGTCAGGGGTTGGCCGAGCTTGAAGGCTCAAATTTGTGTGAAGATGAGAGGGAAGGGGTTCCCTTTTATAAGAGAGGAGAGGGGAATTTTTGGAAACATCCAAAATATTAATTTATAGTAAACCCAAACCCAAATTAAAAATTTCTAAAGTGACTCAAATTAGGATATTAGGTAAACTATGGTTGTAATATCATCAACCAATCAAATTTATACATGTTTTGAATTTATTTTAAACCTTATCATTTTTATTTATCCTTATTTAATCTATTCAATTTTATTTGTTGTAATAATATTCTAATTTATAAATTGTTATAAATACATACTTATGTGTCATAAATTTCCTATAATTGGATACTTTATAAACTTCAAGACCATATAGTTTTAAATTTTTAATTTTTCAAATATTTATTTTATTTTTAAATAATTTAATAATATGTTATTTTTATAAAATACCAATAGTGTAAATTTTGACTCTATTAATTTATTTTAATTTAAATAAAATAAAAATAGAGAATATATTAGAAAAAAATATTTAATAGGTTCCTAAAATGTCACATTAATCTATAAAATTCGTGGACAATATTAATTATTTCATATAATATTTATTTTAGTATTTTTAAAACCAATTATTTGATATTTCTCTTAATAAAATAATTACTACAACATTGTTGTATAATTATTTAATATAATTATTTTTTTCATAAAAATTAAAAATAAAATACTATGATGAAAATATATCTAATATATTTCATAATATTACTTTTAGTCGAATATTTATTCTAAAACACGAAACTTTTAAAATGATATACTTATCATGTTTTGAAGGTGAGAACTTTGACATCATTAAAAATAAAATACTATAAATGTCATAATTGCTTTTATAAAGCTCCAAACGGTAAACAATTATACATTTGGATGCTTATGGTTTATATGTACACGACCAATATGTTTTGGTCATGTTTTGTGGGCCTTTTAATTTTTATTACTATTTTAATAAAAACTATATTACTGATTTTCACTAAATAAATAATTTCTGCATCATTAATGTATAAGCTATTAAGGTAATTAAATATCCCTTAAAAATTAAAAATAAATTACCATAACAAAGAAAAACATTTTATCTTTAAAATTGGTATTTATAATAGAATTTATATTCTGTATAACCTTATATTAAAAATACATTAATTATTAAAGTTTGAGTTAGACATATTTCATTTTCTTTAAAAAAAAATAAATTAAAGGTCTTAATCACATCCAAGTGGGTTCTAATGAATTCCATTTAGACCCAAATATGCCTTATGACGAAATATAATATTCCTATTAAATTAATACAAGTGTTAGTGTAATTTTATAATATTATATTTACCCTTAATTACCCGATTTACTTTTAAGTATGTTAAATAAAATTTTCCATAGTTACTATTCATAGTTCCCAAAAATAAAAACTAGCCTATTAACATAATTTTTACCTACTGATTCAAAATATGGAATCCATTTTTCTAAATCCAAATCACAGAAGTTTCATAAATTAATTTAAAATTAATCCAGTTGTTAAGAAAATAGGTTTTAAAAGTTAAAACATTGCAAAAGATTGAAATGATTTTACCTATGAATTCAATATAAAATCAATGCTAATGATATAAATTATATTAAATGGTAAAAATATATTCTATTTATAATTTAAAACCATTAAATATTATAATTTTACCATATAAATTATTATGATGAAAAAAGTTGTTTTTAATTAAAATATAACGTGTTTTTACTGCTCATTAAAATATGAAAGTTATCAGAATAATATGAAAAATTTATCCAAAGTATATTTTTATATTCTGATTCCAAAGAATAATTTTATTTTGTCAAATTTAACTTATAAATATGTCAAAAACTATATTTAATGTGGGTGCGCCATCAAAAGGTGGCAAACCTGCATTTTTTTTGAAAAATAATTATTTTACCCGAAATATTTATTTTGTTCTCATATCATGTTCTAGAAAATGTGTAAGATGAATAATAATGTTATAAAATTCAAAATTTATTTAATAATAGTCATAATGGCTAGTTCATAATAACATTATAACAATATATCATTGTTTAGTGAAACCCAGTATTTCGTACTACACAAGTTATCACGGAAGGTCGCGATTGCGTGTAATGCAAGCCAAGTCAGGGATGTGTGTCGTGAAGACTCCCTTTGGGCTTGAATAGGACATAATAAAAACTTATTTCATTTATATATTAAAAAAATCTATACTTAATGTTGCGTAGAATAATTTCCACAAAACGAACATGAAATTGTGTGTAACACGAGCCAAGAATAGTGTTGCGTATACCGCAAGCTAATAAGGTGTTGCGTATAATGCAATCTAATCTTGGTGTAGTGTACAACAAAAGACATCATTGAAATTAAAAATAATATTTCTCATAAAATTTTGGGGTATTAAAATTATGATATATGGTGGATCAATGATAAACTAGTTTTGAGATATTTTGGTGATCTTATTTTTATATTTTTGGACTTTCTTATTTTGGAAGGGTTATATGGTTAACCATTTATTGAATTTTTTATGTTAAAACTAAATATGTGGTTTTATAGATTGATGTAACATGTCACCACCTGTGGATTTATATATATTGGATAACATGTTCTAACCATTTTTTTTGATGTCAAATAAAGACATATAGAATGACCAATCAATCTACTTATGGATCTCATGATATGTAAATACATTAGGAAATAAAATTTAGCATTTGTTTCATAGAATAAGAGATAAAATAGAAATTTATCAAGGAAAAAAGGGTGAGATTATATAGAAATAAAGTAAGCATATATTTAATGAGAATTCATAAACATTAGGAAAATAGAATTTAAATAAAACAAAGTCTTTTTATCGTCATTTTTCAGGATATCAATGAAAATTTTCAAGCCTCTTTGTGTTGTATTTTTGTGGGAATTAATTTTCTCCTAACTATTTTCTCTATCACAATCCATGAGAACTTGATAGTTTGATTTCTCTTCCATGACCATGTTTTCAATTTCCACCTATATTGATTTATATAGAACCCCATTTATGAGTTACTTTGGGTTACTATTATATTTCTAACAATACTTTTTCAATGGGTGTTTTAGTATTCATTTGTATGATGTTTGGTTTCTATGAAAGGAATATTCATGTATTTATCCTTTTATAACCCAAATGAATTTTGGGAGGAAAATTCATTTCAAGGGGGTATAATATAACACCCCTTGATTTAAATAAATATATTTTTTCAAATTAAATTAGACATTTTTCTAATTTTTTTCATTAAACACTGAATATAGATTGTGTTAAATTAAAGAACAAAGTTATTATTTCTTTGTATACAAAACTATATATAACATGAACTATATGCTACAGATAGATAATATTGAGGTACAAGAAACACAATATTTATCTTATGTTACACACAATGTCGAGTTCCATCGATAACCTACGTGACTCACAAGACCTAGTTTTACCAATCTAAAATGTACTATTAATATTATAATTATAATATTATTATAATTTTCATATATCCATTGGAAAGGCGGTTTTGAATAAGATTTATTAAATAGTATCATCCCACCCTGGATTCTATATTGTGGTTCCTCGTGATAGTGGCCACAAGATCCCTAGTACACCTACCCAATTGCTAAATGAATCCAACTAGTAGTGAGGCCCTCGGTGTGTCTATGGGGAGACTATTATCTCATAGGCTAGAGTGTAGCGCAATAATAAATCCAAGTAAATGAAATAAAAAATAAAAAATTGGAGACACTATGTGAACAGACCAGTAATCCACCGTACTGAACAAAGTATCTATAAACCAATAGAAATTGTAACAATATACATAAATAATGCTACAAGACAAGTAATAACTAGTATAAGCTAAATAAAAAAATATATACCAATGATGATGATGATCATGCTATAATAAATGTGAGTATATAGGTAATTCATAATACAAGTATATTCTACATGCTAAAAAATAGCAAAAATCCCCAAAAATCGCTATAACTAGCATCATGAGAACATGATCGATCATCAAACACCATAATCAGTCCAAATATTATAAATAGAACATAGGTAGTTGGCCACTTACATTTATATAAACCTTCAATCAATGAGTCTTCTTGGGTAACAGCATTGATCCAAGAATTGTTTAAGATACAATCCCAACAGGCCACCACCAATAGTTTCTAGATAATTCAATTTCATGCAGTGTATAAATTAATAGCATTCCCGAATAAATATGTAAATGCTCCAGTTTTTGGTTTCTAAATGAACACCAGATCGATACCACCTACTTTTGTGTAAGTCAGATGCCTAACCAAAGAGATCCAGTAGAAGTAGTCAGGTGAATATATTAGTCATGAAAAATAATTTAACCCATGTAGGTGCACCCCAAGCTTGTAATTTGTATTTTTAGTCACGACCCTAAGGCATCATTCCACCATGCTCATAATATTAGTAATAGATATCACCTATGACATAAGAAGGTAAATCCTTCAAATATAATGCGACATTCTGATCCCATCTAATGTGATCCAAGTGGAATCTTAAGGGTAACTCCAGGAGCCTCTGATATAACCAATACCATAATGTTTATACAAGTAGACCCATGATAGTGTCTCTCATATAACTCATATAAGGGAAATCTCTAAGTCTATACCAAGTATCTTATATAACAGACCAAGTATCACCCAGGTCATGGCATAGCCATATTTCCAATGAGCTTATCCATGGTTCTTTCCCTAGGGAACCAATGTCTCTTAGGAGTATAAATAACATTCCCATAGTTTCTATACAAGTCCATACCAGATACTCTTCTAGGAATTCATGTAGAACCAATCAAAGCCCGATGAGTCCAACCATGAAATCCTAAAGCTAGGACATGGATATCTCTTGACACACTTGAGGATAAGACATAATAAACATGTCACATATCAAAATAGGTCATTTTCATGTGCAAAAATATAATAAATATAGAATTATAATTTCTTTCTATCCAAAAAATGTGGAAAATAAAATAAGCACATGGAACTATGTAATGATCGAATATTATAATGCATGTGACATGGAATAATCATAAGAAAAATTACAAGGTTCCATGGCATGAAAATAAGGAAAAAAGTATGGGAATTTCAATGAATTGAAAAAGAAAATAAACCTAAGAAATGGTGCAGGATATTAAGTATCATGCTAAGGGGGAATCTCAAGGCCTACCAATTCTATTTATTATTTCAATCATTTATTACAATAGACTCACACCACAAGTGGTGTTAATCCTTTAATTCAAAGGGCCATGTTTCCATCATGGAGGGAGACACCCAAATAGATGGACCAAGTCATGAAGTAAAATTTAGTTCACCATGATTTAGGGTCATAATAATCATGGTGGAAAACTTAGATAAATATATGTATCATTTTATGGGCTCCATCAGAAGTGTACAACACTCAACACAACATCAAATCATTTAAATGTTATGGAACAAGGGGGAAAGACATATACCACCATGCTTATTGTAGTTGCAATACATTCATAAATTTTTTTAGGAATGAGTTAAGATAAAACTGAAGAAATTAAAAAACAATTCAATTCCATAAAATTAGGGGAAAATATATGTCACCTTAATAGATCAACAGGGGATGAGAGCAACTTTAATTAGATAACAGTGGATTATAGATCTCACAAAGATCTTTTCAATTGATATGATGAATCGATATTTATAGATCAAATCTAGGGTCTGAAAGACACTATTAATAGAGGAGTATGATCTATATGCATGAGGAGGAGTGGTCCACTAGATAAATACAGAGAAAAATACGGCGGTATGAAAAAAATTCATTTAGGAAAAAAATAGAAATTCACCCACACAAACAGTGGTGCATGGTTTTTCCACATGGTAATCCCAATAGTGTGTCAACCCTGCAAATAGACTCTATATATGGGGCATAAAACACTACATGACCATGAGACTATGGCGCATAGTTGAAATCAAATGGTACATCCCCCAAAACTCCACTACCACCTACCGCACAGTTACATGAAACTGTACAGATTAGGATGCACATTTTTTCCCTAACTATGCGGCCCATTGCTCTGTATAAAAACTCTTATCTATGTGCTCAAAAAAATCCTTGGAAATACTAAAGTCTCCTTGAATCCATTAAGAAGCATTATTAGGGCCAAAATAATAACTATATAATAAAACACGAAGTCCATACCATTGGTAAAAGACAGGTCGTTTCAACTTCCAATCCTTAGGACAACTCATCCCTGAATTTCCTTTCCGAGGGTTATAAATATTTTCCAGACAAAATTTCTATCAACTATTCATGTACATCAAAATACTTATCTCATTCCTCATTTTTTATGTGTCGCCGATTCCATGGCACGTGGACCTGTGGGACTAGTTGGCCTTAGAGAGCCTTTGTTCTCTGATCAATGATACATATCGGATACCCTTCGAAGGACCAATTTAACTTCAACTCAATTCCCTTAGGTTCAATCAAATTATATGGGTTGGAAAGATAGTGATGAATTTATTCTATGAGGAAAACATCATGCATGACACAATACCTCTGAGGTAACTCCAACTAAAAGGCTATCATCTTGAATTTCTCCACTATCTCGAATGTCCCAATATAACATGGAGGAAACCTTCCATGTTTCCTTGTTCATCTATGAACCAACCAAGGTGATTCTAATAAAATGACTTGATTCCCCTCCTCAAATTCCAGAGGTCTACAGTGATGATTTTTATAAGACATCTACCTGGATTTAGTTGTATCCATACATTTCTTATAAAAATCCAAAAAGTTATAAATAATATTCCCCTTGATATTTAAATAAATTTATTATTTTGTAATATGGAAATAAAAAATACATGAACTTTATTTGTTTTAATATAGCATATCATATCAAAATAAATTTTATTCATATTTACCATTGATAATATAGTCGTTAAATTGTGACCATATAATTAGTAATAATATAGGGTTTTAACAAATCCAATTGAAACAAACAAAGGAATTGATGACCTCAAGTAATAGGGTTGTACCCTATGGTGAGGCTGAGATCCATCAGCATTAGTATGAGTAAAATAGTTTATGGGATAAGATCAAGATCATCGAGATCACGAACCAAAACATGTTAATGAACACCTGCATGAAAATATCACCATAGAACACCTTAATCATTATGTGTTTTCTTATGTATTTAATGGAATGTATTTGGAACATATAAATATGAGTATGAGAATTATTTGTTACAGAATAATGAATATATTTTCATCCCATAATTTTTTATTTTTAAATGGATTTTATTTGGATACAGTAAAACACAAATTGTATTTTTTGGAAATATAAAAATTCAATTAAGTAAACTATTTTGATGAATTAATTTATTTTTGAAATAAAAAATATTTATTAACATATTATTATTAAATAATTTCTATTAAATTTAACTGATAATATAATTTTCATGATGTGAAATGATTTTTTTATATGCATTCCAAAACTATTATTGTTAGAATCCCAATATTTTTCAATAAATATCGATTATTATTTTAAATGTGAAGATACACATATTTAGAAAATTATTTATAAAAAATAAATAATATTTTTTGATTCAAAATGTAAAAATTTTCTCATGGGGGATTTTTCATATTTTTCTGAGACAATCACATTTTTGGGTAAAAATAAAATACTGTATAAAAGTATAGTGTGTATTATGACATCATAATGACCCATATTTAATGTAATAATTACTATAAATGGTATACACATCTGAAAATAAGTTTCCATTAAAAAATTTATTTTATAATTATTTTATTTATTTTATAAAGGTATCACGAAACCACCAAATATTATAATATGTTTTAAGGTTTTGAAATCATTTGAATAAGAGTATGATTCACTTCCACTTAATCAAGGGTATTATTTTATAAATCTAAGTCCATATACTTATAATATAATTAAAATCACTAAAAAAAATTAAAAAAAGGGGAAAATACCCAGGGATGGTTTGCGGTTTTGGTTATTTTATTATAGAGTCCAAAAACCATGTTTTTGATATATTAAATAATTATCCACATAATTCTAATATAAACCCACCCAATATCCCAATTATCTATAATAAAATTCATTTTATCTCATCCTTACTCATTTTCACTTTCTCTAGAGTCATCCAATGTCATATCTAAGCTCTCAAGAATCTCTTCCAAGCATTTGGAGTCACACACAAAAGTAAATGATATTTTCATTTCTTTTATTTATTCAAGTGTCTTCCTTACCTTAAGTATTTTATATTCATTAAATTTTTATTGTATATGTTATATCATTTTAAAAATACATTAAAATTGATTACCAAATTATGATAGTCCACTTTCACTCTCATTGGCCCATTTTATGTTTTTTATGTCACTTTATTATGTTGCTAAAATTTCACCACAATTGACCATGAAAAAATAACTATGTAGTGAATACCATACTTGTTTTAAATCATGGTTATTCTCATCAATAAACATATAAAAATTTTACATGGTATATATAGGTTTTTATTACATACTTCATAATTATGGAATGAAATATTATAATGAATTAATATATGTTGTATGGTCTATGTGGCACACTTAATCATGAGAATGAAATGAATGTGATGGGTATGCCCGAAAGTATATAGTGCTCTAATGCATTGGGTAATGGTTAGTCTAATAAGAAATCTTGTTGGGATAGAGAGTGACCCATATTTATTTATGGAACATTTTTAATCATTATTTCTTGACACGTAACCTTGACCTATTTTTTGGATATAGTGTTTTAATTTGTTTCCACATTTCCCAGGTTATGATTATCATGTTATATCCTATCTTATAATTCAAGCTCATCTTATTACAGATTGATATAAAAAATTTCTATCATGTACTTAATTATTCCATGTTTATTCCCTTACTGGGATTTATAGATCATCCATTTCTTATGTATGTCCCCAGGTTATCCCGGGTAGTTTTACGTGCAAACATGTTAAGGATTTTTTCTATAAAGATAATTTATTTCCTATTTTAAATTGTAATATAATGTACCTAATTCACAAATAAACTAGAATTATCATTAATATGGGCTGTATTATGTTTAATATTATGAAATAAATAATTTATTATATTTTAGTAAGTATTTGGGTTTATATAGTTGGTATTAGAGGAAAATTTTTGATAGTTTTGGGATTAGGATTATAAAACTCTTGTGAAATAATTTTCAATAAGCCTATGTATAAGAAAACATCCCAAAAATTTGGTTTTAATTGATTAAGTGTTTTATAAATCTAATACAAACATATATGAATACTAAATGTGTACATTGTTATGTCATACATGTACCTAGGGGTAATAACTCCCACAAGGTGCATCGGGTCTGACTTAGTGTAACCCGGTAAATGAAAATGGGCCATACTGTGAACCTGGTTTGACATTACTAGAGGATATTCGTTGTTAAATTAATAATCTCATTATGAACTATTGTTAAGGTAAAAAAATCAAATATGATTATATGTTAGGACAAAAATCATGGATAAAATTTATTGAGAAATATAATGGTACCATGAAATTTCTACATACCACTTGTCATATGTGAGGAAAGAAAAACCCTAGAAATTGCCTAAATGGGATGATAAAATGATTTACGTGTGTGAAGGAAGGAAATACTTCTAAATATAGATGACATGATAACCCCATAATGCAATGGAGAAATGGAATTATCGATTAAAACCTCATCACATTTTTCTTTTCATTATCTGTAAGGAACTGGTGCACTTTTCAAACCAATTCAGAAAGACAAGGGTTTTCAGAGAAAACCAACAACATAAAAGGATGTGAGGGAGAGATTTTTCCATCATAAATATTGAGGTGGATCATAAAAATAATGTTGTGGAAAGAAATATAGTTATCTATTCATGTGTAGAAAATTTAATTTTAGATTATGGTTCTATACAATCCTTTATGTAATGAAATTTTAATAGAACTTTTCAAACACCACTGCAAATCATTTAAGTAGAGCTATAAATTAAAGTAGAAAATGGGAAGAATTTTTCACCCCATGTATATGAATCATCCCATGTACCAACTTGTGTACTGAACATCCTATAGAATCTTATTATACCCCCTTTGTTGAAACTTTGTATTGTATTCTCTTTCACTCTATAGATCCAATATAAATTACCTTGAGAAAGAAATCACTCTTCATATTGAGAATTGTCCCCATATTCTATACATGTTTTAGGAGGAAGACGAATCTTATTTAGCATCAATATCTCAAGAATGGATAATTTTATACTATAAAGAAATAATATAATGCTCAAATTATTTAATATAAGGAATTAATCTTCCTCTATGACATTTCTATTGTGAGGGAATACACTAATATGTTTCCTAAGGAATTTCTAGGTCTTCCTTCTAGATGAGAGGTTTAATTTTCTATAAATATTATATATGGGTTGTTTTCATTATCCAAGACTCTATATATAATGTTTTTTTTGTGGAACTTGAGGAGTAGAAGATATATCTAAAAGATAATATATAAAAATGGTTCATATGCCCAAGTGCTTCACCAAGGGGTGCACCAATCCTCATATTCCAGAAGAAGGATGAGTCAATGTTTCTTTGAAATGATTATCTTGAGCTCAACAATATCATGATAAAGAAAAAGAATCCTCTTCCATGGATTGATGATGTATTTCATTAGCTACATGGAGCCCAATTCTTCTCCAAGGTGGATCCTTGGTCAGGATATTATAAAGTGTGAAGAATTAATATATCCCTACGACTACTTTTCATACATGGTACATGTATTGTGAGTTTTTAGTAATTCCATTAAAACTCACTAATTTTCCATCAATATTCATGGACATGATGAATATATTATTTAGAGATTACCTATAATATTTTTTTTATAATTATATATGATATTCTAATATACTCCAAAACCAAGGAGGAGAATGGGGATCATCTGAACATTGTGTTAATGACCATATGAATGGATAATACTTATTCAAAATGAATAAAATATGATTCTTGGTTGATGTAAGTCTCATTATTGGGGAATATCATGAAAAATGGGATATCTATAGAACAATAAATGATAGAATCAATAGAACGATGGTCTGGGCCCACATCTGTGACAAATATATATTGTTTCCTTCGATTAGATGGGTATTATCTCTAACATGTGACAAACATCTTACGATTTTCAAACCAAATAACTAGGATAACTCAGAGGGGAGTCTAATTTAATATAATGAGGAATGTGAAGAGATCATCAAGGAGCTAAGAAGTAGGCTTATCAATTCCCATATAATCTCATTTCCCACAAGTGTATAACATGTTATAGTATTTAGGAATGCTTCAAATAAGGGATTGGGCTATGTGTTAATGAAAAATGAAAATGTAATAGCCTATACTTGAAGGAAGATGAAATTTAATGAACAGAAGAACCCAACACATGATATAGAGTTGCCTTCAGTGATCATCGCTTTGAAAACATGGTGGTATTATATATTTGGTGAGAATTGAGAAATATATATAGATCACAAAATGCTCAAGTATATATTCACATAGAATGAAAAGAATATATTCTAACAAATATGGTTAGAGGTGATCAAAGAATATAACTTCTCAATACAATACCATCCTATGAAAGAGAATAATTTGTAATATGTTCAATATAGAAAGGATCCTGCAGTTCTAGGATTGATGAAAATTGAGAGGGATATGATATTTTTAGATTTGTAAAGGATGGATATGGGAATTATAATTGAAGGAATGTCATGAATACAATAATAAATTATTTCTCAACCACCTCTTATGAAGAGGTTAATGTATTCTCAAAAAATGATTTCAGAATTTAGATAGAATTCTAAACTATTAGAAAACAGAAAATCTTGAAGTACAATTTTAATGAAGAAATGGTAGTAATATTTGTGTCTTGACTATGCATACCATCAAATACTGAGATAGAGATGTATTTTTTGGAGGATACACATATCTAAACCTTCTTTATATACCATGGAAGAACATTGATGTATACTGATCACCGATAACAATATTAGTGGGTTAACAGGAATATGAAGATCGTGGAATGTGAATCAAGATGTCTTGTTTGATATCAAGTGAAGGAGGAAAGCAAAAACTCAGAGGGCATGATGCAACCATTACCCATACCTACCTAAAAATGGAAAATAATCACCATGGTCTTCATCACCCATATTCTGAAGTCATCTAGAGGAAACAATGCTTTCTGGGTTGTTGTAGGTCATATTACAAACACTTAACACTTCATTACGATTCGATAGGACTTCTAAATCAATCAAAATTCTTGTATATAAAAAATATATGTGGTGAAGATTCAAGCAGTAAAAAAATATATTGTATCTGATCGAGAACTGAGATTCAACACTATGTTATGGAAATGTATTCAAGATGCACTAAACATTGTGTTAAACTTCATCATGGCATATCACCCTCAAACTGATAGCGAATCTGAGTGAACTATCCAGACAATTGAGGAATTGTTGAGAGCATGATAAATTGACTTCAAAAGATGATGAGATCAACATCATCCTCTTTTCTAGTTCTCTTACAATAATATTTTTCACTCATGCATCCAAGTGGCTCCCAATTAATTACTTTATGAGAAGAGGTACATAACACTGACATATTGGGATGAATTTGTTGAAAATAAAAATTAACATCCTGAAATGGTTAAGGAAAATGTGGAAAAGGTTAAGAATATTCAATGGCACATTAATGATACTCAGAGTTGAAATAAGATATATGCTCACAATCATTGAAAAGACCCAGAGTATGATGTCAGAGACATGTTGCTTTTTCTCATATATCCGTGGAAGAATGAGAAGTGATTTGGGGAAAATTGAATGCTTAGTCCAATATACATTGGCCCCTTTGAGATCGTTGATTGCAATAGACTAGTGGCCTACCGAATTTCACTCCAACACAACCTTTCTCACTCCCACACAACCCTTTTCAAGTACATGATTTATTCAATGTCTCCCTCTAGAGAATATAAATACCATACCCCTCACATGTTCACAATCTAGAGGTGGTTCCATTTGAGAATTAACATTCCTATGTGGAGAATCTGGTGAAGATGTTAGATCATGGAGATAAATTTCAATGAAATAATACAATGAACACGGTCAAAGTGTTGTGGAGAAACCAAAAAATTGATGAAGAAATGTGTGAAATAGAGGAGGTAATGAAATACAGTTAGCCTCATCTATTTTACTAAGGGAAAAGAAAATTTATAGGGTAAAAGTTCTTAAGGGGGAAGATTGTAATGACCCGAACTGTTATAAATTAAATTATCCTTGAAATTTAATTAAATGTATTATTATATAATATTGATTTTGAAAACAAATACACTTATTCAGTTTTGAAATATCCTTTTATATTTAAATGACTGTTAAGAATAGTTACCATTGATATTATAGTCATTGAATAGTGACCACAATATTTGAATAAATATAGGGTTTTAACAAATCCAATTGACACAAAAAAATGAAGTGATGTCCTCAACTAGTTGGATTATACCATATGAAGCGCATTTATGAAAGCTTCCAAGGGATATAGAATCATTGGCCATTTCCCTTTACCAATCCCAATCTAAGATATAACAACATAAGTATTTGAGAAGTCATTGATGGAAGATATTTAAGCTCATCGAGACCACGACCAAAACTATGTTCGCCAAACCACCACATGAAAATCTCACCATCACACACCTTATTCTAAGGGTGTTTTCTAGTGTATTAATGGTATATGTAACAAGACCCTAGAAATTTGAGTATGTACAATTTTCTATATAAGAATGAATTTACATTAATCCCATTATTAATAATTTATAAATGATTTTGATTTTGATACAATAAAACACAAATTGAATTTTTGGGTAATATTCAAATTGAATTGGAACATTTATTTTGATGAAATAATTTATTTTTAAAATAAATAAAATTTTAATACAATATTATTATTAAATAGTTTTTATTAAATATAAATTTTCATATAATATTTATGATGTCAAATGTAAAATTTTTAAGGGATCAAAAACACTTTTTTTCAAAAAAAACACTTCATTTCTCAATAAATGTACATTATTATTTTAAAATTTATAAATCACATATTTATTAAATTATTTGGATAAAATGAATATTATTTTTTAAATACTAACGTCTAAATTATCCAATGGTGAATTTTTCATAATTTTTAGAAATAATTGAATTTTCTTGTATAAATTAAATACCATATAAATATACATTTTGCATTATGACTTCATAATGAGCCAAAAGTGATTCAAAAAACACTATAAAGGTTTTCCATGACATAATATATGTTTTTACATTAAAAAATTTGATATTAGGTTTATTTTATTTATTTTGTAATGGCATTAAGGGTCCTCTAAATCTTATATTAAATTTTAAGGATTTAAATTAATTTCCTTAAGAGTATGACTCACTTCCACATAACCATGTTTATTATTTTATAAGTTTATTACATTGGATTTTAAAATAATTAAAAAATTCTCATTTGGAAAAAACCATTGGAAAAAACCATGGGAATGTTTGTGGTTATGGTTATTTTTTTATATAGACTCCAAAACCTAAATTTGTAAATAATAAAAGAATTCCCCAATCATTTTATATATAACCTCAAAAAATCTCCCGATAATCATCACCAATTAAAGATACATAATAACTATTTTGTTTTTATATGGTATTAATTTTCACTGTATATTTCTCTTAGATTCGGGTTTCAAATTTATTCTACATTAATTAATAAGATTATATTGATCATTAGAAACTCTTCAAGGACCTCTAGGTTCATTGGATGTGTTATTATAATAAGATTCTCCAACAACAGATCTATAGAGGGGCCCTCAAAATTACTGGATTCTTCAATTCCACAGGGATGAACACTCTGGTATGTTGATGTTTCATCACAAGGATAAACTATATGAGTACTTTATTGTCACTATATTTCTCTTATCCATTAAAATAAACTCTATTATCGATTTATGTTTCATAAAGAGTGAGTGCCATGAATTTTATTTGGAATAATAAACCATAACTTTTAAATTCTTATCAATAGGAATAAATTCAATCTATAAAATTATATATTATAGTGTCTACTATTGAATATTAGTTTGAGATCTACACCATGTTATATAATGAAGAGAGAATTATCAATATACAAGTTTGTTATTAATGTTAATTCAGATGAATACCTAACTAAATAGATACAAAGTATAACCAATACAAAATATGATTATTGATCTGGAATTTAAATCAAATTTATGTATCGTAAGTTTGGAATACATGTATAAAACATAATGGAATATAAACGGAATGATATTGGAACATGGATAGGTTAATTATATTTTAATCATAGTGAAAATTATATCTAAATGTTTAGATGATAGTGGGGTTTCTGGAAATACTCTATCTTCAGTATTTTATATTTTATAATGCTTTAAAACAACATAAAAAGTGTTTGTATTTATTATAATAATAACAGAAACTGTTTGGATTTATTCTAATATGATTTAAGTTGATTATAAATTCATATATATGATGTAAATATTCATGAAGTTCATTTAAATAAATTCCTAGTTAATAATAATGATATATATTTTAGAAAACTCTTAAAGGGATTTCTTATATGAAAAAGGGATTTTGATTTTTTATGGAATTTGAAATATGTATTAAGAATTTTAGGAAATGAATATTAATTTATTCAATGTGTAAGAAAATATTGTTTCATGTGGAATATTTTTACTGTTCATCATAAATTTTATCTTTGAGTTGGAGAACTAGTTGGAGAATATGATATTTTACTTGTGAAAAATATTTTTCAAACATTGAAAAATAAATTCATCTATGTGGATGTTATTTGGATACCATGTCATTGAGTTCATCTACTTTGAAGTGAAATTTTAACACATCAAAACATTGATCTGAACAATGATTATTTGATCTATTTATTATTGAAATGATTAATGTACAAGTGATATAAACTATACGTAAGACATTTTAGTCCTGCACATAAGAAGAATTTCCCAAATCATATTTCTATGAATATAATAAATTTGCGTTCATTGAATTTATAAGGAAATTAAGTCCATAAAGGATTATGATATCTCATATGGGATTTTCTTTTTTCAAAAAACATGTTTTTCTAATTAATATCTATAGAATGAAATCCTTTAGTGATGATTCATGGGGTGATATAAAAAGACATAAATGTTATAAAATAAATTTAATTCAATATATTAATTATTAGGTAGCAGATCATTATAGATATGAGACAGAAGATCAAAGGGTAAAATAATGTGAGGAAGAACAAAATAGATGAAATTTATTTATCAAATTTTCATGAGTAATGAAGATGACTTTATATAGAATATTGGTATATTCATTAATGTTTAAGGAATTTTTTTCAATTCTAACCGAGTTAGATTTGGATATATTTGTCTCACACATTAGAAATAATGTTGATATTTATTTCCTGGAATTTTTTCAATCCTAAAATTATAATTAATGAATTTTTGAATAAATCTTGAAATGAAAAGAACAATCAGATAATGATTCGTGCCTTTCATTCAGTTTTAATAGCCCCAAACCTGCGCTCACATATCTTGTGTTGAAAACATTATCTTTAAATTTCTGGCTTTGATACTGATAAATGAGACCCAATTATTCTGTCAAAAACATACTACATTAGACATAAATATTGAATAAATTACATAATGAATGAGATGTTTGATTTAGGTTTTAATAGAATTATTACATACTTTTATATAAAAATTCACATATCTTCAGGTGAGCGTTTCTCCAACTAAACCCAACATTCGTTATTTCACTTTAAATATTCATAAAAAACTATATGAAATAGTTTTATACATAATTCATTTAACTTAACTCATGAAAGCACGGGGAAAATGAAAAATAAGAAGGGTGAGCACAAATTCTCAGTAATGGTAAAATAACCATTAAGAAATGAATTTCATAATTTAGAACAATATAGAAAAATGTAATGATGAAATACTTAATTTTTATGATTATAACATGTTAGAACTCATACCCGTAAAACATGGATCATCAAAAAAGTGGGATATAATAATTCTATAATAATGTGATGACGCAGACTTTCTTGGTCCTTCCCTTTGCCAAAATCCGGGTCGCGTCTCGATGAGACCGATCAGTGAGACCGATCGGCGAGACCGATCGGCGAGACCGATCGGCGAGACCGATCGGCGAGACCGATCGGCGAGACCGATCGGCGAGACCGATCGGTGAGACCAATCGGCGAGACCGATCAGTGAGACCAATCAACGAGACTAATCAGGGAGACCGATCGGTGATACCGATCGGCGAGACCGATCAGGGAGACCGATCGGGGAGACCGATCGGGGAGACCGATCGGGGAGACCGATCGGCGAGACCGATCGGTGAGACCGATCGGCATCAGTAGCGCTCCTTTGCGCAAATAGGGTTTTAAACCCTATTCTGATTCGTTTAAGTGTGTTTTTAAGACCCGTAACGTGCATAAGAGCTTTAATTAAATACTTAATCAATTCATGAGTCGGCTTAAACCACCCGACCCCCTTTTTAATGACGAGTGGAGTCGCGTGGTCAACCCACGACCCCCGCGCCTTACGTGGTTTTGCGTTTTCACCTCAACCGTCCTTGGCTCTTATAAACTAAGGGTTATCTGTGGTTTCTCCTTTCCTCGATCGTGGGTTTTCACAAATAGCTTCTGGTGCATCGGGTGCATCGTTATCCATAAAGTTCCGCGCCCCCGGACTAAACGCTGATTATCTATCAACAAGTAGGGAATTTCTCTTTCGTCTCTCTCTTTTGTGTATCATGCGGGGTGGGCGTGCTTTTGATTCTGTAGAATTGGGTAAACCAGACCTAAATAAAGATAATGAACAAATTCTATAAAGAAAGAGGGGGGGGGGGGTGGGTGATTGTTGATGCTATTTTATATTTTTTTTGATGCTGTCTCTTCTATGACCATCTTGTTGAGTTGTGATGGCTTATGCATCCTGAAAATCGAGGCCATTGGTGGTCGTTGTTTGTGCACTAATGAACCCTGCTGATGTTTTAAATGGCTTGTTTGTGGTTGCAAATTCCTACTATGAAAAGTAAATTGGTTAATCACGTATATCCGGCTGAATAAATTGAAAGCACCAGGATCAACCCTTCTGTGATAACTCCTAGTTAGAACACACAAAATTTGAATCATGGAGTGTGTTAAGTCATTTAAATCTGAAAATACCGGCAATCCCTGACTTGTGTTGGTGGTGGTAGTTGGTTGTTTTCCTTCCGGGCCGATTGCTGGAGATGTGGGAGAGGATGAGATCCCCTGTTCTTTTATATCCTCGATGGTTGTGTGAAATTGGGGATGGGATCCCCTGTTGGTATGGGTTCGGTGGTTGTGAGTTTTAAGACCGGGTGGATACTTGTTTATATCACGAATTGGGGTGGAATCCTCTGTTGTTGAGAACCAGGTGTGGGCGTTTTGGTTGATGTTTGACTAATTACTTTCCTGGACTTATGCTTATGCCTATGCCTACTAGTTTCCCAGTAGTGCTTAAACATTATTACTGAACGTGAAATAAGAAAGGGGACACATGGGTTGTTAGTGTGAGTCGTGTCTCGAACTTGAGTGATGTTGTGATCTATAGGCTGTCTGAAGAAAAAACTAGCTTGGGTGAGTGCTTGTTACCTATATATATATATATAATTGTAGCTTTGTGTTTCTTATTCGCGCCCCACCCAAGTTGAGCACTTAGTGCCGAACACCCCCATTTCATGGGGGAGGGTGTTTTTTCCAACACTATTCATAGTGGCTGGTTATTAGCTCATTTTTTGCTCCCTTTCTTGGACAGCCCAAGTATCTTTGGGCAGGATGTGATGGCCTGAGGTCCATTATTAGCCCAAGAACCTTCGAGCGGGGTAGTGTGGTGGTTGGCCAGGTGTGTTCGGCAGGTGGTTTCCCAAGCATCTTTGGGATGAGGCCCAGGTGTCTTCGGGCGTGGACGTGGATCCTTTAGCCTAGGTGTCTTCGGGTGTGGTGGTGGTTGTTGTGGCATAGGTTTTTGCAGGCATGGTTACATGTGATAGTTGTGGCCCAGGTGTGTGCGGGTGGGATTCAGCAGTGGGACTGCGTGCGGTTGAGGCCCAGGTGTGTGCGGGCGGGATTTCGGCAGTGGGACTGCGTGTGGTTGTAGCCCAGGTGTGTGCGGGCGGGTGTGGCATTGGGACTGCGGTGAGAATGGCGGGATTGGTCCGATGTGTAGGATGTCTCAATAACTAGTGGGAAAGTGGCGCGGGGTACCCAAAAATTGATGTGCTCTTAATATATATATTACTTGACTTGTGTTATTTGGGAAGTGAGCCTTGGTGAGGGCCGGGGTGGATAGTTTGCCTTGTTAGGTTTTTGGTTTACTCTTTTTCTCACGGGACTTTAGTACGTTCCCCCACTTGTGCATTAGAGTCTTGGTTTTCCCTACTAAAGTGTACTTGTATGCTCACCCTACGTATATAAACCTGCTTTCAGGTTTCCAGGAGGACTTTGGGGATCACGCAGGACCTTACTAGCTCGGACATTTGGAGTAGTTGCAGTTGTTGTTTTTCTTTTCCCTTTGGTACTTACCTTGTAGTCACCTTTTTCACTTTGTGGCTTTCCCTTTTGAAACATGCATGTGGGAATGGTTTACTTTTTGCTTTAATTTTCTTTCTACCTTGGTGTTGTTGGGTTTTTTTTCTCCTTATCTCTCGATCCTATAAAATAAAAAGGGTAATGCCTTCCATTTGTGAGAAATTTCTATACCCTAGGTGCTAGTCGCCACTCCAGGACCTATTGAAGGCGGGTTTCAGGGGTCATTATCTCTCCTTCAACTTAAAGAAGGAAGGGCCTGGCAATCTGCTGACCCTTCCCTCCTTTTGGTGAAGGTGGGTCGTGACAGAATGGTATCAGAGGCGGAGGTTGAGAGATAGGATGGAGTCTGGAGTTAGGCACAATGAGGATTGCATGGGTTGCTAAGGCAACGGTGTTGGGTGACCTTGGAGCGTGAATTAGGCCAGGGAAGACCGGCTAGGACACGGGATTTTAGGGGCCCCCGTGATCCGATGCAAGGACTCTGGACCTACCGAACGACCAAGTGAGGACACACTGATTACAGTGTAGAGACCCTAGGAAAGGTACATGCATCATAATGACTTGTGTTCTTGTGTTTCTGGGATGTCTTGGGAATTAAGAATAAATTAAATTTTATGAAGTTTTAAGAACGATTTTCTGCACTACTTGGGCTTAGGGATTCCTTCTTTACCTTGCAGCTATGGCACCTGGAAGGCGACCGCATGTGGTACAGGCGATAGAGGCCTCAGAGACTACTTTGGCCGATCGACAGAGAGCTGATTGAGAGGAAGAGGACGACCAGTGGCAGAAGACTCTTCAAGCCTTCCAATGACAGGCCCTCGAGAAGTATGAGGGAAGCACCTCCGATATGAAGACGGAAGGATGGCTAGAGGAGCTTATTATAGCCTTCGGCCTGATTCGGGCCCCGACCGAGTACTGGGTTCCGCTGGATGTTATCCAGATGTGGGGAGTGGCATGTCAGTGGTGGATGCTTTACCTGGGGGAGAGGAGAGAGTCTGACGTGGCTTGGGTGGGTTTTGAGAAGGAGTTCCGGGCGGAATTCCTCTCCTCGACGATGAAGGCACAAAAGAGGCAAGAACTACTCTCCCTCCAGCAGGGGAGTATGCTTGTGAGGGAGCTAGGGATCAAGTTCAAGGACCTCCTACGTTTTTCTCCGGACCTCTTTCCTGATGAGAAGTCTCGGGCAAGACGTTTGGAGGAGGCACTCCGACCCTCCCTCTAGTATGCTGTTACTCCATTTACCCTGCCGACGTACTTGGAGGTCCAGAAGAAGGATGATGTGGTGGAGCAGATGCATGCTCTAGGGGGAGTGTCGCGAGAGGGGATCCAGCTGGGACCATCGAAGGGGAAGGCCGTCAGCACCCGACCTCCAGCATCAGGACCCTCTAGGTTCCGACCCACAGGGAGAAGGCCGCAGCAGTTTCAGTTTCGATCCCCCGACCCTCTCCCTTTTCCTATGGGCCTGGGACCACGGTGCTTCATCTGTGGGAGCCCTGGGCATCTCCAGAGAAAGTGCCCCGACTGGGTGCCATACAACAGTGGCAGCCATCCCCAGCACCCTCCCCAGCAGTAGCTTCCAGCCTGACCTTTCCAGTAGCAGCAGCAGGGACAGCGAGCTCCCGCTCCTCCGAGGTCAGATGTAGGAGGTGGAGGCCGACCTCAGGGCGCTCCACAGGGACCTCGACTAGGGCGTGGTCGGGGAGGTGGCTGATAGCCGAGGGGAAGGGGAGCTGGGCGTGGATAGTTTCATGCTGCAGAGGCAGCAGTTCCAGCAGGGCCAGAGGTTGTTCTAGGTACGATCGGTCTGTTTAGCACTCTTGCTTATGCTTTGTTCGATACCAGAGCTTTGCACTCCTTCGTTGCAGCCATTCTATCCCGTGCTTTGGGTCTAGATGCCGAGAGACTTCCAGTTCCCCTGGTGTTGAGCACACTAGTTGGAGGTCAGACCAGCTTGTTGTTCGTTTGTCGGGGATGTAGATTGATGTTAGGGCCACATCAGTCGGTTGGGGATCTTCTTCTGCTACAGATTCAGCCATACGATGTCATCCTAGGCATCGACTGGCTATTTTCTGTGTGCGCTGTAATCGACTGTTTTCAAAGAAGGGTGGTGTTCTCAGACTTGGACAGCCGGCGTGTTACATTCACCGGTGAGCGGAGCAGTCCGAAGGGAAACAGGAGAGAGGAACCTCTCCTCTCCTTGTTGACCGAGGTGACAGTAGAATCAGTAGATGCTGAAGTGGTTGAAGTGCCAGAGATCATCTGTGAATTTATGGACATCTTTCCTGAGGAGGTGACGACTGTACCCCGTCGACGTGATATCGAGTTCGGGATACACCTGCAGCCCGGCGCTCGTCCAATCTCGATGGCTCCTTACCGGATGGCACCTTCGGAGCTACGGGAGTTGCAGATACAGATTGACGATCTAATGAAGAGGGGTTATGTTCATCCGAGTGCGTCACCATGGGGGTGCTCCGGTCTTGTTTGCAAAGAAGGCAGATGGTGGTCTTAGGTTGTGCATAGACTAAAGGAGGTTGAATCAGGTGACGATCAAGAATCGCTACCCTCTCCCAAGGATAAATGGTCTTTTTGACCAACTAAAAGGGGAAGGATGGTTCTCGAAGATCAACCTGCGGTCTGGGTACCATCAGCTGAGGGTGAAATAGAGCAACATCTTGAAGACAGCGTTCAGGTGCAGGTATGGACACTTCATGTTCATATTCATGCCCTTCGGTATTACGAATGCCCTGACTGTGTTCATGGGGCTTATGAACTCCATCTTCCGGGAGTACCTGGATCGTTTCTTGGTTGTGTTCATCGACGACATCCTGGTCTACTCTAGATCAGAGGAGGACCATGCAGAGCACCTGAGGACAGTTTTGGAGGTCCTCCGACAACACCAGCTCTATGGGAAGTTGTCAAAATGCAAGTTCTGGACACGAGAAGTGCACTTCCTCGGGAACGTAGTGTCTGAGAAGGGGGTAGCAGTCGACCCATGAAAGGTTGAGGCAGTTGTTTCTTGGGCAGCACCCAAGAATGTGGCAGAAGTCCGAAGTTTCCTCGGGCTAGCGGGTTACTACCGGAGATTCGTACCCAACTTCTCCCGAGTAGCAGCCCCTCTGATGGCTCTGACCAAGAAGGACCGGGCTTTCGTGTGGTGTGAGCAGTGCCAGTCAGCCTTCAGCTATCTGAAGGAGAAGTTGGTCAGTGACCCAGTGCTAAGATTACCAGAAGAAGGGGCGGCTTATGAGGTGTTCTGTTATGCTTCGGGACAGGGCCTAGGATGTGTGTTGATGTAGAAACAAGGGGTGATCTCTTATGGGTCCAGGCAGCTATGTTCCCATGAGTGTAATTACGCCACCCACGACCTGGAGCTTGCAGCGGTTGTTTTTGCGCTAACGTTATGGCGGCACTACCACATCGGGGAACGCTTTGTGGTCTTCACGGATCACAAAAGCTTGAGGTATATCTTATCCCAGCGGGAATTAAACTTGTGACAACAGAGATGGGTGGAGTTCCTCCAGGATTATGACTTCGAGATCTCTTATACTAAGGGCAAGGGCAATGTGGTGGTCGATGCCTTGAGCGGGAGGACACAGAAGGATGCGGTCCGAGAGTCAGCAGACGCCTGGAAGGCAATGGAAGAGTTGGCTGCCTTACATCTGGATGCAAAGATGGATAGCGGCAGAGGCTGCCTATTTTAGATGACAGTGTAGTCATCCCTGTTCCAGCAAGTGGAGGAGTCTCAGTGGGGAGACCTAGAGTGTGAAGTGATGCATGACCAAGTTGACCACGACAATGCTCCAGGTGGATGGACAGAGGATGGTCAGAACCAGATGCTTTTCCAGAAAAGGGTGTTTCTCCCGAAGGCGATGTGCGGCAAGGTTCTCAGTGAGTTCCACAACTCACCCCTGGTGGTACACCCAGGAGTTTCGAAGATGTACCAGGGTTTTAAGAGGTAGTTTTGGTGGCCCGGAGTTAAGCGAGTGGTGGCAGAGTTTGTGGCCAAGTGCTTAGTGTGTCAGTAAGTGAAGGCTGAACACCGAGTTCCAGGCGGCCTACGGCAGCGCCTGGATGTCCCCGAGTGGAAGTGGGATGAAATATCGATGGATTTCGTCACGGGACTACCCAAGGTCCAAGGAGGGTATGACGCCATCTGGGTGGTAGTGGACAGGTTGACGAAATCGTCGCACTTTCTGGCGATCAGGGAGTCGAGTGATGTGGATGCTTTGGCATGAAAGTATGTGGATGAGGTGGTGCGGTTGCATGGAGTTCCGAGGTCTATAGTCTCGGATAGGGATGCACGGTTTACCTCGCGAGTCTAGAGAGGATTTCAGCATGCGTTTGGCACCCAGTTACACCTTAGCACTGCTTTCCATCCCCAGACAGATGGACAAACAGAGCGCACCATCCAGACCTTGGAGGATATGCTGCGAGCATGTGTTCTGGACTCAGGAGGAGCATGGGTGCAATACTTGCCTCTAGTAGAGTTTTCCTACAACAATAGCTACCACTCTACCATTGGCATGGCCCCGTTTGAAGCTTTGTACGGGAGGCCATGCCGTTCGCCTGTGTGTTTGACCGAAGTAGGAGAAGCAGGCATCCTTAGTCCAGAGGTGGTGCAGAACATGACAGAGAAGGTTCAGCTCATACGGGAAAGGATGAAGGTGGCCCAGGACCGAAAGAAGTTGTATGCTGATACCAGGAGGAGGCCCTTGGAGTTTGAGGTTGGGGATCATGTGTTCTTAAAGGCCTCCCCTCAGTGTGGGAAGCGGAGGTTCGGCAAAGGGAGTAAGATTTCTCCCAGATTCATCGGACCCTTCCAAGTGTTGTGGCGGGTTGGCGAAGTGGCTTACCAGCTAGCATTGCCACCGCCGCTACTAAGGATACATGATGTCTTTCATGTGTCCCAGCTCTATCGGTATCTGCACGATGATTCAGACATCCTTGATTGGGGTGAGCTGGACATCGAGGACGACGTGACCTTTGTGGAGAGACCAGTGGTGATCGAGGATCGCAAGGAAAAGGTGCTTTGCGGGTGAACCATTCCCTTGGTTCACGTGCTGTGGAGACATGGTGGGCTTGAGGAGAGTACGTGGGAGAGGGAATCACAGATGCGTAACCAGTACCCAGAGTTGTTTTATGTTTTTTTCCTTGTTGTACCTGTTGTGATAGAACGTTTTGTCTTTTGACTATGAAATGTACTGGTTTCCTTACTCTGCTTGTGCGAGAAAAGCCCCGGCTATGGGGAAAGAGAGAACCCAATCCCTAATTAAGACACATTAAGGTGGATGCGATTAAACCCATGCAGGCGAGTCAGTGCCGCCCAAAGCGGATAATATCTTGACATGGGGGGGGGGGGGGAAGACTCCCCAACCCACATGCCCGGGCAGTTTGGCATGGTATGTTGCTTGGTTCGTGACAGGAAGGTGTTCTTAGTTAATGAAGAGGTTCACTCTTGAGAGGTATCTTTTGGGGTGGTTGTTCGGACCCGCCCTTTCCTTTTGGGTTGTTTAAATTCTCGGGGATGAGAGTAGTTTGAGAGGTATCTGATGTGATGACACAGACTTTCTTGGTCCTTCCCTTTGCCAAAATCTAGGGCGCGTCTCGGTGAGACCGATCAGCGTCAATAGCGCTCCTTTGCGCAAATAGGGTTTTAAACTCTATTCTGACTCATTTAAGCGTGTTTTTAAGACCCGTAATGTGCATAAGAGCTTTAATTAAATACTTAATCAATTCATGAGTCGGCTTAAACCACCCGACCCCCTTTTTAATGACGAGTGGAGCTGCGTGGTCAACCCATGACCCCCGCACCTTACGCGGTTTCACGTTTTCACCTCAACCGTCCCCAGCTCGTATAGACTAAGGGTTAGCCATGGTTTCTCCTTTCCTCGATCGTGGCTTTTCACAAATAGCTTCTGGTGCATCGGGCGCATCGTTATCCGTAAATTTCCACGCCCCCGGCCTAAATGCCGATTATCTATCAACAAGTAGGGAATTTCCCCTTCGTCTCTCTCTTTTGTGTATCATGCAGGGTGGGCGTGCTTTTGATTCTGTAGAATTGGGTAAACCAGACCTAAATAAAGATAATGAACGAATTCTATAAAGAAAGAGGGTGGGGGGGCTGTGATTGTTGATGCTATTTTTTTTTGATGTTGTCTCTTCTATGACCATCTTGTTGAGTTGTGCTAGCTTATGCCTCCTGAAAATCGAGGTCGTTGGTGGTCGTTGTTTGTGCACTAATGAACCCTGCTGATGTTTTAAATGGCTTGTTTGTGGTTGTAAATTCCTGCTGTGAAAAGTAAATTGGTTAATCACGTATATCTGGCTGAATAAATTGAAAGCACCAGGATCAACCTTTCTGTGATAACTCCTAGTTAGAACACACGTAATTTGAATCATGGATTGTGTTAAGTCGTTTAAATCTGAAAATACCGGCAATCCCTGACTTGTGTTGGTGGTGGTAGTTGGTTGTTTTCATTTCGGGCCGATTGCTGGAGATGTGGGAGAGGATGGGATCCCCTATTCTTTTATACCCTCGGTGGTTGTGTGAAATTGGAGATGGGATCCCATGTTGGTATGGATTCGGTGGTTGTGAGTTTTAAGACCGGGTGGATACTTGTTTATATCACGAATTGGGGTGGAATCCTCTATTGTTGAGAACCAGGTGTGGGCGTTTTGGTTGATGTTTGACTGATTACTTTCTGGGACTTATGCTTATGCCTATTCCTACTAGTTTCCCAGTAGTGCTTAAACATTATTACTGAACGTGAAATAAGAAAGGGGACACATGGGTTGTTAGCGTGAGTCGTGACTTAGACTTGAGTGCGGTTGTGATCAGTAGGCTGTCTGAAGAAAAACCTAGCTTGGGTGAGTTCTTGTTACCTATATATATATATATATATAATTATAGCTTTGTGTTTCTTATTCGCGCACCACCCAAGTTGAGCACTTAGTGCCAAACACCCCCATTTCAAGGGGGAGGGTGTTTTTCCAAACACTATTCATAGTGGATGGTTATTAGCTCCCTTTCTGCTCGCTTTCCCGGACAACCCAATTGTCTTCGCGTTGGATGTGATGGAACGAGGTCCATTATTAGCCCAAGAACCTTCGGGTGAGGTAGTGTGGTGGTTTTACAGGTGTGTGCGGCAGGTGGTTTCACAAGAGTCTTCGGGATGAGGCCCTGGTGTCTTCGGGCGTGGCAGTGGATCCTTTACCCGAGGTGTCTTTGGGCGTGGTGGTGGTTGTTCTGGCCTAGGTGTTTGCAGGCATGGTTACATGTGATAGTTGTGGCCCAGGTGTGTGCGGGTGGGATTCAGCAGTGGGAGTGCGTGCGGTTGTGGCCCAGGTGTGTGCGGGTGGGATTTCGGCAGTGGGACTGCATGTGGTTGTGGCCCAAGTGTGTGTGGGCGGGTGTGGCAGTGGGACTGCAGTGAGAATGGAGGGATTGGTCTGATGCGTAGGATGTCTCAATAACCAGTGGAAAAGTGGCGCGAGGTACCCAAACATCGATGTGCTCTTAATATATATATTACTTGACTTGAGTTATTTGGGGAGTGAGCCTTGATGAGGCCTAGGGTGGATAGTTTGCCTTGTTAGGTGTTTGGTTTACTCTTTTTCTAACGGGACTTTAGTACGTTCCCCCACTTGTGCACGAGAGTCTTGGTTTTCCCTACTGAGTGTACTTATATGCTCACCCTACATATATAAAACTGCTTTCAGGTTTCCAGGAGGACTTCGGGGATCACGCAGGACCTTACTAGCTCGGACCTTTGGAGCAGTTATAGTTGTTGTTTTTCTTTTCCCTCTGGTACTTACCTTGTAGTCACCTTTGGCACTTTGTGGCTTTCCCTTTTGAAACATACATGTGAGAATGGTTTACTTTTGGCTTCACTTTTCTTTCTACCTTGGTGTTGTTGGTTTTTCTTCTCCTTATCTCTCGATCCTATAAAATAAAAAGGATAATGCCTTCCATTTGTGAGAAATTTCTATACCCTTGGTACTAGTTGCCACTCCGGGACTTATTGAAGGCGGGTTTCGGGGGTCATTATCTCTCCTTCAACTTAAAGAAGGAAGGGTCGAGCAATCTGCTGACCCTTCCCTCCTTTTGGTGAAGGCGGGTCGTGACAAATAATTTAATGATTCATGTGAATAAATAATTTTGATCAATGTGACATTAATCATTATTAGAGAAATCATTTAGAAACCATAGAATTCATAATGAAAATGTGTTGGTTTATTTGAAACATTATCTTCACAACCCATTTTAAGACTCTGTAAGAAATAACTGGATCCCATTTAAATATATTAGAGATACCCTCAACAAACTCCATCCTCAATTCCTCTCAATACAATGAATTTTACCAAATGAATTATAGTGTTATCTTGGAATAACCATCATTTATAATATATTGGATTCACATAGAACTATCTTAGTGTTCCCTACCTGTAAGATTTAATTAGAAACACCTATGAACTATAAGAGGGATTAACACTTTCTATAACACATATCATGACAACCCATTCGTTATCAATAATGTATAAGTACCATTCATGAATAAAAAATTTAATTTCATTGACAATTAAATAATAATATTACTCATGGTTATTTAATTTTTTATTAACTTGTGGAATAGAAACATGTTTCATGTAAAAATCATAATATATTCGATGAAATAATAAAGATTTAATTAATATAGTATATCACAATTAACTTTATGAAACATTAGTGTTTGTTCACATTGATGATTTGAAATAGAATTAATCATCATTAAAAACATTCTAGGAGAATATAACATTTTCACTATGAGTTACATCAACAGATGTCATCATAGATGGAAAATTATTTTGAAATTTCACATTGAAATTTTCTTGATTAAAATATCCATTCAATTTAAAAAAAAAATCTTTAAAATATAAAATTTTCCAAAAATTTATGAAACCCATTTTATTTAAAAATATCTTTTTTATACATAAAATGGAATATTTAAATCATCTAGCAGTATTAACAATGTAAATTTCAATACATACAGAGTATATTAAAACAAATAATCCTTTCAAATTTTCCTAAAAATTCAAAAACGTTCCCATGTCAGAGAAACAAATAAATATTAATTTTAAATATTTTAAAATAACATGAAAAAATTACATTAAAAAATCATAGTAAAATATATTTTAATTTTTTAGAAAACATGCCTTTTTAATAATAATTATTTTTGACAGAATATACAAATGTAGTGGGTTTTATTTTAGAAAAATCACAATTGTTTTAAGTAAAAAAGAGTAGAAAATGGTACTATTACTTGAATAATTAATGGATAACCATCTGAGATGTAAATTAAAAAATTTCTATATAATGGTCAAATAATTTATTTCAATGTAAATTCATGCATAAATAATCTCGATTAAAATGATATAAAAACATAAATCTCTTAACACATTGCTAATTTTTGAATCGTAAGAAAAATTAAAGGAATAAAATAAAATAAAAAATTCAACACCATAAATATATTTATAGATTTATTATATAATATATTAAATGTGTAAATATATACTACTCATTAAATAAGATATGTGTATAAAAAAACTTGTGTTTCAATGAATGTAATTTGCGATGACCAACCCTTACATTTACTATAACATTGAAGTGAAATTTAAAAATGAATAAATTTTGTGTATAAAATATAAATGCACATAATTAAAGTCTAAATTTAACAATATATAATAAAAATTATTTACACACATAAACTAATAAAGTTAGATAAATTAAAGAAGTGATATAACTCAACAAAAGGAAATTGAGTAATGAAATTATTTACCACATAGTAAATTTCTTATCAAATCCCCTTGGATGAAATAATTCAAATTGAAATATAAAATAACATGATTTATGATGTATTAATCATATTTAATGTAAAAAGGTATTTATATGTACCACATAAATGAAATTAGGGGAATGAGTTTAAAATATGTCTCAATGAAAGAAAATTGAGATGATGTCCCTCACGCTATGTCCGGACATTCCATGTGTGTCATTTTACTCCCATGTAATAATGTAATATCTATTAATTGATATATCAAGAATCATTTTCCTATTTTAATACCTTATAATTAAATAAATAAATTTGATTATTTTTAATGGAATATTTGAATACTTAATCTATTATCTCCACATTTAGGTGTTTTTGGGACATTCAGTTCATTGTTTCAAAATGTCTTCAGTGCATTGACCATGGTAAAATAGGTAATTATTTCAACATATATAGAAGTATAATAATAAAATATATTTATCATATTTTTTCCAAAATTATAATTTTAAAATCCATTATGAAATATAGACCTGAAAAAATGAACATTGTTACAATAATGGAAATTGTAGGTTGTAGGTACACATGAGTAATGTTTTCAATATTGAAGAATTATAATTGATATAAGTTAAGTGTTATAGTATATTTAAATAATGATAATAATAAAATAATTACCATATTATATATATATATATATAATATTTTTTATCACGTGATAAATAAATTAAATTACTTCATAGAGGCAATCATCCCCACATAAGCACGAACAACGTTATCATTTTTTAGTGAGTGAAATGATATGGAATAAATTTTTATATACTCTTTTCAGATTATCTAACATGTAATTATTGTGATAATAATGAAATTTATATCATAATTATTAATTAAAATTATTCTTATTTCCTTTCATATTAGTTTTAGTTAAAAACAAATTACATTGATTTGCAAGATGGTAGGTTGTCATTTACAAGATGATTTTATTTTATCCCCTATAAAATGGAATTTGAAAAGATATGTGAAATATAATAACCACAAAAGTAAAATTATGTTAAAAGTAAAACATATATAAAATTATATAGTTTAAATAAATCATTTTAACCATATTTGAGAGGTGTTTATTGTAAATGAATTACATCAATTCACGGGGAAATAGTCCACCCTAAACGAGATGGATAGTTTTTTTTCCATTTTATGGAAGTGGGGATGAATATTAGAAATGAAAAAAATAAAATAACATTTCATTATGTTTTTTATATTTTTGTAATTCTATTTTAATTATTAATATATGAAATATGATGGTAAGGGGAGGAGTAAAAATAAATAGCTTAGTGGTGAAAATTACCATCGCTTTGAAGAACCACCCTTGTATCTATTATTAAGGACTAAAGGGTTAGTCTTCAATGAAATAATTATATCTAGAACAAAGATACAGAGATTTATTATGGGTTTTTAAGGTTTCAGATGATTTAAATGGAATAGTATGTGTGAATAAGTGATGGGAAGATGTGTCATTTTATAGCGGAGGAGGAGTGATATTTTCTTAAATGCTCAAAACTAACCAATAATGAGAAGTAAATAAAACCCCAAGGGCTTAAAAAATTTAAAATTAAAGTACTTGAGAGAGGATATGGTCAATATATACAACTAACACATAAATAAACACATTTCATAAACATGTTATTCCTTGTCATATATGTTTACTTGATTTTACAATTATTGTTTTCACCACATTTATTAGTATTTTTGTTAGTTTACCTAGGTGATTTATAACAAATTCATAAGACTAAAACGAGTCTTGTCAGAAACTTTTTATCCAGTGGTTAAAGATATGAAATCAAATATATATAATAAAAATCCTATGTGTGTAGAAAATTAACTTTACCACAAGTGTATGCAATTCCTAAAACCCTCTTTTACCATTTTCCATAGTAATAATTTTTTTACAATTTCAAGTTCAAGATAATTATTAGAAAGGGAAATTAGTTTTGGAATGAAATATGGTTGATATATTGAAACGTATTACAATAAATTATCTAAGTATAGGGTTTTACAAATTTTTAATTATTTAATAATATGTTATTTATTATAAAATAACGTTAATTTCAATTTTTCAAATTATTCATATAATTTGAAAATAAAAAAATCATCACAAAGATTGATTTAAAATATATAATTTTATAACATGTATATATTGTTATATTTATATAAAAAAAATAATTAGTATTACAATTAATTCAATATATATTACTTCTGACAATTTTTGTATCATTTGTATCATTTTTATATTAATTAGATAACTATTGGTCGGTGCTTCATAATAATTTAAGGTAACTGTAATATTACTAAAAATTAAAAATAAATTAACCGCATATAATTAATTTCATTATTTTCAATATTACTATCAATATTAATTCACAAATTCCTTTTGTTTCTATTTGAACACGTTTTTAAATTTAAATTCAAGAATGAAACAATTTTTTGTTTTCTTTTCATAAAATATTATATTGGACACTATCATGGAAAAGTGTCCCAAAAGAACCTAAAAATAGAGGTTAATTTATTAAGGGTAAAATATTTTAATCAAATAAATTTATACATGTATTTTTGGTCATTTAAACCATTATCGTATTATTTTAACCCCCATTTAAAACGTTTTTCTCCTTAACCATGATAAAATATTTTCACTATTTTCACTATTCATTTTTGAAAAAAAATATTTTTACCTTATTAAATAATATTTTTCATACCAATTTCAAATATTTTATTGAATTTAAATATTAAATTAATATAATCATCAATATTTAATTTTAATTTAAACTAATATGTGATATGAAAAATTGGTTTTTTTCAAGAAACCTATTTTTGTATATGAGATGATTTTATATCAACACTATGGATAGTAAAAAATCATGAAATGAATATAAATTTATATTTATAAATATATATACTATAAATTTTATTTTAATAATTACTCAATAATGTTTTTTAAATTATTTAAAATGGAGAAACATTATGAAGTTCAAAATAGTTTTTTATAAAAATAAGTTTTTAAACATAAAAATTGAATAATAAAATCAAATATAATTATTATTTATATTTAATTACTAAGGATAAAAATAATTTAGGAATAATTATGTTACATTAAATATAATTTAAATCTTAATCATAATTTTAAATAACTAAATTTATTGAAAAATTGAATTTTTTTCCAAAAATGATGTTTTAAACAATTCACTAAAAATCAATTTTTTCTAAAAAAATAACAAACATTCAACCTATGTTAAATTTTATATTATTATTTAAAATATTAATTTTTTTTAAAATAATATTTTTAAAATCCATATAAATTAATTATAATATTTTCTCACAAACACAAATAAAAACCATATTTGATGAAAACATATTTTTTTAATAAGATTACTCAACTAAATAATTATTAATTTATTGCTAATAATTTATAAATAAATTAATATATATTACGACACACAAACAAGTATATATAAATTTTTATATTTTATAAATTAATTAATATTATTCGTTCCCACCAATTTTACATCTATTTTATAACGGTGACGTGTTTCACGTGTCAGTTAGGCTTGGTGTTGCATGTTGAATAGACTATTGAACATAATGTTCCTATTTTAAAATATCATGGTGTTACATAGTTTTAATAAATATCACATAAATGTTTTTTAGTCATGTTGAGTAATAAGTTGAAGAATAGGCCTAATAAGGAATAAAAGGAAGATTATTTCCACCATGTTTGGGTAGAAAAAAGTGGTTTTCATGGAATACATTTTGAGTTGAAAAATAGGGTGCATGAAATATTATGGTAACCCTGGAATGATATTTTATTATATTAAATGTATTCCAGTATTGAGAAATACTTATTATAATTTCATTTTTAAACATTTTAAATGATAGAATATATTTAATATAGCTACTAATTCAAATGAGAATATTTTAATAGTAATGAATAATAAATTTAAAATGGAACGAAATTGATGCCATAATGTGTGAGTTACACCCAAATGACGAGACAAAAAAATATCCTCTCATAAAATATCCTATGATTATATAATATAAAATGGAATCTCATGAAGAATTAAGTTGTAGTGTGGTGATATGAGAGAATGTTCCTAGAGAATGAAGATTATGAATTTTCAAAAGTACTATTAAATAAACAATTTCTATTTAGTTTTGATGAAGATGTAAAATACTATTTCGAATTATTATACCACTACAAAATAAATATTACATAACTGGGGTTTCTTAGTGGGTTTTTATGAAACCAACTGGAAGAAAAATTATATATTTTATCATAAATATTTTAAAAAACCTATTTCCTCCTCTTTCAAATTCATCCCCACTTGGATCAAACCCTTCTCCCTCAAGAAACCATCATTCCTCCCATTTCTCCCATTTTAATTCTCTCTATTCCCTAATTAAACCTCCCAGATCCACCACTAACCAAGTCACTTCTGCTCCCTGATCTCTCACTGCCAATCCTCGAGCCACTCCCTGATCCCTAACCAAAAATCCCTAATTGATCACAGCGAATCTCATATCCCACATTCCCCATTTTTATGAGAGATCAAGCACTCACTATTTCATATCTTTCCCTCTCCCTCTCCCTCACCCTTATAGTATCCCTTTTTACCATTTCCCTTGAGAACACACATCCCATGTTGTCTCTACCCTCTTGAACTCACTTCTCAGCCCTCACCGTCTAGCCATTGATCCCACGCTTCCACTCTTGATCCATTTCCCTTGACCTCATAGACCCCCTTTCTAACATCTCCCCCTCCTCACCCCCTCCCATCTCCCCTAGAATATATTTTTCTCCCCCCTTCCCACTAGTCTTAGGGGATTTTCCAAATCACTCTATTTCAATTTAATATTTTTTATATTCAATGTGTTTTCTTTATCATTATTCTATAATTGTAATTATTATTATAAAAATATAATGATGGTTAATTCAAGTAGTATTTCATATCATTGATTAATGTATAATAATAAATTTATGCTTTTATCAATATGAAATATTATTTTATAATTAAATTTGAGTGAGAATCCTATGGTTATTGAAACCGTAGATACTTTTTTAATTTCCTGTTATCACATCCATTTTTTATTTTGAACTCATTAAAAATACCAAAATATATTCATCAAATCTATAACAGATTATATAAATTAAAATTAATTTCTAAAAAAAATTATTTTTTTTTCAAAAATGTAATCAAATTATTCAACATAAATATTTTTTTATATTATTGATTTCAAATAAATTATTAATTTTTATTTAAATGAAAAAATAGTTCTTATATGTTTTTGTTGTCTTTATTGAAGAATAATAATTGTTTATATAATGGTAATATATAGATTACATTACATAGGAACAAACCTTAGAATGCATTGGGTTTAGAGGGTCTTTTATATTCCTCAAATTTTAAATGATATGTTGATGGGAAAACATGACATACATGCCTAGAATGTGAATTTAGAATATGTTAGAGGAGAAATGATGTTTATGAACCCATTATATTAAAGAAATTCTCTTCTCAATATTTGGTTTGGATTTATCGTGGAAAATTGAGTTATATAGAATTTCTATAGACTAATATTAGTTAAAAAAATGAGATCCTAAATTTATTGGTAATGGAAAATTAAATATATAACCTTATATGAAATTCTCTTGGTATTTCAAGGCATCAAAATCTGAATTTAACCATATAAATACATCCTTTTGAGGGTAATAAAAATAGTAACCTGACAAATGATGTTATAATGGGACAAAAAGACAACCAGATCAAGATCATATCATTTCATTAGATCTTCCTACTAATTATACGAGTAATAATGTAATATATAACATCACTATGAAGTCAAATTTGTTTCATGATTTAGTTGATGATTGAAATCAAGATCCTTATGGTCGATGTCTGAAATATTCAAAACATTCATTTATACTGATGTTGTACAATAGAAAATTCATATAAAGAATTGTAAATAAGGAGATGTCCTTGAGGGATTATTTTGTTATTTTTTTGGGATCACAAGTATAATAAAATATATTTTTTACCAACCCATTTGTTATATTTTGTACATCTTTATAAAATTTTTCCAGTGATTTTGATCCCTTGTAATCTATATTAGTGGATGTGTGTGCAACAAAACCATTTTATCATTTAAATGATTATTATTTGAAGAAAATGCATTTAAATGAATATTAAATATACTTATATACTATAATTTATGAGAATAATGAGTTATAGAGAAATGGTGTCGATACATATGATGAATCTTCCAAAACAATGTTCAAAATGCACATTTCTCTAATTTTCACAATTAGTAAATAACCTAGACATAAGAACTTATTTGTTTTTAGACATACATTATATAGTCTTGTCCTAATTGTATCATTTGATTTGAGATCAAATGACTAAATTGTAATAAAATGTGTCTTCTTGTGTCATCATATATTTCTTGAGGAATCTCATGGGTTTCGGTAGAACAAGTTAAAATTCAATGGGTTTATTGATCATAGACCACATCAATTTTTTTTGAAATATTAAGAAATATTGGAACAACTAGTAAATATTGAAACTAACATTTTAATGGTGTATCATTCAAATAATAGTTGAAAAAATGTTCGAAATACATCATTAAATGAAATTAGAACATTGTGATGGATGAAAAAAAAATATTCTTTAAGATTCCATATTGGGATGCTAACTTGTTCTATCATTATATTAATTTTAGGAATATTGAGAATAATTTTTGTGAAAATTACATCCTCACATTACATAGTGTGCACAAAAAATCAAAGGAACATCTTAATGATAATAAGGACTTACAAAAAATGACTATAAATCAAGATATATGGAAAGATGTGAAGGGAATGTATGATCAGAAAATTTATTCAATTAAAAGCGGGATAAAGGTATATTTCTTATAATTTTAATACATATGATATTATATAATTGATACTCAAGTAACATCTTAATATGTGTTGACATAAATCATCACAGTTTACATAGATTAAAAATTTATGATTATCACACTCTGTTACCGGAGTTACTACCATTTGCATTGCGTAAATTACGACATGAAAACTTTCTCCAATGGATATGGTCTTTCCAACCTCATTTTTTCCAACAGTGATTCATATAGCTCTATATTTGTGTTATGAAACAAAATTAGGATGTCTCATACACAATTAATTGATATATACAATAAAGAAGTATGTTATATATATTTAATTAATCGTATGTAACCATTATTGACACATCATTAAATTTGTAAATATTAATTATTTATATTATTACATAGATACCTTGGTCATTTGAAATCATATGTGAAAAGTAAAGCTTAATGAGAAGTCTATTTATAGAAATAATATTAATAGTTGATTTATTACCTTTTTTTCTAGATACATGGACGATATTAAGACAATAACCAATTGAGTTTTAAATTTTTATGACATATCCACTTAGTCTAAATTACATGAGATATTAAAAATCAATGCTACTATTAGCTATTAAGTTAGTATGGTCTCAGATATTACACTAATGGATGTTGGATTATTAAAAGAACATAGATATGTGATAATTAATAGTGGAATTGCATATACATTTATTGATGAGTACAGGATACAAAAAAAGAGACTCATAGGAAGATTAACTCAAAATGAAAAAGATCTGACAAAACTATTAACAATAAGCTTGTTAAGTGGTTTTCCTGTTGTGTATGTTCATAAATATTACAAAAAAATAGATATTTGTTTTTTCACATATATTTTTTAAATGTATTAATTTTACTACTTTTTTTAGATCATAAATACTAATACATTGTTTGTGTTTTCAGATAATTTGATGTTTCAAGCATGAGGTCCTATAAAGTAGTCCAGAATGTATGAAACTTGCAAAGTTAATGGCTTAAAATTTAATACATTCATCTAGTAAGAGGTTTTAAAAACACATAATAGAAATATATTTAATGTTTTTGAATTAGGATAATATATAATGTTGACTAAAATTATCTAATTAAAATACCATGATCATTTTGTGTTTTTTTACCGAAATGAATGCTTCTGGATATTACCCTAGGTATTAAAAGTGATTCCTTATAATTTAATTATAAAAAATTCTCACTCTTTATGGACGTCGGTGATGTTGAACTATGCGATATTTATATCTTATCATTATAATAATAAATGGTATATTTTATGGAATGTTTCACGGATGAAGGGTGGGGCCTAGTTTATAACATGAAACAAAGGGACTTGTTTGATATAGAAGATAATGTGGATGAACTGAACTACTACATTAAATCTCATCCATAAAATGAATAGAACTTATTTTTCCATCACGTTATTGAATGTATTAGTCTTCATAGGGTTCATTGAGTAGATAAATTAATTACCAAACATGATAATTACACTATTTAAGGTGAATTTTATTATGAATTTCCATCCAATAACTAATCAATAAATTATGTTATTTATTATTCATTTCTAATACGGTGGATCTCTTATCATATTTAAATTGATTTTTAGTAATAGGTTAAATTTTAAAGATGTAAATTTTTGTTTTTTTGTGCATTAATTCATTATCATACCCATGTAGTTTATGTTTCTCAATAATATTCATCCGTTTTCATTTCTAAATTTATATTTAGGAATGAATCATTTGAAATATATAATATATAGATATTTTCACTTGTATAAATGAATTTAATTCCAAGTAAGATGTGATTCATTGATCCTTGTAGACTCCTAGTTGAATATCCCTTAACCATATAGATGTCACCAGTGTTACCTAATTATCCGTTATGATCCCTCCATGTCACATCTAGGATTCAACCCATACCCCCCAGTTTCTACCAACCCTATAGCTCCCTCCCATCAGTGTATGGAACACCCTCTTTCTATCTCCAATCAGTTTACTATACATTTCCTTCCAATTTATAAGGATCAACATAAAGAAACTCTACAGCGAGGGAACACGTGGTTAATCATATTTATTCATTGGGATATTGGTGGATGATGATTATAGGTAGATAATTAAATATGAATAAATTTATTTCACTTTTTATATCTTATACTATATCTTCACTAAAATATGGATACAATGGTACTAATGAGACAAATATTAATAGTTTCAATATCTTTAATATGAATTGATATAACTTTGTATCCCCCTTTGATTGTTTTTGGGTTATAGCAGATTATGTACTGGGATATTTTTTTTAGATTCTAGGCTTGAAGGTGGCTAAACTGGTTTCCCATTCTATTACTTACTCTAATTGGATGAATATTCCTCAATCCTAGAATAATTATGTATTTTATTCCATGATAAAATTAACTTTAATACTTAATTTCTCAATTTAATTTCATTATTTAATTAAATTCTAATATTTTAAAATTATTCTCTTTGAATAGATGTTATTCCACTTTACAGATGTCAAACATTTCACATGAACGTCGATGTTGAAAATTTTGGGTATGAAATGGAATAATATTAAACGGATATTGATGAATGATTTCTGTGATACATCATTGAACACTAAATAGTAGTATGAATTGGTTCTTGAAGGGGTACTTAGATAGCATTTCAAAGTGTTTGTTGATAACCATCTTTATGAGAAGAACATGGTAGTGAATAATATATTATTATATTAATCTCATTTTACATATATACATTCATATGAAAAGGATATAAAATTTCATACATTATCATTAAATTACATGCTACTTATTTTAGAAAGTTTGAAGAAAACATATCAATTCAAGAAAAAAAAAATCCACCCAAAATTTTATTTTAAAGAGTTTTTATAAAAATATATACTTATATTAGTAATATTTTAATTAGTTAAAATATTTATATGATATAATTATTTGTTTCGTATATTAAATTTGTGGATCATCTTTTTTCAATGTAGAAAAAATAATTAAGGGATCCAGGGATCCTAAATAGAAACTTTGGTTTTATGTTCTTAAAAAATATGATGGGGGCTATTTGAATGTTCTTTTCTAAGAATTTGGGGAGAGAATTACTTTTTTAGTTTAATAAATAATCATCAGTTTCCACATTATTAATTATTATTTCTCTAAATATTATAGATAATTTATTTACAGTTATTAATTAATGAAATTTAATATTCCAATCCCATGATGCCATTCTTGGTCTCCTAGGATAGTTCTTTTAGTAATGTCCTTCAGATGGAGAAACCGAGTCACATGAAATATATAGATTTAGGACCACTACCATTTGAGGTCTTTTCCAAGACACTAGGGATTGAATCTTCATAAATTCAATGTTATAGTTACTCCCTTCCTCAATAATCTCATAGATTTATTCAGGAAATTAAAAAACAATATTCATCAATAGTACACCACAATACAACGATAGGGGGATCATATAAAGATGCGAGACATGAAGGCCACTAATCTATATAATTTATTGGTGGAATTATACTAACAGCTGACAGGATGTGTCCTACATTCTATTGAATTGATGGATGACATGGGTGGGAATGTAAATTACAAAATTTAATAATAATTTAATACAAAAAAATATTGATATAATGTTAAAATAAAAATATACTGTACTATTTATCATTTCTCATAATTTACATACATGTTCTAATATAATGGAGTAAATACAGAGATGTTGACGATATTAGTATGTTTGGTTATAATCATGCTTGAATTTGGATTCAGTGGTGGTGTTGTGTAACTGAACTCATGACTATATAACAAAATGAAATTGTTATTATGAAACCATGTTGTGGTTTGAGGTAGGAGATATCTATATTATTGTTACATTACATCAAATCTGTATACATGTTTTATTTTCTAGGTTATCAAATAATTTTTCACATAAACTCATAATTCATATTCTATATTGAGTTTTTAAATGATTCCATGTAAAGTATTCCATTATAGTAATGAATGAAATTTTACTTATCTTTTGGCTAAATAAATGGGTGGGAATAGTCATGGGAAGTCAGGAGTCTGTGTGGTGTTGTTGACAGCTGGAGAGTACCTATTCATGAGGTTTTATCTTGGTAAGTTATTTTATTTTTATTATCTTGATGAGACTAATACATGTATTTTCTTTTGTTATATAATAATATTCATAAATAGTGCAGCAATATAAATAAATATAGGGTGGATGATATCCTACTAGCGTGATCTTCTTACGGTCTAGGGGTTGTGTATGGTGATGGGTGCTGTACAAGAATGTGTAATATTTTTATCTTCCTATAAAATGTTATATAAGATATGATATGGATAACATATTTCTTTTGTGATGAATGTATAGATTTTAGTGTGATTATTTTTTAAGGAAAGGTTATGCAGGACAAAATAATGAGGATGTTAGAATTAGCTAATGGGTGTATAGGTTTTGGGATTTGTCCTTTTTTTCTCATGTTATCATGGTTATTCTTGTTTTATTGGCATTTTTGTGTGATTTTTAGAATGAAAGAGGGGTAATGGTGGAATGTTGACAATCATACAGTGAGATCTGGAAGTTTTTATGGATCAATGGAGTAAAGGATAATGATATTTTGGGAGAGTAGTTTTTTTTATTTTTATGTGGAATTCTGGTTATGTTAAAATTATTATAGTAATTGATTTCATGTTATTTAATTTAATTTTTTATGTGTTGGATGTTGTTTGGTGATGATGTGGTACTAATTTAATAGGTCTTTTGTGACAATATAAAAGATAAGTCAAATGGATATGCAGAGGTGGTAATATTGTGAAATGATATGTGGGGTTCTATACATATGGTAGGGTTATGTGATTTTTTGTTGGTATAGTGCAATGTGGTAATATTGTGGAATGTGGTTATATCTAAACATGGATGAAGTGGAAACATGATGAAGATGTTTTGTATTGATTTTGTAGGAACTTATTCCTCTTATATTAGTTGAGTATTTTGGTGTATTGAAAAGGTCTTTCCCTCATTATTATTTCATAATTCTTTATTATATTTCTAATCCATTGATTTTATATTTTACTATTATCACTATAATTGTTTTATGTTACTTATGTTTTAATATAACCTTATTTTGTTTTAGTTTCTATATTTATCAACTGGGGCTTTTTACTGATATCCCAGACAGGGTTGAGGCTATATTACCACTATTCATGTTGTAATTCTTGATTCTAACTTTCTATTATGTTTTTTATATAACAGAAGTCATTATCAGTTCTATAAATGTATATATATTATTATGGAGTAAGTTTTTATAATATTTTGATTATATTTTAATTTATTATCCATTTATAGTTGTCTATTCTGGATTTTATAATATCAATATGATTTTATTGTGTTTTCATGTTTTACCAACATCTTTTGTAATATTTTTTAGTGTAGATGTAATACTTTTTTCTATAGGATTCAACTAAAAAATATTTTATTTATTTTGACTCAAATATATAGTGGTGTCTTAAAATTCCCCTATATACAGAAAAAGTATTTTTATCAGCGGTTTAACCCACAACTATATATTATAAAATATAATGGTGGTTTAAACAAACATGACACACTCGACCATTATGTGAGAAAAACCTGCTAAAAATTTAAATAACTTCCATGAAATATCTTTTCACAAAAATTTGTAGAAACTACCACTAAATGGATGTAAATAAACCTGGTTTATTCATAACTCTAACTTTATCATCATTTTACAAAAAAATCATTGAACAATTTGGAAGTCATTTAAATGGACTCCAAACTAAAAACCCACCACTAGTTCCCACATCTATTGTAATTTACAAGTTAGAGAGTGTCAAGCCAATGCAAATAAGTAGAACGAGATTATATTTAACTATGTTCAGGTGTACATTTTTAGTGTCGAAGTAGTGAAAAAAAATAATAAGAATAATTGATGCAATGGTAAATATCGAGAGAGATACAAAATATTTAGTGGTAGTTAAATTCCTGGAAGACTAGATTTGAGAGTGTATAGAAAATAGATTAAAGGATACTAGGACGCTATGAAAAAACAAAATCTCTGTTGAATGAGTTATATTTGAAAAAGTTTATGTAGTTTAAGACTGACTATTTTTGGAAGTTTTTAAATTTTTGGATATTGAGAAATCTATATACTAATCTAATATCTATTTAACGAAGAGATATATGCACAACCCCTATATATACATAGTGGGAAGATGTGTAAACTATGCATATTTGGGTCTAAATGGAAAAAAATGTAAAAAAAGCCTTTTTTTAAGTCTTATGATAAGAAAATAATTATATACATTCCAACACATGACATTTTTAAATTATATATTTTATTTATTTTCATGGCATCAGGAAACCTTAAGGAGCCTCGGGTAGAAACATGTACTGAATTTTTGAGTTTTTATTTTAAAATTCATGATTGGGCTTGGAAGCATTTGGTGCACTAGTAGAGCATGGTTTCGATACCACACAGCTTCTTCCAGGTCACCCTACGACCTTCCCAATGTTCTAAATAAATAAATAAAATGAAATGATTAATTAAGTGAGAATTAAATAAAATAAGATAAATAAATGAAATTTCATGAATAGTTTTAATAATAATAATAAGAATGAGTATATTATTACTAATAATAATAATAATAATAATATTATTATTTTTTGGTATTATTATAATAATAATAATTATTATTATTATTAAGAATGATATTATTATTTAAAATAATTGTTGGGTTATTTGAATTTTTTTGGGTTTCCATTTCCCTTTCCCACATTCCCCCCTCTCTCTCATGAACCCCCTCCCCCAATAAACTTAATTGGCATGGCCCCTACCCTCATCATACCTTTATCATGTTGCACCCCCCCCCCATTTGGCTAGTTCTTCTCCTACAAGGCCTGTCACCAGTGCGACACCATCTATGGTGCCCTTCTCCACTTGCCCCACCCCAGCCTCCCTCACACTATCCCCCCTCACGGGTTAGACCACCTCTAGCTTTGCTTTCTCTTACAGGACAAATACCTGCTCGAGGCTCCATTCCTTCTTGTTTATGGCCATTCTCCTCCACTCGGCTGTCACCCCTCTAGGTAAACACCTCCTCTTTGCAAAGGTTTTTGGTTCAAGTACATTGTAGTTTTAGGTTTCAAATGGTTATGGTAAATGATTTAGGGTTATATCTTATTAATATGGAGTTGATTTTTTTGGATAAATCATTCCTTCTTATGGGTATTTAGGGTGTAGTTTAGGGGAAAATGGTTTTCGCAACATTTCTTCTGCATGTTCTTCACCCTGAGGTAGGCAGTTTTCTGCTTGAACATTTTTGTTGAATTTAATATGATTGCTTCAATGTTTATCTGTGTTATATGGTTTTTGTGTGTGGTGGGAAATGTATTTTTGATATTTTTTATATGCATATTGCTTGAAAGTGGTTTCAAAATAAAAATTGAGTTATTTAAATTGTAAACCCCAATTATTAATCTTGAAATATTTCATAAATTATTAAAATAATTTATTTAATTTTCCATGTTTTGTGAAACTTGTCTTAGAAATAATTTGATATACATTTTGTTTGAAATTGGTTTCTTGATATGAATTTCAGTGGGCTTTTGGTGTAAACATTTTTGGTGCTAATTTTAATTTTCTTTGTAAATTGATTTATTAATTTAATAAATTACATGTATGGTGAGAATGTGGTATTCGACATGATTAAGAATGCATTCAGTTTTAGAGTGTTAGTTTTATGTGAAATTTGGTATTTTCTTATGGAAAACCTTGTTGTGTAATTTTATTTCATTTTATAATTCATCAAATTTTCCTATGTAATTATGTGTGGGTTGTGAATCGAGTTTTTATAAATCATTGATGAGAATTTTAATTTTTAAAGATGGTTTCGGGTGATATTTTTTTGTTAAAGAGTTGCAGTATTTATTAGGATTATTTTATAAACATTTCATTATGGTTTATGAAGTTATATGGAAGGTGAGAAACATGTTTCCAAACCACTCTTGGTGTGTGTTTTGAGGTGTGTGATTTTAAAAGAGGGTTTTGGTGTGCAAGTTGTTGTATTTGGTGTGTGCAGTGCCTTGTTTGGATTGTTTATTTGAGTATGGCATGTGATATGAACTTGTAACTTGAATGAGCAACATGGGAAGCTCGTGTAACTAGTTGGGCCAGCTAGGACTACCGTCCTAGTGATACAAAAGTGGCTTCAACTCAGTTTAACTTATTAGGGATTACTACTGCAACACTAAATAAATTTTTGGATAAAGATTGGAGACCACTATGGTTATAGGGATATACCCTGATTTTGGCTCTTGGTTGATAATACTAGTTGTTTCAGTTCCTAAACCTCTTTTCACCTAGATTAGATGTTTTAGGTTCCCAGTACATGCTAGTACTTATAGACCCCCTCCCCATGATTTGTGATATTTAACTATGTGGTTCTCACCAATAGCATACAGTGTGGTATTTGGGTTACATAAAAAGTAAATGTGTTTTTAATCAGTGATTCATTCTTTAAAAATCCATTCTATCAAATATACTTTGTTTCAATGAAATTTTTCATTAATGTTATTCGCCTTAAAAAAATTCATTTTGTTCTTTATAAAAAACGTGTAGTTTTATTATTCATTTAACGTTGAGTGCTTGGAATTTTTTATTTAGGTGTCATCCTACTAGGATATGGCTCACACCCTAGATACACCTTTGGGTGTATGTAGACCCTATTGACTATTTGTTTCAAGTTATGGAATATTTTTAGTGTTGGATGGTTGGATATACAATGGATCATCTTGTTGGTGGCATCTTGAGGATATTGTCCTCTGGTTGCACGAAGGTTTGGGGAGATGCCTTTTTTTTAGCTTTTTGTCATTATATATTTTATTGTTTATTTTAGCTTGTAATAATAAAATATATTAATTTCTAAAGTATCTTTGGGAAGAATTTACAGATCTAAATTATTACCTTCTATAGGTTATTTTAATGTGGTAATTTTGGGCAAATCATTCCCTCTTGTTTTTGTTGATACTCAGGCCCTTGTGCCACCACATGTGAATTGGGAATGCCCTTGAGGCATTCCTATGGACCAAGTTTGGTTCCAGGTCAGATGATGGCCAAGCTTCATTTTTGAAAAAATGGTATCAAATGAAGTTTATGGTCATTTGAGTATTGTTCCATGGGGACGAGTCTGGGTATTCTAGAGCATGGATTTTTGGGACTTGACATTCCGTTTACGAGTAGGGTCTCTGGCCCACACACCTCTTGATGGGACATAAGTCTCTAGGTGATTTTGGGGTTTATCTGAGTTCCTTAGTCCTTATTATAGCTTTTTGTTTTGCAAATAAAATGGGAGTTAGGTCAATAGTCTCAGTGAGTTGTAGGGCCTGGAATGTAATGTGGATCTGGGGACTTTGTAACACACAGATTTTTTATGATATATATATATATATATTATTTTCTTATGTCTTATTTTATACGAAACCCCAAAGGAATCATTCACTACACAAAACATTGGCTTGGCTTGCGTTACACACAAGAGAAACTTTCCTCTATAACTTGCATTGTACACAATACCGAGTTTTACTAAAAAATGATATATTACTATAATATTATGAACTAGACGTTATGAATAGTATTTAATGAAATTTGAAATTTTTAACATTATAATTCATTTGACACATTTTCTAGAAATAGATATGAAATCAAAATCAATTTTTTGATAAAAGAAGTATTTTTCAGAAAATGCAGTTTTACTGCCTTTTGATGGAATAATGATTTTAAATATAATTTTTGACAAGTTTATATGTTCAATTTTACGAAATAAACTTCTTCTTTTGAATCAGGATATAAAAATGTACATTGGATAAATTTTTTATACTTTTCTGATAACTTTCATATTTTGATGAATAGTAAAAATAAGATAAATTTTTCTTAAAAACAACTTTAATTATCAAGATAATTTATATGGTTAAATGATAAAATTTTATGGTTTTAAAGTATAAATAGAATATTTTTTTACCATTTAATATAATTTATTTCATTACCATTACTTTTACAATGAATTCATATGTAAAAACATTTCAATCTTTGACAACGTTTTAACTTTTAAAAACTCATTTTCTTTACTATAGGATTCATTTTAAATTAATTAATAAAACTTATGTGTTTTTAATTTTTTAAAATGGATTCCATATTTTGATTCATTGGGTCAAAATTATGTTAATAGGTTACTTATATTTTTTTGACATTATGAATAATAACAACGGTAATATTTATTTACTACCGTTAAAGGTAAATCGGGTAATTAAGGGTAAAAATAAGATTATTAAATTAACCTAACACCTGAAAAAATTCTATTGGATGAATAAAAGTCGACCCATATCACATAAGGGTTGGAATAGATTCATTTCATGGACTTTTGACCATGAAAATGATATAATTATTATTAAAACCAAAGAATGTGACAACATGTCACTCTGTTATATCTTATAAGTGTAATAATTTTAATGTAGTGATACACCTCATAAAACATCAAATATAAATAGTGTCCTTAAATATAATAAAATTATATACATCATGATAATTTATTTAGAATTTTTTGGGACTAAATAATTATCATTAATGATTACAAAATAGTGATGTAGAAATTATTTTATTGATTGAAATATCAAATAAATGGTTTTAAAAATATTAAAATAAATAATATATGAACTAATTAATGTTCTACATAAATTTTCTACATGAATATGACATTTTAGGAATCTATTGAATATTATTTTTCCAATATATCCTCTCTGTGGATTATATTTAAATTCAAATAAATGAACAGTGTCAAAATTGACACTATTGTTATTTTATAAAAATAACATATTTTAAAATAGTTAAAAATATCAAAAAATATTTAAAAATTATAAATTGAAATATATATAATCAGAAATTTGATAAATTATCCAATTATGGACAATTCACAACACATAAGTAATTATTTATAACAATTTAAAATTTAGAATATTATTACCACAAATAAAATTAAATAGATTAAAAGAAGATAAATCAAGTTGATAAGGTTTAAAATGAATTTCCAACTTGTCTAAATCTTATGTTTTGATGCTATTACAACCCTACCTCGTCTAATATTGTTATTTGAGTCATTTTTGTTGGTTTTTACTGGGTTTTGAGTTTATTATTAATTAATATTTTCGAGTTTTCCAAAAGTGCCCCATTTCTCTCTTATAAAACGACACCTCCTCCTTCTCCTCCTCACACCATTTTTAGCCTTAAAGATCGGAAAAACCCTGAATAGTTATCTTCTCCACTTACCTATAAACATACTAGAGGTCCTGGTCTTCTTGAACGACCAACTTTAGTGCCCTAAGAGGAAGTTTAGAAGAGGCGCATCGAAGAAGAGGTAATATCCTTTACCGATTCATTCAAATTTATTTCTTCTTCTACATCCTCTTATTTATTTGTTTAATTATAAAGTAATAACATCATTATCACTCATATACTGATATTTTATTATAAATATGAAACAACCCTATTTCACCGTCTATCCATCCTATAGAAAATGAAATCACCGCGTGTGCGTACGTACGGAATACCATCTCCACGCCGTGGTGTAATCTGTTTTCCACCACCACCGTAAATGAATGGGTATAATGGTTTAATTAATAAATATATATTATTATTATAACATTATAATAATTCTGAGATATTCTATCATCCACTCCAATACCATTCAATAATTATGGGAACGATATCGTCACTTGTGCGTACATATGGCTTACCGTCTCCACGGTGCGATCTGATTCGTTCTACATGATCTACATTAAATCAGGATTATATAAATTAATTAAATTAATAAATCATATAAATATTATACCAATACCATTATTTAAATGATGTATTTATAACCTAAAAAGTGGAAAAAGAATTTATTCGATAAAACACGCATAAGAACACAAAGCAATGAACACCTGAATAATAAGTAACAATGAAATATTACTAATAAGAAGATAATAATATGACCATATATGATATCATAACAATGTATATGATTCTATAATAAGTCAATGACGTTATTTAAATCATTATATAGGAGGCTCAGATACGTACAATGCATATCAGACCTAAGGTAATGGAAAATCATGCAATCTCATTTTTATCCGAGAATATATATACATCAGAATTTACTGGGGAATATTTATCACACACATCGATGTTCCCTCAATATGTAATATTATTTCTATCCTCCTACAATTTTTTAAATCAAATTTTACCTATTGGTTAATTTTTAGTAAAAGTTATTAATGGAATCTTTTGTCATTTTCAGTATGAGATACTTTTTGACTTTTCTAGCCAAAGTATGAGAAGATTGTTTTTTTAACTTATATGGTATGAAAGGTTTTTTAGGATTTCATAGAAATTTATTTCCATGAATCTCCCTTTATATGTTTTCAATTTTATTTTCAATTAATTTCTTTTAATTTAAAATTTTATGACATGTTGAGAAAGGAAAAATGTTTTTGAAGTAGAAAGGATATTTACCCTAAGAATGGAGTTCATGTGTTTTATCAAAATTGTTTTCCATCTAAGATAATATAGTGTTCTATTTCTATCCCTATTATTACATTGATTTGATTATGTTATGATGGAATTATTTTTATGAAGTCCTTGTATATTATATGGATTATGTTATGATGGCATGATGTTTAAGAATCTTATTTTTATTACTTGGGTTATGCTATGATGCATGATTTATGATTTCGCTGAACACATATGAATGGTTTCATTATGAGATGAGTGGGACCTATATCTCCCTCCAATGCATTGGGTAATGATTTATATCTCATGAGATAGACATGGCTGGAACATAATGTTAATCTGGTTCAGTGATACAGGACTGGAACGAGGCATGAACTCGGTTTAGTAATGGACTTTGTCCGCTATGATGGTCTTGGAAATGAGGCTTGACCAATATGAAATGATTTTCTAGGACTATGTGTGTATGACAGAAAGTTTCATATCTTATGTTATGAATATTGGGATTACATTTCACTACTATGATTTATCCCATGTCATGATATTATGATCTCTTTTGCGGGATCAGATTTTCAAAATGTTATGTTCTTATGAATATGATATGATTTATATTTCCTTTGTTTTCCCTTACTGATAATTTTAGCTCACCCTTCATATGTTTTCTTTTACCCAGGTTAGGAAGAAGGGTATTTAGTAGGATATGCCAAAAGGGACTCCAGATATGATGAAAAAATGGGAGACAATGTAAATGATTTATGAATCAGTTGTTTAAGTTTCCTAGTTTCTAAAGACACTATAACTATATGGTTTTATAATGGTTTTGTATGATGTTGTAATAAGTATGATTAAATTATGAAGTAATAACAATGTATGTGATGTATGGGTTGTTATAGTTGGTTTGAGAGGAAATGTATAGTCAACCTTTGGAAACTAGATTGTGAAAGACTTAGTAAGAACTCTAAGGATATTTCTAAGCATAGAACACAATATTAGTGTTTTATAAATGGCCATGAATAACCTATGATAAGACCTAAAGTGTGAAATTTTATTTCTGATTATGTAGTCTCCCTGTTGTAATTAGTTTTTCTCACACTATGCTTCTTGGTTTTATTCAATGGATGGAACCCGAAGGAACCTTGTTAATGCTGAATGCGATAGGCAATGAAATGATTGCCCCCTAAGAAACCAAATGATATGGGAGCTGGAATGAAAATCTTGTAGCCATGATCACACAAATTTCCCAAGCTATGAGTCATATGTGACTTCTAAACGAGCAATGGAGGGAGAAACATTCTGTTGAATCCTTCATGAGGCACCATCCAACTTCATTCAGCAGTTCTTTGGATTCATTAGTTGATGAACAATGGATCAATACCACTAAAATGATATTTTCAGTCCTTCAATGTTCTGAACATGATAATGTCATCATAGCAATATATCATTTGGAAGGTGGAGCTGATCAATGGTGGAAACTTATTAAGAATACAAAGGAATGAGATGAAATTGAGTCCATGGAATGGGATGAGTTCAAGAACGTATTTTTCAATAATTAAATCCCTCATATTCTTTGAGCAAGTATTGAGAAGGATTTTCATTAACTGAAGAAAAAGGATGATGAATCTATTGGTACCTACAATGAAAATATTACAAGGATTTCAAGATATGCTTCTGGGATTATTATCCAACCTGAGAGTAAGATCGATCGATTCTTTAGTGGCTTAAAACCACGTCTCTGAAGGGCATTAGCAGTAAGGGACTTCAACAACTACATGGAAATTGTTCGATATGCTCTCAAGGTTGAGATGGAGATTGGAGTAACCAATCAGTCATATGTGTTTGATATGAAGAAAAAATGGAATTCAAAGGAAAATATAATGACCACACGGAAAAAAAGATGAGTTTTCCCTTATGCTCAATGTGTGGAAATAAACATAGTGGGAATTGTCTTAAAGGGACAAGTAAAAGTTATAAGTGTGGAATAGATGGTCATTAGGAAATTGAATGTCGTAGTGTTGGAAAAAAGATATCTAGTGATGTGAACAAATAAAAGGCTACAGAGAATGCACCTCCAACAGCTCAGTGATACAAGTGCAGGGAAAAGAGGCTCTATGCCAATCAATGCCCTAATCCAAGGGTTGTTGATGATGATCGATGTCAACAAACTCTTAAGGCCAAAGACAATGTAAAGTCACATGAAATTTCTATTAGAGATGTGGAGTACGATAACGAAGTGGTGAAAGGTACACTTACCATCCACTCTAAATTATAAAATGTTTTATTTGATTTTGGATCCACCCACTATTTTATTTCAGAATTATTTTCTAAGGGTATTGTCATACTACCTTAACAATTAGCTATTGAGTTAACTGTGAAAACTCTTAATGGCACAACAATCGCATCAAAAGTTTAAAATTCTTCTCCAATTGATGTTTGTGAGAAAGTTCTTCCTGCAAATCTTGTGATAATTCCTATAGTGTAATTTGATTTTATTCTTCGCATGGATTGGATTTCTTTATATGGATATCATACCAATTTCCAAAGAAGGGAAGTCACATTTTATATTCCTGATCAATCTATGATCATCTATCAATGCAAGGATTAATATAACCTTCTAGTGGAAATTTCTTCCATTTTATGGATCTTGATTCTAATAAATGAAGGTTATTTATCACAAATGGTTGGATAAAACTCATGATTAAGAATATACCCATTTTATGGGAGTTTGTTGATGTATTTCAAGAGGAATTGTCAGGTCTTCCACCAAATCATGAAGTTGAGTTTTCAATAGAACTCATACGGGGTGCTATGCCCATTTCAAAGACACCTTACAGAATGGACTTAATTGAGTGTCTGTAATTGAAGAAGCAACTCCAAGAGAATCTTGATAAGGGATTCATAAGCCCTAGTGCATCACCTTGGGGAGCACCTGTTCTATTTGTTTAGAATAAAGATGGATTAATGAGACTCTGCATTGATTATTGAGAACTTATGTAGACCAATGTCAAGAAAAAATATCATCTCCCACATATTGATGACTTATTGGACCAACTACGTGGAGCTCAATACTTTTCGAAGATTGATCTTTGTTCAGGGTATCATCAATTAAGGGTCAAAAATAAGGATATAACAAAGATGGCTTTCCGTACAAGGTATAGACACTATGTGTTTATAGTGATGCCATTTGGTCTTACTAATGCCCCTACAATCTTCATGGATGTATTGTATAGAGTCATTATAAACTATCATGATATGATTGTGGAAGTCTTTATAGATGAGATTATTGTCTATTCAATGACCAAGGAAGAACATGAAGATCACTTAAGAATTGTATTGAATACCCAGATAAAGGATGTGCTCTATGCAAAATTTACCAAGTGTTAATTTTTGCTTCAAAAAGTTTCATTTTTGCGTTAAAAAATCTCAAGAGAGGAGATATTTGTGGATCCTGCAAAAACAGAGTTTATCAAAAGATGGTTGAGACCAAAAACAGTGACTAAGATCTGAGTTTTTCTTGGCTTAGCTAGGTATTATCGACATTTTTTGAATGATTTTTCAAGATTATCCAACCCGGTCACCAAATTGATTCAGAAAGTAGTTATGTTTGTTTTGATGGAGTATTGTGAAGATAATTTCAAAGATCTAAAAAAAAGTTTAGCCAATGCACTTGTGCTCACCCAACCTTGTAGTGGAGAAAGGATTGTGATCTATAGTGATGCATACAAGAAGGGGTTAGGGTGTGTTCTCATGCAAAATGATATGGTGATAGCTTATGCCTCAGAATTGTTGAAAATATATGATCCAAATTACCCAAATCATTATTTGTAGTTAGATACGGTAATCATTTCATTAATGATTTGGTGGCATTATCTTTATGGTGAAAGGTGTGATATTTATACCGATCATTAAAGTGTAAGGTATATTTTGACATAAAAGGAGATGAATATGAGCCAAAGAAGATGGTAGGAGCTAATTAAGGATTATGACTACTCAATTCATTACAACCTTGGGAAAGTAAACAAGGTGGAAGACACATTAAGTCGACAAGACCATGCTTGCTTATCCATGACGATGATCACAAGGATCCAATATTTATGGATTTACAAAGGATGGATCTTGGTATTATAATGAAAGGGGAGATATCTTATCTTTCTCAAATGAATGTTCAACCATCTATACAAGTGAAGAATGAAGAGGCATAGAAGGATGATGTTGGGATTCAAAAGAAGGTGAGAAATGTTCCTAAATTCAACCTTGATTTTGATGGGATAATAAGGTTCAGGACCATGTATGTATTCATACCATACATGAATTAAAGAAGGATATTCTGGATGAGGCACATAGTTCTTCATTCTATATTCATCCTAGAAGTACATAGATGTACATGGACCTGAAAGAGTACTTTTGGTGGGATTTCAAGAAAAGAGATATCGTCGAATATGTCTCTCAATGCTTGGTTTGTTAGCATGTTAAAGGTGAGAGATAGAATTCTAAAGGGATGTTATAACCATTACCCATACTGGAATGGAAATGAAAAAACATCACTATAGACTTTGTCATCAGACATCCCAAAACATCCAAAAGAAATAATGCTATTTGGGTTATATTTGATTGCCTTACGAAGTAAGCACACTTCATTGCTATTAGAGAGGATTTCTCTCTCGATCAGTTTTCCGGTATATATGTAATAGAATTTTTCACATTGGATGGAGTACCAATTTATAATATATCTAATCGGGATCCAAGGCTTACCTCCATGTTTTGGAGAAGTATTCAGCATGCTCTATATATAGAGTTGAGTTTCAGAAAAGCCTACCATCCTCAGATAGACGGTCTGTCTGAGAGGACATTTAAAACTTTGGAAGACACGTTAAGAGATTTCTCTATGAATTTGAAAGGTGTTTGGGATCAAAACCTACCTTTGGTGATATTTTCTTATAATAATAGCTTTCACTCCAGTATTCAGATGGCTCCTTATGAAACTCTCTATGGATGGAAATGCAGAACTCTAACTTGCTGGGATGAAGTTGGGGAACGAAAACTATTAGGACCTAATCTTGTTGATGAGATGACAGAAAAGGTTAGATCTATTCAACAACACATAATATCATAACATTGTCGACAAAAAAGTAATGCTGACAACTGAAGAAAATACATAGAGTTTGAAGTGGGTGATAAAGTGTTCTTACAAATACCTCCTTGGAAGAGAGTAATGAGATTTGGAAGGAAGGGCATGCTAAGCCCTAGGTATATCAGTCCTTTTGAAATACATGATCATGTTGGGAAGGTAGATTTCCAATTGGAACATCCACCAAATCACTCTCAAGTTCATAATGTGTCCCATGTGTCTCTCCTGAGAAAGTACATAACCGATCCTTCACATGTACTAAGCTCAGAAGTTGTACTGCTGGAGCAACATATTTCTTATGAAGAACAGCCGATAGAGATTCTGGATCGTAGTGAAAAAGTTCTACGAAACAAGACCACTATCTTGGTAAAAGTATTATGGTGAAACCACCAATTAGAAGAAGCTACATGGGCACTTGAGGATATTATGAGGGATATGTATCATCATCTGTTTGTTACGAAGTGACGAATTTTGAGGGAGAAATACATTTTAAGGGGGGTAGAATGCAACACCCTGAGTTTTTAAGAGATATATATATATGTCTATATATATATTTTTTTATGCCTTATGTTACATGCAACACCAAAGTAATTTTCACTACACAAAACTCTGGCTTGGATTGTGTTACACACAAGAGAAAATTTCCTCAATAGCTTGCGTTTTACGCAATACTGAGTTTCACTAAACAATGATATATTATTATAATATTATGAACTAGCTGTTATGAATAGTATTAACTGAATTTTGAATTTTATAACATTATAATTCATCTTACACATTTTTTATAATGAGATATGAAAACAAAATCAATTTTTTGATAAAAGAAGTATTTTTCAAAAAATGCAGTTTTACCGCCTTTTGATAGCGCACCCATTTTAAATATAATTTTTGACAATTTTATAAGTTAAATTATACAAAATAAACTTCTTATTTTGAACCAGGATATAAAAATTTATAGTGGATAAATTTTTGATACTTTTCTGATAACATTCATATTTTGATGAATAGTAAAAATATGATAATTTTTTCTTGAAAACAACTTTTTTCATCAAGATAATTTTTATGGTTAAATGATAAAATATAATGGTTTTAAATTATTAATAGAATATATTTTTACCATATAATATAATGTATGTCATTACCATTAATTTTACATTTAATTAATATGTAAAAACATTTTAATCTTTGACAATGTTTTAACTTTTAAAAACCTGTTTTCTTAACAACGAGATTAATTTTAAATTAATTATTGCAACTTCTGTGTTTTGAATTTTGAAAATTTTATTTCATATTTGGATGAAGGGGTCAAAATTATGTTAACAGCTCACATTTATTTTTTTGATATTATGAATAGTAACTATGATAATTTTTATTTACTACAGTTAAAGGTAAATTTGTTAATTAAGGGTAAAAATAAGATTATAAAATTACCCTAACACCTTCCAAAATTCTATTAGATGAATAAAAGTCGAACCATATTACTTAAGGGTCAGAATAGATTCATTTCATGGACTTTTGACCCTGAAAATGATACAATAATTATTAAAACCAAATAAAGTGATGACATGTCACTCTCTTATATCGTATAAGTGTAATAATTTTAAATTAGTGATAAAATCATAAAAATTCGAATATAAATAGTCTCAAGAAATATAAAACAATTATCCAGATCATGAGAATTTATCTATAATTTATATGGATTTAATAATTATCATTAATTATGACACAATAGTGATGTAGAAATTATTTTCGTTATTGAAATATCAAATTAATGGTTTTAAAAATATTAAAATAAATATTATATGAATAATTAATGTTTTCCACAAAATTTTCTAGATGAGTATGACATGTTAGGAATCTATTAATTTTTTTGGTTCGAATATATCCTCTGTGTGGATTTTATTTAAATTCATATAAATGAATAGTGTCAAAATTGATACTATTGTTATTTTATAAATATAACATATTATAAAATAGTTTAAAAATCACAAAAATATTTAAAAATTATAAATTGAACTTGATATGGTATAAAATGTCAAAAATAATCCAATTAGGGACAAATCACAACACATCAGTAATTAGTTATAACAATTTTAAATTTATAATATTATTACCACAAATAAAATTAAATAGATTAAATAAAGATAAATCAAGTTGATAAGGTTTAAAATAAATTACCAACATGTCGAAATATTATTATTTAATGAGATTAAAACCCTATCTCATCTCAATTTCATATTTTAGTCATCTTTGGATGTTTTTAAGTGGAGTTTTAGTTTATTATAAATTAATATTTTAGAGGTTTCCAAAAGTGACCCTCTCCTCTCTTATAAAAAGGCACCTCCTCCCTCACCTCCTCACACCATTTTGTGCCTTCATCATAAGACTACCCCTGCCCATTTCTCTTCTTTAATTAATTATAAACATTCTAGAGTTGATGGTCTTCTTCAAAGACCATATTTAGTGCCCTAAGAGGAGGTTTAGAAGAGGCATGTTGAAGAAGAGGTAATATCCTTTATCGTTTATTTCAAATTTATTTCTTCTTATAATTCCTCTTCTTTATTTTTTTCATTATAAATTAATAACATAAGTATCAATCATATACTGATATGTTATTATAAATATTAAACAACCGTATTTCAACTTCAATCCATCCTACGGAAAACAAAATCACTGCGCGTGCGTACGTACGGAATGTCGTCTCCACGCCGTGGTGTAATCTATTTTCCACCACCACCTTTCTTGGATGGGTATAATGTTGTAAATAATAACTATATATTATTATTATAATAACATGATAATAATTTTTAGATATTATATCATCCACTCAAATAACATTCAACAATTATGGGAATGATATCGTCACTCATGCGTATGTTTGGCTTACCGTCTCCACGGTGCGATGTGATTTGTTCTACATGATCTTCATTAAACCACGATTATATAAACCAATTTAATGAATAAATATGATATATATTACATTGATTCCATTCTTTAAATGATGTAGCTATAACCGAAAAAAATAAATAATAATTTATTCAACAAAACACGCATAAGAACATAAAGCATTAATCACCCGAATAACAAGTACCAATGAAATATTACTAATAAAGAGAAAAGAATATGACTATATATGATATCATAAAAATGAACATGATTCTGGAATAAGTAAATGGTATTATTTAAATCAATATACCGGAGTTTCGGATAAGTACAGAGCATATCATACCTAAGGTAAGGGAAAATCACGCAATCAAATTTTTATCCAAGATTGTTTATACTTTAGAATTTACTGGGGAATATTTATCATCCACATAAATGTTTCCTCAATATGAAATATTATTTCTATCCTCCTAAAATTTTTTAAATCCAATTTTACCAATTGGTTAATTTTTAGTTAAAGTTATGAAAGGAATCTTTTTTCGTTTTCAGTACGAGATACTTTTTGACTTTTCTGGCCAAAGTACGAGAAGAGTGTTTTTGAACTTATATGGTATGGAATGATTTTTATGATTTCATAGAACATTATTTCCATGAATATTCATTTACATTATTTCCATTTTATTTTCAATTAACATCTTTTAGTTTAAAATTGTATGACATTTTGAGAAAGGAAAAAAGTTTTTGATGTAGAAAGTATATTTTCCTTAAGAATGGAGTTCATGTGTTTTATCAGAATTATTTTCCATATATGATAATATAGGGTTCTTTTTCTATCCTTATTATTACATTGTTATGATTATGTTATGATTTAATTATTTTTATGAAGTACTTTTATCTTATATGGATTATGTTATGAAGGCATGATGTTTAAGAATCCTATTTTTACTAAATGGATTATGCTATGATGTATGATTTATGATTTTTTGGCACACATAAGAATGGTTTAATTATAATATGAGTGGGACATATATCTCCCTCCTATGAATTGGGTAATGATTTATATCTCATGAGATAGACATGGATAGAAGGATAAGTTTATCCGGTTCAGTGATACATGACTCAAACGAGGAGGGAACTCAGTTCAGTAATGGAATTTGTCTGCTATGATAGTCTTGGAATTGAGTATTGACCAATATGAAATGATTTTTTATGATTATGTGTGTATTACACAAAGTTTCATGTCCTATCTTATAAATATTGGGATTACATTTCAATACAATTATTTATCCCATGTCAGGATATTATGATCTCTTTTACGGGATACGATTTTCAAAATTTTATGTTTGTATGAATATGATATGATTGATATTTCCTTTGTTTTACCCTAACGAGTATTTGAGCTCACCCTTTTTAAGTTTTCTTTCCTCGGTTCAGGAAGAAGGGTATTAAGTAGGATATGCCAAAAGGGACTCTAGATATGATGAAATAAATAGCAGACAATGTAGATGATTTATGAATATATTGTTTAGGTTTCCCAGTTTATAAAGACACTATTCCTATACGTTCCTATGATAGTTTTTTATATGTTATAGTAAGTATGATTTAATTCCAAATTAATAACAATGTATGTAATGTATGGGTCGTTATAGACTTTGTTTTAAAACACTCTCTATGATAGTACTGTGACTGGCGTATTCCTACCAACCATAGGTCTGAATCACCCATTAGTACAAATTTCCCCTTGCATTGTCTTGTATCTCCTATGTTACCGAAGATTAATATAACAACCTTCTTTTTAAAAATTATGAAATTTTGTTTTTAAAGTAGATATGGTCTTTTTTTCAAAGGATTGAATAATGTATTTTTTAATTTTTTTGAATGAGGTTTTAAAGGGGTATAATTTTATAAAATGATTTTGTGTAAAAATGAGAATGATTCCATTGAGATTTAGTTTTGAATATCAATGTTTTTTGTTATTTAGATAATTTGGCTGTTTTGTAAAATGGAAATTCATTTTCAAATATGTCACTGAAACGTTTTATAAATGAGAACACATGAGTTTTAATTAATAGGGTTATTGATGAAATGGGGATTGTTTTGAAACATGATGTGTATTGAAGTAGAAATGTTTTGTTGTGATCTTTGGTGTTCTTATGGGTGACCAAATGCATCGGTATATATGAGAAGATAGATGGTTAATGGTGCGAGTGGATGTGTACTGGGATAGACAAGATGTGGGTGCCTGGTGGGAAACTATAACATACATGTGTGAGGCCCATGGGATACCACTGGTGAATGTGAAACCCACCAACCATGTTTCCATTCATATTTGATTTTAAGGAAAATTTGGTGTTTTTTAACTGGTGATTATTTGTTTTGTTTCGTTATGATTTGGATTTTTACATGCAATGTATTTTAGGTTTGAATACTCTTCTTGTTTTTGAGATTTTTTAAGTTGTGTTTTGTCATTGAGTCGGTTTAATATATTGTTTAATGGGTTTTTTACAAATGTTTTTTGATTACTTTGAGATGGTTCCTTTTTTTTATTCTATGTTTATTCGTTGTAATTTTTTGCCAATGGAATAGGTTGATTGGGGCCATGGGCTTTACCCCTACAGGCTAGTGTATTCCCCCGTAACAAATTAATGTGAGACTGATGTGTGGCCACTGGTGATTCTCCATTCACATATTATCCAATTGATCAAAATATGAAATTTCTTCTCAATTTTAGGGCTTAGTCTACCTCTCTTCTTCTTGGGATAAGTAAATCCTTTCATATTTGGGGAGAAGATGTGCAAGGAGTTGAAGGAAATTTTGGTTCCCTTTAGTCATTTGATAGTCAAATGTGTAGTTTGGTCTTGATAAGTCTAATGGCCCCGCTGGGAAGCAGTGAAGGGAAATATAGTGGGGAAAGTGGAAAGTGGTCTTGATTGTTGGTGTGACCGCATTCCTAAAAAAGTTTTTTGGATACTTCATTTGTTTCATTCGTTGAAAACTTTCATACTAGGCTTCCCATTTTGAGAATCTGGTCATAAGATTCCGTTATGCCCATTATTAGAAGTCTTTTGTTGTTCGTGACACGGTTTAAAATCCTTTTCATTGTAAGGAATCTTATGATGTAATGGTCACATTCCATGATGTTTTTCTTACTCCGTGTTTTCATTCAAGTGCAAGGGAGTGTGTCATGAAATTCTTATGGGAACTTCTATTTTAATAGAAACATATACAATTTCAAATTTTAAAAAAATTCCACAACTTAATGTAATCTCTTTTCGTGTATCCATCCTTACAAATTCTCTCTCCCTCTAGAGAAAAGGCATGATGTTTATGAATTTTAGAAGACCTTATCTTGGGGAAGGTTTCATGTGATAGTAAGAATATTTTGATGTGTGATGTGTCGGTTAGTGCTATCTGAAATCACGGTATGGTCACTTGTAGAACCGTAAGAAGAAGTTTCATTAGTGGGTTCATTATTCCTGACTAGGAGGTAGAAGATACTTCAACCGTAATATGTCTTTCACAAGGTCCCAATGTGAAGCTTGGAATTATTAGGAAATACCAGGGGTGTAAAGGATATTTTTTATCTTTTATCATTACTGTGGGAGGTGGAGACAGTTTGAGGTTTCAGTGTTGTAGGTCTGCTTTAATGGTTCTTCTTAGTGGAAAGAGAAATGGGGACTTCATCACCACATCGTGACCCACATGGGTGGAAGGAATCCACTCAGGTTCGAAGGAGGTGTATTTGTCTCTTTCTCTCAAAACAATATGATTGAAACCTTGTGAATGATACTTTCCTTATCATTTTCTATGTATGATATGCCTTATATGTCCATTTTGATTTCACGTCTTATTTGGGATCTTCCACGAATGGTTATTCCATGGGAGTGGAGAGTTGTGTAGTGTATTTTGGTTGGTTTGGAGTTTCATTAATTGAGTCCCTTCTGGTGGTAGATTTGGTGTTAAAGAAGCTCCCAAGTTAACTATTTAAGGTCTTCATGTCAGTCTATGCTAGTCAGTTAAGCCCATTGAACTTTATGGTGGGGAGAACCACCATGGTTCTCAGTAAAATTCCCTAAAAATGAAATGATGTAACATGCTTCTTGTGGTGGGGATTCCATTCAGGCTTCCATGTGATTTTAGTTTAGTTATGTTCTTAGGGTCATCTTGGTGATAGGTGTCAACATGGGACAGAATCACACCCAATTCTTGGATTGACTTAAGGTCATGGTGGTACAGATCTAGTTGTGGTTTGATTCTTGTTTCCCATTTAGGCTAGCAGTGCAGGTCTTGTTTCATGATGGAAGAGGTGTTTGACAGAAGAAGATTGATTTTGTGTTGTGGGAAGCTCTTTTCCATTAGTCGATCAATTGGAGGTGTTTTCACTTATGGGGCGGGTGGAACACAACTGCGAGTTTGTGTTTAGTCTCCAGAGTATTATTTTTATGTCTATTCCTTTATTTATAATTTCCTGATTTTTTAATGTTTATTGTCCATTGAAAATCACCTTGCACTATAAAATTGTAATGATTTATATGTTGGGATTAGGCCTTGTTGTAGCTTTAAGGGGGGATAAAATCATTATGGTGGAGATAATAATCACACCCAACATTTATAAATTAATTATTTTATTAATTTTCATGGAATCGGGTAACCATGTTGAGGTTCAAGTTGTGTTTTGGTATGAATTTTTGGGTTTTTATTTAAAAATATGTGTTTGGGCATGGTCCTGTCGGGCGTGTGGGCAGAGCATGGTTTGGAAACCACGTGGCTACACCCAGGTCACCATTCGGACTAACCGATGTTCTAAATAAATATATGAAATGAAATGAATAATAAAGTGAGAATAAAATAAAATAAGATAAATAAATGAAATTTAATGATTTAATTTAATAATAATAATAGTCATGTTATTATTATGAATTTTATTATTAAAATTATAATTATTTCTAATATTGGTTATTATTATTAATAATGTTATTATTATTTTAATTAATTTTTTTGTTATTTTAATTTTTTAGGGATTCCATTCACCTATCCCCCATTCTCTATTCTCTCTCATGAATCCCCCTCCCCCTCTAACCCTACCTGGAATAACCACCTAACCTCCTCCTACCTCTATCATACTACAACCCCCAGGTCATCTATCCTAGAGCATAACCCATCTTCATTGCCATACTCCACTCATGTTTCCCTGACCTCCCACACATCGCCCTTACGCTGTCCCCCCTCATTGGCCAGACCACCTCCGATATGGCCTTCTCCAACGAGATCACTTCCTTCTCAAGCCTCCCTACCAGCGCATTTTCAACTGGTCTCCTCTATCTGGCGGCCCCCCCTTCATGTAAAACCCTCCTCATTTCCTAGGGTTTTGGTTCACTTATTTTGGGAGTTTATGTTTCCAATGGGTGGGGTGTTACATTTTGGGTTTAATCAAATTATTTTGGGGTTGATCTTATTTTTTTTTGGTTAAATAATTATTTGTTAGGGTTTTTGAGGTGTTGTTGAGGTGAAAATGGTTTTAGCACCATTTCTCCATCATTTTCTTTACCAAAGGTTAGTGTTTCCATGGATAAAAATATTTAAAACTATTTAATATGCTTTCTTGAGTGTTTATATTTGTTCTATGGTTTACCTATGTGGAGAGAAAGGTGATTTTGAAATGATTTTATATACATATGTCTTAAAAGTGGGTTTTTAAATTTTGAATGAGATATTTCATGTGTAAAACACTATAGTTCATCTTGAAATGTTTTATAAATTATGAAAATGCCTTATTTAATTGTGAGAGTGGTTTGGAACCTGTTTTATAAATAATTTGATAAACATTTGGTTTGAAAGTGGTTTCTTGATATTAATTTGGGTGTGTTTTATTTTACACTCCTATGGTGTTAATTTTTATGTGTATCATAAAATCTTTTATTAATTTTTTATATTAACTGTGTTATGGGAAAGCGGTATTTGAAATGATTAAGTGTTCATTCAATTTTAGAGTGGTACTTTTATGTTAAATTTGATGATTTTCATGTGTAAAAACTTGTTGTGTCACATTATGTCATTTAATAAATCATGCAGTTGATCTATTAAGTTATGTGTGGGATGTGAATTGATTTTTGATAATGCATTGACGTGTATTTGAATTTTTAAAGAGGGTTTGAAGTGCAATTTTGGTGTAAAATCATTGGGGTGTTTATTGAGATTTTTTTATAGACTCTTCATTATAGTTTATTTAATTATATGGAAGGTGATAAACATGTTTATGACCCACACTTTGTGTATGTCTCAGTGTGTGTTATTTTAAAAGATGGTTGGGGTGTGGATGTGGTGGTATTTGTTCTATGTAGCATGGTTTGTCTAACAGTGCAACCAAGCCATGTGAGAAGGGTGGATAAAGTAGTATCTCATGCATGATTAGAGCACGGTTTGTAAAAATGTGTTGCCAAACCGTGCGTTCACTTAAAAGATATCCTTAAGTTGTGGATCTTTCTCGGTTTTCCCCCTAAGTGCCTCGTTTTTCACCTAAGTGGCCCTAACTCGGGATTTTTCTTCTAGTAAGGTCAGAGAGGGTTCTGCTATCATTTCGGAGGCGATCCAAAGGCTCCTCTTGGTGAATCGAAGCCTGATCCTTGAGGTATATGATCCTTCTTCATCGTTCTTGATTGGTTTCTTAGATCTACTAAGATCTACTTCTCCTCTTCTCTCGGTTTCTTAGATCTATGCCTGTTATGGGTAGATCTAAGTGTGTGGTACCAAATTTGAAGAGATTTGGTCTTAATATTTCTAGGAGAAGAGATCTAAGGTGGGTTTTTGAAGAAGATACCCAGTTTTCTTGAGCGTTCTCGACCGTTGTGGTTTTGGTCAAAAACTTCAAGGTAGGTGGTTCTGTCCAATCTTTCCAAATTGATTATCGTTGTATTTACTTGATTTATTTAAATTATTGATTTAAATAAAATTTCTCAATTTTCTTTCAATTTAATTGATAAAAACCCGATTCTAATGAGTTGAGGTATTTGAAATTGTTTTGGCATAGGAATTTGGAAAACCCCAATTCCATTGAATTGGGTGTGTTTGTGGAATTTGGCCGATTTAAATTGTTTGATTTAAATTTTTGATTTGATGGAAATGATTTAAATTAGATTGTTGAATATAATTGTTGAAATGAATTTTGTAATGATGGAATTGGTTGTGAATGGATTTCAAACATATGAAAAAGGGCTTAAAATGATTTGATAGAAACCCATTGGTTTTATCTTATGAAAAGGCATGTTTTGAATAAAAACTATTTTGGTTTTAAATGGAATGAAATTGGCACTTTTTGAAATAGAAGAATGGGATTGATCGTATTTTAAGAAATGTTAAAATAGTTCTCCCATCATTTGAGAGCGCATGCAAGCCATAGGTAGTAAGTGAGTTATTTGGATACACTCTACGCTAAGACAACGTTCTATAACATATATACAGCGAGTCACATCTCTGTCGGGTTGGTGAAGAGTCTCCTTTGGCTAGTTTCATTGGGACGTGTGTATAAAAATCTTTATTAGTTCACATAGAGAGTTCAGAATCCTATAACTTGTTAATACAATCGTACCTTTTGGTAGATGACCCTGTTTCTCACTTGATTGTTTATATTTGAGATATAAATGTATGCCAATGCTTTTGAACTACTTGCATGCCTGCTGAATTTATATAAACTGTTTTATATAAATGTTTTACTTAAGCCATTGTTTTAGAAATATTCCATCATTTTAAAGCCTTGCATGATGAACTTTCCATCATTGGAAAATGTCTAGAATGATTTTTTAAGATATGCTTTTGAATTTCCAAACCTATTTATTTGAAAGTTGAAAGTTTTTAATTGGGTAATCTATATTTGGCATATGTTATGGAATATTTGGTGATATCCTACTGGGCTTAGGCTCACACCCTAATTTTGGTGTCGGGTGTTTATAGAATTTCTTCTTCCAGGATCGAGAAAACGGAAGGGACCTCTTGGAAGGGGATCCAGTTGTTGATCTCTGGTCTTGGTGAGTTGTGTCCTTAGGGACCTTGTGTTTGTTTTTTTTCCTTTTGAGTTCTTGGGTTGTAGTACTTTGGAATTTCATGCCACTTTGTATTCTGGTACATCACTCCCAGTGGAGTTTCTTCTGTTATGCATATTGTTTGTTTTACTCTTGCTTCCGCATTCTTGTGGAAAAAATCGTTCCCACTTGTATGTTATAAGATGCCAGGTGCTAGTCGTCGACCTGGGGGGATAGGGAATGCCCTTCGGGCTATGTCAGGGCTGACTCAGTTATTCGGTTATCCTGGTACCTGGGCTAGTTTGTGACATTAATATAATTATTTATAATACATATCAAAATGATCATTCGATACACCACATAAAATAAGCTGTGAATATGACATCTATCTCCCTGATGTAAAAATATATATGATAATCCCTTACTTTATGCTCCTATTTTGTTGTACTCTCTTTAAATATTCTGTATAATTCCTATCAACATGTTCATAACTTATTAGATATATAAATTAATATTTATGATATAATATATGATCCTTTTATAACATCTTATTACACATTTGTTGATAATATCTTATTATTTTCACTATTTCAAGTGTTAATTTGACTTGTTTTTCTTATAGGTTTTGACTTTTTATTTTTTTCTCCTATTACATAGATGATGATTTAATTATATACATAATTAAAATAATTAATTAAATTTAATATATATATATATATATAATATATTAATTTATTTTAATCCTCAAAATTTTGAAATCAGAAATGTAATACATCATTCATGGAGGAGGTAAGTCGTGTGTACGCATGAACATAGTTCCCATTTTCTTATCATATTAAAATAATGAAAAGTAAATAATAATTTTTTATATAATAATTCCCATATAAATTTTTTTTATATTCATCAAATATTATTATTATATCCATCCATAATAAATTCCATGCAAAGTTGAAATGAATCACATTGATTTGAGGAGGTGGTAGTACATAGGTCCACAAATGATGTTATCCTATTCCCAAAAAATGGAAACCATGAAGGTAGGTGTTATATAATTATTAAATAAGCATAAATACATTATAAACATCAAATATATAATATATAAGTATAAATTATTAAATATTTCCAACCATTAAAGGTTGTAATGGAGGAATGAATGATTTCGGTTCGTCATCCAATAGTTTGTCGTTCACACAAACAATGATTGTGTATCCCATTTAATGGAAGTGTGTGATTAATTGGTCAAAATATTATAATAATAACAAATTATTATACTTATTACTGTGATTATATTATATAATAATTATATAATAAAATTAAAGGATTGGAGAAAGAAATAAAATAAAAGTGAATGCTGAAGAAAGTAACCACTTTTGGGGTAACTCTTATTCGCTAGTATCAAAATACTTCTTTGGTTGGATTTAGGCCCAAAGTGAGGATTATAGGATTTGGAAATGGATTTTGGGATATTATTATTTCAGGTTTTTTATAAGAAAAATTTATTGAGAGTTGTGAAGAAATGAGGGGGTGGGGGTGAGTTCCCTTTTATAGTGGTGGTGGAGTGGCATTCTTGAAAATAAAAAATTTATACACTATTGGGAGTTATCCATTACATAATTTCCATCATATAATAAATCAAATTAGATAAAATGTGGTATATGGTCAAAATATCTCAATATAATGGGATTTTTCCACATTTCTAGGTAATTTGGACACTTAATATCAATGTCTAACCAGTATGTAAATTGAATTTCACCGCAGTCATCGTAATTAATTTTTATTTCAATCACTATTTTTTAAAATCTAAGATGAAGTTTTTTTAAATTAAAATAATTATTATTCCCAATATAGAATACATTTTCTCAACTCCCAATAACATTACTAGTAGAAATTAATTTAAAAATAATCTCACGGACGCGATATGAGAGCAGGTTTTTTATGTGAAAATGTTCAAAATTTAACTAATTTTGTGTATCAAAATTAAATATAAATATATTTAAAATGAATTGAATTGTATTAATACTAGGAAAATTGATCTTATAATACTTTAAAATCAATTAAAAATATAACTTTAATCTTTAAAATATGTATATGAAAATCATTTTTCAATTAAAATTCATCATTTTCCACTTTTCAACAAAAATGAAACTTCAAATAAAAATTAAAAAAGTTCACCTTAACAAGATTTTGATATTAAAATTTCAAAAATGATCTATATATTTTCAAATATATTTTATAAATGTTTCAAAATTCACTTTCAAAACAAGTTCTCCATTAAAAGGTAAAAAACTGCATTTAAAAATATAATGTTTTTTATGCCTAAAATTAGATTTGTCCATAATTTATGCTAAAAAAATATATTTGAGGGATTTAAAAATATTTTATTGAAAAACATAATATATGATTGATTAATGTTTTCCACTAATAGTAAATAATTAATTTTTTTTAGACAAAACACCTTTGGAAGCATAAAAAATGTTCTTTATAAAAACATCTCATATATTTCCAATTGGTTTTTATATTATGTTCTACATAATTATTAACCAATGAATTAATCAATATATTTTTATAATTTATTTAATAATATTAACAATATCTAATTTAATGGATATGTGGAATTTTATAATAATTACATTAATAGTATTTGGTAAAATACTGTATTGCATATAACACAAGCTTTACTCAATCTTCTATGTTGGGAAAGATATAAAATAAATTGAATTTTTCTAAATTTTGAAATATAAAATAATTTATCAGGATTTTATATTCCCTTATAATATTTTACAATAATTTCTGAGACATTATTGAAAAAAATTTATTCATTTAGAAGTTTTGGGGTGTTACGGAGATTATTTAGTAGGGTAGAATAAGAATAGAAGTAAGACAAATAGGTTCAGAGAATTAGATTTCCATTTGTATGTTCTCCCATGTATAAAACATTAAGATACCATAGATTAATATTTAGTAAACATAAATTAATCTTGGAAGATGTTCAAGAGATTTATAGATTCTAATGCAGATTTTCAGTTGATCTATGATTTTGTAATAGGTCGAAAAATCTGGTGTCAGTGATCCCATCTTATATGTAAACAAACTGGATGATTTGTAAATACCCTTTACTTTTTCAGTGATTTAATGAAACTATTAATTGGTAAATAGACCAAAAAGTGTTAAATAATTATTTTTCGTGAGATATAATGTCAAACCTTGTTTTTCATGTCATTATTTGGATTTTGATCACTGGAAATCTTGATCCTTTTCTTGGGTCTCGGTCAAGATGAATTTTGAGTTTTGAAGTCCATCTTTTTCAAATCACCATATTTTTGGTTCCCCATTTCATGTTTTTGTGTTTTTTCATAAAGTTTGGTTATTTTATGATTTGGGCCAGCCGTGAGCCCATTTCCAAATTTAAAAACCAAATTGTTTCTTTTATAAATCCATAATTTTTCAACATTTTTCATTCATTATATTTCCCACTTTCCCTCCACTAACATATTATTACTAACATATCCTTTTTTATCCCTTATAAATTCATAAGAATTTTGAATTTGGGTTACTTATTTAGGTATTGAGCCAACCTCTAGGCCCATTTCATCTTTTAAAAAAATAATTTGTTTCCTTTTTATGATTTTCATTTATTAATATTTTTTGGAAATTACACCTCTCATTATAATAAAAAATACCTAGCCTCACCCCCATTATCTATTTTACTTATTTGGATATCATTTGAATCAAATATTAGGGTGAAAGTTATAATGTTTCCTCAAAACGTTCAGAATTGAGAAGGTAAATTGTTTTATCCACAAATCATTAAAGTGTAAACTTTTTCCTATAAATATTTTTCCCAGGTTCATCCATACCATAGGAACCACTCCAACATGTTCAAATCCATCCCCTTTTGTCTAATGTTTTAGATCTAATGGAAGATTATGAGTTTTCTAGGTGGGAATGTGAGATTCCTTCTCCTTTCTCCTCCATATTCCTTCTACTTTCATTATTTATTATTTTTATATTCTCCCCTAGTCATGTTCAACCTAGGTTTCTGTTATCCCATGACTTTTTATTGGTTTTATGTTCATTTGGGGCTGTTCTTCATAGGTTTAGGGTTTATAAACCCTCATATGGTGATATTGGGTGTGCGTTTCCATTACTCAAAGGATTTGAGGTATGATATCCCTTGAACATGACTTTATCAATTTAGTTTCATCATTTTCTTGTTTTTTAAACGTAATATATATTTTAATTACTATTTTTCAGCCTTTGGATAATGTTCTTAGTGTGAAAACATTTTTTAATCTTTGTTTTTTGAAAGGTAGTGTTGTTTTGTCCTAAAAGTGCACATCAATTGTTTGTTTAAATGTTATGTTATCTTTAACACCTTGTATGTGAGGTTTAAAACCTTTTTTCTGGTATTTTGAAAATTTTACAGTATATTGAATCAAATATGGAATTAAATTGGTGTTTTAATCCATGTAAGGAGCTTAAAATAAACTTTTTTATTTAAAAGCACAAGTCATGTGTTCGGTAAATTACATGGTTGGATTTTATGTTATATGTGTGATTTAAAATTTATTTTTTTAGATCTACAAATGAATTAGAAGAAAAAAATGGTATTTTGGGTCCTTCAATGGCTTTATAATGGTTATTTAGTTTTACAAACAAATGGGTTTTAGTTTACAAAATGTTTTGGCCCGAGATACTGAAAAATTTCCCGTTCCACATCCTTATGAAAATGGATGTGTTTTGAATATGAAACCTAAGTGTTTTAAGGGATTTATGAAATTGGTTTTCTGCTTAAATTGGATTTTATACACCACCTTAATAAAATTAAAATGCAGACCATTGTCAAATGTTAGTTTTGAGAAAGGCTTAAAGGCCCATTTGGCATTTTTTTATAATAATGGTTTCCATGTGTATGTCATGTCCTTTATTTTGGGGCCATTTTATGGTTCATAAAATTGATTTATTAATTGGTTTTGGGGCATTCCAAATCTATATTCATATGATATTTATTGGTTTTTTTCCATAAAAGATCATTTTTGAATGGACATTATGTGCGAGTCCTCATTATACTTCTTGAAATTGTTTTATGAAAATTTATGTGGTTTATTGAACTATAAAAGATAGGTGAGACATGTGTGTGGAATTTCTGCTGTGTGTATAATTTTTAAATGTAATATTAACTTGTTTGATCACAAAAAGGGGAAACCTAGGTATCTAGTTGGGAAGACGTGTAATAGTATGCTAATGATCCCATGGAGTTTGGCCCTTGTTTCACGTAGCAAGTTTGACGATGACAACACCAACTAAACAATGATGACAATGTTTTTGAACCACTAGGTTATGATTATTCTCCCAACTAGTGTTTTTTTTGCACGAAAATGGATATTTTTATTATTACTTCCACCGAGAAACGAGGTACCTTGTCCCCACAACGAACTAGTGCCTAGGGGTGTTCCTGAGACTTGTGCTCATTGGCTATTTTGAACTCAATGTCGGCATACAATGTTCTTAGTTGGTAAATTCAGTAGTGTGTTTGTTTTATTTAAAATTTTACCATCTTTGAAGCATCCCTATAGAAAACTATTTTCATTTTGAAGTTGTTCCGCTTTGAAAATATTTACTTGCATTCTTGTTTATAAGCAATTCATGTATTTTTCTGGTAATTTTTTATAGAATGAAACCTCTTTCGGAAAACATACCTTTATATCATGTATTTAAAACATGAAATTTATGTCTATTTTATTTTAAAGGAAGTGAATTGGGAATAGAATATCAGGATAACATACTATGTTTTAATACTCACGCCTATAGCCTTCTTCTGTTTTTAGCCCTGCTGCAGGTTTTAGTTTGAGTTCGATCACCTTGGGTGACGTGTGATAATTGTGTTGGAGAGTGACCAACATAGTCCCATGGAGTTTTTCAGTTATTATGTTTAGTTATTTGATTTGTTGTCTTAGTTGTGATTTAAGTTTCTTATACAAATAATGTTCAGTTCAATTTTTATATAAATGTATTTTGGGATTTCCCTTTCCTTCCGCTAATTATTTTGTTGTTCATATTTGGGAGAAATTGTTCCCTTGTGTACTCTATTGATGACCATGGTGCTTGTCGCCATCCCGGGAGGATCGACAAAGCCTCTCAGGACTTGACTCGGGCTGGCCTGGGTGACTGGTTCAGGGTCGACCCATAAGGTTTGTGACATATAAGGTCAATAAATCCTCTATTAGTCATTTTCAACATTTGTTAATCTTGTTTAAATCCTTTTACAACTATGTTTTCATATTTTTACAATTTTTTTATCTTGGTTACTAGTTTTCAGCCAAGTAATATATATTTTAATAAAAATATATAATGTAACCGTACATTGAAATTTTTTATAAACGTAATATAATTTTTTTATCAATATAATCTAATTAAAATTTTAAATGAGATAAAATTATATATTCCATTAAAATATTTAATATATTGGAAAAACATTTTGTAGAAAAATATTATTTAATTTTAAAAAATTAAAGTTGTTATGATAATTAAATTTAATACTGATAAATATATTTTAAAAATTAAAATTAAATTAAAATTATTTCATTATATTAATATCTTAATGAAAAATATGAAATTCAATTTTTTTATATTTAATTACTACATGTTATAAAATCTATTTTTTTTAAATAATAAAATAAAAATAATTTTTACAGTAGTACCATACTTCTATTTCAAAAGATTAATACAAGGGTTTTAAAAATTCAATATTTTATTATATTAATGATTTATTCTAATTTATATTTTTTTATAAAAAACATTTAAAAACATTTATTTTATTCTTTTATTATGATCATTTAATAAAAGTGTAGTATTAACAAAATCGATATGTTTTTCACTATTTGGATAAAAATCATATATTTTACAAAAAAATCTAAAAAATCACCGTAATATAATTTATAAATTATTAATAAAATTTTTTATTTCATTTTAAAATTTAAAATTCCATAATTCTTAAATTTATCATTTAAAAGAAACCATAATATATAATGAAAATTAAATAAATTAAAAAAATAATCCTATAATAAATTAGGTGTAATTAATCCTATTTTAAGGTATTAATAATCTATTTCAGTATTTTTTTCACTAGAGGATTTAATATTGTGTAAATTTTTAATAATAATAATCTAATATATAATAATTGTTTTAATTTTTTTATTTCACATGAAACATGATATCAAACATAGTACTTATTTAGAGAAAAATATATTCCAAAATTTTAGTGTCTTACACCATCCAAGAGAGGGATTATTGGATTGAGTTAATGGTTTATGTAAATAAAAATGTCATTGAAGTTTTTCCCAAAAAGTAAAATGTATGTAATAATAAATGTTTTTGTGTAAGGTCTAACCTATCATGACACATGGATGTTAGATGTATGACTAATTTTCTTTGATATATGTCAGATAAAGAGAAACAACTAGTGAAATATACTACTAAATTTGTTTCCAAGAAAACAATCCTTATATATGAATAATTCTTAGCATGTGAGGAATGTGTGATTGACCATATGGCCAACCCAATTATAAGATAGAAAGAAAATGAAGGTGAAAAAATAGAGTAAATGTTAATATATTAGAAAATTTGGGAAGTCCATCTCAATTAAAAGGAAAAGTGAAGTCATGAAGAATAATACACTACCAAAAAGTTATGAGAACATTAAAATTAAAAAAAATGAAATAATTAAGTTGTATATACGCATCTCACCTTCAAATAATGTAGCTTATCTATTGAGAAATAAATATCTTTTTTTCCTCAAATTATTGACTTGATGTAGGATCCACCTTATTTTGATATCCATTGTTTGTGTTCTAATGATATGAATTTAAGGTGATGAAAAGTGGAGAGAATCCATTATCTAAAATATTTGAAAAAATCTGAACATTTAATAGATTTATCATTTTATGAATAATAATAAATTATGAAAATCCTCTCGGAAAATTGAAAGATGAGTAATAATTTTTATTTTATCATAACTATTTTAAGACATGTTTAATATTTTTACCATGGATTGTGATTATCTAGTTAAATAAAGATGAAATAAATTCAGTTAAAATATATTTATGTGTGTTTTTAAATGAGTTCCATTTTATTAATTTTCATTGAAATCCATTTAGTCATCCCAAAATATGTGAGATAAAATTGTGGTATCAAATTATGTGTATCTTATATATATCATCATTATCTCAATTATTCACTATTGTTTTTTTATAATGTTTTACCTCACCTAGAATTCTAGTTAATTATTTTACGTTTCATTTCTAATATAATATGTAATTCCACCATTATCTCATTAAATTAATATAAATATCAATAATTGGATTAATACATGGGAATAATAAAGGTTGTTATAATTTTTATGATCCATTTGAAAAGGTGGAAACCTTACCAATAAGTTGTGGTATCAAAAAATGGGAGAATAAATTTTAATGTTTTCCCTAAATTAACATTAATGGGAAGAAGAATTTTCCCTCTATTTAATTTATTTTTAAGTTGGTGAAGAAAAATTTAATTTAATTTTTATGAAATTATGAAGTGATAATAAATTCAAAGTATATAATTAAAGTTTAAATGTATGTGTGAAACATGAATTACATTTTCTATAAATATAAATAAATTTAATGTGTTAAATTTTAGATTTGAATGTTTTTCATTGAAGATGAAAGTGTGATATATAACATATTGGAAAATTAAGCGATGAAGCTTCCCATACACATGTTGGGTAGTGAATTTTATTCACCTAGGTTTATAGCGAGATGTATTCTGAGGGTATCATATACATTAGATAATTTTTTATTTAGTACATATGTCAAATATTTGTAAAAACAATGAGGATGTATTTTTTTAATATATTGGACTGTAAAAGGAAGGATACAACAACATAGAGAGATTTAAGATCTATTATCAAATATAAAAAATCTAGTGGAATGTTGAGATGGAAGAGGGGTCCATGGAAATACTCTAACAAAATTATGTTGTATACTGCAAGGACTTGGAATTACAAAAAAAGTGTTTGTGGTTATGAAAATAATTCCTACAATTATTTTGAGATTTTATAAAGAGATCTGGTTTATTTGAGATATCCCCAAGATTATTTAAAGAATATAATAGTTCATTTGAAACAAATATAGAATTATATTTCTTCAAATGGTGTTTAGAAAACATGAAAAGTGATCTTTTATACATGTAATAGTTTCTGACCTGTTTATGAAAAATCAAAACTACATGTAAGAAGTTTCATGAAATAAATAAGTTATGTATCCTCTTCATAAGAGAATTGATCTATTTATAGTATTTTTGAGATATTTAATCCAAGAATAGGTGATTATGGATAGTGAATATGATATTTCTAACATATTAAAAAATATATGGAATGAAAATTAATCTATGTGGATGATCGAAGGTCTTCATGAAATATATTTCATCTACACTATATTGAATTTATCAGGTGTGAGATTATTTATCTATGAATTATTGAATCGATATAAATCTAATAGAAATTATCTACATGTAAAAAAATTAAACTATGATTAAGAAATTAATTGCTAGATTATATAATTTTTTAAGTGTATGATATTTCTCTTCCCAAAAAACAAATATGCTCATTATATATTTTCAAAAGTTGACTTCATAAATTTTTTTTAGATCATATTTAATATTTTCCATTTTGAAAAATCATGTCTCCATATTTATTATATTTTCAAGTGTGATTCATATGAAAAATAATTAAACATGTATTTTTTTGAAGTATAAATCATTATTATAAAGGTGATTAATTGAGATGTTGATATTCATGTATGAGACCATGGAATTTCAGATGAGATGGAAGGTTGGGTATTTTTCCAACCCTGAAATGAGAATACATAAATACTCACTTAAATGTGGGAATGAAAAAAATATATCAATACTTGGTTTTTTATATTACTTGATTAAATAAATATTATGTATAATAGACTATTTGATAGAAACTGTAATCTCTTGAATAAAAAAATAATTTTTTACGATGGGTGAGTATGTGTCTCAAGGAAGAAGAAGCCAAACCCTTTGAACTAGTACTGAATAGAGGATGTCCATTGAGCATTGAATATATAGAATATGAAGCATCTAACTTATATTGCAAGTCATTTTCTATCAAGTAAGTGAAAATGAAGAAAATAGAATATTTTTACCTAAGTTATGTTTAATAGTTTTAGTTTCAAAGAAATGAAAAATAAGAAACATAGTAGTAGTAGTTGTTGTAGTAGTGGTGGTAGTAGTAGAATAATAATAATAATAATAATAATAATAATAAGTGATGCATGGTCGATGAGTAGGAGACCAATTAGGTTTGTCATCATTATTTAGTTAATGGAAGGAATAGATTAAGGGTGTCTTGTAAATAGATTCTAAAAATTACTAGGAATCTATGAACAAAATAGAGTTCTAGGTGCATGATCTATGTTTGAATACATTGAGACTATCTAAGAATCACAATTTTAGAAAAGAATGATTTACTATTAAAGCTGAGGAATCCATGTATTAATCAAAAAAGATCTTGAGAGGGGCAAGAAAGATAATGATTGTTTACACATGGAGGGAAGATTTTGAACCTGTATCACTAAGTGTATATAACGACTGTAAAGACTGAATATGTGACATATGGAATTCTAGTGTGAAGTTGGAAATTATATTCTTGTTTGAGACAGTATATAAAAATGAGATGCATCAACCATTATATTCAACATTTGATTATAGTGGATAAATTTTTATTGTGGTGAATAACCAATCTAGGTAATGAGTGTGAGCTTGAGAAAATCATATCAATCACATTACTTTTATGAATAAGTTTTTATATAAAAATTTTCATATTTTTATTTCCATATTAATAAATTTTTTTCATATATGGTGAAATTTTCCTAATTATTTATGTTTTTTATTAATTAATATCATGACTCACATACATTGATGTGTTGCACAAAACTAGAAGGAAATATACATATGGTGTGGTCAGTTATGTTGGTCATATAAAAATTGATATTTTATAAATGAATATTGTAAGAAGGTATTTTTCCATTCTTTTCCTTAATGGGGTTGATAAATTTGGTACGTTTATGGGAATGTAACTACCTAAATAATTCCATGGAGATTGAATTTTTTTGAAGGTTTGTTGTATTATATGATAAAAAAATATACCTCAACTACATTGGTTGATGATTCTAGTTTGCAGCCTTCGTGAATAGTAATATATAAATAAAGGTATTATACTACACTGTGTGAAATAGTATGTGGTTAATGCCAATGAGGAGTTTGATTTCATTCTCTTTGGGATAATTAGAATTTTTCAAGATGATATACTATTACATTTGGTGAAATAAGCTAATACAACAAAGAAATGGTATTAGAGGGTCATATACTACATTTATTCGTAAACAAAGTAAAATTCTATATAAATATTATATATTAAATAATTAGTATTCTCTCATAATTTTAAATAATTATTCATGTTTTTAGATGGTATATATTTAGTCATGATTTATTCAATGGAATATTATGTGATTTTAATATTTAAAAAATATTTATTGGAACGATAATTATTACTTTTTTGAATATTTGATAGTTAGTTATTTTGCTTTATTTCCAAGGAAAAAATTAATTATTTATTTGGTAACATGAATATTTAATAAATATTTATTCAATTGGTTTTTGTATATCATATTTATTTATTTATTGGTGAACAACATAATCATATTTTTTTATTTGAATTAATAATATTCATTCGATGTAAAATAAATTTTATAGATGATTGGCAGAACATGTATATTATTCCATTGTGAAAATTTGTATTAAATAATTTTAGAAAAAATTAATTTGAGGAACTAATATTTATTTATTAATTAGTTTAGAGAATTTAAATTGTATAATAATATTACTATTATTATTTAAACATGTTTTTTGTCAGGGATGTAGAAAATAATAAGGGCTCAGTTGAAAATATTTTTTTATAGATATGGCTCTGTATAGATCCCATTTTTTCATTTTAATCGTAATATTATTCATTCTACATAATGAAATTCTAAATATTCTTCTAGAGACATATAGAACTCCTCTTCTAGAATTCTTTCAAGAAATGAAAGAGATCCTCCTCATCACAATCTCTAGTCTTGTGAGAACAAAACTAATTACCTATACACTAAAAGGATTACATTGTGATAAAAGTAGAATGAATAGTGTATTTTTATCATATCTTCCAAGACATGGGTATTTCTATGATGATATTTTGATTTTCGAAAGCACTATTCAGTCATAACTACATAGTTTATAACATTGAATCCTATTATTACAACAATGATACACCAAGCAGTGGTCGACCGAATCATCAATGAATCCTAAATTCTTTGAGAGTTAGTTCATATTCTGTATATATTAATTATAAATTATATATTACAACCATCCCTACTTGGTTTTAGTGTAATAAACAATTAATAATTAATTTAATTCTATGGGTCATGATTTTCTTCATCGTATACCACTTAGATTATTTGTTGGTTATTATAAAAATATGAGTTACATGAGGCTCACTAGGAACATTAGATGTTCCTTAAACAATCATGTGGTATCAATGTGGTCTTCAAAAACTTTGTAATTATTTATTGAAAATTTACTGATTTAGGGATTTAATTTATGTTTTTATTTCCGGTTTAACCATTATTTTAATCCATATTTTTAGATCTTTAATTATTCTTCTTTTTTTTTCAATCATATAATTAGAATAAATTAATTATAAATAAAAAATATGGACAACACATCTAGGGGTGTAGGATTTTGCTGGATTTACTACAACCACAGATTATGTAACCCGAAGATAGGGTACTTGTTCCCGGGTTTACTACACCACGAAAAGATGTATGAGATTTAGGTCATTTTGTAGCTATTGAAAAACCAAGTAAATTTAATATACACCAAATAATGAAATAGATATCCTGTAACATGGTTTTTAGAGTACAAGTCGTGTAACTTGTTTACATGTCTTCTAGTATATGCAAATTCATGTTGGGAACCACATAGTCAATGATATTCCATGTGTTAATTATATTGAATGTATGACTGAGAGTCATGTAACTCTGAGGCCACACAATGTGTGACTTTCATACAAGTTGTATATCCTATTAATACATATGGAAGGCCAAGATTCCCAATCCGTAAGAATCTTTCATAACTAAAGAGTGAAGGATCAGACATGGCATGTAGTTGGCATATACATGTCACATACCATTCATGATTACATTGAAACTAAAATAAATTATTTATTTAATTTAAACTTAATCAACATGTGTCTTTTTGTCATTTATTTAAATCAAACACCATGTGATAGTTTTCATGTATATTAAATGCTTAATTAATTTCTATGTATTGTTAAAATCTACATATCATTGAGATATATAATACATTGAATACTCAACATGAATTAAAATAATTGAACATAATGTTAATAATATGTTTCTATATTTCATTTTTTTATTTAAACACTAGTAATTATGTGAAAATAAATTTATGCTACATTATTTAGGAATATATTTAATAAAAACAAAATTCATTTTCGGTAGATTAGATTAGTGCCCACTATATTTTCTCTGAGTAAAAGCTCTGTATGTAGATAATTTAATGGAAATTAATTTGTTTAAAATTATATTGGAAGGGAATATGACGGATATGTTGGATGAAAATTTTATTTTAATGAATGAATAAATAAATAATTATTATAATTACTTGATTGAATCATGTTTTATCATTTTTAAGAATGATTGAAATGAATAGTAGATTTTAAAATTCACACTCATCAAAAATATGGGTGATCATAAGCTTAGATTGACCTATGTATTTTCGGGGTTTAATTTAATTTTATAATGGACTCATTAGTTTTATAATAAATATTATATAAAATTTAAGTGATATAATTCATGTTATCCACTCTTATTTTATGTATGGAAAAGCATACTCATTGTTTCTTTTATGTAAACCCTATAACCAGTCATTTGGATACCCTAGAATACATGTGAGTGAAATCTTATGTAATGAATGAAAATCTCGTTTTAGTGGAGGAATCTTATGATCATATAAAATTTAAAACCAACATTAATGTGACATTTTAGTATAGGTGGAATAATGTAGATCAAAATATGATATGGTCCATAGAGTTCTTCCCTAGTTCAATGGATTGTTTATCATCCTATATATAAACTAACTATTAAATAATGTAATGTATTTGAAACATTTATTATTTTATTTCATTTAGTTTATTGATTAGTTTTTTTCAAAGATATTATCTTTAACACATAATAAATTAATTAAAAAGCATCCAAGATGGAATTAAATTAAAATTAACTATGCATGAACATTATTTTTAAGTCATGGTAAATCACATAAGTAAAATCTACATAATATTAACAGTCATGTAAAGTGATAAAATTATCAAATTATTTATAATAATAAAAATTAATCAATTAAAATATTAATCAATTATATCATTCCATTGCATGGTTAGATTAGAATCACAATATTTTAGTTTTTAATATTATCCTTTTTGGGACACTACCTATTAATATGGAGTTCAAAATTAGGATTTGGATTGACATAACCAAATTCCCACCAAGAGGAATAACCACTACTAGACTTAACAACCCATAATTTTATCAATGGAATCTCCATTCTTATAATTATTCAATATAGTATAAATCATATAAAATCACATATATAACGTAATAAATAATTTATAAATGAAGATTGAATTGGATAAGAGCTATTTATAAAAGTTAAGGATCCAATATTGTCAAAGTAGTAACATGACCCTTAGAATAATAATATGACCCTTATGAATAGTAATCTGGCCATTTGAATAGTAACCTAACCTGTGAATGTACAAATACAATTTTGGAATCTTATAAATTAAAAAACTATATAATTATAACATATCTTAAGTAAATAAATGTTTTTTATATGAAATAATATGTGTAAATATTTTTTTAAAACAAAAAATGTTTATTTAAATTTTATAAGTTATATAATTATTTAAAAAACTTATTTTCAAAAAATATATTACAAAATTGATATTTTGGAATCATAGTATTATAATACAGTTTTATGAGACCTTAATTAAATTTTCAAAGCATCAAAAAATTTGTCATAATTTTAAAATCGTTATTTTTTTAATAAGTGATGATTTCAAATAAAAATAAATCCTTTCAAGTTTAGAAAAATAATTTCATATAATGGATTTAATTTTTTAATTCAACACATGGTAAAATGGTAAGTTTGGTATTTTTTTGGATTTTTCTAAAATATATCAAATATTGTAAATAGAAAAATATGATAATTTTTTTTAAAATCTAATGAAATTAATTTTTTCGATTATTGATTTAAGGATGATATAATCCAAAAATCTCAATCTATACATAATTAGTTTAATATATTTAATGATAAGGTTCAATCTATTCATATTGTTGATCAAAAATAATAATCTAATGAATAAAGTAATGAGAAAACACAATCTCCTCTCCTATGAATACCACTCATATCTACCTCTTATACTCACACCTTCCAAACCATGAAGCTTTCCAAAAAAAACTACAGAATACTCTTCCTAATCCCCTCCCCCAAAACCTGAATCCCTTTGTTTCATCAAAATACCAAACCCTTTTCTCTAGAGACGTTCTCAAGGAGAAGAAAATAAAGTGGTAAAATCTTCTTTGATTTTCATTTAATTTAATTTCAATTTCATTTCTTATCTTGTCATCTACTAAACAGAATATATCCAAGTGGCATGATAATTCCATATATTATATATACCATAATGTTTATTATGTTAATGCAATAATTCATCTTAAAAAATATTCTCTTTTCCTCATATTCTTTAAATGAAAATATCATTAGAGGTATGTCGATTTTCACCATTGTGGATGATACATTTTCACTTTTCAATAACTATTTCAAGGATGGTCATAAAATTATTATTATGTTTAAATAATAATTTATTATAAATATTATAAATTATATAATGTCCTAGAGACTACATATATAGAAATGATGATATAAGGATATAATTGTCGTAAAATCCCCATAAATAATTTAAATCGTTTTCATTTACTAATTATCTAATGATTCATCCTCATATAAAATAACCAAGTGATATATAATATCATTTAATCTTCATTAATTTCACTAAAAATTTATAATCTCAATTCAGGAGAATTATCCACATTTTACCTAAACATCAATACATTTATACAAGTGAACTTATAAAGAAAACTAAGAAAAAGAACACTATTAGAACGATGAAATTGAACTCTATAAAAAATAATTATGGCTATAAAAGAACATCATAAAATTATAATAAATAAAATAAAACAATAATAGGTAATATAATTATTAATTAATAAATCAAATTTTTTTATCTAGGATATTAGTTTGATTTTATCATTTGTACATAGGGTAAGGGGATTCATGAAACCAATTTCCTTTCATTTCAATTTCCCATTTTGTAAAACATTTCAGTATAGAATATTATTATTTATAAAATAAAATTTTCCCCTCCCTTTTATTTTCTTTTATATAAATGTTTGTAAACAATATTTATGTCAAATTCAAACATTTTTTTTCCAAAATAACACTTATTAAAAAAAACATATTTTACATCACTTGAGATTCTTCCTTCTTTACTCAAGATTGATGATTATGATACCAAGTATTTTATTGCCTTTTTATTTCTCGATCCCAAATTTTTACTCCTGAATTTATTCTCTATGAAATTATAATGATATCCATTTTATTTACATTGTTTATTTTATGAAAAATATTTTAACTTTCTATGTGGCATGAATGATTTTGTAAATGGTATGATGTGATGGGTGCACCCTAAATTATATTGTGCTCCAATTTAGTAGGTTGTGGGATGTATCTCATGAGATAATTTTTAAAAATCCTAAAAATGATGTTTCATTTGGTCATAGTAATGATGTTATTATGATTCACATATTTTATCTATGAACATGATGCTAGATGTTTTCGCAACTATATGTGGTAGTTGATCACTAAGACATGATGCTAGATTTTAATGAATTGAAACATTCCTTGAATTTACTTAATATTACCTTTCATTATTGTGATGATTATAATTTTACTATTTTATTATTATGATGCTTATACTCACCCATGTTTCATGACACTTATTCATCCTCTTACTATGATTTTACCTCACCCATTCTTTTGATGTATATCCTCAGATGAAAACTTTAACTAATTAAAACTTGAGATCCAATAAGAATCTAGAGAATAAGGAATCAAATAATTTTAATTCATTATTATGTAAATGTTTTGAATGGTTTTAAATTTACTTAGACACTGAACCATTGGGTTCTAGATGTTTAACACTTTTATGTTTTTTATCTTAAAAAATTATGTAATATTAATTTTAGAATATTATGTTCTCTATAATTGGAATCATAGAATGGTTTAATTAATTAGGTAATTAAGATTAGATTAAATTTTTGAAAACCAGTAGTTAGAGTGATATATATATGAAATTACCAAAGAATCATTTTATGAAAAAATAAAACATATAGATCTAATAAAATAATTATTTAATGTTAATTTCACAAAATAGTATTTTATTTATTCATAAATTGTAGACTTATGTCTTGTTCAAACGTTTAATATTTTAGAAAATGGTATGAAATAACAGAAATCACTCCAACAATCATTTTGATGGAAAATTCATCGAATTCTTAATGGCATCCCCAATTCCTTAATAGGGAGAGTTTATAATTTCAAGGCGATTCTTAACCATCTCTATCATGCTATAAATAGTAAATCTAATAATGTGTTACATAATTCTTCACCTAAAATAGAGAAACTAGATATCAAGTATTTTATATTGAAATAACCACCAATATTTAGTGTATCTTCTAATCCACTAGTTATGGAATAGTGGATCAACTCGATTGAGAAAATATTTTATGTGATTTACTATTCCGAAATGGAGAAAGTTTCTTTGGACATTTATCTTTCAGATGGAGAGGCCAATCAATGGTGGTTATTGATTAAGAATTCCAATAATAAGGATTAAATTGAACATATAGAGTGGGAGTACTTTATGAAAATATTTCTTAGCAATTATTTCCATTTAACTCTTTTTATGAAGATATAGAGATAATTTATATAGCTAAATGAAAATAATGGTGAATCTATCAAAAAATATGAAGAAACGTTAACAAGGATTTCAAGGAACAATATGCATTTTTTATCAACAATTATAGATAATACATATATATTTTACTAGTCTAAAACCACACCGTCAAAAGGATATAACAATTAGAGACTTTGGGAGTTATTAAGAAGCTATTTGCGGTGATATCAAAGTAGAGATGGTGTTTGGAGAATGGTTTCATCGATAAGGGGATAAGAATAAAAGGAGTCTCATGTTGTGTGATCTAATGAAAAAGTTGGGAAAAAAATATCAACCACTCACATGTAAAAAATTTATCAAGAAGAATCATTGTAATTTCCTTAAAGGGATGGGTAAAAGCTTCATTTATAGAAGAGAAGTCTGCTAGGATCATGATTGTCCAAGAGACCTAAGGAAGCTGGCCAATGTGGTGGGGAAAAGGATAGCACAACATTTAGTGTAATGCTTCGACTTTAGGGAGCAAGGGAACTATGCATTCCAGTTCACTAAACCTCATGTCCTTGATGTTAATAAAGGAAAATATCCACCAAATCCAAAGGAGAAAGGGAAAGCTTATTCGAACACATCTACTGAGGTGCATCCCAAAATTGATGTGGTGATAGGTATGACGGTTATTCATTAAAGAAAAGAAAATTTATTATTTGATTTTGGTTCAATGAATTATGTCATATCTTGTAGGATTAGTAGAACAATTCAAATGGCATATCAAATTATTGAGTTTGAGTTATCTATTGGAATATATAAAGGGGACATTATTATGTCAAGTTTATATAACTCCAACCTTGTAAATTTTTATAGACATTACCTCCCTAAATTTTTTGTCTTACATCTATTGGTGTATTTTGATTCTATATTTGTCATGGATTGGCTTTCATTATACAAATTCAACATCAACTATAGAGAAAGGGATATCACTCTTCAAATACTGAGGCATCCTCCATTTATATAGAGTGTTAGGATGATGATGAATCTTCTATAGATCAATTTTTTATCTGTGGATATTATTGTCTCCAGAGAAATAATATCAATCTCTAATTAATAAGAAAAAAGTGATAATCATTCTTGAATACATGCCCATAGTGAAGGACGACACTAATGTGTTCTCTTAATATTTTCATGCCTTTCCGCTTGACTGAGAATTTGAATTCTGAATTTAACATATTCATAGATATCTATCCATATGAAATAGACCTTATATAATGGCCACCATTGAGTTGGAGGAAATCAATAAGTAGATACAATAAAATATGGACAGGGGTTTCATACACCTGAGTGATTCACAATGGGGTGAACTAGTCCTCTTTGTCATGAAGAAGGATGGATAAATACACATTTTTATGGATTATAATAAGCTAAAAAATCATGATAAAGAATAAGTATCATTTTCAATGGATAAATAACTAATTCGATCAACTATGCGGGGCCAACTATTTCTCTAAGGCTGACCTTCGGTCAGGATATCTCTATTTAAAGGTGAGAAATGATGATATTCCCAAGACTTGTTGTTTAAATGATGTATGAACACTATGAGTTCATACTGATTCCATTTTTACTAAACAATACTCCATCAATATTCCTAGACATAATGAATATAGTCTTTTGATATCTTCTTTACAAATTTCTGGTAGTATTTATTGATGATATTCTGTTGTACTCCAAGAGAGAAGGGGGACATGATGCGAATTTGAATACTATGAGAAATAATATTTTAAGAGGTAAAAATTATAAAACTATAGTATATATGAGTTTTGTATGGAGGAATTATTTTTTTTGTAGGTTATTACCCGCGAAGGAATATCTATGGACTATTCTAGGATAAAAGAAGCTGAAGAGTGGCCCATGCCAACATCAGCCACGTTGATCCATATTTTCGTTGGTCTAGCTGGGTATAACCGGAAATTTGTGAAGAACATCTCATGATTGTAAAACCCACTCTCCAATCTAAATCAGAAGAGATATAATTTTTTCTAGACTATTTAATGTTATGATTTATTCAAAAATATAAATAAGAGGCTTATCACTGCTATAGTACTCACACTTCTAAAAAGTGGGAACTCATTGGGGTATGAAATGATTCATCAATGAAGGGATAATTATCTATACTAATGTAAAATGGTAAAGCGATAGCCTACGCCTTATATAAGTTGAAAATTAATGAGAAAAATTATTTCATGCATGTTCTGGAGTTGGCATCTGTAATCTTCATATTGAAATTCTACTACATTATATTTATAAAATGATATGTGAAATATATAATGATCATTAGATCAAAAAATAAATATTCACATAGAATGAGATTAATATATTCTAGTGAAGATGGTTAGATCTCATCAAGGATAATGACTTCACAATCCACTACAATAATTGAAAATTGACTAATGTAGAGGATAATCTAAGTGGAATGGTTCCTACAATATTATCAGTGATGAGAATTGAGACTGATCCAATATTCTATGGTTTTCAATGGATGTACATGGGAATCATTATAAAAGGAAATCATAAATCTTTTATTAAATTATTTCTTAACCAACCCCCATAGATATTATAATGGATTCTCAATGAAATGATGTGGAAATTTAGATAAAGGTGGAAGATTTCAGAAAGGGGAAATCCTTATTGTTCAAAATTTATCAAGAAGGAGTTGTAATATTGGGTTAATGACTATCTTTACAATACAATCCATGGAAAAGGAAATAGATTCATAATGAAGAACATCGCTCAACCATCTCAATTTTTCCATGGAGAAAAATGATTTACCAAGATATCTGGGAGCACTATTTGTGGGTACATATGAAGAAAGATATTGAATAATATACTTCAAGGTGCATATTATGTATACTTGTGTAATATGAAATAAAAATTATAAAGGGGTTATGCAATCATTACACATACCAACATGGAAATGTGAAGATATCACAATGGGAATTTTCACCATAATTTCGAAGACTTCTAGAGGAAAAAATGCTAAATAGGGGTTTTTGGGTCATCTTACAATGATAGTTCCCATTATAATAATATTAAAATACTTATCACTAGATCAACATGCGCATTTATACATCAAATAAGTGGTAAGGTTGAATGGATTACCTCCATAGATTGTATCCGATCAAGATCTAAGATTCACCTTGATGTTTGAGAAAAGTATCCAACATGCTCAAAACAATGAGATGAATATTTTTAGAGCATATCATCCTCAAACTGATGGCCAATACAATAGGACTATTCAGACACTGGAAGACACATTGAGGACATGTTCTATGGACTTCAAAATAGGGTGACACTAACATCTTCCTAAGGTTGAATTCTGTTTCAATGAGAGTTTTCACTAGAGCATACAAATAGCACTATAAGAATCCCTTTATCGGAAAAGATGCAGAAAACTAGACTATTGGGATGAAGTTAGTGAACATAAGATACATGGACTTAAATTTTTCAAGGAAAAGGTGGAAGAGGTTAAAACCATTAAGTATAAAATAAGGGTAGTATAAAGTCAAAAGAACATATATGAGAACAAATATAGAAGCAAACAAGTGTTTAAGTCTAGTGACATGGTATTCCTCTCCATGTCTCCATGGAAGAGGATAGTGAGATTAGGGAAGAAAGGAAATATGAGTCTCATATACATTGGACGATTCTAGATTCTTGATCTTGTTGGAAATGTGGCCTATCAACTCTCAGTTTTAATAACTATTTATCTATTAAATGATATATTCCTTGTATCCCTATTGAGTAATTACATATCAAATACCTCAAATTTACTGAATCCATTAGTGGTACAATTGTTAAATTATCTCTCTTATGAGGAAAAGCTAACGAATATATTAGACAAACGAAATAATGTTCTATGAAATAAGACCTCTTTACGAGTAAATGTAATATGGGTAAACCATTACTATGAAGAGGAAACATGGAAACAAGAGAAAGAGATGAAGGATAATTACCCTCACTTTTTTTCACCATGGCTTGTAAAGCAAAATTTCATGTATAATTTCATACCGGGGGAAGAATGTAATAACCCATAAATTTATCAATGGAAACACCATTCATATAATTATTCCATAAAGTATAAATCACATAAAATCACATAGAGAACATAATAAAAACATTATAAATGAATAAATAATTAAATAAGAGGTATTTTTATAAGTTATGAAACCAATTATGGTGAAATAGTAACTTGGAGGTTTGAATAGTAATATGACACTTCAGAATATTAATCCCAAAAATAGAATAATAATCTCACATATGAATGTATAAATAATATTTATGAATATTATAAATGAAATATCATATAATTATATCATATAATAATTAAATAAATGCTTCTAACATTATAGATTTTCAATCGGTTGTTTTGTAAAACCTAAAATGTTATTTTCAGTTTTATTATTAATATTATGATTTAAAAAAAATATTTTCATACATTTTTTGGGTAAATTAATATTTTGGGGTCTTTTGATTATGAGGAAATTTTATGAGACCATAATTATTTTTTAAAAAACCATTAAAAATATGTTTTAATTTTATAATCGGTATATTTGAAATAAATGATGAATTTATTTAAAAATGAAATTTATTATATTTATAAAATGATTTTTACATAATGGATTTAATTTTTTAATTTAACCAATTGTAAAATGGTTTGGGTATTTTATTTGTGATTTTTCTAAAATACATGAATTTTTTGTGAATAGTAAAATACAATAATTTATGATAAAAGCTAAATATATGAATTTTTTATCCATTGTTTATTTATGGTTGATGTAAGCCCAATATTTAAAAATATAATTAATTATTTTAATATATTTTTTTGAGAACATTCAATATATTCCTAGTCTTGTGGGAAAATAATAAACTAATGATTAAAATAATGAGAAAACACCACTCTCGTACCCTATAAACACCACCCTTCCCAACCTATTATCCTCACACCATCCAGGCCTTGAAGCTTGTCCAATATCTAAAAAATAACCTTTAAAATAACCTCCCCCACTTCTAAGATCCCTTGATCAAAACAAAAGACCAATCCAATTTCCCTAAGGCGGTTCTTGAGGGGGAGAAAATCAAGAGTTTAAATCTTCTTTCTTTTTATTTTAATCTCATTTCAATTTAATTTTCAACCTTATTAAATAATAAAATCCACAAATCTAAGTGGCATGATAACTCAATTATATTTTATTAACTATCATTTTATTAGGATAATGGAATAATTAATATTCAAATCTCTTCCCTTTTCCTTTTATTCTAAAAATGAAAATACAGTTCATGGGGTGTCAATTTACCACCACTGTGGATGATGCATATTTATTTTTCACTACCTTTATCAAGGATATTCCTAAAATTTTTATTATTGATAAATAAAATTTTATTTTTCATATTATATGTTATACAATTTTCGAGATCCTATATATATAACAAAGATTATATAAGTTCATAATCATTACAGAATCCACCCAACTAAAAATATCATTTTCATTAAATGTTTATCTAATGAATCATCCTCATATCATATAATAAAATGATATATACGATCCTTTTATATTACTTAGGTTCCTTAATAACATATAATCTCAATTCTATAGAATTATACTCATTTTACATGAACTTCCATAAATGTATGTTGGTGTTAGTAACCTAGAACCAACTTATTTGTACTTTTGGATACACATGTATTAATTGTATGGATATTAAAAAAAATTCAAATCACACCATGATTTTTTATGTGTAAAATTTAATGTGATAATGTCCCACAAGTAGCTATAACACTAAAAAGTCATACTAGTTCACTGGTTTTATGGGAACCCAAAAGTGTAATGACACTATTCTTTGGATGGAATTATCACAGAGATCAATGGAAGACATCAAATGTGCAAAAATATTCAGTGCTAGAACCCATAGTATCCTTTGGTGATGTGTGCTGAAAAGTGGAACACATGTGGATTACCATTAGAGAATATGTATTCTTGATCTCTATAATGTTATGAAGGAACACTACAGATCTATGCTAAAACTAATCAATAAAGAAATAATGACCATGGAGATAATAACTAGATTTAAATAAATTAATTATAAAAATATATGTTGATCCTCGATCTCAACTCCAGGTTATTTATTCCTTTGTTTAAATCCATAATTAAATTCCCATGATTCGGTATTTCATCATCGTATTGATCACAATTTTTTCATTGAATATGGAAAAATCAGTGTTGAGAATTGTCGCTCCATATACCCAATGCACCCAGAACCTACAATTTATACAATCAAACTGATAACAAAAAATAAAAAAACGAACACTCTCAGAACACTAGAGTAGAACTCTATAATTCATCATAATGCCCATAAATTAACTTAATAAATTTATAATGAATCAAATTCATGTATAAGAGGTCCTTGATTTATTAATTAATTAATCTAATTTCATTATCCATGATATTAATCTGAATATAACATTCAAACACAAGATATGGGGACTCTCGAAACAATTTTTCTTTTTAGGGTTATTCCTCTTTTATTAAAAATATGAGTATGGATATTATTTCAATATTATTCAAATGTAATTTTTTCCTTCCCTTTTCTTTTTTGGTATATACATGATTCCAATCTAGTTTTATGTAAAATGAAATGATTTTTTTCAAAAGAAATACTCTTTATGAAAAGAACTAATTTTACTTCTCTTGAGGTTGATTCTCCTTCACCCATGATTAATGATCCTTACATCATGTATGTTATTCCATTTTTATTTTGGAAACCCCAATGTTTATTAAATAATGTATTGTTTTGTAATTTCTAATGAAACCCATTTTCCTTCCATGGGTAATTTTATTAAAAATATTTTAAGGATCTTTGTGGAATGCATGATTATGATAATATTATGATGGGATAGGTGTTCCCAAATTTATATAGATCTCCAATGATTTTTTTAATATGATATATCTCATGAGATAACATTCAATATGCATGAACATGATTGAATCATTGTTCATAATGATCACAAATGTTTTGCATGAACATGCTGCTAGCTTTGTTCACAACTTTTTGTTCTAGTTGAACACTAAGACAATATGTTTCATTTTTCTGAATTTTTAAATTACTATTATTTAACTAATTTTTCCTCTAATTATTGCAATGATTATACTTTTCATATGTTATAAAGATGAAGTTTAGGCTAACACATGATTCAGGTCTTTTATTTTTACTCTTATTGGGATTTCATATCACCAGATATTTTTATGTATATCCTTAGATGAGAACATGTAAGAAAGAGAACATGGTGGCCAATAAGATTCTTGATAAGATGGAATTAAATAATGTTTAATCGATATTTTTTAAATGATTTTTATGGTCCTGTATTTTCCAAGACTCTAACCCTTTGGATCTTGGTTCGGTAACACTTTCTTTATCTTTAAAATTGTTGTTTAGATCATGTACAAAAAATATGATTTCTATATAAACATTGTTTAAATTTGGATGAAATTGTTGATAAAATAAAATTTAAGGATTCCATGATTAAGGTGTTCACTAAATAGGTCAAGAAGGTACAAGTTCTTTCTGTTTTAAAAGATCAAGCTACCTGGATACCTTCGACTAATTGACCAAGACCATTCATGGGTTATGATAAGAGGAATATGGATCATTTTCAATAGAACATACATGTTATATGGTATTTAAAAAATAATTATATGGGATATTGTATTTGGAAAAACTCATAGGTTACAAATAAATGAAATATATTATCTCATATATTTTTGAAATCATGATAGAAAAAAAATATATTTTTTATTATTGTGGAATATCGAGAGGGAAATTATTATAACACCGTTTCCATTTATATAAAATTTCATTTTCATATCCATCACAAACATATAGGAGTGGTATAACCATTTACATGATTTTTCATACATTAATGTTTGAATTATGTGTGGGAATCCCCTATAACTGATTTTCCACATCAACGGGTGAGTGAGGGTGAAATGGATTGCAAAATCAGGTTCATAGTGGATGAATCCCCTATTCATCGTATCATGTTATCAATTATTTATATAGAGATAATGATTTAATATAAATAAATTTATTGTCAAAATAAGAAAAAATATCTCTTATACCATGGGATAGATAAAGATCGGCTACAGATAAATAATATTATTAATTTAGTATACCATCATAAACTGGAAATAGTGAACCTAGTTATTGATCAAGCCATAAAAATACTATAGTACATTGATCAATTATAAATTTTGAGCTTTTATATGGATTATATATAAACCATTAATCACATATTAACATCCTTAACATAAATACAATCTGTGTATGGGCTAGTGTTCCATCTCCCATCAATATTTTGTCTATGCTTCAATAAGATTATAAGAAACTCATTTAACATTTATATTTTTCAGTTATAGTGAAAAAAATTAAAGGTAAGGTTTAAAATACCATGACTAGTTCTACATGTATAGTTTATTTAAAAGATCCTCTAAACAAAGAAATATTATAAAGAAAAATTATAAGAACAAGTCTATTTTCATCTCTTGTTGTAATATAGGTCATTAGAATATATACTATAATGAATAAAAGTTAAGGCATTTTAAAACATATTCTTTATATAAATTCATCATTACATGTATAATTTCTTTTATAATTCTTTTATATTAAATAAAATATGGATATTAACTATTTTTAATCAAATAAAAACCAAAGAAAACAAAATATTATTATTAGAATCAAGGTGTTCTCTCAAATAAACTTTAGAAGGGGGAATCATAAACGAGTAAGAATTGTTCATGTTTTTATATTGAAGATAATTAATTTAGGTAAAACTATATTTTTTTTAATTTATAAAAAAATATTTATCTCAAAATCCAACAAGAAACCAAAATCCACTATTTCATTTAAGTAATAAATAATTTTATGGTTCTTCATTATTAAGTATTAGTTTATTAATGTTTGAATTATAGAATTCCAACCAGGAAATCAATTATAAAATTTTAAATTTAAGACTCATAGGATGTTTATGAATGATATTTCTCTAAATGTACATCTAACAATTTTTCACAAGTTTATAACCAAAAAAGTGTGTAATATTTTTGATATAAAATAGGATTTATATATAAATTCATACATATCATGTTTTTGACAAAGAATCCTTTATAAATGATGTATTTCCAAAAAGATTTTGAAGTTAGTTTAAAAATATTGTGTTATCTATTTCAGTGTGAACCTATAGGTAAATACATGAACATTTCATCCACCCCCTTTAATATTTTTTAGAATTATAATTTAAATTAATGAATTCAATTAGTTAAAGTTATAGGATCCTTCTTGATGGAATGTCTATGAATATCATAACACCATACTCATTTGTTCATTAAATGTATAATGATGTATTTTAATAAAATCAAGTTACCTTATTCACATCATATATATTGTTATAGTATAAGGTAGATTGATTGAGAGAATAATATATATATTGAGTCATCCACGATACCTTCCATAACATGTCAAAAATATAGTAGTGTAACAACTAAATATATTCCAACTAAATTGACCTATGGATATCATAGGAGTTATTATATGTTCGTAGTCTGTTAATGTAAAATCCCACAGAATCTGATTTAAATCATTTTTTAATCCATCATTAGATTCAAATTTATGTTAATGTTAACATAATGTGTATCTCAATATATAATCTTATAGATACTAATGATATTAATACCCCAGTGATAGATTTTTATTAATCATACCAACTACATTTCAATGTGGGAGGGAAATATCATTTTCAATAGTGGGAGAAAGAAAGACATAATTTGAATCTTGTCTCCACATTGAAATGTTCATATAAGTACAGTAAACATTAAAAGTTTTTTAAGAAGAAATTTTTTTATAGACATATAGATCCTAGAAAATTCTAAAAGCTATATAGTTGGACTTATAATTATGACATTGGGTGATAAATATTATTCGGTCAGAGTAATGATTCATATACGAAGTAATGAGTGGAATCCTCTATATGATTTAAAATTTCATTTGATATAAAATATGGATTCCATGTATTAAAGTCTAGTTCCATATTTTGTTTGTTTCACCAATTTATATAAATTTATTGCTAGGTATTCAAGAGAAACCATACATGGATGGTCATGTTCAGACTAATAAATCACATTTTATTAATGAAAGGATTATATATAGTCTATTATAATAAATTTTCATAAATAATCATATGGAATTAAAATCAAATTTTACTTTTCACATTCTAATATGATTTATATGTTTCAAGGATCCATGTATCGATCGAAAGAAGAAATAAAATCACAAGACATTAATTTAAAAATGAGTGTGTGCCAATGTGTCTATAAGATGTTAGTGGGAGATTTATAGTATTCAAGTATAATATATTTTACAACATATATAAATTAAAGGAATAATATTATGTTTAAATAAGAATAAAAATAATTTCATCAGTATGACTAATATCTCTAGTTGTCATGAACAATATCTTCTTGTAAATATCAACGGTATCTTAATCTTGTACATTATACATGGTATACCGGGTAATGAGAAACACTAGATAGAACATTTATAAGGACTATTCCATAAATAATACATATTATAATAGCTTTAAGAAAGATTTTATTTTTTGGAATTCCCAAATACTATCTAGGTTTAAATATTTAGAGAATTAGATCATCACACTAATATAAATAAATTTTACATCATAAAGTTGAAACATCTTCTCAGAATCAATTTTTTCTCACAAAATAAAAAAATTAAAGATTTATAAAGTTTTCTTTTTATGAAATATCAAAATCAAATTTCTCTTGACCTCATCTTTGTTCTTACTACTCATAAAAACCAAATGATAAATTTTTTTATAAAGTTGTATGTGTACCAAAATCACTTTATGGGACATATAAATAAAGAAAGAAATTATTAGTCCATTAATACTTATAAAAGTTTCCTTTTAAAAAACCATAGGTAAAAATTAATCATTTTCCCACCCAATAAATCATCTTTTATGCCAAATTATTTTCATCAATAATTTATATAAAAATATAATATGGGAAATTATACAAATAAATATTTATTTTCCATTAATTATGATTCACAGAAAAATCAAAAATATAAACTTTTCACCAGTAATATGTAGAAAATACTTTTCATTAAACAAAAAATCATTATCTTACCTTAGAAAATCATCATATTCCTTAAAAAACCCAAAGAAAGCAGAGATAAATAATGTATATGACCTGATTATTCGTTGTAAAATCCTTATTATAAATGGAGTATCCTTCATGGTTAAAAATTGAATAACCCTAAAAATTTCACATAGAATAACCTTCACGATTATAGTTAGAATAAAAATCATAGTTACACTTAGAATAACCCTCATGTTTAACTTCAAAACATAAATCCAAACCAATGAATTGTGTTTTTATCACATACCCGGCAATATATAGTTTATTATAGAAAAAACCATCATCATTAAATTCTATAGAAACATAACATAATCATAATACATAAAATGTATCATCAAAAAAACATTTTGTTACTCTCATAAGAATAGATTTTCAAATATAATATATCCCTTTTCAATAACACCCAATTTTCAAAACTATAATTCCTATAATAAATAGAAACTGGGTTTTAATTTAAGGAAAAGATGGATCCAAAAATGGTTATAAATAAAATGATATTTATAATTCATTTATATCAATATAATTACATCCATAAAATAATTTCTAAATTTTGTACTTTGAAGAAAAGCGTTGCAAGGAAAACATTGAAAGATGGTTTCTTTTAATGAAATCAACTTCTTTTGACTCCCAATCATTACCTAAATTATTTAGCTTCTTAAACAATATTTTTTTTCATAATAACATTTTTCATGTTAATTGTTCTATTTACCATGTTATAATGAATTAATTATTAAATTATATTCATGTATTGAATTTTGAAAATATTCATCTCATATGTTCATAATGACATAGGTGGGTTGATTATGGATAATAAGGTTATTATTCCATCAAATATAGAACAATAATAATTACATAAGTATCATTTCATAACATCATTTATACTATTAAAACCAGTAATGATAGATGGTTATGAAACATTAACTATGTTACAATAATGGATACTGTAGGTCGTACGTACACATGATTAACATTTCCATTTTTAAAATATCATTATGAAAATAAGTTAAGTAGTATTTTGTCTTACTAGAATGATAATTATATCATTAATTAAATTTTATTTATTTAAATATAATTATTTATCGCTTTTTTTTGTGGTGTGGGAAAAAACCACATCATTTTATGGAGGTGGTAGTCCAAATTTACACAAGAACCTCATTACCATTTTTTAGTGAATGAAATGGTATACAATTAAATTATGTATTACCTTTTAAGAATGAGATATTTTTCATTAAAATCATATATATATATATATATACCTCACTACAAGAATCCATAATAGGAGATGATGGAAAATAAATATCATCATTTAAAAAGGTGATAGTCTATCGTACACAAAAATGATTGTTTTGTTTCCAATTTGATGGAGGAGGAGATGGATATTTGTAAATAAATTAAAAAAATTAAATCACAGGATATGATTATTATTAGTGTTATCATTTTATCATGGTTGAAGAATATTTAAATTGTGTATAAAAAATGAAAATGATTAGTTGAGAGTTATACCTCCTTTCAGGAAAACATCTTAAGGTTTACATGAAAATATCTCCTTGGAAGGTTTTATAACAAAAAGGTAATATAAAAAATGTGGAGTCTTGTAGGGAATTAATTGTGTAGGTTATGGATAAAAAATGATTGTTTTAGAAAAGTGGAGAGGAGGTTCCCTTTTAGTAGATAGGGTAGGGGTGCTATTGGAATTGAAAAATGTAATAGTTAATATTAATTATTGTTTCATTAAAATGGCTCAAAATTTATAATATTATAATAAAGGTTGAGTATTATTCTAAATTTTATTATTCAATAAAAAATTGATATGTATAGGTGATATTTTTAACCTTATCATTTATTTTAATTTGTTGTAACATTTTTTTAATATTACCATGGTATTAAATATTTTACTGTTTCTGGGATAAGAAATTTACTATAATAAGAAAATTGGAGCATAAATGAACCATGGTTGATATTTTTAAGAATATCCCAATCACTTGGAGGAGCATAAATTTTTTTATGTTTCAAATAATTTAATAAAATAATATCTATTATAAGATAATGTAAATGTCAATTTTTAAATTATTAATTATATTTGACTTTTAAAACAATATGAAAATAATGGATTTCAAATATAATGATTTAAAACAACTCAATTATGTTATTTTTACAAAATGAATCATGAAATGTATAAATTAATTGAAATAATGGTACTTTTAGCATTTTTAATATCATTTATTCTATTATTCTATTAATTGAATTACTATTTCATAAGTGTTGCGTAGGAATTTAAGGGAATTATTTCATCACTGAAAATTAAAAAAAAATTAACACGATAAATGAAAATAAGTTAATATTTAGTATAATATTTGTTACAAAATAGACCTTGTCACAAACCAGTCAGGGTCGCTATCTGACACAGCACCCGACCCGATCTTCGACATGGCCCGAAGGGCGTTCCCGATCCCCACGAGCTAGAACAAGTGTGCGAGTATCAAAAAAATACATGGAATGATTTACTAGAAATAGTAAATACAAACACCCAACAAGATAGATTAACTAATGTTGAAAAATTACAACCAAACAGACCATTAACTTTGGACCAAATTTAAAGTTTAAAATTCAACCCATAACTCAAAGAAGATTGTAATGAAAAGAAAACTAACACATCCATTTTCAACATCATGAAACATGAGGAGCCACCTCCTAAAACCACCATCATTAAAAATGCATGGGAAAACCATCGAAAACCTGATCCATCATCACATAGAATGATAACTCAACCTAGAAAACACAAAAGACAAGATCTAAAAACACCCAAACGGTGTCTGTAGGGTGTGAGCGAAATGCCCAGTAGGATTCCACCCAATCGAAAGGTTCCATTCAATATTATCGAAGAGATAATTTAACATGCTTATTTAAAACTATACTTTCAAAACGTCTTTATGAAAAACATTTAAAATCTGAAAGTAAACAAAAAGAGCATTTGTTGGAAAACAATTTCACAAATACTACTTTAAGATGGAAGAGAAAATTCACAACAGACATTTATGAACTCAATTGGTCCACTATATGCTGACGGAAGGCACCATGTCATGCATGGTAGATTGTTACGGGTAAATCCCCTAAGGTTCATCTAGCTCTAGTGGGACTCTAGAACCACGTGTCTTTGTGAATCTTTGTAACACCTCAGGCTTCCACGGTATGCTTACGTTTGAATAATAAAGTGGCGTGTGTTGGACGCAACTTCGAGTTCTAGCACACACCACAACCAATCAAACTAGCCGTTATGAATAGTAATGTTTAATTTTTCAAATTTTATAAATTTTATCATTCAAAATGGACTTTATTTTTGGATTTGGAATATCGAAATTAGATTAGGGTGAATTTTTGGTATTTTTCTGAAAACTTTCAATTTTCGATGAATAATGAAAAACACCGAGATAAAGTTTAAAACCAAATTTTTATTTAAATAATTATTTATTTTAGGTCAAAAAAATACATAATAAATATATAAGTTCAATTTAATTCATTGTATTCAGTTTATAATAATTTTAGATAAATAAAAAGTTTATTTATGTTTTCACCGTCTTTTACCCATCTCATAGGAATATTTGAAAATTCACATAAAACGTAATTTTACCACTTCTATGAGTGGACTGTCGAAAATCCGAGAGACACTGTTAATATCAAGTAGTAAAATGTGGTTCAATAAGATAAAAACAATTTTGGGTGAATAGTAACTTTTTACTTTTATTTACCACAGTTAAAATTAAATAGGGTAATTAAGGGTAAAAATGAAATTAATATTACCCTAAAACATGTCCTAATTCTATTTGAAAAGTGTATCTCTACAAAAAAACAACCCTAGGAATAAAAAATTATTATTTAGGTCCACTTGGATTAGATTAGGACATTTATAATTATTTAATTCAAAGAAGTGTTAAAAGAGTTAAAATCAATGTTTAATATCTAAAACCATTTTAATATAGGGTTATACATAATATAAATTCGATTATAAATATTCATTAGAAATATTAAAATATTTTCTACATAATTTTATTTTATTTACAAGTTTTAGACATTAAATAATTTAATTTATTTATGACAGAATGATGATGAAGTAATTAACTTATTAATGAATGATTAAGATAATTAATATTATAAATGCCCAAATAAATGTAATTTGAGACTTTTTATGAATTACAATAATTTTTTAGGGTAATATGACAAATTAGGATTGGTTATATGAATCATTTTTGATGTAGTAATGTTGTTATGAATTTATCAAAAACAAAATACCCAATAGTGTCAAAATTGACATAAAGAAGTTTTTAAAACAAATATTTTATTATTAATTGATATTATATTCATAAAAATATATTGTTTGGCCAAAGGACATATATTATGATAATTTTATCATTAATGGACCACTTTGTGGTATATTGGAAGTTTATTTTATGTTTATGAATCATATAATATAGAAATACAAAGAGACATGGTAAATGTCAAACTAATTAACTAAGAGTTAAAACTAAAAGATAAGGTTGATTAAGTGACCCAAACCTGTCTAAAACCTATTGGTTGAGTTGATTTCTACCCATACCCACCTTATCCTAGATATAAATCAACTTGGATCCATTATAAACATAATATTAATTTATTATGATATAATATTTTAAGTTTTTCCTAAGGTGCCCCTCACCCCTCATATAAAAGGAAACTCCCCCTGCTCTCTAATTCACACAATCAAATCCTTTTGAATCAGCCAAACCCTACCCAAATATTCTCTAAAATTCTCTCAATTCAACCTAGATGCCTCAGTTTGATCATAAATCCAACCTAAGGAGCCCTTTTGATCAAATCAAAAGGAAGAACTCGAAGAATAGGTAGTGTTTTCACGACCCTCTTTCAAGTTTCTTTCTTCTTCCACTTTGTCTTTATTTGATATTTCCACTATAAAATAATAAATCCAGTATCTTCTATATACTGTGATGTTTTTATAAATATGTTACAACCATATTCAGTATTCTATCCATCCATTTAATGGCATGTCACCATACGTGCGTATGTACGGCTTACCGTCTCCACGTCGTGGTGTAATTGTTATTCAAAACATTATTATTTTTATGGGTATGATAATGATGTGTAATTTAAGTAAATAATAAATATAACATTATAATTATTCTGTATATATGATATACCATCTAATTATATATGATTTTAATATCAAAATAATGATATTGTTGCTCGTGCGTACGTACGGACTACCGTCTCCACGAACACGATGAGGTTCATCCCCCATCGTATCCATTCAAGACTAATATTCATTTGATGATTAAAAATAATGTTTAAAGACTTTATATCATTATAGATTTGAATAATATACAAACTATGGATATCAAACACATCTTATGTAACAAAACATATAAAAGAAAACGAGTAACTGAACACCCGAAACGACGGTAATACTAAAATATTATTAACAAAGACATATTAAAAGATCATATGTGATATCATATTTATGTATATGATTCTTGTAAAATTTAATAAAAATGATCTAACTATTATACAGGAGGTTAACCTACCCTAAACCAAGGAAAATTAGAAGGTATGGGTTAATTCTACAATCTCTTCATTATCCGTGGTTGTTTATACGTAATTATATACTGGGACCTCTTTATCATCCACATCCATGTTTCTTAAAAATGTATTTCAAAACATTATTACTACTTAATAGACAACGGGTTAAATTCATTTATACTCTTATGTGTTTTGAAATAAATCTTTCTATCATTTTCCAAACAAGGTACTTTTTGACCTTTTCGACAAATTTAAGGAAAGAATGTTTTTTTAACATATACGGTGGGTGCAGCTATTTTCCACCGTTATAACATCATCAAAGCTTCTCTTACAAGCTTATAAAAATATTTTCAAAATTAATGTTTTCTTTATAATTATGTGACTCTTAAATAATTTCAAAATTGAGAAATATTTTTCTCTAAAAAGGGTTTTGATTTCATCTATGTCAACATCCTTGATGGATTTTTAGTTTATTTGGAGTTGATTTATTATGATATAAAACATGCATATTGTATTGCAGGTTTTGTGATATGTTTGACTATGGATGTCCTATTTTTATAAAATTCATGGTTTATGGTTAAATTATTGGAATTTTTTATGATAATTTTAATACGAATGTTTATGATATGTTTAATCCTTTCCATATGAGGAATGTATTGGACATAGTAAGTGATGGGTGGAGCCCGCTATAGCTCCTCGATGCATCGGTAGGTCTCATGAGACAACTAGATGTGGAATTAGCCAAGGCCCTTTCCTAGTTTGATATATGGTTTTGGCCCAAGACTTAATCATTTTTAGAAGTCTTGGCTGAGGCCTTGACAAAATGTTTCGGAATGGCCGGAATTATACATTCTCTAATTATAAAAATAATATTGATAGTTTATGTGGTCATTCGACAAGTAGAGTACCAATGATTATGTTTTATTATGGAAATATTTACTCAGCTCATATTCTTGCCATAAACGTATTCATGATTATTATTGGTAAAGGCATGTGGTATCAATTATTCACCATGCTTAATATTTATGTCATTTTCTGCAGTATTTCTTACCCTTACTTAGCATTTGATCTCACCCCTTTCTATGTTTTATTTTTCCCAGGATTCCAAGAAGTGTATTGTGATGGATATATAGGGTTAAGAAAAGGAAATAATGGAATTCATAAAGGATTATTTATGTTGTTTTGTATGTTATAAAGTGTAATGCAACATTCATGTATGTAATCTATTTTCCAAGACTGCTAAACCAATTGTTTCTTCGGGACTTGATTCCTTGTAATCATGCCAATGTATTAAAATAATGCACCAACTCTGGGTAACTGGAGTCGGGGTGTTATAGTTGGTATTAGTGGAAGTTTAGCAATAACCTTGGAAACTAGATTTAGATAAACTCTGATTAGAGGACATTACCCTAAGATAGACTTTGAAGATTAGTATATAAGAACTTCATAGAATTTTGGTAATGTAGAGATTTTGTGAGCATTCCATGAAAATAAATCCCTATCTAGATACAAGTAGGTAGAGGCGGCTCTGGCACAGATGTACCTAGGGGTAAAACCCAAAAACACCACTTTGAGGGAGACTCGAATGGGAACCGGTGCATGACAACGGGCCTTGCTTCACTCTTGGTTATGACACTCCCGAGGGATATGCTTAGGATAATTCTCATTTTCTTTACAAATTATTATGAAGGATCTACGAGTATATAACTCCTCAAAGAAAACATTTTTCTGGATTATATCCTTTAACTGTTCAATTTATGTTAGTTATTTTACAATTTTGGAATTATTTATTACAATTCATAAACTGACCTAGTGTATGTTATTGCATAGAAATGGAACATATTAGAAGGAATGTGAACTCCAGTAATACGTATGATCCAATGAGTGAGAAGGATCATATCTTTCACGGTATTAATCCCACATTAATAATGGAAATAGTCTCCCATGTATTATCAATATATGAAGAAATAGAATCATGTGTTAATAAGATAATTAAATAATTCTCTGAGTCCTATGGATTTGAAGTGGAGAAAGAGAAGGAAAGGATGAAAGAGATAAATATGGAAAAAGGGAAGGGGGAAAAGAAGAATTTTCCCATATGTGATAACTGTGGGAAGAAACACCCTGGAACTTGCCTAAAGGGATTGGGAGTTTGTTATAAGTGTAGTGAAAAAGGACACCAAGTACGTGAATTCAAGGGTGAGAAGAAGGTTTCAAATATACAATGCGTCATCTGTAAGGAGTTGGGACACTATGCGAACCAATGTCTAAATCATCAGTGTATGCCCCAAATGATGCTATTGGATAATAATCGTGTTATGATACTACCTCGCATGAAGAAGAATGACTAGTGTTCTTATGTTGTTATTATAGGATTGTTTCATTTCAGTGTTGTATCAATAATATACTGGTTATATGAATTATGGAGATAAATAAGGATTGTACTAAAGTACTATTTTATTTACGATAGGAGATTATATGGTTATATGAAAAGTGACTTAATAGTGAGATACACTTTTGGTAAAATACATGGTTGAAGGAAAGGTAATCCTTAATATGGCCCCGATAATGAGGTAGTGATTTTGGAATAAGAGATGGTTGATTTGAATAATTATATTTGATATTATTGACTACCTTGAAACTAATTAATGATTTTTCATTGTTGGAGTTGAAGACATTTTTGGATAGAAGGATTATATCCAGTATTCTATAAATAATAATGGAGCATGAATGTAATCAATAAGGTTTTATGGTAATTCAGGATGTTACCATGTTTTAAAAAAATACACGATGAAGGTGTTCACATGTTATTACATGGAAAAAAGATCTTCATTTTGTTTAAATTCCTTATAAATTTTGGACTATGAGTTTGGATAGTATAATTTTGGATATGTCTAAAAGCTGGAATGGATTATGTTTGAAAGGTTATTTTTTGATTTTTACAAAAGGACAACACACAGACCGTGTGACAACCCATCGCATCCGACAAAGCTGTGGGAATCGAACCCACAACCATAGTGAGATTGGGATTTTTCACCTACCACTGGACTACGGGAAGTTCCTGGATTGTATAATGTAGTTTCTTTTTTTAAAGGGTCTTATATGTGAATTTTAAATTCATTATATTTGGTACCCTATATGATTAGGATAAATAGAGAATTTTTGAGTTGTATTATGTTTTGGAGTGAAAGATGAGTTTGTGGTAGAAATTTATTAATGGATAAAACTCTACTTATAAAGCAGGTATATCTCCTTATGATCTTATCCAATCTCATAAATAAATTCCTCAACATTAAGACAGGGAACTTAGAACAAAAACATTGTACTAGATGGTACCTTAGATCATTACAAATTCATGGCTTTGTGATTGTTGGTCGTTTCATATCCATGTTCTCTACCACTCTCCACCAGATATTGATGGTTATATTTCTCTTCCATATCCATTTTTTCTTACATGGAACCCTAGTATGTGTTATTTTCGGTAACCTTCATACTTACCACTCTTTATTTTAAATAGAGGCCTCATTAATCCATTTTTTGATGTGGGATTTAAACTAAGATATTTTGAAATGTCAACCCCAATTTTCCAATACCGAACATAAATTGCAAGGACGCAATTTATTGAATGAGGGGAGAATGTAACACCCCAAGCTTCCACAGTATGCTTCCCTTTGAATAATACAGTAGCGTGTGTTGTACGCAACTTCGAGTTCTAACACACACTAAAACCAATCTAACTAGCCATTATGAATATTAATACCCAATTTTTGAAATTTTATAAATTTTGTTTTTCAAATTGGAATTCATTTTTGGATTCGGAATATCGAAATTATCTTAGGGTGAATTTTTGGTATTTTTCTGAAAACATTCAAGTTTTGATAAATAGTGAAAAACACTGAGTTATAGTTTAAAACCGATTTTTTATTTAAATAATTATTTTAGGTCAAAATTGATACATAATACTTATAGAATTTCAATGTAATTCATTGGAGTCCGTTTATAATAATTTTAGATATATATAAATTTTATTGAACTTTTCACCGTCTTTTACCCATCTCCAAGGAGAATTTGCAAATTTACATAAAACATAATTTTAACATTGCTGTGAGTGGAATTTTTAAAATCCGAGAGACATGGTTAACATCAAGGAGTAAAATGTGGTTCAATAAGATGAAAATATTTTTTGGTGAATATTATCTTTTTACTTTTATTTACCATGGTTAAAAGTAAATAGGATAATTAAGGGTAAAAATGATATTAATATTACCCTAACACATGTCCTAATTCTATTTGACATGAGTATCTCGACAAAAAACAACCTTAGGTATAAAATATTATCATTTAGGTCCACCTGGATTAGATTAGGACATTTATAATTATTTAATTCAAAGAAGAGTTAAAAGAGTTAAAATCGAAGTTTAATAAATAAAACATTTTTAATATAGGGTTATACATAAGATATATTCGATTATAAATATTAATTAGAAATATAAAAATATTTCCTACATAATGGTATTTTATTTATAATTTTTAGACATTAAATAATTTAATTTATTTATGATAGAATGATGATGCAGTAATTACCATATTAATGAATGATTAAGATAATTGATATTATAAATACACAAATAAATGTAATTTGAGACTTTTTTTGAATTAAAATAATTTTATAATTTAATAAGACAAATTATAATTGTTTATATGAATTTTTTTCGAAGTAATAATGCTGTTATGAATTTATCAAAAATAAAATACCCAATAGTGTCAAAATTGACACAAAAGAGTTATTAAAAAAAAGATTTTATTATTAATTGAAAGACTATTCCTAAAAATATAAGTATCGGCCAAAGGACTTATATCATGATAATTGTATCATTAATGAACAACTTGGGGGTCTATTGGAAGTTTATAGTATATTTATTAACCATAGAATATAAAAATACAAAGAGACATGGTAAATGTCAAACTAATTAACTAAGAGTTAAAACTAAAATATAAGGTTAATAAAGTGACCCAAACCTGTCTAAAACTTATTGGTTGAGTTTATTTCGACCCATACCCACATTATCCTAGAAATAAATTAATTTGGAGCCATTATAAACCGAATATGAATTTATTATAAAATAATATTTTTAGTTTTTCCAAAGGTGCCCCTCACCCCACTTATAAAAGGGAACTCCCCCTTCTCTTTAATTCACACCTTCAAAGCCTTTTTCCTTGGCCAAACCTTGCCCAAATATTCTCTCAACTTCCCTAAAATCAACCAAGTGGCTTTATTTTGATCATAAATCCAACCTAAGGAGTCCTTTTGATCAAATCAAAAGGAAGAACCCGGAGAATATGTAATGTTATCACCACACTATTTTAAGATCCTTTATTCTTAGACTTCTTCTTTCTTTGTTACTTCCATTATAATATAATAACTCTAGTATATTATATATATTTTGATGATATTATAAATATGGTAAAACCATATTAAATATTCTTACCATCATTTGAATGACATGTCACCATACGTGTGTACGCACGGCTTACCGTCTCCACGTCGTGGTGTAATTGTTATTCAAAACATTAGTTTTTGGATGAGTATGATAATTATGTGTAATTTAAGTAAATAATAAATATAACATTATAATGATTCTTTATATATGATATACCATCCAATTATATAGGATTCTAATATCAAAAGATTGATATTATTGCTCGTGCGAACGTACGGACTACCGTCTCCACGAATGCGATGAGATTCATTCCCCATCATATCCATTCAGGACTAATATTCAGTTGATGATTAAAAATATTGTTTAAAGACTTGATATCATTCTATTTACGAATAAGATACAAACTTTGGATAACAAACATGACTTATGTAACAAAACATATAAAAGAGAACAAGTAAGTGAACACCCGAAACGACGATAATACTAAAATATTATCAACAAAGAAATATTAAAAGATCATATATGATATCATATTTTTTGTATTTGATTCTTGTAAAATTTAATAACTATGATTTAACTATTATAAAGGAGGTTAAACTACCCTCTACCAAGGAAAAGTACAAGGTAAGGGTTAATTCTACAATCTCGTTATTATTCGAGGTTGTTTATACGTAATTATCTACAGGGGACTCTTTATCATCCACATCCATGTTTCTTAAAAATGTATTTCAAAAAATTTTACTATTTAATAGACAATGAGTTAAATTCATTTATACCCTTATGTGTTTTTAAAGGAATATTTCCATCATTTTCCAAACAAGGTACTTTTTGACCTTTTCAAAACATTTAAGGTAAGAATGTTTTTTAACTTATACGGTGGGTGCGGCTATTTTCAGCTGTTATAACATCCTCAAATCTTGCCTTACAAGATTATAAAAATATTTTCAAAATAAATTTTTTCTCTATAATTATGTTACTCTTAAATGATTTCAAAATAGAAATAGATATCTCCTTAAGAAGGGTTTTTATTTCATCTATGTCAAAATCCTTGATGAATTTTAAGTTTATTTGACGTTGATTTATTATGATACAAAAAATCCATAATGTATTGATTGTTTTGTGGTATGATTGACTGTGGATGTGCTATTTTTATACCATTAATTGTTTATAGTTAAATTATTGACATTTCATATGCTTGTTTTAATACAAATGTTTATGATATGTTTAAATCTTTTCATATGAGGAAGGTATTGGACTTAGTAAGTGACTGGTGGAGCCCGCTATAGCTCCTCAATGCATCGGTAGGTCTCATGAGGCAACTAGATGTGGAATTAGCCGATGCCCTTTACCAATTTGATATATGGTTTTGGCCTAGGCCATAATCATTTTTAGAGGTCTTGGCCAAGGCCTTGACAAAATGATTCAGAATGTATGGAATTATATATTCCCTCATTATGAAAATAATATTGATGGTTCATGTGGTCACTTTACTAGTACAATACCAATGATTATGTTTTATTGTGGAATTATTTACTCAACTAATATTCTTTCCCTAAAATTATTCATGTTTATTATGGGTAAAAGAATGTGGTATCAATTTTTCACCATGCTTAATATTTATTTTATTTTCCACTATATTGCTAACCCTTACTGAGCGTTTGATCTCACCCCTTTCTATGTTTTATTTTTCCCAGGATTCCAAGAAGTGTATTCTGATTGATATTCAGGGTTAATCCAAGGGAATAATGGCGTTCGTAGCAGATTATTTATGTTGTTTTGTATCTTATAAAGTGTAATTTAACATTCATGTATGTAATCTATTTTCCAATACTGCTAACTCAATCTGTCCTTCGGGACTTGATTCCTTGTAATCATGTCTATGTATTAAAATAATGCACCGACTCTGGGTAATTGGGGTTGGGGAATTACAAACGTGGCATAAAAGGCACGACCCTCGTTAAAGGCATCTTAGAAAACATGAACCTCAGAAAAAATAGCTTAAAAACCAAGACACTTAGTTATTAATATGTATTGGTAGTATTTCAATCATCAATCCAGATAAGTGAAACAGGGTTGATACCACTTCAGATCACTAGTACACTAGTTTTAGTCCGCCTACCTAAATACCCAGGGTTTTCATTATGCTCAATCAAGTTCCACATTCTCATAATATATCACATTCACATATCACAGACCAAACAAGATATTACACACAAAATCCACCACTTTCATACCTAAAAACCATTTTAAAAACCCACACACACCAAAATACCTTTCCAAAATAAATTTTTTGTTTCATAATCATTTCAAAAATCCATATTTGGAAACACTCAAAGAAGAACACAAACAATTTTTCACAACATAGGAAACATTATTAAATAACACAATAAGGGCATACATAATAAACTTATCCAATTCCAAATATGGAAAACCATTTTCAAACCACTTCCTCAATAAATTCGTTTTAAAACATGTTCTGCACTACTTGCACAGTTAAATGAACTATTTTCACCACTTATAAAAATCCATCAAGTGACACAAGGAGGGTTTACACAAAAGTGCGTCTCATTTTAGTTAATCACTCTACTTTCAAAAAAAGAGACACGTATTCTACTCTTCCAAAATACTACTTTAGCACTATCTAAATAAATCAATAAACCATATGAAATAATTATTAAGTCATTGCAAGAAAAAAACCAACAAGTCTTTACACCAAAACCAGTTGATTCCTTGTAGAAATGTTACTTTAAAACCAAATTCACAAGGTTACCACATCAAAACATTTACAAAGAGAATTTGGCACAACCTAATAAGAACTACCAATTGATACAAGGAGTGTTTATATCAAAAAACACACCAGATTTCATGTAAAATGTTTATAAAAAATCAAACGCACATTATAACATTTTAAAAATATAATTCTCATAACAAACACAATCTATCAAATTATTTACAAAATTGAAAAACAAGACCGACATGACTGAAATTATTCACTTCTCACTGAAAATACACATTCAATCATATAAATTTCAAATACCCTTGAAAACATAGTTCACACCACCGAAACAATATCTAAAACCCATTTTGAAAACATTTCATCAAATCAACACAAAACATTATCATTTCCTTAATCAAAATTTCACTTATAACTAACAATCACACCAACACTTTTAAAAATACCATTCGCACAAAAAAAATAAAATAAATAACATATTTATTAAATTAAATAAGCATAAAAAATTTATCCATGACGATAAGACCATGAACCACCTACACCGGTGTCGAATACTTCCTTAAAATGGCGTAGAACTCCAATTGCGTGCATTTCACACCACATAAATCCTAAAACCCATATTTTAACAAAAGAAAATATTCCAAATCGACCCCTAATATATAACACACACCCTCTAAATAATCAAAAACTGAAGAGGAAAAAATGAAAAAGTAGAAGAATAAGAAAGATCAACTGGAGGGGGTGTCTCCGTAGATGACGCGTGTGCCGGAGGAAAACCATGCCTATTAGATAAGGACCCAAAAATTTAATTTGGGATTCAACCCAAACTACCCAACAAAAATAAAAATTAATAATTTATATATATATATATATTAATATATATATATATATATAAATTTGAAAATGGAGTTTGTGAAAATTCTCCCCACTATAAAGCATTTTGTCCCCAGAAATCCACATCAATGGTTGAGACTAAAAGCAGAAAACAATAACCCCTTAAGGTTCAAAGAGGATCCTTATGAAAACAGGCTGAAAAAATAAAACACATAGTTTATAGAGTAAGTGACTTAAATGACATCCTCAAGAAACTCAGAAAAATAATTTTTGATATGTGTCACCCACCCCAAAGATCTAGAACCTCTCCAGTTGACTAATCTTGGAAAGGAACTCTCACACCCATGGAAACCAACTTCACAAGCTGAAATACCTCAAGAAATTTTAAAATAAAACCTCACCATTTGATTAGAAAGAACAAACCAGATGGACCACATCTAAGGGAAACTCTTACCACTTACCACCAAGTCATCTCTAGGAACAGAACTAAAAGTCCAACATTGGGAAAGCCCAAAGGGGATATCCACCATCTGAAACTTCTTGACGCCCGAGAGGAGATTGGAAAAATGACAAGGGGAGGTCCAGGTGGACTCCCCACCATTAAGAAAAAGGCCAACACTAACTCATTCAAGAGACATTTGGGTGTGACCCACCCTGGGTCTCCCCACCATTAGAACTGACAGAATGTACAAAACATTAAAAAAATTTTGATGGTGACCACACACCTCACAAAAAGGTGCAGGGAGGGAGGGGCCCAACTACCAGGGCGTCAAAATCACGACCTAAGACCAACCAGCATCTCCACATCCCTGGATGAGGACTATTCAAATTTGAGACCAATTTACCCAACAAACTCCATAAGGACAACTAAAAACAATTAAATCTGTTGGGACGCAACCCCCAAGACTTAGGTAATGAGATGAACTTGCCTTCTCATAGCCACGAGAACCCTCGGACACTCGAACAGGTCTTTAGAATGGAACAACCGCAAAAAAACAATTTAAACTTATTTTAATTTCAGCACTGGTGACAAAAATAAAGTCTGGGTCCCATACACTCGGAGTTCCTAACCACGTTCCTGCTTCACTCAGAGGCCTATAGCTAGATACCTGATGTTTAAAGCATCTACTTCCTCATATATAGGTATGGAAGGCCATCGAACGGAGCATATTCTTTCTTGGTGCCGAAAGCAACCTTACTAAATTCAAGACAACACTATCAGACACAACACACTCTAGAATATAGCTACTCCCTTAAAGAACATCCACCAAAACAGGGGTTCTGATGATGGACATGCAACAATTCTTTAAATTATCTAAGAAACATATGAAGGAATGATGAACGACAACAACTACCCTTTTAATAGAAAAATTAGAACTCTAGAAGAGGAGGGCACAATCCGATGAAAACAAAGATTCTCAGAGGGTTATAACCGATAACACTAAACCACCATCCCCCTTCCCCACTAGAATTCCTTTCACCATTTCCAGGAGGGCCTTCAGCTGGAAAAACATCAATCTTTGTACTTGAATAATCAAACAACTTGAAGAGACCAAAACTCCCCTCCACTTCCCTCGCATCTGTCATACCAATATGAGAGGATCTACTTAGTTTTAAAAAGAATGGGTGGTTTCAATTATAGATTTCAAGAAGAAAATCCTTCAATCAACTAGAGGGACAACACAGGGCGAATGGCCTGTGGTCGAACCTAAATCACATATTAATGCTTATTGGGTGTGTACACTAGTCACGAAAGAAAACCATGGACCCAGTTAAACTGGTCCAACGACCAATACATATCGAAATCTAACACTAAACGTGCAGGTAGAACCACTACCTAGGATTCCCAAAGAACCTTTGAAAATAAACCATTAACCACATGCTTTGACAACTACTTATAAATACGAATTAAAACTAAAGACACAAATTAGCCAAAAAGATTCTTAGCTCGAAATTCTTCACACCCAATATTTTCAAAATAGAATGACACACCACACAATCACTAGTTATTTAAAACACCCAATTTTTCTATTGACAAATATTTTTGGAAAAGAACGAAGCTGGTGGGTTGTGAAAACACCAATGGTGTCCCATGAGCCTCACACATTGTTGTTCCCGTTCCACACTAGCACCCACCTCATGTCCATCCAGGCACTCATCTGCTAGTTCCATTAACCATTTCCCTTTTCATATACACTCATGCATGTTGTTTCCCATGAGAGTGCCAAGGATCAAAACAAGACCCTTCCTTTTTTTTTCAAAAATGACAACATTCAACCCCCAATTTTCTAACCTCATACAAAATTTTCTTTTTAAAGAGATTCCTTTCAAAACATTTTCCAAGACCCAATCCCTCTTACATAAAAACCAAATTTCGATGAATTCCAAAACAAAGAGACGAGAAATGATTAAATAGGAAACTAGTTTCAGCAGGTGACTGGGGCATATGGTCGGTGGTCATATGGAAATCATTCCACCGCCACATGGAGTATTCGTTGAGTGTTTCCCTGGCTCCACATGCCTTCTATACCCTACGAGCTCACTAGGACCATTGAACCTACTCCCATTTAATTTATCATAAACACGATTAACCAAAAAAACCAAAGACTAAGACAAACCTCAACTTACACTAGTAACTCAAGTTCTGCCACGAGGTGTGCTATCCAGGAACCATACACGTAGCTAAAACGTCGAGTTCTGACACCCTTAACATTTTTATACCTAAATCTATCACAAAAGAATATGACCTAAGAGAGAAAACCTTCCCCTTTGATACTATTTTTCAAAAACCAAGTCATGTTCTCATCCGACCCTATGACTGTCCCGGTCCACGTCATGGCCCGAAGGGCCTTTCCAAACCCCATGGGGTGGCACAAGTTCTCGAGTATCAAAAAAATACATGGTAATGATTTACATGAAATATTAAACACAAACAACCAAAAATATAGATAAAATAAAGGTGAAAAGTAACAAGTAAACATACAATTACATTGGAACAAATTTAAAGTCTATGACTCTACCCAAAACTCCAAGAATACAGAAAAGAAATGAAAACTAACACTTCCATTCTCACCTTTAGGCAACATGAGGATCCACCTCCTCAAACCAACATCGCCAAATCTGCATGGAAAAACCATCGACAACCCGAACCACTATCAGGAAGCACAATGCCTCAAACTGGAAGACACAATAGACAAGATATACATAATACCAAAGCTATATGTAGGGTGTGAACCCAATTCCCAATAGGATAAAACTAAATCGATAGGTTCCATCCCACAACATCAATGAGATAATTGAATAAAATTTAATAATTTTGAATGTAAAAAATAAATTACAAAATTAAAAAATAAAAGGGAACTGCAATAATATTTATTTTATAAATACTACTTTAAAATGAAAGAAAAAATTCACAAAGGACACGTACATACAGAACTGGTCCTCTATATGCCAATTGAAGGCACCATGTCTTGAATAGTATAGCACCACGTGTAAATCCCTTGAGGTTCATCTTGCCCGAGTGAGACCCTAAAACCTTGTGTATCAGTAAAACATGGCAAAGAAACCACGAAAATTAGTAAACGTGGCTTAGAAACCATGAACCTCAGACAATGTGGCTTAGAAACCATGATCCTCAGTCATTCATTTTTTTAGTTAGTGTTTTTATTATCAATCCAGCAAACTGAATAGGGACGATACCACTCCGGATCACTAGTGCACTAGTTCTTGTCCACCCACCTAGATATCGTGGGTTTTCCCATGTTCTCAATCTTGTTACACATTCACATAATATATCACTTATACATATCACAAACCAAACAAGACATTACAAACAAAAGCCACCACTTTCATACCTAAACACCATTTTAAAAACACACACACACACACCAAAATACCTTTCCAAAATACAATTCATGTTACTTAATCATTTCAAAAATCTCCATTTGGAAACACTCAAAGAATAGCACAATCGATTTTTCACAACTTAAGAACCATTACTAAAAAACACAACAAGGGCTTACATAATAAGAATATCCAATTCCATGTAGGGAAAACAATTTTCAAATAATTAGTCAATAAATTAATCTTAAAATTAGTTCTTCCCCACATGAAAAATTAAATTAACAGTTTTCACAACTTTTAAAACCCCATCATGTGATGTAAGGAGGGTTTACACCAATAACATGTCTCATTTTATTTAAACACAAAACATAAAAAAAACAAAATCCTATTCAAATATTCTAAAATAGTACTTTTGTTCCATCTAAATAAATCAATAAATCATTTAAACTAGTTATTTAATCATTCCATTGAAAAGAAAGAAGACTTTACACCAAAACCACTTGATTCCATGTAGAAATGTTACTATAAAACCAAATACACAAGGAATCCATATCAAAAAATTTACGAAGCACATTTTTTACAACCTAATAATCAATACCAAGTGACGTAATGAGATTTTATATCAAAAACATGACACATTTCAAATACCCTTCAAAACATAGTTCGCACCACCCAAACAATCCCTAAAACCCATTTTTAATACATTGCATCAAAGAAACACAAAACATTGTCATTTACTGAATCAAAATTTCACATCTAACTAATAAACACACCAACCATTTTAAAAATACCATTTTCACAAAAAAATGAAACTAAATAACACATTTAGGAACTCATATAAGAATAATAAATTTTTCAAATGACAATAAGGCAAGGAACCAGCTACCTCGAACTCTAATCGTGTCAAATTCACACTGCATGAATCCTATAACCCGAATTCAAACAAAAGAAAAGATTCAAAATCTCCCGGTAAAGTAGAACCCATACCTGCTAAATAATCAAGAACTCAAGAGGAAAAAATAAAAAAATAAGAAGAATAAGAAGGCTCAACCGGAGGGGGTGTCTCCTGAGACGTTGTGTGCGCCGGAGGAAAAACAACCAGATACTGCGAGCTGAGAGGAGGGTGCTGGTCAGGATTTTCCAGATGGAGGCCATCCAAGGACAGAAGAGGGAAATGAACTGGTTTGGATGAGAGGGAGAGTGTTCTTCAATAGGGGCATGGTCAGGGTGCTGGGCAGTGGCGCAACGAGGGGGGGGGGGGGTCCGGGAAGACGCGAGCGCGACACGAGAGGGTTGGGATGTGGTAGTAGGGGTGAAACAAGCTTGAGGGAAGGGGCATGAGCAGATGGCCATGGGGGAGAGTAGATTGGAGCATCGCTGGATAGTGGTCGACCAAGGGAGTTGGGGGGAACCTTGGGTTCAGGGGGGGTTGTGGTGTAACACTAATTGATGTGGAAGGGTGGTCCGATGGGATAAAGAGAATGGGAAGGAAGAGAGGAAAGAAAAGAGAAAAAATGAAAAATAAATGTAAAATAAAACTAAAAACACTAAAATAGAAATGCAATTATACTAATAATAATAATTATTATAATCATATTAATAATCATTATAACTTAACATGATATTAAAAAACAAAATAAAGATAAAAAAATTTAATAAAAGGTCAATAATAATAAATTAATAATAATAAACTATATATTAATAAAAAATCTGGACATAATAATAAAAATAATTGTAATAATAATAATAATAATAATAATAATAAAAGTTACAAATTTTATTATCCTTAAAACAATTATTTAAACCTTGATTGATTATTTTTATTTTTATGGAGTCGGGAAACCGCACTGTTACCCCACATGGCCCATAAAAATTTTAATTGAATGGAGATGATAATAATAATAATAATAATTTCTGAATAAAAATCTCAACCATAACACTAATAATAATAATAATAATATCTTCAAGTAATATACTTTTTATTATCCTTAAAAAAATTTATCAAAAAAAAATTTACACTTATTTTTTCTATTTTTTTTCCATTTCATTATTCATTACATTTCATATTATTTCCTTGAACACTGACCATGCCATGAAGTTAATTGGTAAAAGTCGCACGGTGACTCAGATGAGGCCTCACAGCTTCGAGCGCAGTGTGCTGAATGCTGTCAAGGACAAAACAATCATTTTTTATATGAACCAAAAAATTTAAGTTGGGATACTACCAGAACTACCCGCCACCAAGTAAATTTAATATATATATATATATATATATATATTTGAAAGTGGATGGTGTGACAATTGTCCCCACCATAAAGCATTCTATCCCTAGAAATCCACTACTATGTTGAGACTCAAAGTAGAAAACAATACCACCTAAAGGCTTAAAGAGGATCCCTACAAAAATAAACAGAAAGAGGAAAATGCACCATACTCAATGAAAGTGACATAAACAACAACCACAAACAACTCAAAAAAGAGACTTTCTGATATGTGTCACCCACCCCAAAGAGCTAGAACACCTCCAGTTGACTTATCAAGGAAAGGAACTCTCACTCCCATTGAAACCAGCATCACAAGATGAAATAACTCAAACACATTATAACAAAAACCACAGCATCTAACATGAAGGAACAATCAAGACAAATGACATCCAGGGGACACTCTTATCACCTACCTCCATGTCATCTCTAGGAACAGAACTAAAAGTCCAACATTGGGAAATCCCGAAGGGGATCCCCACTATCAATAACTTACTGATTCCCGAAACGAGATTGGAAACCCGACATGGGGAGGTCAGGGTGGACTCTCCACCATTATGTAAAAGGCCAACAATGACTAATTCCAGAGACATTTGTGTGAGACCCACATTGGGTCTCCCCACCATTAGAACTGGCTTAAGATAAAAAACATTGAAAATTTTATGATGGTGACCAAACACCCCACCAAAAGGGGTGGGGAGGGAGTGGACCAAAAACTGTGGAGTCAAAACCATGACGTAAGACCAACCCGTAAATTGTCATCCTTGGATGAGAACTATTCAAATTTGAAGCTAATTTACCCAAAATAATCCATAAGGACAACTAAAATTGATTACATTCGGTGGGATGCAACCCCCATGACTTAGGTAATGAGACAACCACACCTCCTCATAGCTGGAGAAAACCAAAATCACCCGAACGGGTCGTCGGAATGGAAGTACCATAGAAAACAATTTAAACTGCTTTTACATTCAGCACAAGTGACAAAAATAATGTTAGGTTCCAATACACTCGGTGTTCCTGTTCACACGCCAGCTTCACTCTAAGAAATGTGTCTAGATCCTTGATGTTTAAAGCATCTCTTCCCTCATAGTAAGGTATTAAAGACCCTCAAACATAGCTTCTTCTTTCTTGGTGTTGAAATCAACCATACAACATTCAAGACAACACCATTATACACAACACACTCCAGAATCAAACTACTCCATTATGGAACATCCACCAAAATATGTGTTTTGAGTATGAAATGCATCAATTCTTCACCTTAACCATGATACTTAAAAAGGAAAGACACACAACAAAAACTACATTTGAATAGAAAAATTGGAACTCCCTAAGAGGAGGAAACACTCCTAGGAAAACAGAGATTCTAGGTGGGTTTTAAAAAATCCACCTTTGCTCTTCAGGAAGACTCACACTCCAAGACATCGTCACACATGACCCTTGTGGCCGATGATAGAACTATGAGCCTTTCAAACCATTGGTCAGCACTGATAACTCTGGACCACCTTCATTATTCCTCGCTGGAATTCCATTCACCATTTCTAGGGGGACCTTCTGACACAACAACATCAAAATTCATACCTGGAGACTCAGATAGCTCAAAGACACCAAAACTCCCCTCAACACCCCTCACATCTACCATCATGCCATGAGAGGATTTTCTTAGTTTAAAAAAGGAGGGGTGGGTTCAATTATAGAATTTACGAAGAGAATTATTCCATCAAATGGAGGGTCCGCCCATGGCGAATTACCTGTGGCCACACATCAGTTTCATTTTAACGCTTTTTGGGGGAGTACACTAGTCAAGAAAGAAAACCATGGACCCAGTCAAACTAGTCCAATGGCCTAGAAATATCACATGAGATCACTAAACTTGTAGGGAGATCGGCTGCAAGGGCTTCCCAAAGTCCCATTCTAAAGAAACTATTAACCACACACTTCCACACCAACATACAAATACTAATTCAAACTCGTGACACAAATATTCCAAAAGGATTATTGGCTGGAAATTACTTGCACCAAATATTTCCAAACACTCATGGACACACCACACAGTCACCGGTTATTTAAAACACCAAATTTTCCTTTAAAAAATCTTTTTGAAAAAGAACAAAGCTGGTGGGTTGCGCTAACACCAATGGTGTCCCATGGGCCTCACGCATACATGTTCCTATGCCACATCGACACCCACCTCATGTCCATCCAGGCACTCATCCGCTCTTTCCATTAACCATTTCCCATTTCATATGCACTCATGCATGTGGTTTCCTATGAGAGTGCCATGGATCAAAACAATACCCTACATTTTTTTCAAAACCAAAACATTGATTCCACACTTTTCAAACCTCATACAACATTTTATTTTTAAAGTGCTTCATTTCTAAACATTTTCCAAGACCCAATCATTTTTACTTAAAATCCAGATTTCCAAGAATTCCAAAACAAATAGACAAGGAATGATGAAAGAGGATACCAGTGTCACAAGGTTACTAGGACATATGGTTGGTGGTAACATGCCAATCATGCCACCGCCATAGAGAGTCTTCTAGGAAAGTGTCCCCGACTCCACATGGATTGTAAGACCTACGAGCTCATGGGGACAATTGACCCAAAACCTTTTCATTTCTCAAAAACAAGATGAACCACAAGGACAAAAGAATTAGAAAAACTTCAACTTACCTTGGTATCTCAGGTTTCCCCACGAGGTGTGCTAGCCAAGCACCTTACTCGTAGCTAGAACGTCGAGTTCCGACACCCTTAACATTTTTCTTCCCACCTCTATCCCAAAAGAACACGGCCTAAGAGAGGAAAACTTCCTCTTTGATACTATTTTGTCACGAACCTGGCTGGGTCTCCATCCAACCCAGCGCTTGACCCGGTCTGCGAAAATGCCCAAAGGGAATTCGAATTCCCATTGGCTGGCACAAGTGACAGGGTATCAAAGAAATACATGGGAATGATTTACCCAAAATAGTAAACACAAAAAAGCATCAAGATAGATAAACTAAAGTTGAAAAATGACAATTAAAGAGACCCTTAAAATTAGACAAAAATTAATGTTTACAATTCAACCAAAAACTCCAAGAACACTAGAAAAAAAGAAAGCTAATAAATCCATTTTAACCTTCATGCAACATAAGGAGCCACCACCTCAAACCATCATCGTCATGCCTGCATGGGAAAACCATCGACAACCCGGACCAATGTCACTAAGCCCGATGCCTCAACATGGAAATCACAAATGACATGATATACAAACACCCAATGTTGTATGTAGGGTGTGGACCGAATGCCCAGTAGGATACAACCTAGTCGAATGGTTTGATGCCACAATAATAAAGAGATAATCTGACATGCTTATTTAAAACCACACATTTAAAACACATTCATGGAAAACATTTAAAAGATGAATGTAAAAAATAAAATACCACTGGAAGAAAAACCATTTCACAAATACTACATTAAAATGGGAGAGAAAATTAACAAAGGACACGCACAAACACAAGTGGTCCTCTGTATGCAGAAGAAAGGCACCACATCATGAATAGTAGAGCATTACAGGTAAATCCTCTATGGTTTATCGAGCTCAAGTGGGACCCTAGAACCTCATGTCTTGGAGAAACATGGCTTAGAAACCATGAACTTCAGTAAACATGAATTAAAAACCACGACCCTTAGACAACGTGGCTTAGAAACTACGACCCTCACTCATTCATAAGTTTAGTTAGTGTTGCAATCATCAATCCAGCTAAGCTAAATAGGGACGATAACACTCTGAATCACTAACACACTAGTTCTAGTCCACCCACCTTGATACCCAAGGTTTTCCCATGTCCTCAATCAAGTTTCAAATATACATTACATATCACAGTCACATATCACAAACCGAAAAATAAATTACACACAAAATCCAACACTTGCATAACAAGACACAATTTTGAAAAGACACGCACACCAAAATACCTTTCCAAAAATACATTTCCATTACTTAATCATTTTGAAATCACCATTTGGAAACAATCAAAGAAGAAAATAATCAATTTCTCATAAATTAGGAAACATTATTAAATAACACAATAAGGGATTACATAATAAATATATCTAATTCCATGTTGGTAAAACCAATTTGAAACCACTTTCTCAAAAAATTCATCTTAAAACTAGTTCCACACCACTTTCACAATTAAATAAACCATTTGCACCACTTATAAAACACCATTAAGTGACTCATGGTGGGTTTACACTAAAAATGTCTCACATATTATATAAACACTCCAATTAAAAAAACGCATATTAAACTCTTACAAAATACTAATTTTTCTCTATCTAAAAAAATCAATTAATCATTTTAAATAATTATTAAATCATTCCATAATGAAAAACCAAGAAAACATTACACCAAAACCACTTGATTCGATGTATAAATGTTACTTTAAAGCCAAATACACATGTTAACCGTATCAAAACAATTACAAATCGAATATTTTTCATCCAAATAAGCACTAACAAGTGACGCAATGAGAGTTTATATAAAAAACATTCCACATTTCAAGTAAACATGTTTCTTAATAATAAAATGCACATTTGAACCTTTAAAAAATATAATTCACATAACAAACACAATCTAACAAATTGTTTAAAAAATTTTAAAACAAGACTGACACACCCAAAATGATTTGAAAATCATTGAAAATCAACATTGAAACATAAAAATTTCAAATAGCCTTGAAAACATAGTTAGCACCGCCCAAAAATCCCTAAGACCAATTTTGAAATCATTGCATCAAAGGAACACAAAACATTTTCATTTACATAATCCAAATTTCACTTCTAACTAAGAAACAAACCAAACATTTAAAAATACCATTCGAACCAAAAAATGAAACTAAATAACACATTTATAAACTCAAATAATCATAATAAATTTATCTAATGATGTTAAGTCAATGAGCCACCTTAATCGGTGTTGAAGACTACCAATATTTTTTGCAGAACTCTAATCGCGTGTTATTCTCCCCACATAAATCCTAAAACATGATTTTGAACAAAATAAAATATTCAAAATAAACCCATAATGTAGACCCCAACCCACTAAACAATCAATAACTCCATTGAAAAAAGGAAATAGAATAAGAATAAGAAGGTTGAATTGGAGGGGGGTGTCTACTGAGACGTCGCGTGCACCGGAGGAAATCCAACTAGAGACCGTGATCTAGAGGGAGGGCGCTGGCAGTGATTCTCCAAATGGAGGAAGGCAAAGGGAAAAGGGGGTTGGAAAACCGGGATGGCCGAGAGGGAGAGCATGAGGTAGTAGGGGGATTTCCTGGGAGCATGGCAGCAACCCAACAGGAGGGTGCCCGTGGAAGGGGAGGGCGCTTTATGACGGGGGCAAGAGGTGGTAGCAGGGGGTGCGACGGGATTGATGGAAGGGGGATGGGCGGCTGGACATGGGGGAGAGGAATCCAGAGTAGCGCCGACTAGGAGGTCAACCAAGGGAGTAGGGGGCGGCCACCTTTGGTTCGAGGGGGGTTGCAACACAACTCCAATGAATGGGGAAGGGTGTTCCAACAGGATAGAGAGAATGTGAAGGAAGAGAGGAAAGAAAAAAAGAAAATAAAAAACAATATTAGAGTAAAATAAATTATTAAAAATAAAATAGAAATGAAATAATACTAATACTAATAATAATAATAATCATCATCATCAGCATAATCATTATCATATTAATAACTATAACTTATCATGATATTAATCAACATAATAAACATAACAAAATTTAATTACAGGTTAATAATATTAAATTATTAAAAACAAAAATTATATTAATAAACACACATATAATAAAAATAATAATAATTTTAATAATAATAATAAAAGTTACCATTTTTATTATCCTTTATATAGTTCTTTTAACATTGTTTTATTATTTTTATTTTTAAGGAGTCGAGCAACCACACAGTTACCCTACTTGACCCATAAAAAAATAAATTGAATGGTGATAATAATAATTATAATATCATAATAAAAATCATATCTATAACATTAATATTAATAATAATATCTTCAAACCATATTATTATTATTATCATTTAAATAATTCCTTTAATTTTTATTACACTTTTTTTATTTTTATTATTTTTCCATTTCATTATTCATTACATTTCATATGATTACCTTGAACACCGAGAAGGTCATGCAGTTAACTGGGCGAGGACACACAGTGACTCAGATTAGGCCACATGGCTTCGATCACGTTGCACTGAATTCTGTCAAGGACCAAACATGCATTTTTAGATATGAACCCAAAAATTTATTTTGGGCTTCAACTCAAACTGCCCAACGACAATAAAAATTAATATATATATATTTATATCTCTAAATTTGAAAATGATAGGTGTGATAGACCTACTTTTTATCCCAATTTCAAAATTTTAAAAATAGAAAAACTTAGATAATGTCATTTTTTACTATTTGTAACATAAAATATTATAATATTAAAAAACAAGGTCATATTAATAATAGGTAATATATTCCAATTTTTCATGAATAAAAATTAAAAATAATCTTACAATAAAATTATATCATGCATTATGGTTACTATATTGTCTTTATCACATTATTTTTACCCTAAATTTACACATTTTACCTTTACCATGGTAAAACAATTTATTCTCATTATTATTCATAAAGTCTAAAAATAGAATTGAAATATTTTCAAATTTGGAACTGTAATATCTTAATATTGAATCCATTATTAATAAATTAAATAATATATGTGGAAGCATTTACTTAAAAATAAACCTATAAAATGTCATGAATACTTGTTTTTTGGTAAAATGCCATTTAAATACATATAATGTTTTTATTCTAAACTCAAGTATAAAATTCATCCCAAATACTAAAATTGATTTTTTTTAATCAAAATGTAGTTATTAAATTTTAAAACAAATACAAAATATAATTTCTATTAATAATTATGTTATGTTAAAATATTGGTCTTAATAAATATCAATATTTTCAATATTTATGGAAAAATTTAATTTTTTTCAAAATTCTAAAAAATTCCACACCAGATAATTTTTAAATGTTGAATTTAGAAATTATATATTTTTTAAAAATTTAATGTTCTATAAGATTAAAAATAATCTTTTAAATAATATATTATAAAAATGTATTTAAAAAAACTAGGTCCTCTTTTATTAATAAATTACATAATATTTTTATAATGGATTTGACAATATATTTCATGAATGATAATAAATATGAAAATGGTTATTATATCATTACCTGGGTTGTTTTTTTCTATGCACTTTATTCAACAATTAAACAACTTGGAAAACTTTTCCATTTTAGCATTTTTTTTAATCTAATGTTAGTTCATTAACCATATTATTTTTCTACAATACCAAATCCTATTGAATCACCTTATTTAAAAACACTTTCTCTCTGTGGTCAAGAATCTATAATATATTTTCCTCATAGGAAATTTTATTTTATCACTAGACCACCTCAAGGCTCAAAAAATGGGATGAATTCAGAAAATATTTTCTTAATATCAATCTCCTAAAAAACATAGTATACTTGGGATAAGATAAGATGAAAGGAAACCACTTTGTATACATCTAATAAAAATTTCACCAAGATTTCATAATGATCAATAAACTATTGGATTTGTTTCACATTTTTAACAAAATGTATAGCACTTTTCCTGGGATATTATTTAATAAATACATGATCCCTATCCATGATAGAAAAAACAATCTTCCAGCTTTCCTCATAACATTTATACCTTCTTTGATCCATCCTCATATTTTGTTGAATCATATTCTCTATCTCAACCATTTCCATTTCCAACTCTATACCGAGCAACATTCATTCTCATACAGAATAAAAAATACTATTGTTTGGAAACCCTTTTGTTCGTGATGGTTTCTGGAGTGGGGTTTTGCTGTATATCGTGGAGTTTTTGTGATTGATTCCTTTTTGCGAGATGGGGGTGAAGGTTTTAGGCCTTTGTTCTGTTCTCTTTGTGATTTGGGTGAAGACGTTGATGTTCTAGTGTCAGGATGTTTCTCCGACGGTGATATTTTTGATATCGGTGAAGCTCGCCAGGGACGACAATGATGGTTACCGCTGAAGACGACAACGGGAGACGGTGTACCTCGCCGGTGTTCCGGGGAAAGTGTGGTGTGTGACGGTGTTCGGGTCGTCGCGTGGCTTTCGATTTGCATGCGGGCTATTGCGCAGTGAGGGATTGACGTGTGGTGCGTGGCGCGAGGCATGTCAGCGCTGTCGCGGGATTCGTTGGCAGGTTTGAAGTGATCGTGGGAGTGTGAAGATGACGCTGGTTCGAATATCGAGGCGGCTGGCGGTGGATTTGAATTTGAAATTTGAAATGTGTATTTCATCTGGATGTGGTGATGTGGTTAATAGGATGTGGTGAAATGATGTAATGGGTACCGGAAACCCCTTAAACCGGCTTCTGAAAATGGGGAAAAAATGATTTTCAGGCCTAAGAAGGTTACATTTTTATACTAGAATAACAAATGTTATTGTATGAAAACATGACTAATAAAATATGTTGAACTTGACTTCCTTGGAAATCCATTTAATGATCAAAAATAATTTCTTCCATGCTTTGAATCAATCAATCAGAACATCTGTCAAACAGAGGATTAAATGCTACACTAAAATTTAATTCAATACTAATTGAATTATAAAGTCTATTCTGAAAATATGTTATGAACATTGGATCATGATCAAATACAACAGAGAGATGAACATCATGTAACTTGAGTATCTCATTGACATGATGTTGATAATGTTGACCTAAAGAAATAGAATATTGAATGATAAGTAAATTTACATATTTAGTTAATCAATCAAAAATACATCAAATTTCATTACAAACTCAAGATATATTTCAAAATCCTACTATGAAATCCATGGACATATTTTCCCATTTCCACATTGGAACTGGAAAATAATGAATAATCCCCTTTGGTAATTTCTATTCTTATTCTTATTATAGTTGGGGTTTGGATTAGTGGTAAGAACCCCATAATCCTATATGAAAAATGGGGGTTCAAAGCCCATTGGGCGCAGGTTACTGTTTTAATATTGTAGAGGTACTATAGCAGTGGAGGCATTGTTTATCGGTGGGTACTGTAGCGGTGGCAGGGCACTATAGCGGCCGCGGTACTGTGCTGGTACTGTAGCAGGCGGGTTACTATTCACAAAATGGCTATTGGGCTATAAATATGGGCCTTCGGGCTATGTAAATGTCTACCAACCCACTGGGCCTTCGGGCTATGTAATGGGGTTCCCTATACCCACTTTAAAGAGGTCTTTGCTTTGGTTTAATAATAAAATGAGGCTTCGGCCCAAACCTTGAAAAAAATTGCTATTCTTATTCGACCTATTGACATGTAAAATTATAATTGGTATTTTCAGTAATATCAAATTTCATTCCATTCCACCATTAGTACTATTGATGTTATCTATAAATCTAAGCACAACTGGGGTGAATAGATTTGGGAGAAATATGTGCTTCACTCAATAATTCATTCTTAATATAAGTATCACACCATAAAAATCATTTGATAAACCTAATAACACCTTCTTCTTCAACATTATACTACTGAAACACACCCTTATTAAACAAATCTACCTTTTCCTATGAAACATCATCCGACATATGGGCTTGAATAATTCATACTAACATGGAGGATTGTACTAAATCCTACAAAACATATTAGGGTTTTTATTGAATAATTTATCGTTAGAAATTTATAAAATCACTACCCAAAGGGTCCTGTTTTGAATATAAAATGGTAGGTGTAGCATTATTTTTCAGAATTAATTAATCCACTACACTGTTTTAATTACATAGATGGAAAATAATTATACAGTCATAATCCTTAATCAATTCTATCCATATCGACTCTCATATATTAAAATCTATAAAAATGAATATAAACTTCAAAATTTTATGATCAGTATAGATTTAAAACATGGATCCATATAACTGATTTCTCCCAAATTTAAATTAAAAGACTATAAATTTCCATGAAGAGTCATCTGTAGGATAATTTTTCTCAGGTATCAATAATTGATGTGAATAATTAGGAATTACTAGATCATTATACATTATAAAACAATGACACCCATTTAATGAATCATTATTATCAATGAAAAATTCATTATTTCTTTATAGTAGAGTTGAAAATAGAACATTCAACAATCCTTATTTTATTTTCTAGAAAAAAACAACACGTTCTTTTTTCATGATGAATTTAATAGTTTTTTAATTTAAGATAGTTAGTGGGATATGTAACATAGAAAAACATTCAACGAAGCACCAGAAATATCATACTAATATAATAAATCTATAAATCAAAAAAAAATTATAGGACTTGGCCATTAATCAACCACATTAATTTTAACATCATCAACTGTTATACCATATTTATTTGTAATTCACAAAATGAATTAAATATTTCATAAGAAAATTACATATTTTCTAATTTATTCATATAACTTCAATTCTTTCAGGGTTTACAAAACAACAATTATATGGTTTCCATGATCCATATACTTTTTTGAATAAATCAAGATATCATCAATAAAAAAACCAAAAAAGTTATCCAAATATAATGTGAAAAAACTATTCATAAGATCCATAAATTTGGTTGGGGAATTTCTAAACCTAATAGGAATAACCACAACTAGTAATTATTGTATGAAGTTTAAAACTATATTTTTGTAATATCTCCCCCCTTCACCTTCAGAAAATGGTACCTTGACCTACGGTCAACATTTCAAAAATATTGAGATCCCTAGAGATGATAACATAAGTCATTGATATGAGTAAATAGATACTTATTCTTAATAATAATTTTATTTAGGGATCTAAATTCAAGGAAAATCTAAATGGTTCTATCTTTATTTTTAACAAAAATGATATGAGAACCCCATTCAAATGTTCTATGATTAATGAATACTTTTTCAAAAAAATCCAACAATTTTATTAAATTATAAGAGTTAAACATTAGCCATTTGATAAGGGTTTTGATATTATCATAGAATATGATACTATGTTAATAGTAAATTTAACTTTTTGATTTAGTGTAAATCCAGTATATAATAATGAGAAACATATGTGTATTGTATTTCTACTAACACATCATTAATCTGTAAAGTTCCATTATTTTAAATGATATGTGCAAGATACTTTATAAATCTATCTTTTAACAATTTCGCATCTACAATATATGTTCATCGACTTATGAATTCATTACTGGTTAAAAACTAAAATAATTTTTGAAAAAAACATCTTTACCCTAATAATATATCTTAGAAATGTTAACAGAGATCCAATCCATACCCAAAATAAAATGGAACTATATTAGGGGAAATACAACAAACTTTTCTTGTAAAGCCTTTCTACAAACAAATATATGAATATTATAATAATTTATTTTTCCCTTAATACTTCCACTTGTGTTTTCCAATAATTTATGGTTTCATTTCATTTTTTGAAATTTTAAACAAATGGGAGAATTTCTAAAAAATAGAATAATTTGTAGAAAAAGATTAAAAAAATACCATAGTATAATAATAAAAAGGAAAATACATATTACTACTTTTTGTGATGTCCCAACATCCAAGGATTATTTTTTAAAGGATTTCACAACTCCATTTAGTATATATTCTGGGTGAATCAAACCATTCGTGATCTTTTTTGAACCTTTATATGAATAATGACCCATCATTCTAATTTAAATATTCTTTATTACCTTCATATTGAAATTGGTCTTACCACTACTAATATAATTTTAATTGCAATCAATGTCCATATTCAAAGACTTACCACAATGTAAGAATATCCCAAATTTCATAAGGAATCCCCCTAGGAACGTTTTACCACACCTATCCCAAACTAAAAACCTGATTTTCAAACCTTAATATTTTTTGAACCAGGGTAGTTATTTTTTGTAGATGGGTTTAGGATTTTGTTTTTTGTCAATCCATAATTGGATGAACACGTATTTTTCAAGGAAATTGTAGTTATAGTTCAAGAGGAGTACAATATTTATGTTGGTGTCATTTCTAATTGTTGGAAAATTTTTTGAATCGTATCCAGGGGAAGAGGCTATCTTCAGAAATGGTTGTTTTATGGAATAAACTATTCATAAATATGGTAAAAGAATGGGGTTTTCTAGGTTTCACAATGGTGTGTTTGGTGAGTTTCAAATGGGCTGATGGTGTTATTCATGACAACGATAAGTCGATCATTATGAATGCAGGATGATTTGATGGTGATCTCTGCGATTTTGAAAAAACTCATTAGAGAATTGTGAATATAGGAGATTCACCAAGATTTATTAAGGATTAAAAATATCTATTAAATGTGGTGGATCATCATGAATGGATGAAACTATAGATACGAGGCTATATCCAATTTATTTTACTTGAAAATAGTTGGAAAAAAGTTGGAATTGCTCTGATTTCATAAAGGCTATGGTGCTTTGATAAATTTTTTGATACAAGTTTCAACATAATAAAATACACATAAATCTTGAGTGATGTGAATTATTCCATGTAATGGGTGATTCACAATAATGAGATATTATTTGATGACCTAGTGATCTTTGTAAAGGGAGTTTTTCCACCATGTTTGTGAGATTCATAAATGATCTCTATGAACAAAAGTTCTAATAATTAGGATAATGTTAGTAGTTATTTCTATGGGAATTGACATAGTTCTATGTTTCAATAAGAGTATTGTGCTAGTCATGGACAAAGACTTTATTTCCAATCTACAGAAGAAACCTTCGCATCGATAAACTAAATATGAATTCACCAAAAGAAGTGATTTAGGGGGATTCAATAGAAGTGTTCTAAGGGACACTATGTGTTTTCCATATAATCTTGTAAGTGAACTGTATATGGCATCGACTGACTATTTTTGAAAATATATATTCCACAACTAGTGGAGATAAGTGGATTTTTTTATGATCGACACACTGTCTACATATGATCCTAGGACCATGACTTAGTGGTGAACCATGTAAGATTGATGTGTTTACTGTCTCGATGTGTTTGTTTAAATTACTCCACATTACCATTAGAGAGGTTTAACATGTTCCTACCAATTTGGTACAAAGATCCATAACTTTTAAAGAAAAATTTGACACCCTGGTTCACAAATACCCTCTCAGAGTGTTATAGAGTCCTTCATGTGGTATCAGAGGGTAGAAGTTCTGGAGTTAAATATTTCATCTTTTTTGTCATGTAAAATTCTATAAATTTCAATGGATCACCCCTCATTGATGGAAGAAACATATATATTTTGATAAATAGGTTGATATCTCATGAAATATCTCCTAGAATGAATGTTATTATTTCCACTTTATAAGGTATACAAGTCCCTAATTCAACAAGATTGTCTATGAATAAAATACATAAGAAAATTATTGTTTTACATTCCAAAGTATATAATTCCATTACTATAGCTCTATCTAATAAAATCCATCTGAATGTGGTGAGTTAAAATTTAGAAAAGAACATTTGTGAAGAATAAAAAATTTTATATAAAGTGGGAAGAAAATTGAATAACATGAAACTCCAGGTTTTGTACAATAGGTTAGATGATATGAAAATTTTTCAAGGAAATAATACAGATACATTTTTTTAATTGAATGATAGAAGTTGTTGAATTAATATTAGGAATTGGTGAAGAAATCAAATACAATAACATTGTGAAAAAATTAGAAGAGACTTCGAACTCTATACAATGAAAAGGTGTCAGCCCTAGGAAATGGATGTGTCTAAACCTTCTCTGGATGATATGATGAGCAGTCTGATAGCTTATTAAGTGAGAGTCAAACCATATGATGCCACAACTCGTGTTGGGAATGAAATGAAATTTAATGTCATGAAAAAATGAGAGGTTTCCAAAGGAATTATTGATATAGATATTGAGGAAGAAAAACTAATTTCTTTCTTTTCCATGATTTTCAGGTAAGGAAAATGGAGATTTGAAGGAAATGTAGTGCTAGCCTCTTTTCATTGTGCTAGAGATAGGCACATTACCTCTCAGTTCTCAAGGATGTTTGATGATGAAGAAATTGATGCTGGAAACCTCCATAAGCCTCAGAAAATGTTTTCTATAAATGGATACTTTAAATCTAGATTTAAATTATAGAGAAAATGTTTTTTAGGTCTGAAGACGTTGATGATAATGTATTTTTTGAGAAAGGAGAACCCAAGTTTAAATTTTTTATCCAAAAAACTATAATGGATACATTTGAAAAGATAGAACCATCAAAAGATAAAGCTAGATATAATAATTTTATTAATTATATTGATCTCTAGTTGGAACATGAGGATGATCATGGTAAGATTGAGAATTAAAGAAATAGAAACAAAACACAGAGAAAAGTTCTGTAAGAGTCATAATGATATGTTGATCATCATAAAGATGAAATTGATCAACAAACGAAGTTGTTAAAAAAAATTCAATAACTTTTGAAAGAACATGAGATGTAGTAGAATTAATGATCAGAATTGAATAATTTGAAAATTTCACCAATGACCTTACATCCAGGCTAGAGGAGAAGTCCAAAAATATTAAGGGTCTTGAAGAAGAAGTTGTTACACTAAGGAGTAAAGTAGAAAGTAAAATTTTCAACCAAAACAAATTATAAAATCAAGGAAATTATGGTGCTCCTATATATTAGGGGGCATTTCTTGTTTAATTAGTAAATTGAAAATCCTATAAATGTTACAATAATCTTACAGGACTAATTTTGGAAGGCAGTGATGTCAATATCCTTAAAGATAGAAAATATACCTCGAGGATCTCTTATGGTGATATGATATAAGGAGAAGAAGACAGAGAAATTGGAAAAGATTTAAATTTAGATGTAGAGGAAGGTGTGAAAATCCTTTAATGGTTAAAAATGATAATGATTAAGAAGAAGATTCAATATAGGAAACAATGGATGAATAAAATTCATCTGAACCTCAAATGAAAATTAAAAGAGATGAAATTGACCAATACGACATAATTGAGGATTAGTTAGATCCAACAAAAACAAGGAGAATGTGGAGTAAAGAAAATTATGTCTTTCTATCAATTGTAGACCCAAACTCATCTGAAGAATCAGTGAAAGATGAATCATGGGTTAAGTCCATGAATGAAGAATTAGACTAGATTGAAAAGAACCAAAAATGGGATCTGGTTAAGGGACATAAAAATCACAATGTGACCTATACATAGTATATTTTTAAAAAAAATTACTTGAGCATGGAAATGTGATTAGAAATATGTCTTTCTTAATGTTAAAAGATTATATACAAATGGAAAGAATTGATGCCGAATAAATATTTACTTCAATGGCTATAATGGAATCAATCAGAATTTTTCATACTATAGAAATTAATAGAGGATATAAATTTTTTCATATGGTTGTAAAACAGCATTCCTATATGGTATTCTCGAATAAAGTTTCTACATTGAATAACCAGTGGGGTTTTTAATTGGTATGGATGAAATGAAGGTTTGCAGATTGAAAAGGAAAATATATGATCAGATGTAGAAACCACAAGCAGGATTCTCATCTGGATTCTTATTTGAATAAGATTGAATTTAAAAGAATAGGTCTTGAATATATTCAATTTGTGATGAATTTAAAGGATTATTAATTTTTGGTGATGGTTTACATGGATGATATTATATTTTGAGGAATCAGGATGAAATCACTATACAAATTAACTAATGACAAGAAATATTATTTTGAAATGTCTATGATTGGGGACTTTATATACTTTTGGGGTTGTAGGTGATTCAGAATAACTATTACACTTTCATTCCTCAAGAAATATTTGCAAGATATTTTCTAATGAAATTCATTATACATGACTCCAAATCAATGTAATCTCTAATTGAGGTCACGACCAAACATGGAATACATCAGGATCTGAATTCTGTGGATCCCACCATGTACAAGAGAATCATTGAAACCATATTATAAATGATTGTAACAAAAAATGATATTGCATTTGAAATATGCTTATCGACTCATATTCAAAGTAATCAAATGTAAGGGAATATGTAACCAGTTAAATAAATCATGAGGTATATACAAGGTACACTATATTTTGGATTATAATTTCCCATACGAATATTTAATGAATTATTTTCATTTTCTAATTTTGATTGGGCTAGAGATGTGGTCGATAGAAAGTCCACAAGTGGTGGATCATTCTTAATTTATAAAACATTGTGTAGGATTATTGAGAAAGAAATAAGAAATCACTTATCTCATCATGGATGAAACAGAATATATCTCTACTACAAAGTCATGTATTCAAATTTTGTGGATAAAGTAACAACTAACTAATAATGGTGATAAGGTGAAATAGTCAATAGATATATACTATGATAATAAGAGTGTGATTGATCTTTTAAAGAATCATGTTTAACACTATCGTACAAAACATACTGAGATAATATATTGTTTTATCATGAAAAATATTGAACAAGGTATGATTAAAATGGAGCATGTGAGGGATGATGAGAAAGTGGTACACATTCTGACTAAGACATCGGTGAAATATGTGTTCTCGAAAAATTGGTTGAACCTCATTGTTCAACATCCTCATAGTGCTTGAGAAGATTACTAGAGTTCCCCTCTCTTTATTTGTAGTCTATTTTAATCTATTTTTTAAAGTGATATCATTTTATGGGGGAGATATGATCCTCAGGGAGTATGTTTATGAGCTCTATAAGAAAAAATATTATTAATTGGGTTTGTTTCTAGGGGTAATTTAGAAATTGAATATGATAGATGAGAATTCAATGTTATGATTAAATATATGGATCTTAACCTGCACATATTTAAGCATTCTAAAACAAGAGAACCTAATTCACACATCCCATATTGTTTTCTACCTCGAGTTTTTCTCATGTTGACTTTGAGTGTTGTATTTCATGTTTTTTGAGTATCCAATTTTGATAGTGGATGGTGCTTTATTGAATTTATCTACAAATTATCCAGAAACCCAATGGGGGAGGTTCTTGGAACCAGGGTTGTTGTTTAATAAAAAAGGAGTCAGTTTTGTCTTTGTCTTCAATCTACACATGGGTGATCATAGAGTTCGTAAGTCAAGTGTTCTCACAATTCAAGCTAACTATAGTATTAGAGGTGGCGTACTTTCCCTGTGTCTTCGAAATTTTCTATTTTCCACATCCGGATGAAGAGGCTCTCATCATGAACGGATTTTTTATGGAAACATTATTCATAAATATAGTAATTTCATGGATTTCATAATGAATAGTTTTTTAAAATGTGAGTTTTGTGAGTTCATGATGGGTTGATGATGCTCTTAATTTCAACATGAAGTGGAACATCCTGAATGTGCGATTACATGACTGTGATTTTTACAACTACAAAAAATATCACTAGAGCATCGCGATTGGAGGAACTTCAGGAATAACGATTTTGAAAGATCTAATATATCTATTAAAGGTGGTGGAGCATAAAAAATGTTCAAAAGTGTAAATATGTGGATATCCCATATTTATTTTACATGAAAATAATTATAGAAAATTCAGAATCAATATGATTTCATAAAGGTTGGAGAGCTTCACGAACCTAGTTTTTAATGCGAGATTGAATATCATGAAAATAATAGTTGTGACATGATTAACACTAATGCATATATATGTAATTGGTGATTTAAAATTATGGGGTATTCCACGATGAGTCTATGAGCATTATGATTGTTTATTTTTTCATGAAGGTAGTTTCCTTCATGAAGGATGTGAGCATTACGAAGGAGCTCCACCAATAGTAGTTCTGAATATCATGTTTAAGTGAACATTCTTTTAGAGTGATTTAACATAGTTCTACAGTGTATGAAAATTATGGTTCTTGTAAGGTACAAATACATTAATTCCAATATACTTATTCAACCATCATGTTGATAAACTTAGTAAGAAATCACATATGGTTGTGATCTAGGTGGGTCAATGGATGTGTTATGAGGGACATATTGTGAAATCAGTAAAATCTAAATAAGGTAGTGCACTTAGAATAGTGTGAATATGTCTGGACTTCTATATTTCACAAAATGTGATGGATATTGAATTTTGGAATGACTGGAACACTATCGGCATATGCTCCTTGGACAATCCCTTGGTGGTGAACTAAGTAAAATTGTTGTGTTTTCTATCTACATGTTCATTTTCAAATTACTCTATATTACCATCAGATAGATTTAACTGGTTCTGACCAATGGTGGAACAAGATCCATCACATTTAAAAGAAAATGTTGAAATCTTGATTCAAGCCTCCCCTCTAATGGTGTTCTGGGGTCCTTCATTGATTTTTTATGTGTTTATTCCAAATTCTTTACACTAGGACATCTTTTTTTATTATTGTTGTAGAACAACTAATTATTTTAAAATTCCAGTTCCACCTCTTGAAACATCAAAAAAGTTTTTCAGAATATTTAAATTCATGGTAAGAAAATGTCATTTGATATCATGGCCTTAATCATAATTAAACTGATTTAATTTTTATATTAAGATCCAAAATATAAAATTTGTGTGCATTTATAAATTGGACATGTTCTCTTCTATGTAGCCTTTATATCTTCCTCCTATTTCAATTACATCAACTAATTTTTTCACACTAACTCAAAAACATTTTAAAAATATATCTCAAAGAAAATATTCCAAAATTCATCCCATTACAAGGAATAAACCTATTATCATTCCCTAATATTCCTGAAAATTTACCTCCATTGTTCGGTATCACAATTATAATGGTAAATAAAAAAAATTCTATTTTTTAGAAAACTACTCTATTCTAAGGAATAAATATATTCTCTTTAGGATTGATACCACCTCTATTTAAAGATTTCACCAAATAATATGTCACAATGAAAAACTGCTCTCTTCCAATTCCAACAATTTATGGTTGCTGATATGAGAGGCTATTTTCCTCTTAATCCCTTCCAACATTAGTTTATATGTTTCCGCTATAAAAAAACATTATAAATAGACATATTTTAGAAAAAGAATCACATTAATATTCAAATGATATTACTTTCAAACAAAAAATTAAAATCTAATATGGGTATTTACATATATTATCTAAACATATAACATTATCTAAACCCTTTCTATGATAATAACTATAAAAACTTTGTAAGAACCCTATTTTTGGATCATGTATGGATCCTTAATTTTCACTCTGAATCATTTATTTTGACTTAAAATGGATTCCTTTTTAGTTAATAAAGGTTCTGAGGGTGATTGAATATTTTTTTGGAACTCAGAACCCATCTTTTTTGTAAAACATGCCATGTCGCATAGTTAACACACAATTTTCCAAACAGTGCAGACCAAACTGTTTGGGAAGGGCCACCTCGCACGGTTAGCACATGGCCATGTGGCCTAACCGTGTGAGCGCCCATTTTTCCAAGGTATCAATGCATTGTTTTTGAATTTTTTGTCAAACCATGTAGACCAAATTGAATGGGTAGAGCTGACCTGCATGGTTTTCACACGGTTTGACAAACCGTGCACATGCTAATTTAATATATAAATTTCCAGTTTTTCCCTTAATCATCTAATTATGTCACCCCTTCCTCCCCATTCTAAGTTTTTGAAGGATTGTCCTATTTCACTCTCAATTTGGGGCTTTTTGAATATCTAAACATAGAATCAAGATATCTCCATCATCTAGCATCTGCTCGAGATTTTTTTTCATCACATTGGATGTGAATAGTAAGTACTTGAGTCCACTTTACCCATTCTTCTTCTCACAATATCTCGACCTAGATATCTCCATGTCAGCATTTTTCACCTTTATTTAGATATACTCTGATCTGTGGAAAATCTGGGGCTGATACTAGATGAGGAGAATCATAAAACCCAACAGTGGGTGGTATATAACAAATCCATTATGATCGTAGATTTTTGAATGTTTGTGTGGGACCCACTGGTTTGGTTGGAAACCATTTTTAAAATTTACATGTCATGATTATACTCATTATAATCGCATGGTTATGATATTTACAAATATGTTATTAGTTGTTAGTGGTCACACCCACTACTCAACCCACCTCATGTCAGAGGTTATACCATATTTGGGTTTTTAGTGTTTTTGCATGTTTGAGCCACCGTTCGGGCATGAATTTACATAACCTTCTTAAAGGTGAGAATTGAATAATAAATTAATTTTTTTGAATTACAATTGCTTAATGTCTAGTACCATGTATGCTCACACATGACCCGCCTATGGTATGTTCTTCAAAATTATTATTAAATGTGAAATGTGAAATGGAAAGTATACTATGCATATATCTGGGCCCTATGAAATATGATTGAATAATGGTTACATTTCTGTAGAACCAATTTCAATATTGATGGAAGGTAGAAAAATGAACCCCACTAATTTAATATACCTGAATGGTTAACTAATACATGATTAAATGGATACAACTATACTTACCCTATCCACACTAATGGAAGAAAAGGCATGAACCTATAAATAAATGGTTGCAGCTCTACATGACTAATACACACTAATGGAATGAAAGGATTGAACAAAATGAATTTTCGCATGCATACAATATGATATAGGAATAGACTGAATCAAGATTTCCTTGGATTTGGTGAGGTGAATTCCTTGTGTATTGAGAACCTCATTTTGATTCAAGGATATTGTTTTCTTAGGTTGATACCCACCTAGACTCCAGTTCTTGTCTATCCCTAGGATTCATTTTATACTACCGTAGGGTCTATTTCAATATTACAGGATACCTCAGATACCATCCTTAGATCTAGCATTGACTGGTAGGTTCCCTGGTGAAATTTTATAAGGCCATATCTTTGCTTACCCCCATTTTACCTTGGTCGATCACCTTGGACCTGGTAAGTGCCTTATTGGTGAATTACTTGGATTACTCTCATTTGTTTACAATCATACCCCTTAGCTAGACTCAGATACTACTAAGTGAGAATTTCATGAGATTTACATTATGTTGGTTTTTACCCTGGAACTCCCTCAATGGATATCATTTTTAGGTTTCCTTGTTACGTATTGGGACATTTAATACTTACTCTGTCATGAGGTTATGTTAATGTTGGCTATGCCTCATGTGAACTATTAACATTAAATGGTAATGAATTAATTAATGAACTAGTTACATATTCATACACTAGGTTATGTATGAAGTAGGTACTTGTGTATTTAGTTATATTGTACTTCTTTCTTTACATTATATATGCATGCCTTCCCACTGTTATATTTCATTACACGAGATAGATGTTATTGGCACAATTGGTGGTGGTCGATAATGATTTATCTCACACCCTCTCCGAGATCCATTTGGTACCCGAAGTAGATTACATGGTTGAAGTTATTGTCAAATGGAAGCATACATATTCCAATATTTGATTGTGGGATGTTAGGATGGAGCTTGATAGCAGATGACCGAGTTGGATCTCATGATGGTTGGAGTAGTATATGTTTTCTATAACATTGAGGAACTGTTATTCATGTTTTCTTTTAACCATGTTCTCTAATTTTATAGTGACATAACATTACTTTATCACTATACCATTAAGATAGTTTTTATTATTCTCAATTATCTACTGCATCAGTTTTCATTCACTATTTAATTATATTGATTCTGCTATTGTTTCTATTTATATTACTTCCATTGGTTATTATTCAATTATATTCATTCTGCTATGTTATACTCTTATAATGAGGTAATAGACTTCCCATGGACACACCCTAGGCCCTATTTTCTAGTTGCAAGCCTCTGACATTTGGAAAGATGTTTTTGAGGCCATGTGGCCCACCGGGCTTGGGGCACTGTTAAGTGGAAACCAGGTATGGGACATCACAAAGTGCCATCGAAGGAGGATTGTTTTCATTATTTAAAATTTTGGAGAAAAAATATTGGTTAATAGAAACACTTGGAACTTGGTTAAAAGATATGAACAAGCATAAAAAACCCATGTTCGAGATAAAATCCGAGTTACCCATAAGGCACATGTTGCTCTGCTTTTTCCTATTACATTTGATATTATTTCACCATTGGGTGACGCACATGCTATGTGTTATTGTTGATTATTACACTTTTGAGAATTTATTTCATCCTAATACTAATGATATGTGGGCAATGAGTACTATTACATGAATCAATATAGGCACCTATATTTCACATGTCATTCATATTGCTATGTCATATAGTTTCATTTCGCTGATTTTCATTGCATGATATGCATGTAATTGCTGAGTAATTCTGTGGTAGTTTCTTGTACAGGTATTACTATTGGATACAATTGAGTGATTTCACGTCACAAATCATGAGGTGTGTTGGCCATCACGGGATGGGATGAGTAATTTACCTATTCAATCAATTATAATATAATAAAATCAATGACATTTTGGGTGATAGTTCTATGGGAACTTATTCATCATAAATGACTATCCATTACATTGTGAGTCATGGAATCTAAAATGAATTGTTTTCACATACTTATTCTACATTGACATGTTTATGAATGGTAATGGAGTGAACCTAAAAAATAACTACAAAATTTTGTCAAACTTTTACTTGAGCACATACTAATACCTGGGCATCTAAGGGGCTAGTTTGGGTAGTATGCCTTGGGTAGTGAGTGTTCTCACTTTCAGCTTCCATTGGTGATGAAATCATATGCTTCTGTTCCTGTTCTAAGGCATCTTCTTGGTATTTTTAGGCAAATTCCTCCATTAATTCCTCATGTAGTTCTCCAAGAAGGTGGTGACGACCTTGCTCCAGACATGGTGGGCCCTGGGATGCCAATCTTACCTGTCGGAGTGCCACATGAAGCACCACTTACTGTTATTGATCTGGGAACTGATCCTCAAGTACGTGATAGTTTCATACATCTGATGCAGGACATGCAAGGTGTTTCATGTGTGTCACCTAAGATGGTTGATCTGACCCGTGAGTTCCAGCAGCAACATGCTCTTATTTATTCAGTGGTTGGAGGATCTCAGGCTACTGAGTCTTGGATAGAAGCCATTATCTCTATCATTGAGAGTGTGGAAAACCCTCTATAGTGGAGAGTGAAGCTTTCTACAAACATCCTTCGAGATTCACCCAAGAAATAGTAGGATGTGGTTACCCTGGCCGGTAATCATCGAGGCATGTTATGGGATGACATCCAGACAGCCTTCTTTGATTAGTTCTTTTATAAGTCACTGAGATCTATTAGAGCCAGAGTGTTCATGCATCTCGAGCAGGGTTCTATGTATGTTATGGAATATTCCGCATGTTTCACTAATTTACAACACTTTTCCTGCTTCTATATGGTAATGAAATTTTACATGCTAGACGTTTTAAGGATGGGGTTCAGTATGCTATCCAAACTCAGGTGAATGTCTTATTCCTTCCTAACAATTTTAAATTGTTGATCAGGCCCATATAAATGAGTGTAACCTAAGATATGGAACAAGTACTGGGTTTAAAGGATCAGTGTTTCGGTAGTCTGGTAGTTCTTCCAGTGGTAGGAAATGTTCTCCCAATGATTTTATTCAGGGTATTAGTAGCCATAATATCTAATTTGATAGCTCCATGGTGTGTCATTAATATGAAAGACCCGGGAAAAAGAATCCCCAATGTGATAAAGAGCCTATGGAGTGTCAAGCTTGTAGCTGTATGGGTCATCGTTAGCACTTTTGTAGGACCCCTCACCAGCTTCGTGTGGAAAAGCATTTGTTCCAGCTCCACATTCAGGAGAATGTTATTTTACGCCACATAAAGAAGGATGTTGTAATATCACCGATTGGTCTAGCTAAGGAGGAGTTTGTGACCGTGGTTGTTTGATCCCTGATCTCCAGCAGCGCCAGTAGAGAAGTCATGATTATGGTAGTCCATCTGTTGCACAGGGTAGTGGATCAGGACAGCTTCATGCTTTTCAATTGATACTCAAGGATCAAGCTGTGGGACCATCTAGTGTACAGGGTACTATTCTAATAGCCTCTACTCTTATCTCAACATTGTTTGATATAGGTGCTTCAAACTATTTTATTTCTATATCTATAGTGGAAATTCAAGGACTAGAGATAAATTATCAGTATGGTGTAATGACCCTCGATATATCACTAGGAATATAGAGGGAGAGAATATTCTAGTACACGGATTTTCCCCTTGAGGTAGGAAGTTTCCCATTCATGTGGAATCTCATTGTTCTCGAGAAGACGGGCTTTGATGTCATTTTCGGGATAGACTGGTCAGTCCACTATCATTCCTTTGTAGACTTCTAGAATCGCATGGTCTCTTTTACATCACCATAAAGAAGCATTTATCTATTCAAAGGGGAGTGGGATGTCTAGGATGAGAGAGCTATACCGAAGGATAATGGGCTAGGTGAAGTGACTTCCCATATTGTGAATCTTTTCATGGAGGATTAGGGTTTTCTTTAAAAAATTTCCCTCCAGTCCTTGATCATTTCAGGGAAGTCATTCCTAATGAAATTTCTAGATTACCACCAAAGAGAGACGTAGTGTTTGCAATAATTCTTGTTCCAGGAGCAACCCCAGTATCCATTCCTATGTACAAGATGGAACCTACTGAACTTCGATAGCTCAAGTGATAGATATAAGACTTAGATGCTAAATGATTTATACGGCCTTGTACATCCTCTTGGTGTTCAGTCGTGATTTTTGATCAGAGGGTGGATGGAATATTTCATTTATTCATGGATTAAAGAAGGTTGAACCAGATTACAATTACGAAACAGTATCCACTTACTCAAATATATGATCTATTTGACCAGCTTAGAAGAGAAAAGGTGTTCTCTAAGATCGACATAAGATCAGGTTTTCATCAGGTTTGAGTGAGACTATCATACATACCTTGTACAACATTCTGTAGCATGTATGTTCTGTATGAGTATCTTGTTTTTTTTTCGGTCTTTTGAACACATATTCTGTTTTCATGGCATTGATGAATAGGATCTTCCACCCCAATTTGGACTCTTTTGTCATGGAATTTTTTGATGACATCTGTGTGTATTCCCGTACTTTTAACAACCATGGGAAAATTCTTGAGATCATTCTGTGTATAAGGAGAGAGCATCAGCTTTATTCCAATCATCTTAAATGATACTTTGGTATTGACAAGGTCAACATATTGGGTCATATGATTTCATAGTCATGAGTATCTATTGATCTTGAAAAGGATAACATTGTAGTTTCTTGGGAGCAGCCAAAAAATGGGTTTCATTTCAAGCGTTTCTTAGGGATCACTGGATTTCACAAGCGTTTCATACAAGGCATTACTAATCTGGATTCACCTCTTTCTATTATTACAAAAAAGGGTTTGAAGTCCACATGGTCAAAATCTTGTGATAATATTTTTCCGCTGTTGTATGGGAGGCTTGTCAGGACACTACCTATTCAAGGTTATATCATCTTCTATGATGCATTAGGCATTGGAAATGGAGTAGTGTTGATGCATGAAGAAAATTTTGTTATGTACGGATCTCGGCAATTGAGGCCTCATGAAGGAAATTGGCTATTGCACGACATTGAGCGAGTAGTAGTTGTTTGTGACTTATGTTAGTCACAACATTATCTATTGGGTGAGTTCATTGTGGTGTATATAGATCAAAAGATCCTAAAGTATATATTTTCTCAGTGAGACTTAAATCTTAGATAGGGATGTTGGGTCGAATATCTAAAATCCTTTGATTTTGAGCTTTCCTATATTCTTGGAAAAGGCAATGTGGTCACTGTTGCACTGAGTCCAAAATCTCAAATATAGGCTATACATGAAGCAAGTGATGAATGAAACTTAATAGCACATTTTTTTGAACATTATCTGGAGTTTCCTGATAGTCACGAGCAGTTTTACCTCTCATCCTTAACAGTTACCTCCCTCCTTGAGAAGGTGAAGAGTATGTAGTTTTCAAATCCTAAAGGATTGGTTCTCTGTGAGAGTATATCAGGAGATAACCCACCTCCATATTTTTCTATGACTGAGATGATGTCTAGGGATTACGTGGACGTATCTAGGTTTCAATAGATATGAGAGAAGAGATAATGAAATTGCACCGTGCTTCACAGTGGGCATTTTATCCAGGAATCTTGAAAATGTATCGAGATATGTGATACTAGTATTCATGGCCTTGAGTGAAATTTCAGATTGTAGGTTTTCACACTAGGTGTTCCGCCTATCAGCAGGTGGAGGCAGAGCACTAGAGACCTGCAGGGTTGTTACAGCCTCATCCAATCCTGGAATGGAAATGGGAAGATGTTGCTATGGATTTTGTAGTTGAATTACCTAGGTCACCGAGTGTTAGAAATGCTATCTGTGTAGTCATTGACCGTCTAACAAATTCATCACACTTCATTCCTATATGGGAGACTTTCTCAATCGATGAGCTAGGAAGACTATGTATTTGTGATATCATACGAGTACGTGAGGTTACTTGTACTATCGTTTCAGATCAGGAATATCATTTCACTTCATGATTTTATAAGGGTTTACAGAAATCTATGGGGACTCAAGTGCTTCTAATCAAACATTTCACCCTCAGACTATTGGAAAATCAGAACAGACAATATAGGTTCTAGAGGATATTCTCTGAGCATGTTTCCTTGATATTGGTGTTTCATTGGATAAGAATATCCATATCATCGAGTTATCTTATAATAATATATTTTAGGTGATGATTGAGATGGATACTTTTTAGGCCTTATATGGTAGGCCATTCCATTCACATTTAGGTTGGATAGAGGTAGGTGAGGCAACCCTACTAGGTCCCCATATCGTTCAGGATACTTCAGAACATGTTTAGCTGATCAGGAAGTGTATGAATACTACTCAGTCAAGATAGAAATCATATTCCGATCACCACTAATGACATCTTTAGTTCGAGGTTGGTGATCATTTTTTCCTTCGGGTATCACCAAGGATTGGAATTGATGGTTACAAAAGTGGAAAAATAAATCACCCCATTGCATCAGGCCGTATGAAATTATATAGAGAGTCGGGATGGTAGCCAATCAGTTGCTACTTCCTCAAAGGTTTCATACCATGAACATCATCTTTTATGACTCATGATTCAACAATATCATGCTTACCCGTCTCATTACATTATTAGGATGAAGTTGAGTTAGATGTCGATGCTACCTTTGAGGAGTATCCAATACACATCGTTGACCAAATCACAATGGATCTCTAAGGAAAGTATTTCCCCCTCATATGAGTGTTATGAAAACACATCCATGTACAAAATGAGACTTGGGTGTGAGAAGCCGATCCACATGCTTAGTGGATAGAGTTGTTCTCAGACAGTGCTTTTTTACCCATGGAAGGAGAACTCAGTGGGCGAGTTCTTTTAAGTGGGAAAGACTGTATGAACCCATTTCTGGACTCTGGTATCAATCCTTTAATTTTTACTCTAAATCATTAATTTTGACTTAAAGTGGAGTCATTTTTTTATGTAATGGTTTTAGGGGTGTCAAGGGATTTTTTGGAGCCTAGAACCCATATTTTGGGAAAAAGACCAAGTCGCACAGTTAGCACATGAAATTCTAAACCCTGCAGACTAAACTGTTTGTGCATGGACACCTCGCACGGTTGGCACACAATCGTGCAGCCTAACCATGTGAGAGACCATTTTTGTTAGGTATCAGTGTTTGGTTTGCACATGTTTTTAAAAACCATGCAGACCAAAACGTTCTGGAAGATCCGACACTCACGGTATGGGAACAATTTGACAAACCATGTGATTTCTAATTTTCCGGATAAATTTCTAGTTTTTTCTTAAGGATCTAATTAAGTGACCCCTTAATCCTTATTCCAAGTTTATGCTGGATTGACCTATTTCACTCTTAAATTAGGTCTTTTTAAATATTTAAACTTGTAATCAAGTGATCTCCATCATCAGGCATTCGATCAAGCTTATGTTTTTCATGTTGGATGTCCAACGGTAAGTACTCATGTACCCTATAACTGTTTTTTGTCTCTATTTCTCTCGATCTAGATATCACCATGTGAGAATTTTCACCTTTTAGTAGATCTAATCTGATCCGAGGAAAATCAATTGCCGATATTGTAGGGTGAGATTCGTACAACCCTATAGTGGGTGGTCTATAACATAACCCAAAAGTTCATTGTTATTTTGGATTGTTCGTGTGGGGCCCAACAGTTTTGTTGGAAACCATATATTAAATTTACATGAAATGATTATACTTGTTAGAATTGTATGGTTATGATATTTCCAAATAATTGATTAGTTGTTAGTGGTTACACCGAAAACTCAATCCGCCTCATGTCAAATGTTAAGCCATATTTTTGTTTGTAGTGTTTTGTCATGTTTGAGCCACTGTTTAGGGGTTCCTTTGCTTGATCTTCCTAAACTTTAGCCTTCAATAATAAATGACTTATTTTTAATGATAATTTCATAATGGCATGTACCATGTATTCTCACCACTTGAACCTCCTAACATAAGTTTGTCAAAATTTTTATTAAATCTGAAATGTGAAAAGGAATGTATAGTATGAATATAACATGTCCTTATGAAATAAGATTAAATAATGGTTACGTTTCCATTGCACCCCATTCAAAATTAATGGAAGGTAGTAAAGTGAACCCCAAGAATTTAATATACATTAATGGTTAATTATGATATGATTAAATGGTTTCAATGCTACTTGGCATATCCACACTAATGGATGATAAGGCATAGACCATTAAATAAATGGGTGAAAATATACTTGACCTATCCATACAAATGGGAGGAAAGATATGAACCAAATGAATTATCACATGATTATAATATCAAATAAGAATGGACTGACTCAAGATCAAATTGTATTCTTTGAGGAGAAAACCATGGGTCTCACGAACTCCATTCTGATTCAAGGATGCCGTTTTCATAGGTTGATACCCACAAAGAATCTAGTTTTGGTATATTACTCGTATGCCCGGTATACTATTGTAGGGACATTTTCATTATTACATGATACCTCAGATACACTCCTTGGATACAACATTGACTAGTAGGTGCTATGGTGAATGCACGTTGGGCCCTGTCCTACATTAGACCCATTTTACCCTGGTTGATCACCTCGGACTCGGTAGGCACCTTATTGTGGAATGTTGTGGATTATGATCCTTGGATTATACTCTTATGCCTTAGCTAGACTCAGATACTCCTCAGTTAGTGTTCCATGAGAAATACTCAACCTCAATTATTACCCTAGAACTCCCTCAATGGATTTCATTTTTTGGTTACCTTGTTATGTCGTGGGAACTGTACTACTAATATTTTCACAAGGTGATGTCATTTCTAGCTATGCCTCATGAATCTTATTCACATTAAAAGGTAATTTCTTAATTAATGAACTAGTTACTTGTTCAGACACCAGTCGAGCACTGAGGTAGGTAATTGAGTGTTTTTTATATTATACTGCTTTTTTACTTTATATATGCATACCTTCACCACTGATATTTATCTCACACCCTCTACAGGAATCATCTGGTACCTGATGTAGATTACATGGTTGAAGGTATTGATGAAGTGAGGCATAAAACATCCAATACTTGATTGCATGTTGTTTGGATGGAACTTGACAATAGATGACCGAGTTGGATCTATGGATGCTTGGAGTAGTCTTTGTTTTCTTTTACTTTGTGGAACTGTTAAGTATTCTATCTTGTAACCATGTTTTCCTATTTTCCAGTGACATCACATTACATCATCATTTTCCTAGTTAATACAGTTATTATTATCCTTATTTATCTACAGCATTTGTTTTCTTCCATTATTTAATTATATTGTTTCTAATATTTTTTATTTATAATTATTCCACTGGTTATGATCCAATTATATTCCTTTGGCTGAGTTACACTCTTGTATTGAGGTCATATTCTTCCCATGGACACACCATAGGCCCTAGATGCTAGTCGACAGCCTCTTCCATTTGGGAAGATGCGCTTGAGGCCATGTGTCCCATAAGGCTCGGGGAACCGTTAAGTGGAATCTGGGAATGATATATCACAGACCTGGCCTTATAAAATAAATATTCTAGTATCTTAAGATAGTAATTAATTATCATACATTCCCAAATAAATTTAATGTTTATATTTTTATAGAATTAGTTCAACGCCATTACATAAATAAATTTCACATCAAAAAATGGTGTACTTATACTTAGTATCCATTTTCCCCATAAAAACTATTGAGATATAATAAATTTTCCTTTCCTCAAATATCTCCACAATTTTGATACTGACCTCATCCTTGTCCCTAATCATCCTTAAAACTCTTTGAAAACATTTTAAAATATGGTATGAGAATGAAATACTCAAAGAGGGAAATAAAAATGAATTAATGAAAACCTTACTCTATGAATACTTTTAAAATGTTTCATTCTAAATATGAAATTTTGGTAAAAAATTATCATTTTCATACAAAATAAATGAAAAAATCAACCCAAATATTTTTCAAAAAATTTTCATGAATATTTGAGAAGTGATAATAAAACTCAAAAAAATTTCTTTTCAATCATCTAAATTCATGACATTTTTCCAACAATATTATAATTTTCACACAGAGGATGTTGAAAACAATTTTCATGAGACTTGAACTTAAGATCCAAACATGAAAAATAATAAGTATTCTATAAAAACACATAGAAATAGTTGATAGATAATATAGGTATCTGTATCTACAAATATTATATATTTATTAAAAATTAATTAATAATTATGATTACAAATGAAATATCCCTTACAGTTATACATGGAATAACATTTATAATTATTCTTGGAATAACAATTACGATTTCACTTGGAATAAATAAACCCCACGTTTAGCATCAATACATAAATATTACACAATGAATTTGATGAATATCAATGATACACCCATACTTGGTTTATATTTGAACCACCTATCATCATAAGAACATCCCATGAACAATAAAATAATCATAACACATTAAATATTACATTATAAAATCATTCTTCACCACCATAAGAAATAATTTTATGATATTTTATTAAAGATTTCTTTTGAAATAAATTTTTCAAAAATAAAATTACCTAAATAATGTGAAATAGTGTAATTATTTAATTAAAAATAGATATATTAAAAGGGAAATAAAATATCAATTAACAGTTACTATGGTGGGAAAATAAATTGCTTTCTAATAAGTAAAAATAGATCATTTTTTCCTTTTATAATTAATTTCAAAATGTTCAAGATAATGAATGTAAAATTAATCCTTTTGAAAACCTTTGAAATAATGTATAATGATAAATAAAATTTCCTTTATAATTACTTTATGTCCATAAAAATAAATCATTATGTAATTTTATAAATGTGGATGTTGAAGAAAAATATTTTGGAAGGGAAATATTAAAAGATGAGTGTTTTTAAAATAATGTTTCTTACCTAGAGGATATCCCATCACATGCATCCTTTATCTTCTAGTGTAATAAACATATTTTATTTAAAAACTTTACTAATAAACTTTTTCATTTTCATTATCTATTTTAAAAAAATTATAAGCACTTACATTTTCAATTAAATTCTTATCAAATGTTTTGATGATATTCAGATCAGATATCCAAAATTACAATGGTAGGTTGACTATGGTCAATGAGGTTATTATTCCGTCTTATCCAGAACAATAACAATGGTATAATTATCATTTTTTAAATCATTTATAAATTTAATATAAACTGTGATACATGGTTATTAAAAATGAACTATTTACAATGAGGGAGACAATTGGTCGTACATATGCATGAGTAACACTTTAATTTTTCCAAGATCATTATAGAAAGAAGATATGTGTTATTTTACCTTCACAAAAATACAATTATATATTTTAGAGCATATTATATATCTTAATAAACTTATATATCATTATTGTAATATTTTGATAAAAAACGTATCACATGACTTTATGCGGGTGGTATTCCACACATAAGCATAAACGACATTATCATTCTTCAATGAATAGAAAGAAAAATATAAAATAAAATATTATCTTTTATAATTTATTAATATTTAAATAATATCAAATATATAAATTAGATTCATCTTTACAACCACTCTTAAGATGAGGTTATGGAAGACGAATTCCATTGATTCACGAGGAGTTAGTCTTCTATACACACGAATAATGGTTTAATTTCCCATTTTATGGAAGTGGAGATGGATACAATCCTGAAAATAATACAATAAATTATAATTATATGTTATATTCTCGATTTATTATTTTAAAATGGGTGAAAAATATTTGGAGAAGTTAGGAAATGAAAAAAATAATAATTCTTGGTTAAGAACTCTACCTCTTCTTCATACTTCAACTTAAAGATTACACTAATATAATTACTAGGATGGATTTATGATAAAAAAGGACTATATGATGTGTTTTGAGATGTAATGAAGGTATTGGTAATGGTATTTTTATAATGAAAATTGTTTTTTAATTATTTAGAATAGATAAGGGGTTGTGCCATTTTATATGAGAGGAGAGGGGCACTCCTAGACAATCGTAAAGTATTAAATATATTTACATTAATTTTCCAATTAAAATAACTCAATATTGATTTTATTAATACAAAATATGGTTACGTGTCTAAATAATCTCATTAAAATTTTGATAATTCTATCTGATATTTACAAACATATATTATTGTTTTAACTAGGGTTCTCCCTTTTTGATAACTACCATGAAATAAAATAGTGTACTCTTTAGGGGTCAATAAATATTCTATAAATGATAAATTGGACCTTAAATTAAACATGGATAATATTTTATACCATATTTGAATAACTTTATGTAATATATGATTTTTTTGAGCATTAAATCATTTAATAAAATATTATTTATTATAAAATATCATTATTTTTAATTTTTGAAATATTCATTAAATATGAAATTTCATACTAAGGTAAAATAATTTAATTATAAAATAATTTATGTACAACTATATAATATGTCAATTATATATATGAATATTGTTGAACAAAAAAATCCACTCAAATATTATTACATTTAATAATGTTAATGTCATTAATTTCTTTTTTTAATTGAATAAATATTGTATCATTATTGAGTAGGCATTTAATTTAATTATTTCATTTTAAAATTTTTAAAAAAATTATCATGATAAATAAATATTATATATACTTAATGTGAATATTTATAAATAACTTCACCTTCTTCTTAATCCTATGTAAAAAAAATATAACAATACAAATAGAATGACATTTTTTACTTTTGGTTACATAAATTATTATAAAGATCCAAATCATGGCCATATGGAAACAATTTTCCATATAATCTAAATATGGATTATTATAGAAAAAATATACTCATACAATAAATTTTGGGGAAGTGTTAGGGATACATTATAGTCATTATCACATAATTTTTACCCTTAACTAGCCCATTTTACAGTTACCATGGAGACAACAATTACTACCATTATTATTCATAATGAACAAAAATAAAATAAATATATTTACCAAATTTGGACCTCATGATTCATAATTTAGAATATATTTTTAACATTAAAATAACATATGTAGATGAAATTAATTTGAAATTAAACCTAGAAAATGGTTAGATAAATAGTTTTTCAGAAAACTACCATTTAAGTACAAATTATTTTATACCAATTCATGTATATAAATAATTAGAAAGACTATAATTTTATTATTTTTTATAAAAAGGAATTAATGAAAATTTAACACTAATTAAAAATATAATTTTACATTATAAATATTTTAAATGAAAATACAATTCCCAATAAAAATCAGTATTTTCAAATATTCATTAAGAAATCAAACAAATCAGAAAGTTATAAAAAATTCATCTTAATATATTTTTAACATGATGGATTAAAAATGCAATTAATTTTTTCAAATTAAAATTTTATTATTTAGAAATTTTCCTTTTATATTAATCTTTATATGAAAATAATTTAATAAAATCATTTCCTTTATTATTTAAAAATTATATAATTTCATTATGATGAATATTATTATCTATTTCATGAATACTAATAAATATTAAAATTATTTATTTTTTAAATCTCTGGGTTGTTACAACAACAGACCCAAAATTTTTCCATTGTCATAGGGTTTTATTATAAAGTATAAACTACAAAAGAATAAGAGTTATTTGGAAATCTATCTCACATGCCATGATATATACATAGGGTTTAGCATGATTATTCATAAAGAATATTTTGAAAATATCTAATAATACATTGAGAAATAAATGCACGGGAGTCTAGAACTACATGAATGTTTTGGAGGAATTGAAACTGGATGAGTACTTGTAAATTGGTGAAATATGAATACTAATTTTAATGGATATAAAATAAGACTTCCTTGGGTCAGCTTGTTCTGGAATTATTTTAAAGAAAAGGTAACATACAAGGGTAAAGTTTATTGAAGCTAGAATTATTTATATACATATTTTATTCAGTATGTTTTTGCTTCTGATGCATCATACAAAGAATTTTTATCAACAATTATATCAATATATGGAAGTTATACCTAGATAGTAAAATTCAATCATAAAATGATGAATTTTAACTATTGTATTGTCTAAGGTGTAATAGATGGTAGATAAAAAATGGTTCATTCTCAATGATATCATTTCCTAATGGGTTTTTTAAGACATATAGGGTCAGAAAATTTAGATCAGTCATATGTGGTTTAGTATGGTGAGTAGATATATTCATATCTCAGAAGAAGAATGTTTATCATCTAAAGGTAACCTAATGATTCATTAGTTGTTGGATCAAGTTCATGTGGGAGTCTGTTGGTTTTGAATACCTTGAACTGACTACATTATACATTAAATTACCATATTGATCATGGTATTAAATATTAATTAATATTTTATCATATTGTGATCATTCTTCTATGTGACATATATGTGATAATGTCCTAAAGATACTTGTCCAGCTAATAGGTTATAGTGGTTCTTGGATATTATTAGAACCTATAAGTGCCATAATATAATTCTGAAATATATGTTATATGGTTTAATGATATACTATTATGGGTAAAACTTTATAGTATATCAGCGTTGGAGAGTCGTAGGATGTTGATAATAATTTTTATGGTGTACTCCCATGGTAATCTCAAGATATAAGATTATAATATTTGGACCCACAAGTCGGAAATCCACCTTTATATGTTTCATTGGAGGTTTCTATTTGTGTAAATGTGTATTGTTCCTTAAAAATAATGATTATTATTAATTCATATCATGAGTCAAATACATTGATGTATTTATGAAATTTATGATGACATATTCTTGAAGGGAGGTATGTTATGTTGGGTGCATCATAATTGATATCTAATTAATAAAAAATGTGGGAACAGATTTATCCTTTAGTTCATTAACAAGATTTAAGATCTCAATACTATTTATGGGAATGAAACTACATGATTAAATCCATGTCCAATTTTCACTATAATAAAATTTATTTTTGGATTGTCAAATAAATTGTCTTTGAGATAATAGATTGATTACTCCAACATGTAACCTATTTGATTAGAGAAATTATTATAAAAGGATTATATTACATATAATATGTCTTTATGTGGTTATTATAATTTTGGAATTTAACTTTCTTCCATACAGGTGCCTTGGTGGGTTACTAGATTCAAATAATGGACTTTTAGTTTAACAACCTCATGCTGCTAAGACGGTGGCCTAAAGGGTCACACATACTATCTATTTAGGACTATAGTTAAATTATATATGAATTTAAGATGTTAAATAAATATTATCCTCATACATTGATTATTAATTATTCTGTTTTTCAAGGTCACACACACATATATATAAATTCACTGGTTATTAAAGATAATATCTCATGATTTGAATGTTATATAGATATTTTTTCACTAGAAAATAATTAATTATAAAAATATATATTATTTATTTATTATGATTTATTATCAAGGTAACAAAATGTATTTATCTATTTTCTTAATATTAAATTAATATTTATTCACTAATTCTCTAAATATTGTCTTTATTTGTATATCAAAAAATTATTCAGTCTTATTTATTTATTTATAAAAAAATAATTTATTTATGGTATGATAAATTTATAGGTGGTTTAGTAGAGTGATACTATTTGTCTGGTGAGTAATGATATGCTAAATATTATTTAAATTAATTAATTAAATGAATTATTTTGTATTTATCTATGAGTTTAATAATTAAAATAAATTATTATTGTATTTGTTATTATTAATATTATTATTTATATATTGGTTTCTTCTAGGTTTAATAAAATAACAACTATCTAGGTACAATTATTATTTATCAAACCCACACATTAAATAAACCCAATTATGTTATTTTCAAAGATAATGTTCTTCCTTGTGCATAAAAAAATTCTAGAGAGTCCTTTAAAAACCTATAGAACTCCTATCCATGACCTCCATTAGAAACATTGAGCAATCGACCTCCACCCTTTTCAATATTTTCTTAATACACTACATCGTTTTGTATAGTAATTATGATATTCTATAAAAATTTTAAATGTAATTAATGTGACTATTACATGTTAATCGTAATATTGGTGGTATGAATATAAATAATAAAATTACAAAAAAATATGTATATGTTTTTTATATTATGTATATTAATTTATTATGGAATAATGAAAAAGTACTCAATTTTTAGAAATGTCGTTTTATGATAAAAAAACTCATCAAAAATAGTTTTCAATTATATTTATGAGAAAATATTATAATTAATTTATAAAGAATTGATAAATTTAATTTGATAATAAGTACATAAATTTTTAATTAAATAAATAATAATTTATTTATGGAGAAATTTTGGGATTTTTCAAGAAATTTTCATTTTTCTGTAAATAATGAAAAATAATAATTATAAAAAAACAATGATGTATATTTAATAAAAAAAAAGTAATTTAAAATCCTTGTTTCATCGTAAAAAATATATATTACTCATTTAGTATTATATAATATAATTAATTAAATATGAATCATTTCTATACATGACTTTTTGTAAAAGAAAAGTTTTGGGTAAAATTTTCACTTTTCTAAACTATGTTTTTGGTTGTGTTTTTCATTTTTGACACAGATTAATTTATACCAATTATAGATATTGAATTTTCAAAATTTTATTCCATATTTAGAATTTAGAGGTTCATAATTTCTATGTATGTCACTTTTATTTTTGATCATTATGAATCATAACCGTATTAAATATTTGTTCAATCGGTATGGTAAAATAAGGTAATTAAGGATAAAAATAATGTGATGGGCCTTAATATAACCATAACACTTAAATTTAAACTATAGGACAAATGGGTTTTAAAATTTCTCATTGAATATTTTATTTATGGTAATTTCGTTCAATTTTTCATTGAGCAGGAATTATATATTATTTTATGTAAAGGAAACTACAAAATGTCACTCTCTTGATTTTAAATTTCTTTTATATGTTAACATAGAGATAAAAAATTTATTGAATTAATGGTAAAATTTATTTTCAAAATAGATAAATTATTTTTATCATGGTAATTTATTTATTGTTTTCAATTATTACATAATTGACATAAACTTTTACAGAATTTACGCACGGGGCTTGTGTATGTAGTGGAAAAAACATTATAAAGTATTTTAAAACCTAAGAATTAATAATATTTTGATTAAATCATTGGAATACATGGATGGGGGTGAAAGCGGCCATCAGATGACAGTTAACATCAGGATGAGTTTTATGATGACATTCTTATAAGAGGACTCTGATTAATGTGAACCAGGTGGAACATTGTTAACATTGAATTCTCTACGCAATATACTTGAGGTTTTAACAAGGGTATATTTGGTTGAGGTTTTTTTCTTGTTGTATCATGAATGATTTTTCATTTTTTGGAGTTTCTAGTTCATTGTCCCATTTGATGTGGGTCTTTGAGTTTATTTTGGGTATATTGAATTTATCTTTTTTGTTTTTGTTTTTTTAATGGTAACTTTCATGTCTTGGTATCTTTTCATGAGCCACATGATTTGGAATTTCTGTACTTTTGTTTTAATTAATAAATTTTTAGGGTAGAGCTCGCTTATTACCTAAACATTCCTGGTATGGTATAAAAAAAATTTATTTTCACTAATAATGTATTATTAATGTTTCAATGGATTATATTCGAATTACATACCTTTCTTGAAGATTTTATATTCCAAATATATGAATGTTCCTTAAAATTAAAATAATGATATTTTATGTCATATAATATATCATTAATTAATTAAAAATAACACAAATTGAGAAATATGACATGTGGAATGGTAAATTGCCTATAATGTCATCCATGGAACTTTTGTGAATGAATTTTTACCATATATGTAAATTTAGAATTCATATGGATTGAAAACATCATTACCATGGTTAAAGATATAAGGGGTTAACAGGGGGTATGATGAACATGAAAATAAATGAATTTTAAATAAATTTTCAAATTATTTATAATTAAGTTGTTAAATATTTTTTTTCTGTTTTTCAAAGTTTTTTATTTTTTTGTTAGTTTTATTTTTTTGAGTTAGTTATATATCAATACTAGTAATTTAGCATTATTACTTGTTTATATTTTTAATATATTTTATTTACACATGTTCACACATTTTTATTGTTTTTAACATTTTCACTAATATCAATTTATTAATATCTATTAATATATATATATATATATATATTATTCAATTATATTATAAATATTTTTAATAGAAGTATTAACATTATTAGTTGAATAATTTTATGAAATTATAATAATATTTAATAGAAGTGATATAATATATTATCTATTTATATATATATATATTAGTATATGTAATTATATATACATTTATATACATTTATATATACATTTATATATTTAATTCTATATCATTAAATTTTTTAGTTTTAATTTATTTTTATTACATTTTATTTATTTATTATTATCAATATTTATGACATTTAGATAATGTGATGTTTAAATTTTGAATTGTGAAATTAAATTGTTCTATATTCCACGCAGGAGATATATGGTGCCTTGGTTTCCCCCATCCCACACCAGTAGACCAACATTACTGTTGGGACACCCTCTCGCCTTTCCCACCATCAACCTAGACTACTAGCCTCCTCCACCATAACAAATCACCAACGCACCCTCCATCAGGCTCGCAAGCCATCCAGGTCAGGTGCACCACCAACAAGCCAAGTAGGTAGCAACCCATGACCATCCCTCCATTCTATGGTATGCAATAGAAAGCACTATCCCATATCTATTATTCCACAAAAAAAAAACAGCTGAACCTCCCACACTACTATGAAACACAATGTATCTTTATGAGCTTTATGCCATCAAGGATCATGAAACCCTTGCTGGGGGTTTTGGAAATACACCATTTTAGAGAATTGTGCATCACCAGGGAAGCACCACACCTATTAGTAAACTATTCAACCTTGATCCAACTATACATCAGCACTACCTCACCACCCACACCACTAACCTCCACTACATGTCCACACATGAGACCTCTATTTCATGTATTCTTAGTATTTAGTGAATTTTATTGAGCATTCTTTGTTGCTATTTATATTGTTGTCATTTACTCCATCAATATAAAGATAGGTGGGGAAATGGTGTTCGAACAGATATCACTGACCATGGATTTTTGATGGTATTCAAGATGGAATGATCTTTTTGATATCTATGAATTATTGTTCATGTCATGTTTCCTTGATAGGGGCTAATTCTTTGGTTTTGTAGTTGTCAACAAACATTGTTGTAATTATATGGATTTAATTTGTTTAAATATTTGAAAGTCATTAATTTTATACTACTTGGTTTTTTACTTATTTAATTATACTTCTTTCATAACCAATTTTCATATAGAAAAAATTCATATGATTTGGTCCTCATCTTTTTGATACATAATAAGTTATCATGAGCGGCATATCATAATAGAATTTATTTTATCCGATGTTGATCGCTTGACTGATTTAATAGTAAATATCTCATTAGTGGATTATAAATAAATATATTAATTAAAAAATTTATGTCTTTTTATACTCCATTAAAACATTTATGAGTGATTCCAAATAAGTGATCACATATGAGTAAACACAATAAAGATATATGCTTAGACATTTTTTGAAACGAGTCATTTCATTTCACTAAGTGATTCGATGAAATAATGAATTTTAATTTATTCATAAAATTATTGAATGAAAGGATAGATGATTTTGATGACTAACTATATTACTTTCAAACAATAGAAAATGAGACCTAATAGCATTTTGATTAAATTTTTATTTATCAACAATTTAATAAAAATTTATTCTTATCTGACAATTAAATAATAAAAATTTCATGAACCAGAAATTACTTAACAACTCTAATGCTTTTATCTCCACATGTTTCCTCGATATATTAATCTAGTTCACTTATATAGTTTTAGATCTTTTAAATAATCATTTTTAAATAGTTGTTTAATTTTTAGATTTTTTTATTTTAAATCAATTTTAAAACATATCTACCCAAAAAATCGTCAAAGAGGATTTCCCAAGTCCTTATGCACATTCACCCTATTGTTAACCATGTCCTCCATGTCTATAACAGTTAGAAGTTTATTTTTTTTAAACAATTCTTTGTTGTGACATCACATAAAAAATTCATGGACCTATTTTGGGGATAATAGTAGGAAAAAAAATCTTTAAAATTGTGATTTAGGTGAAAAAATTTAAAAAACCAAAAAATATGTCTTGATATACTATGGGTGTTTCTTTTTAATTGTATAAAAAATCCAAAAAACAAAGAATATTAGAATTTAATTGGCCAAACCATATTCTAAATCTAGTTCTTACCCATCATTTGATTAGTTTAAAATTCAATGACTTCCTAAAAATATAGAAATAAAAAATTCATGATCTCCATCTATGTTTTAAGATATTTTTTAATACATTGTACACAAAACTCAAAAATCCTAGAAAATTGGGGTTTATAACTCACCTTCCGTACAAGATGAAGACATTCAATATGACCTACCATCTTTTGAAACAAATAATTTAATAATTGGGCACTATTTTTCTTCTTGAATCAGTTACAAAAATATGATACTTGAACATCAATATGAAAACCATGAAAATTTTCATTCCTCATGGGAAGATCTATAATATCAAATGAAGAATTTATAAATTAAATTTCTCAAGCCCGACTTGCAGAATGACTTCTTGATGAATCAATTATCCATAAAAATTCATTAAAGGAATGTGCAGTAGGGGTTTCATTTGAACAACATAAATTCTTTGAATCTTATGATGAGACCACTTTTCTTGATCATTCATCTCATCACACCATATGCAACTTCTATCAATCAAAATTTTATTCATCCAATGTTCTCACATTTCAATAAAATGAGATCTTGGTCACCCAATACGTTGAAAAAAAAATGGTCCATCAAATTATGTGATTTTATGTCCTTATTATTTGATTTAACAACCCTTAAACACTAATGTGAGACCAGATTCCATTAATATATATCATTTTCCACCATTTGAGGTTGAAAATATCTATGATACTAAAGAGAGTATTCAACTATGACCCTTATTTACTGATATTAAGTCGGAATTTTGCCAAGACACCATTTATTTCCCCACACAATAGAACATCACTTCAAATGATTATTCTTAAACTCTTTCTATATTTATAGAGATAATGGCAGAATGGTATTTCCATGAAGATCCTATGATTATGGTGAAACATGTTCCAATGGATAAATGTTACAGGGGAAGTATAGAAGAAAAATTTGAAAAGGATTTTAGTCTTAGTAAATGGAATCACCAATTCCAATTTAGATAGCCCCACATGCTCCATACATCGAGGTTAAAAAAATCCACTTGAAATACACACAGATTATAGAAATACTCCTGATATTGGTACAATCAAAAAAACCATGAGGCATGAATCGTGTTGGAAACTAGTGGATTTCCTTGTAATTTTGGATCTAAGTGAAAACCAATTTTGATGGATAATCATTCTAGATATTGTATTCCTATATATTGTGGATATAATACATACAATTTGAATGATTTCTAAGGTAATTTCAGAACATTTTCAAATTCCCAAAGTAATGGTTTTTGATCATTTTAATGATTTCCTTTTCACAAAATTCAATTATTAAATGATTTATTATTTATATGGGGTATATTAATTTCCATGTGTGTTAGTATATTTCCATTTCATTACAAACATCCATTTCACTAACATGTTTTCACTAGTATTTTTTTAGATTTAAATTTAATTTTGTTTTTGGCATCTATAATCCACCCTTCTACTAAAAAAGAATCGAATTCATGGTATTCATTTCCATTTGATGTTGGAGGAGTTTCATCAATGTATGTCTAAAGAAAATTTAAACCTAGTTCTCATTTGGAGTCAATTGATAATAATTTTTTTTCTCATTTTGCATCATTTATTTTCAATTAATTTAGATTATATGTAATATAATGTCATGAATTTGTCACAATATATTTTTTCCAAGAACCATAGTAGAGCTCAAATCATAGGTAGTTTTTTTCATCCACATTAGTTTTATTATGGTGTTACATATTTAAGACATTATGTGGGTATGTGACATCCATGTGTTGATTTTATATGTATATAATTTCTAGAGATTCATCAAATATATCCATGATTTCCATAAAAATTTTCACTTACTAATGGATTCATTTTATTTTCATTAATATTTTATGAATCCCAAATTACCAAGTAAAGTTGCTGAAGAACTAAAAAATAACATTCTTATCATTGTTGAAACCACATGAATTTTTTTTAATATCTATAGTAACATTTTTTATGGCATACCACTTTTATATTTTTGTATTATGATCAATGTTTCATGTATAAAATTATTGGATTTCTGATATGAAAATTTAGATTGTTAATGATGTTTTATATCCATTAGAAATGTTTTCCTAGAACTTTTTCAATTTTTCAACACTTATTTTCACTCATACTAAATTATGTTGTTTAATATTATATTTCTATACCCATGAGAATTCTGGACCATGTCTACATCATCTCACATGTCTCTTTTTCTAGAGGTAATCTCAGTCATGTTTTATTTTCTAGAACATTCCATGTATGTCTATTGAACTAATTTGAATTTGGAAAGTTTCACAAAAATAAATGAGGCGTTTTTTAATTTATTTATCCCATGTAACCCACTGATACACCATTCATTATTCTCCATCATGTATCCCATAAAATTCATGAAGAATCCTTTTAAAGATTATCCCACATCTGATACCATTCTCTCCCCACTTCCCTTGTATTTTCATTAAGATTTTCAATCAGTGTTTTGAGGAGATATTTATTCATATAGATTTTTTTAGGGTTAGTCGGTCATTTGATACACATGTATTGAAATTATCTTAGCATTATAATTTTTGTTATATTTCATAGTAGTCACATTCTTTACATGTATTTTCATATGGGAATATATACTCATTCAGGATCTAACAATGCGTACATCAGGGGTCATTACTTAGTAAATCACACCTTTAGGAATACCAATTAATGTGATGATCCATTACTCAATGAACTAGTTTGTTTTCAATACGACCTGCTTTTTTTGATATTTAATAGAGTATAAACTACTTGTGTACATTTATTTGGGATTTTTTATGATATATATCTCTCAGTGCTCAGTAGATTACACTCACTTGTTTTACTATCAATTATGTTTGAGTGAGTTTTGTTAGTAAAAGAATGATAAGAGAAAAAAATTTGAGAGTAAAAAATTTGAGAAAAGACATCATTTTTAGAGTAATTGGATTATCATATTCTTAGGTACATTAAATTTTTTATGTGTCGGGGATTGTGAATTTAATAAGGTGAATTTTAATAAAATTTATCATCCATATATTTCAAGACAGAGCCCTCATCTTTTTATAACTCACTATTCCACAACCTAAAGTACATTTGAACCTTTTCTGAAGTCCTAGAGATTGGTGCATTCATTTTATTTTCACTAGTGGAGATGCGGATTTTCTTGGAATCCCATAGTAATCATGTAGGATTATGAGAATTGAGCATAACATTATCAATGAAAAATCCTGATCAATGCGAGTGATAGAAAGTTAGATCAAATTGATGTATGAATACAAGTACTTGTTTTGGAAACTATGCATGTAGATTTGAATCAATTTATGAAATTTGAAATTTTAAATGAAACATGATATTTTGTGGAAAATATGTTAAAAATGTTTTAACTTATAATATTGATGTTTTGATTTTTCTATGCGTTTAGTTGTGTATTCATTTGGATTGTTTTCCCATTGACAATAAATGTCTATATTTGGGTTATTGGATACATATGAGAATTTCTAGGATTTTAATAATATTTACCATAGTTTTTGTTAGTCAGTTTAACAAATTTTAGTTTTTTGGATACTTCCATAGCTTTGTAGTTTTTTATATTATATTAATAGTTTTTAGTTAATTATATATTAATTCTATTAATTTATATGTATTATTAGTTTAAATTAATTTTATATATAATATTTAATACATTGTTATTTTTAGTGTAGTTTCACTAATATTGGTTTTATTATTACTTTATTAATATTTATTTGTATATATATTAATTTTCTATATTATAATTATATATTATTATATATCATTATAATTATTAGTAGTATTAATTATAATATAATTATTATTAGTTTATTCTATAAAAAATATTAATATTTAATTGTATAACATTAATATAGGTATAATAGTTTTTTTATTTAATTATATCCAAATTTTATTATATCAAATTACATGTGCACACACACCAACACACAAACACACACACACACATAGATATATATATATATATATATCTAACTATATATGATTATATAATAATTATTATAATATATATTTTTATAAAATTATTTTTATTATTATTATTTTATTATTATTGAACATATATAGGTGATATTATGTTTGAATTTTGAATTTTAAAATTTTTGCCTTTGGTTTTAGAAGTACGAGATCTAGGGTTCTCCATATTCCTCTTTAATAGAACAAAAGTGGGGAAAACAACAACCTCTCTCATCCCCTCATCAATCTGATCCTTTCCTAGACGATACCTTCCACACTACCTTCTCTTATATGGAAGAAAAAAACACACCAGGCGCTCCTCAATATATGTTGTGCACCTAAGCACTAGGCCTCCTTATTTCTCTATTATTCCCTAGAGGGCCTGGTGGCCTCCGCCCCAAAGGAATTCCTACTAAAGAATTTAGTCCCACACCATCAGTCTCATCCTCTACCCTGTAGTGTGACGCCGACACAACCATCAAACAATACCCACCTTCACTGTGTCCAATATCCAAACCAGCATGCATCACCGACCTCCACAACCACTACTTGAGAATCAGCTTTATAGTGCACCACCTTTTAACAGTAATAAAAAAGTTAATAAAGAGGATTCCATTACCATCACTAAAGAAGTGTTGTTAAAAGGTGCTTTGATCAGTTCTAAAAAAAGTGTTGATAAATGTAACCCATTATCCATTCTTTTTTAGCACTCCTAATGGTACCCCCATTATTAATGATATTTTTTAGCACTGAAAAGGGGTGCTTTTATCTGTTCTTTTATTATAACTAATAAAGATAATATTTCATAAAAATTATTTCTGATTAAAATTTTATATTAATATATAAATATATTTATATTGATATGAATTTAATATATTTTATAGAATGAGATTTATATAAGGCTACTTATGTAATTAAAAAAAATATATAAGATATTTAGTGAAAATGGATTTTGCAGTAATTAAAATAATAATATTAATTAATAATTTTCCTATTATTATCCATTAATAATAATTTTATGAAAATTTTATGATAAAATTCTTTTAAAAAAAATTAATAAATAATCTAAAATAAGTTGAAAATATTACTCAATCATCAAACAGACATAACTCCTAATCTAGGAATCTGGCTAGACTCTACCATATATCAAATTGAATCCTAAGATGATCTCTACACCATCAAGACTGGGGTAACCTGGGTCACAATTTCTTTGAGGACATAAATGTCCCATAAGGCCTCTAAATTTGAGTTTTTACTCTGGATACACCAATTTTTTAATATTTGATAGAATTTCACCCTTATTTTACGTGGTATTTATATCATTTTTTGGTGTAGAGTCAATTTATTTTTAAGGATTAAAGACATAAGGATACTATGACGTTCAAAGTTTTTTATTTTTCATATCTTACTATTGTTTATAATTAAGTATACACACAAGTATATATATTTTTATATACTTACACATAAAATTTCAATTCTAAAAATAAATATGTACACATATTTACATATAAAATATATTTATAAATACGTAATATATATCTAAATAAAAAATAACAAAAATTTTATTTAAAATAATATATATATAGGAATATTTATATACCTACTTATTATGCGTGTCTGCATTAACAAACTGATATATATTATCTATATATTCTAATATGCATATAAAAATATTAATATGGAATATATTTAAATAAATAAAAATATTTATAAAAATATTTATAGATAACCATATATAATATATATATATATATTTATGCTTTATATATAAATATATATATATATTTATATATTTATTTATAAACACACATAAATAATATTTTATAAATGTATTTAAAAATGATCATATATATTTACATTAATATACCAATAAATATATAGATAAAAATATAAAATTTGGTATATATATATATATTTTTATGTATGTATGTATGTATATATATTGAAATAAATTGATATATAAAAAAAGGAGAACAAAGCAACATGGAGGAGTGGTAAGTGTCCAGGAGTGCAAGGGAGAGGTCTCATGTTCAAATATATGGGGAGGTCGGGCACACACATGGGTGGGTGAAGAGGGGGGGGGGGGTACCTAGTGTTGTTAAAGTTGTGTGGAATTTATAGCGTTATTAAGAGGAGGGGTAGAGCTAATAATGATGGGTTCAAGTGCTAATACGGGGGGGGGGGGGAGGGGTCACCTCCAATTCTGTTTTTTTTTATATTTTCTTAAAAAAAATAGTTTAATAGGCATTTTTTTTGCACTAATAAAAATGGTAATATATTAGTTCTAAAAGGGAACTGATAATGGTCTATTTTATGAGTACTTTTTTTAGTGCTGACAAAAGACCCCTTTTATCAATGCTTTATAGAACTGATTTCATGAACCCCTTTTAATTGGGCAGTAATTATCAGCAATTTTTATCACTGATAAAGGTTTTTTAGCACTTTTAAAAACCTATTCTGTAGTAGTGTATAAAAAACAACCCTTTGATACCTCCAACAACCATAGTCACAAGTCACTCACTTGTGGTTTCCTCCCTCCCTACATGTAAAGGGGAGACACTACACCATATCTTCTCCTCCTATGCACATGAAAACTGACCAAATATAGGGGTGCATAACATTAATATTCCATATTCGTGTTTAATTCATATTTAGGGTCTCTAGTTCGTATCGATTGTCACACATGTTGAAAACATGATGGTTGGTTTAATTTTTTTCTTTAAAGATTATCATAATGAAACATTAAATTTGGGGATCATCGCCACCTACATACAGTGACATTTTTTATGACACTAATATGGTGATATAATTTATTTACTATTTTATGTATCATGTTGTCAACATGGATTCATAATTTTAATGGTGTTGGTGTGTCAATGAACAAGACATGAATTAGATACCTTATTTTGTTTTCATAGTTTGATTTCTAGTTAATTTAAATTAATTTTATTTTTATAAAATAAATTATATTTGTGTCTCATATAATTTTCTTATGGTCACTACTCACCTGATTTTGATTCCATCCATGTGATACATAATAAGTAATCACAGTTTATATATTATCAGGGAATTTATTTATTTGGAACATGGTCACGTGTGTTAGAGAATCACAAATCACATGCCATTGAATCCTGAATAAATAATTGTTAAAATGGTAAAAATAAATATTTTTCTTATTTTCCCCTTCATACATATATGAGTGATACCTAATAAGTTATCTAATGTGATTGTACCTGACAAATATATATGATTTAAAAATATGAGAAAATGGACATTGCATTTCACTATGAGATTCATTTCTAAAATAAAACGCAAATTATTTCTTGAATCAGCGAATGAAATGATGGATAATCTATGTGAAAAATCAGAATTATTTCTAACATTAGAAATTGAGACCTGATAGTATGTTTATTAATTTTATAATCACTAATAATTGAATGAATAAATATTAAAATTTGAGATTTAAATAGAAATCATTTCATGCAGTTAAAAAAATGTCGCAACTTTGACACTTCCATCACCACCTATTTTCTCCATATAATAAGTTAGGTCACATAGTTGTTTTAGTTAATTTAAATAATTATTTTCATATAATTGTCTGTTTTTTTTAATTTTAGTTTTTAATCACAGTGAAAAATCATCTTATTGAAAATTCATTTCAAGATGATATTCCTAGGGGAGAAGTGAAATTCATGGAAATCCTGGGGTAATAATGTATGTGTATCATAGTTGACAATAACATTTTCAATGATCTATATTGATCAATTTGAGTGATGGAGAGGTATGTCACATTGATGTATGAGTGGAATTACATGTTATGAAAATAACATGATTGGATGTAAAACTGTATTTTAAAATGGGAATTTTAAATGAAGAATAATAATTTGTGGGTAAAAGGAATTTAAAAATTTTGAACTTCTAATTTTGATTTAATGATTTTATATGGTTCTAGTTGAGTATTATTTCTAATCTTTTTTCATATGAGTCTAATATTTTTAGGCTAATAGTTTTTATGAACATGTAAATCACTCATTTGTTCATAAATTTTGGTCTCAATTTTAATTAAATATTTAAATAATCTTTTATTTTTTTCTGTAGTTTTATACTGTTTTTTATTATTGTTAGTTATTTATAAATTAATATTTATAATTTTTTTATTATTTTATATTTATTATATATTTTATTACCAATTTCATAACTTTTATTATTACTATTAGTACTTCAATAATATTTGTTTTATTAATTTTTTTAATATATATTAGTATATATAATAATTTTCTATATTAGTATTATAAATCATTATATTATATAATATATATTTGTGATAGTATTATTAATGTTTTAATTTTATTAATTTTATAAAATTATATTCATATTTAATTGTAGTAATATTATATTTTATATTATAATATCTGTATTTTTATTGTATCTAATTATATATACATTTATATATGTAATTCTCTCTCCTTATCTTTTATTTTAGTTTTTTTCATATTTTTATTTTCCATCAATTTAATAATAATAATAGTATTATTATTACTCACATTTAGACAATTTTATGTTTAAATTTTCAATTTTTTAATTTTATTCCCCCATTTCCAATGCGGTAGATATGAGGGTGCCTCGCTTCCCCTTCTAAAAACAGCATAACACCATTACCATCAGACTACCCTCTCCCCGTCCGTACCATTAACCCATGCTTCCAACCTCATCACTATATAAAATCACTAGTGTCACCTCCCCCATCCTCATGAGCAATATATAACATGTAGAGCACTAAAAACACCAATAGACTATAATCGAGGAACCTAATTCTATAATCTGGTGTGCAGTAGCAAGCACTATCGCCTATATCCTATAATTCAACACAACACCAACTGGACCTCCAACCCTACCGCGTGACACAACCCATCTTCGGGAAGCTCCTACAAACATTCAACCGAAAACCCTAGGAGGTTGTTTGGGATATCCTCTATTGCATACGCATCGCACATCACCTAGGTAGTAGAACGCGTGGTAGTAAATCAGGCCACCCTCATCCGACACATCACCACTATAATCAAATCTAATGGTTTTGGGAGATGCATGAGTCATTAGATTTGGGAAATATATTAAAATGTATTTTAATAATCATTACCCTAAACCAAGAGAAGGAATTATGCACAAAACCAATTATAATTATTTTTTTTATTTTGAAAAAAATTAATACCTAGAACATTCATTATTTGTGAATGTTTATCATCAAAAAAGACCATTTAAGATCACTTTAGATGCACTGTGAGGGTACAAGGATATAATCCCTCTACTAGTGCTCCAAAAATTCTAAAAGGATCTCTGAGAATCACCAGTATGTCTCTGGTGCTAACGTGATGAGTCGAATGAATTGTAATATTCATTCTTAATCGCTCATTCTTCGATCTTGAAAAAATCTCTTTTTCACATCTCATTCATGACATATAGAGAGAAAGAAGAATTTTGAGGCTATTCGTTGTGCACAATAATTATCAAGCCTCAATTTTTTGATGCTCTATACAATAGACATAACCTATTATTTATAGTGTAGGGATTTAAGTTAAAATACTATAAAATTTCATATAGACCATTAAATGACATTTATTACCTTTAATAAATATCATGGTGCATAATAACAATTAAATAATTATTATTTTCTATCACACACCAACTTGCGAAATGAGAAATTTTATATAACAGCCTTATTAATTAATATTTTTCATTAGACTTAGTCATGGTCCGTTCAAAATCCCCTAATTTTTTTAAAACATACTAAATATTCTATTAATAAATAAGTATTTTATTTACTATCTAGTGAATATATGTTTACTAAAATATTCAATCTATTAAATATATATTTTTTCCAAAAATCAAGAATTAAATATTTATATAATTCATTCGATCAATATAACTTGAATAATATTATTCATCAGACTCAAGAATAATATTTTTTCATTAATTAAAATAAAATATAATTTAATTAAGATCAATAGAAATACATATTTTGTGACCCTCTAGGATTGGTTCTCATCGAAATTGGGTTGGATTGTATAAAGATCAAGATTACTATATAGCAACGGGTTAAGGATCCAAGAGAAAGAACATACTTTCTCTACAATAAAAACTACATATAAATGATTACTATGTAATATAATCACTTTTTCATAATATATCATCAAGAGGTTTTCAAAACAATGTCACCATACTATATGCTCTATATTCCTTTCTTAGACTACAAGAAATAAACACATCATTACACCATGACCATGGAATTTAATGTGAGGGTTTATTATAATAAATGATTTAAGATATTAGATCCCATAAATATGGAAGTGAAAAATCTTTCATTGAATTATTCATTAATGAAATATCACTCACAACAGAACCAACGTATCCATCATTTACATGAACTATTTTCATTATTGATTATGAAATAAATATAAGTATGTGTTTTGTAACATGAATTAATAATAATAATACATTTTATGGACCATCACACATACTCATAGATAGGAATATATGATGATAGAAAAACATGAAAAATTCCTACTAGTGGGTTTGTCCTCATAATCACTAATCCTAGAGATTACCAAGTGAGAACTTCATGAGAAGAAGACTCATCTATTTACAAGTACTCACACCAGACTGTCTATATACTATGTGTCCCATCATAGTTTGTTATCCAACTGCAGAACATTATTTGAGAATATCCTCATATCCCATCAATGTTCTCATCATAGCAAGGAACTTCTATGAGTATATCAATTTGAAATATACTCTAAGACATTATTACATTATTTTAATGAAAAACAAAAAAAATTAAATAAGAAGTTTATTTAATATTCTTTACATCAAATATTCATCTAATCAATTTACAAACAGTTGGTCCTAAGACTCCAACTCAAACATTCTCCCATCTGGACTAGATCCAACATTGTATGATCTTCGGTCCGTTAGACCTCACATGATAGTCATGTTTTTGATAATTCAAAGATTTTGTAAAGTAATCTATCATGTTTTCTTCCCTAGAATTATGTCCCACTGCAACATCACCTCTCTGAGGAAAATCCCTTAAGGGATGAAACTTCTGAAGTATGTGCTTCATTCACTGATGTGAATATATATCTTCTTCAAGAGACACCAAAATAGTATTATCACAATATAGTGTGGCAGGATCTTTAATTATAGGCACCACAAAAAGTTCTTTGATGAAGCTTGACATCTACACTACATTATTAGCTCCCCCAGAAGCTGAAATATACTAAAAATTTGTTATAGAATCTACAACCCCAACCTATTTTGATCTCTTCCAACTCAAGAAACATCCATTCATAGTGAATATATATCTTTTTTGTGAATTCATGTAATATTTATCAGTTGGTAAATAAAATCTACAAATCCTCTAATTACAAGTTTCTTGTCTCCTCTATAAACCAAGAATTTATCCTTATATGCCTCATATACTTAAGGAGAGTCTTGAATGTCTTCTAATGGAGGTCACATGGATCAGTGTTATATTTTCCTATCGCACATAATGCATAGGCATCATCAATCATAGTACATAACATATAGTACATGACTAACACAATTTCTAATTCATATAGAGTCTGTGTAATTCTTTTTCATTCCTCATTTTTCTGAGGACACATTTTCATAAAAATATGAATTCCATGCAATGTTGGAAAAAATCAACTCTTGAATTGTTACATACTAAATCTCTTTAGTATATTGTCAATTTATGTAATTTAACCTAGGCTGAGAAACCTCTTGGATCGATCACGATGGATCCTCATCCAAAGAATATATATTACCTCTCCCAATTCCTTCATAGAGAAGAATTTATTTGGCCACACCAAAACAGACTGTAAGTCTAGTATTTCACATCCAATGAGTAGTATTTCATCAACATATACTATTTGGAAAATAATTTCCCACCCACTAACCCATTTATATACGCATGACTTGTATTCAATTTTTATAGAACACAATTCTATTATGGTCTCATCAAAATGAATGTTCCATTACCTACATTCATGAATTAATCCATAAATGGATCTTTGTAACCTTTATACCTTGTTATCATCCATTATAGTCAGAAACCCTTCCAAATATGTCATATATAAATCTTCCTAAAGGCTCTTGTTATGGAAGTCTATTTTGACATCCATTTTCCAAATCTCATAGTCATGGAAATCTGTAATAGAAATTATAATATTGGTGGATTTCATCGATGCAAAAAGTGAAACATTTTCATCATATGAAATACCATGATACGTTTTAAACCCTTTTACAATTAGTTCCACCATATTTGTACTGAATTTTCATTCTATTTCCAATTTATTCTTGACTACTCATTTTCAAGAAACCGGATTTAAATTTAATAGATGTTCTACTAGAATCTATACATCGTTTGGTATATGGAATTCATTTTAGAATTCATGTTTTCTTTCCACATGAAACATTTGTGCCATTTAATACTTCATTATAGGTTAACGGATCATTATTATCAAAAAATATTGAGTCACCTTCATCGGAGACTAGAAAACCATACCATCATTGTTCTCTAACCTCTCTAGTACTTCTATGTTGTAATTGGGTCTCTAGAAAAATTTCTTCTTGCATGGTATTTTCTAAAATCTGTTCTTATGATAACTCTTTTGTATCTTGAACCTAGATGTCACTGAAGTCTATCTCTCTCTCACTATCTCTTTTAGAGATAAGATCCTCCTCATGAAATTTTGGATTCATATCAACCAAAACATTTTTCATGAAGGATATAATGTTTAGTGTCCCGTTATTTATTTGGGATATCAAATAAATATACACATTGTGCCTCGGGGTGCAGGCTTGTTACCAGAATTGTTCTTGAAAAATTCTTAGAAACCCCAGATATGAATGTAAAATAACACTAGTTTCAATTCATTCCATAATTTTTATTGTATACCATCTATTTCATTAGTTGGAACTCTGTTTAGTACATATATTTCTATTTGTAACTTGTATCCTCAAAAAGATAATGGAATACTTTCATGACTCATCCCTGATCTTAGCATCTTCAACAAGGTGTGGTTCATCCTTTAAATTACACTATTCCACTATGTCATATTAGTTTAATTGAGTTGTGAAAAATACCAAAATCATTAAGATAATCTATGAAATTGTGATTAATATATTCTCCACCACGGTTTGAGAAATGTTTATTAATCTTCTTACCACAATGGTTCTCAACATAATACTTATATTCATTCAATTTTCTAAAAGAATTCGACTTATATCACATTAATGGTGCATATCAATATCTAATAAAATAATTAGTAAATGTTATGATAGAAGAGTACCCAACCATTGCATTAATAGGATGTGGTCCACACACATCATTATGTACAAATTCAATAATCTCTTGAGTGATTTCACCTATCATAGTAATTAAGGATTTTGTTATTTTTCCTTGTAAAAATTTGTGACATACACCAAATTGTTTTAATTCAAAAGAATCTAAATATCTATCTTGATTTAATTTAGTAAAGCGATTTTCATTTACATGACCCAACTAGTGATGTCAAAATTGGGTATGTTATGAGTCATGTTAAGTATCTTTCTTCTCAATATCCATTATTTGGTTTGTGTAATGCAACTCAAAAAAATCATTACTTAAATGTTCCTTACCATAATAAATTCTATCCTTTTAGAATAATTAAAATTTATTCCAAAATTTAATAATAAATCCTTCTATATCATCTCTGGATAAAGAAATAATGTTTTTGGTAACTAAAGGAACATAATAACAATCATTTGAATCCATGATCATTCAAGTTTGTAATGTGAGGTTGTAGTCCTTGATACCTAGAGTAGCAATTTTAGCTTCATTGGCTGCTCGATGATCTACCTCTCCTCAGTAACAAACACACCAAACGATTCCCCTAGTTTCTTTGGTTGGGTGGAGTTTTTCTTCCAGTTCCCCTTCTTTCAACATGAGAAATAAATAATTTCCCATTACATTTCTTTCTTCTTGGCCTTCCAAAACTCAGAAGTAAATACAGTAGTTTTGGACTTAAATATATTCTCTTTCACATTCCATTATTTCAAAATATGGATGGAATGTTTTTCATGCTTATTATTCTTATCCACTTGGTGATAAAGAGTAAAAAAATATGCAATAGACTCTCAATGTTGTTTATTTTAATTTCACAAAAAACTAGACAAGTTCTGAGGGAGTTATTCTTGAATAAGGTTAGTGCCTAGTTCTTCTGGGAATTTAAACCATATAACCACTAAGTTCTCAAGGTATCTAATGAGCTTGAATGTGTGAGGCACAGCTGGGGAACCCTCTCTTAGCATTCTCTGAAAGAGAACCATTGAAATCTAAAAATGTTCTAGTTTATCTCTCTACTTCTGAAGACCACATATGTCCTCATTCATTCTATACACATACATGATTTTGTGAGACTTCTTTAGTTCATGGGACATCTATGAAAGAATCAAACATTGAACGTTTCCCACATCACTCAATTTTTTTAATAAACAAGGAACTATTCATCACTCACCTATATAGAAGGTGGATCATGCATTGAGGATTCTAGCTTGTAAGATTTCCACCAATGCCATAGCATAACCCAAAGGTTTATAAATTACTCTTTCATGTTGCTACCATTTATGAGGTTATATTTCCTCAAAACTGGTCATAGGGACAATGTGGATGACGATATTTTCTTTTTATTCTAAAATTAAAAATACTAGATTATTAGTTCATTTCTTGATTAAAAAATAAATGAGATATAATAGTTTAAATGGTTTAATTTAAAAATTTCTTAAATATACCACTATTTCATCAAGTCTAAATATCTCTCACCATTGAACTCATAATTTATTGTTATTTTTGAAATCTAGTGGAAAAAATCCCTATTACATTTCTTATTGAACCATGCATTTTCCCAGAAAATCATAATTAATTAATTATGTAGGAGGTCTTACCATCTACAAAATTGTAGTCCCTTGATCCGTTCAATGGATTTCCCTATCCTGAAAGCCTAACATTGATTGACTCAAAAATTTCCTCTAAATTTTTATAAACCAGACCTTGGCTATTATACTCAATACACTTTCATTTAATTAAATATTAAATTCCCATTAGAACTTCCTGATAAAAGAATGTGTGTATAATTTTTCCATGTAATATATTGAGTTATATGGTTTCATTTCGAATATAGTAATTAAAATAAGAGTTGGACCTAAATTTTAATTGAGGTATTTTAATTTATATTTCATAAATATTTTTATAGTTTAATATTTTACATGTCTTGTTAATATTAATTAGATTTTACATAATCAATTAACATTGTCTCATAAAACATTTTTGAATAATCCATTTATTTCATTTCCAAAATTTCCTATTAATTCATTTATTTATGTGATTGCATCCTTGTATCCAAAAAATACTTAATTGCATCGATTGAAATAATTAGTTAATTAAATGACTCATTCATCAGTATTATCTAACATTTGATTTAATGATAGGACATTATATAAAACTCTATCCTAGGGTAAATAAATCTTATTTTCGTCTGTGGTATCTGTTTTAGAATTCCACAAGTCCACCTGTGTATCACATGGGTTGGTATCATTATGGTTCTGCCTTGAATCGCCTCCATGCTCTGTGGAATTCTCCTTTAATTAAAAATATTTATAACTCACACTTAGAATAGGGAAACAAAAGGATTGGTTATTGGGCTTTACTTAAATATCTGTAGACATGTAGGTCCTACAAAATAATGGTGGGAGGGATGAATCTCAATCCGTCATTTCATTAAATATTAAATAATTAAAAACACATCTAATAAATTAATTTAAAAAACATAACACCAACTCATGTCTTGGTCAAGCTTTTGAACAATCACACATGCAAAAAACATGAAAAATTAATCATATAGCATTCATTTTATTATTCATTATTTTTATTATTTATGATAAAATTCCTTTCATTAATTAATTAATAAATAAATTAAATAATTCCATTTCAAATATTTATCAACCGATCGTATTTGAATATACCCAACATTAATGAAATTCCTGGAAAATAAATGGGAGAACCAATAATGAAATTTTAATTAAAATAAATTAATAGAGAATTTTCAAATTACTTAAAACCATTATTAAATTTTCAACTACCTATATGTGTTCAATTAAATAAAATAAGGTAATGATGTTTTGATTTTTAATTTTTTTTTTAATTTTAATTCTCTAAATTAATGATAGATAAGATGATTTGTACATGAATCTACAATCCATGCAACTCAGTTGTTGTATATCCAAGTCACATGCCTTGGGTTTTAGTGTGTTAACTTGATTAGCCTAATTGGTGTGTACATGATAGATAGACACCCTATATCAACTTGCCATATGTCAGGTTGGCTCGGTCAACATGTAGTATGTAATAAAAGCTCTATATATAATTAATTTCTTGGTGCATCTAGGTACAATACACATGGGTTCACAGTGTGTTCTCCAGAAGCAAAACATGTAACCTAGTATTATAGGCCAATGATTTTGAACTTCTCAATGGAATATCAAGATGTTATTCATATTTTATTAAACCTTAAAGAAAATGAAACACTTATCCAACATAAATAATATGTTGATAACATGTTAGATCAAATTAGACTAAAGAATAAATTAAATGACATCAAAATATTACTACAATTGTGCATTAATCAACAATAAAGTAAAACATTATAAATTGAAATGTGACTACTTTGATACCACATGGTGGTTCCATGTGAAGAAGAAGTAGGCTGATATGGGTGATATATTAAAATTTCTTTTAAAAATGATTTCCCAAAACTAAGAATGATGATCATTATAGTAAAATTTATAATTAATTTATTTGATATTGGAAGAATTAATTAAATAGGATTATGAAAATTATTTATTGGTGAATGTTGATCATCTAAAAACACCCTTTCAAATTACCATTATTACACTCAAAGGATCCATTGATATAATTTCTCCAGTGGTGATCCACATGTGCTCAAATGATCTCCAATCAATGACCCCCAATCTCTGAGTGCTACCAGAGTGAGCTGAACATCTTATATTGTACATTCTTGATCGATAATTCCTTGATCATGGAGAAATACTTCGTTCAATTCTTGTTTTTTATAAGGAGGGCTAAGGAGGAGTTGAGAGAAAGTTTATTAGGAACAACAATTCTATATTCTCAATTTTTGTTTGTTCTACACAATAGATATAACCGCCTATTTATATAGATTGTATTTAATTTAAAATATTATATAATTGCATACTGGCAATTAATCAACATTTATCACTTTCAATAAATAACATTTCATATAATAATAATTATGTAATTATTATTTTATCTCACACACAAACTTTAACAATAAAAAATATTATATAACTCTCTTATTAATTAATATTCTTTACCAAAATCTGTCTTGGTCCAATTTAAGTCCTCAACCAATTATGAAATAATTAAATAAATATTTTAGTCATAAATAGATATTTTATTCGCTATCTTCTGAATAAATATATATCAAAATTTCAATAAATAATGTCAATATTTTATTAAAAAACTAATGATTAAATCATTATTTAATTTATGTGATCAATATGAAATGAATAAAATTATTCCTCATACATGAGAATAATATTTATTTCAGTATTTAATCTCAAATAAAATTTAATTGCAGTCAATGGAAACACCTACTGTGTTACCCTCAAGGATTCTTTCACGTTTCCATTAGGCAGGCTTGACTAAATTCCAATATTACTTTTTAAAAATATGTCATGGCACACATGACAAATAACTTAACGTCGCATATTCAATAACCACATACAATCAATCACTGTATAATATAATTCTTTTATCACAATATCTCATCAAGAAAGTTTCATAACCATATCTCCAACCAATTTTCTCAATATTCCTTTCGTTGACTATACGAAATAAACTAATCATTACACCATAATCATTGAATTGAATGACATGGTTCTATTCTAATAAAAGGGATATCATGTCAGATTCCATAAAGAAGGAAGGGAAAATCTTTCTTTGGATTATTCATTAATGACATGTAACTCATGACATGACAACATATCCAACATCTCCATGAATTTTTATCATCATAGTTTATGAAATACATATAATAACGTGTGTTGTAACATGAATTAATAAAAATACAAATGTTTAAGGGAAATAAACCAAGCTTGTATATAGGAATATCTGATAACACTAAAACATACTAAATTCCTATCCATGGTTCTATTCTCCTAATCTCTCATCTTGAAGATTACCAAATGGGAACTTAATAAGAAGAATCCTCATATGCTTCTGAGTACTAATACCTGAAATTATATGTATTATATACCCCATCATGGTATGTTATCAAACGAAAGAAAATTATTTGATAATATCATCATGTCACATCACGATTCTCCTCATAGTGGGACATTTCTATGACCTCATCAATGTGTCATATACTCTTGGTTATTATTACATTATATTCCTATAGAAGAACAAAAAATATGTAATAAAAAGTTTTATTAAAACTCAATACATAAAATATTTATTTAATAAATGTAAAAATATTTGGTCCTATGATAGAAACACTATCACCACCCATCTCGTCGAACTCTACTATGATACCCCATAAACATCCTCTATTGTCAGTAGCCATATCATTCAATGAAATTCATCACGAATTCATTGCTTCAGTTAATATTATGCTTATTTACCTCAAAATTATGGATAAATTTAGGGAAATGGTTTTCATTTAGAGATCATTGACCATGGCTTGGAGTGATATTCAGATCACCACAAACATGGTGACTTCTATGCATTATTTTTCATGTCTTGTTTTAATGATGTGAGGCTAATTCTTTGGTATCGGAGTTATTGAACAAAATAATGATAATTGTATGCCTTTAATTTATTTCCATATTTGATTACTAAAAACTTTATATTATTAGGATGTTTACTTATTTAATAATATTTTTGATTGACCCAAGTTTCATATGGGAACCACACACATGCTTCGGTTCTCATCCATTTTATACCTAATAATTGATCATAGGTGGGATATCATTGAATAATTTATTTATCTAGAAGTTAATCACACATCATAGAGAATCATAAATCTCCCATGGGTGAATTGTAAATAAATAAACATATTAACAAAAAAATTAATATTTTCTTTGAAATCCCCATCAAACATACATGAGTGATTTCTAATAAGTGACCACATGTGAGAGAACCTAATGAACATGGATGCTTTAACTTTTTGAGAAACAAGTCATTAACTTTCACTAAGTTATTCGATGAAAAAGTTTCCGGAATTTTATTCATAAAATCATTTATATAAATTATATATTATTTGTGTGAATGATTATAATATTTTCATTAATTATATAATGAAACTTGATAGTATTTTTATTAAATTTTAAATATGTTAAAATTAAATTAATAATTATTAAGGTGTGAGAATTAAATAATTGGAAATTTATTCACCTTAATATACATTAGAACTCATCACATTTATCACAACCTATTTTCTCCATAGATTAATTTAAATTACATAGATAGTATTAGATTATTAAAATAATACTTATTAAATAGTTGTTTAGATTTTACAATTTTAGTAGTTAATCATTTTTAAAATTAATTCTCCTAATAATTATTTATAGAGTATATTCCTAGTATCTATGCACATTCCCACTATGAATCAACGATTCTCACCACTTCTATAGTAGTTTGTAGGTTAATAAATTTGAAAATTTGACTTGTAGTGATATCATGTACCATGGTTAATCTAAATAGATAAAGGGTAAAATGACCAGAAACATTTATTAATAAAATTAGATTTGTTTATTTCAATCATACATCATATTTAATTTTAAATTATATCAATATTGAATCACTTTTCCTAGAATATGAGTTCAATGTATTTTAATGTTTTAAAAAAATTACAATAGTCCCCCTACCGACACTTACAAAATAGAAACTCCTATGCTTCCATACTCATACCTTTTCAGCACTCTATTTTATCCATGTAATTCCCAGGAACCTCACAGACATTCCAATCAGTGACCTATTGAATTTGTTCTCATCAAAATACTAATCTAGAAGGCTTAAAGAGTAAGCCACATGTGGTTTTCTGTAGAATAGGTATAAACATTTATTCATTGATCAATTTTTACTTATTATTAAGACTCGTTTGAATATTATTAAACATTTATGATATAATAAAATAATCCTCCTATCAAATTAGATTTTATAGTGACTTTCATATGACATTTTTTTATCTATTTTCATCTAATGGGTAATCAAAATATAGTTTTTTTGGTACGCGTGGACTACCACCACCCACAAGAGACGTTTTTTGGTTCCAATAATAGTCTCTTATGGATGGTTTTAATGATGAATTCCATGTATATATATATGTGATATTCGTGAAATAATTTTAATTATAGAAATATATTATATCATTTATTTTCTTACATTTTTATCCCATGAAAAATGATAATGTTGTTTGCATGTATATATGGATTACCACCACCACTGTGATGTGATCTGATTTTTTAACCATTCAACACATGGATGATATTTAAAATTTTATTTAAAAATATTATATGATATTTATGATATAATAATCACTCTTTAAATATTAAATAATACTTATATTTTTTCTATAAATTCAATGAAAAATAGAAATGTTACTATTGTGCATGGACTGTATATCATCTCTATGATTATAACATATATAATTTCTCATAACCATATTTTTTGGTTGGTATTAAAAGTATAATTAATGTATTAAAATAATAATTATTTCATCATTATTATTCTGAATATTTTAACAACCAAATAAATTATAAATGAAATTCCCCTTTAATGAATAAATTTCTTATTTAGTATTGTATTTAAGGAAAACACATTCACTACTTTCATTACATCACACCATTTTAAAAGAAAGCCTTTTAAATTTAAAAGACTATTATGGATCATAATGTTTTGTAATATATCAATTTTATAGTTACCATTATGATTAGAATCATAAAAATTATGATAATGTCCAATTGACACATATAGAAGAAGTGATGGCCTCTCCCAATAGGATTATACCCTATAAATCCCATTTATTTTTGTTAATGAGGGAGATGGAATCAATTGTATTTTACCATGACCAACACCAAGATAGAAATAAAAAAAAATTATTCTTGAATGAGACCTTTTAAAGGATATGTTTAATCTTATCAAGATAATGATCCAACACCTGTCCACCTAACCTCACTAAGAAATCACAACCATTGCACACCATACCCTTTTGGAATACAATGTCCTGATAAGGGGTTATATATATAGACCCAAGCAGTTTAAATATTAATATTTTAATTTTTAATAAAATGATGATTATATTTAACCCTTTTAATTATTACCTGATATATACAATCTAATATGAGTTTGTAAAATTATATTTTGATAAAATAAAGATTTTTTTAAATAAATGGTTTTATTTAATACACTGTTTTTAATAAATTTCGAAATTATGAAATAAATCTTATCTTCATATAATATTCATGTTAAATATAATTTAGTTATATAAATATTATACTATAATCACAAAAAATGTAATATATTAATAATATAAATTTCCCATTTAAAATAATGAATATTATTTATTATTTTATTAACATTGTAAACAACTAATCAATCCTCTAAAACCTATACTATATTTTATGTTTTATAACCAATTCATTATAAAAATGTCTCACTTACACATCACCAATGGTATTGTTTTAAGGATTTTGGTTGTTATCCATCTAAAATATTGAAAACTGGTGCACAAAATAATAGACCATGGATAAAAAATATAGTAAGGATTGTGGGTTTTATTATTTTATCATTTAGAATAAAAAAACTATATATATAAATAATAAAAAAATTACCCACACTTTTACTAAAAATAATGACCCAAACCCCCACTCCTCCTCACTAAAAACGCATTAAAAATAGATTTCTACTTACAATTACACTCTAAATCCCCCCTAATATTGTTTCTAATATCTTAAAAACTTTCTACAAATCTTTTATAAGAGACATAAAAACTAGGGGGAGGGGCTATTCAGTGTTTTTGTTCTAGTTTTACTCTTTTTATCCTTCATGTGTGACTGTTGTATGTCTATGATGTCTTTGGGTTTCCACCCCCTTAATCCCTTAAAAGAGGGCTTTATCATATAATAAAAAAATTGAAGGCATTTCGGTCGTTGGATGGATGAGTAAGGGATCCCCCACATTATTTCCATTCAAGATCCTTCATTGTACTTATTCTTTTTGAATATAAGTTTATTATGTTTTCATGAATTTACAGATATCCCATTAATATCAAATTCAAATTTTAATAATGATATATCATTTTCCTTGTCATAATATAATCTTTACATAAGTTGTTACTATATTAAAGTAAGGGATTCTATTCTCTTCATTTTTTTCTACTACTTTCATTATGCTTATGATTTCATGTTTTATGTTCGTTACACAATCTAACGTTTCCTTTGTTTTATAATCTTATATCCTTCATTGTTGGTCATATTAATGATTCTAACCATTTTATGTAATCGTGGAATGCCTCTTGACTTGAATGTATTACATTCATCTTGATATGATTTGATTATTCCCTTATAGTGATTTATAGTTCAAACCTCTCTTATTTATTCCCCCCGAATACCCCAAGTAGTTTTTGAAAATCACTGGATTTCAATGGCATTTCATGGTGTATATAATAATGTTGTTGTGTTATTATTTCATGTTATTGTGCTATATAGTTAATTACCCAAAGAAATTAGGTATATCATGAGTATCATCATGAAATAAATCAATAAATATGATGTATTAGGCATATGGATTTTCATTAATATTAGGTAATAATAACTTCTTTGAATATGGTCCACATACCAAAGACATTTTGAAATTATAAAAATAAGATCCTCAAAAAAATCATGTAAACATAACTAATTAATTTATTAAATATATCAATGAAATATATTAAGTAAATGTTTAATGATAAATCTAAAAATCTATAAATTTTTCTTAAATATATAAGTAATTAATAAAAGATAATGATATGTGTGTTATATATAGAAATAATGGACTCATGTTAAAGAATTTCATCTCAATTTCCCTTTATTGAGACGTATATTAATGTTATAGACTTAATTTCATTGATATTGTGTATATACTAGAATTTTACATTTTATGACATTAATATATCATTATTCATGTTGTTTTATGTTTAACATTATGTTGCTTCAACCTAAGAGAATTTATATAAATGACGCAAAAACTGTAAGAGATTTTATAAAACAATTTCTTTTCATAGGGTCATATTAAATCACTATTGTCTATGTTGTTACAACTCTATTTGTGTATTTAACTCCAATTACTTATGTTTTATTTCCAATCTTTTTTGAACATTACGTTTTTACACATAATTTCTCCTTTGATTAATTTTCAATAAAATTATATGACATTTTTAGGTCATATTCATATAAAATTTCTTTATTTTGGTCATACAATTATATTATGAACTCATATTATTTTATTATTTGCATATACTTACCCTGTTAATTTTTATTTCATGAATCACATTTGGTTTATAACATTTAACATTTTTTTATTACTTATTGGAGTGTATTATTCAAAAGCTATCAAATTAATAAGGGGTTTAGTTTTCAATCACATTTTAATCATGATTATTTATGATTGGATTTACATTGAGAAAATTATATGACATTTATTTTATTAACACATTCCATTTTTCGTCACTAATTTAATTTTTATGTTTTAAATCCATTTTTCTCTCTTTGGTATTCAAAATAGTTTTGAAAATATTTTTAAGATAATCCAACTTCATTTCCCCTATTGCGATGGATATTTTTATATATAAAAGTTTAATAAAAAAAATTCAATAATGTTCTTAAATTTTCATCAATGATTTTTTAAATTCTTTTATTCTGAAGGTTTACTTTTAGATAAAAAATTTAAAAATATTTTTTTTTGTTTTATGAAAAAATTACTTTTAAGATATTATGTAAATATAATCATTGTTTTAGTGATTCTGGAATGAAAGGAAATTCCTACCATCATTACCACTCAATAGTTTAAAGATTCTATTACATGTTTCCATTATTCTATACAAATAAATTTTTAAATGTTCAGAAAATTTTAGATTCTTAATGTGATTTTCAACAAGTAAGGTTTTTTCCCTCAAGAATTATTTAAATGAGTTATTAATGTTATTTATATTCATCAATCAAAATATTACTTGATTTTACTCTTTCTCAACTTGGAATATGTTATAATAATGATATCCTAATTATTTATATTTACAGATTTTGATTATTTCAATGATATTATCTTTTAATCTATTTCTTTTACATATGTAAATACAAATATGAATGAATAATGGTTATTATTAGGTGAAAGTGTGAATCCATTATTGTTTTTCTCATTCAACGGTACATAGACATATTTATGGAGACTAATAGGTGGTTTCGAAATAAAATATAGATGAGTGGTTCTATTAAAATTAGGAAAATTTCGTTACGTTATAAACCAAGGATTGGTGTGTATTTTATAGCCCTCTATTTCATTAGGTTAAGATATAGTGTTTACCAATTCTTGGATTCTCAAAATAGACTATTGGAACCTACCATGAAATTTATTCCATTTGTAAGAGTGACTGTTAGAGTGATATAATAATAAAGTTCCAATATGACTTCATGTTTTCATTGTCCTTTCTAGGAGTTTTAAAAGGTACCATTGATCAAAATTGATATCACATCATGATTAATTATTTTTATGACTATTTTCATTTTTAAAGAATTATTTCAAGTCCCTTATTTAATGATCCTCATTTTTATGGATATTAATTCTCTAATTTTAAACCCAGGAACTTTGATTACATCACCATACCCATATGGTCATCTTAAACTCATTATTGGCATTCAATTATTAATGATTATTCTTACCCTTAGTTATAGTTTTACAACACCATTATTACGTTTTTAATATGACCAAGTTGTTAATAATAATGAAAAATTAATTGTGTATATAAATGATTCATGTGTGAAGAATTTATGGGATATAGTTAAGACCTAATGCGGGATAAGAAAATTTGGGTATTGTGGGAAAAGTATCACTTAACTACTAGGGTGTTTTTATGTAAGAGTATTTCATAATACACTAATACTATAAACCAAAAAAAAGTCTAACTTAGGTAATTGATCTAATATTTCAATTTTATGATGTATATTTTGGATGTATAAAATTTTTTCATGATTATATTTATCAAATCTATATTTGTAAAGATAGTGTTTTTAATACCAGATCTAGGAGTGTAGATTCCAGGCTATTATAGTTGGTAACAAAGTAAGATTTAGATTAATTTGAAGAATATGATATTTGATGGTGTTAGATTAAGAGTTATGGGTCATATAATAGGTTTATATGATTAAGGATAATCATAAATTCAATAACATAGACACCCCTTTTGTGGATTTAAGTGATAATATTTTTAAGTTATTAATGATTTTTTGGGAGATGTTTTTTTGGGTTGAGGTACATGTAACACATAGAACTAACATGAAGTATTTGTTCATAAGAATTAAATTACAACTTTTAGGATATAATTTTAATGCTATGAGAGACCCTTTCAGGTCAAAAATATTTCAATATTTTGGCTATTGATGTTATATGGGCTATAAGGTTATTTATTTGTGGAATTAATTAATTTTAAATTTTGGTATTATTATTGAATCTTGTTATTCATGTATTATTTATTCAGATAAAGGTTTATTCATTTTGGATATAATCTTTACTTGTTCTAACCATTGTGGTTTTATTAAATATTTGAAGTAAAAATTTAATCCATTTATATACCTCATGGACAATCAGAAATTGATTATAGTTCTTTAATAAATAAATATTCATAATCATAATTTTTAGTAAAGGAATAGATAAAGGTGAATAATGGCTAAAACAAAGAACCAAAATATGAAATTTTGTTTATGGGATTGATAAATTTATGTTAAAATATTTTCATATTTTATTAGTTCATATGGTAAACAAATACATCAACTATTTGAAATAGATCTTGAAATAAAAATGTTTTCCTATTACCTATATTCCGGATGAATCTATTATCTTTTTCACACCACATTGTTTTATGGTTTTATGTTCAATGAATTTATCAGGATAATTCACTTTCTTATGATTAATTTTCTCTTTAACTCTACATCATTATTTAAATTTTAATTTTACCATTATTTATATATTTTAAATTCCCACTAATTATATCATATTTTGAAGATGAGTTATGTGTTATTCCTTTTGACCATTATATTTTCCATTCTATTTTTCAAATGGATGTTTTATTAACTTTTCTTATGATGTGGTATTTTTAAAAATTTATTTTTTAATTTTAAACCCTTGATTACCGAACTCAAATTAAAATTATTAGGAAATAATTTATTACTGAGGTTAATGTAAGATCATGATATTTTAAAAGAACACTATCCTTTATATATTTCATAACATGGAACATTGTGCCGTAGGTGAAATTGGATGTACTATAAAAATATTAATTTTCTAATTGTGAATGTTAAAAAATATTTGTTAAATTAGAGGTATGAATATTAATAATACTTTTAGTAAAATTTTTTATATTAGTTTTATATATTGAAAATGTATTTATTAATGAATAATAAATAAGTAATCAATTTTCTCTAATTCTCTTTTATTCTTCCAAAATACATTTTTTTAAAAATGGTATTTTTTTATTATTAACAAAGAATATTATATTTCATTTCTAACACCATTTAATTTTTATACAATAAATATGACATCATTTTGAAAAACGTAATATAAAATTTACTTTATAGGATGATTTTGGTATTTTTCAAAAATATAGATTTTCTTGTGAATAGTGAGAAATACTATGAAAGCCACAAGGCTATAGTGTTTTATTGATTTTTTGGAAAATCCTCCTTTTATGTGTTAAGGGGGGAACCCTTACGTGACCCATATGCCCAATGGACAAGCCCCATACATGACCAGAAAGACCAGTGGTAGAAGGCCCAATACCAATTTTTTCAAAACAATCATTCAATTTCATTAAATAAGGAAATCAAAAATTACAAAATAATAATAAAAAATAAATGCTTGTTTAGTTATAAATAATATGATTAATTACCTATGATTCATAATTATACATGATTTTGATATAATTTCATTTTTAGGTTTAAAAACCATTTTTATAATAACTCTACTTTAGTTAGAATTTGTGATTTTAACTAAAATAAATATCTTCCACTTCTAGATTCTGAATATTGAAAAATGGTTTGAAAATTTTTAATTATGCTGTTAATATTTGTTAAATAGTTTCCTTTAATTTCATTGCATTATAAATAGTAACGATTCTAAAAATTTCTCAGCTTGTTGAGGGTAAATCGGGAAATTATGGATAAAAAGTAATATGATGAGGCCAAAAAATGACACTAAAACATTACATCAATCAAATATATTTGTTTTTTTACCATTATCAGTAAATATTTTATTTTATATAAATTTGGGGACATTTTTCTTTGAAAATTACTGAAATATTATTTTATGTAAAGAAAAATATATAATGTCAGCCTCATTATTTTAATTTTTCCTATATAACAACAAATGGTTCGAAATATGTTGAGAACACATATTATATTTATTTAGGGAATAATGAAATTTTATTTTATACTAGTAACTCATTTCTAAATTTATGTTATTATAAATTTTCAGTAAATTCTTCTAAAACACTGACGTAGTGCTTATGAAAGTAGTAGAAAAATCAAATAAACTATTTTAAAAATAACATTTGTAATATTATTTAGATGAATTATTATATACCAAAATTTTTCTTGTTAATAAAAATTTATTATTGAAGTTTAACTGGATTATATTATAATTCCATAAATGTCATTATGTTTTTATTGTGAAAATATATGAATAGTCCCAAAAATGACATTAATAATATTTTATGTAAAAAAATATATTATGAAATGAATTAAAATATATAAAAAAATTAATTAGAGTATAATAAATGGTAAATGGGTATAAATTTCATTCATAGATCATTTTATACAACTTTTTACATTAGATTTAAATTTATAACCCTTAATTATTTAAAAATGCGTTATTGTAGTAAAAGACAAAACCAGTTAATATAGGTTCAACTAAATAGATTTAAAATTACTTAAAAAAATTATTCTATCCTATTATATGAGTTTATTTCAATCCAGTTTAGTATATAATTCTATATTTTATAAATATTTAACCACCTTTTCATGAATGAGACCTCATTGTATTCTTATGTTTCGTAAAATTACAAGAGTTAGAATCCCCTCACTTATAAAAGGGTTCCACCTCTCCTCTCTTCATCATTGATTTTGAGAACTATAATTCAATTAATACCTATACAAATATCTCCAAAAAAATCCATTAAAATACTTATAGGCTTTGGAATAATAAAAATACCAATCTATAAGGAATATGTTTTATTCCAATGGATATTATCTGAAGAATAGTTAAAACCATTAATTGTGTGTTTTCATTTTACTTCTTCTTTATCAACAATAAAATATTCTTAAAGAATTATGATATAATAACATAATTTTCATCAATTAACTTATATGTTATCATGACTTTGGTAAAACCCTTTTTCATCACCCTTTCCATTAAATCGGGGATAAAAACATCGTTCAAGGGTATAAATGGACTACTGCCTCCAAGAAGTGATGTGTTTTGTTTTCCGTCACTGAATTTCATGGTGTGATATAATACTTGATTTAATTAATATATATGCTATCAATGAAATAACTATGTCTATTTCAAAATAATATGTCAACAGTATTTATACCTTTTTATCCATTGAAAAATGTTGACATCATTCGTGTGTATGTCGCGATTACCACCTCCATGATGTGATGTGATTTTTTTTTCATCACCACATCACATGGCTGGTATATGAATGTAAAATTAAATAGGTAATATTATATTTTTTTTATCATAACAATTCGATAATGATAATCTAATACTTACCTTATTTATCTCATTTTTGTTTGAAAATGTAAAGGTTTTTAATGGGTACATATGTCCAACCATCTATATGATTGTAAAATTTTTATTTTTTAAAAACTATATTTCATGTTTTGTTATAAAATTATAATTAATGTATAAAATTTATAATTATTACATTATTTTTATTTGTGATATGATGGGTTAATTACCTCTATGAACATGTTCATCAAACCAATGTTGTTCAGAAATTATGAATTGAACATCCTCAAAACACATGATGTGGAACTAACCAATCAAGTGATTAAATTTTTCCTCGAAATAAATGAAATAAATGGTATTACCATAAATTAATAATCCTTTAAATTTTTATTTAATAAATAAATAACTATTTTAATTTCTTTTCATTAGATTATATTACCTCTAAATTTTTATGTTATGTCAGGTTTATGTGTATAATGTACTACGATTATTTTTTGTTGTATCTCTAATTGGTTTTTTAATCTACATTTGTAACACAAAATTACCCCATTGATTAATTCTAAATTAATTGATGGGATATTTATAAGGGTTATTCTTCTAAAATTATCCATCCTTTTGACATACATTATTGGTTATGAAACTATTATATTTTTTGAGGTGTGTATAATTCCACATTTATAGCTAGAATCATCAAGAGGTAAGAGAAACCTCTCCTAATAAATTTTATTTAATAGGAAATGTTCTAATGAAATTAAAAATAAGTACTATAAAGGAATGTATGTAAATAAACATGATAGTCTACCTTAACCAGACTTGAACCATAATTTTGTAACACAATGTTCTAGTTAGAACTGACCTCCAAAAATTTACCTCCTAGAAAGAGAATCAGTAACCTCATTTCCCACATTGTAAACATGGGTTACCTCAAGATAAATTCAGTCTACATTATTGTGGAAATAAATCAATGATATTAACATGTTCTATTGTACATCTCATATAAGGCCTTTGAGAATTTGCATAGCAACAGATTAATCTGATTCCAACCATAAAAAATTCCAACTATAATGTACAACATATTAGATCTCCTTTATTCTTTCAGGGGGATTATGTTTCATTGTTTATAAAAGTGTTAAGTTGTTTATGTTTCAATAACATTTTAATTAGTAGTGTTTATGATTTAATTTACATTGAGTAAATTATATGATATTTAATTGACAAAACCAATTAATTTTTATTCTCCACTAAATATTTAATTTTTTTAAATTTATTTCCATTTTATCACTTTAGTATTAAATATGGCTAAAAAATGAATTTTTTACTAGTTGAAATCATTTATCATCTTTTAGTTAGAAAATATTTTTCATGGACTTCCATATTTTTTAAAATGTCTTCAAAAATGATTTTAAATATTATTAAATCGTTATTTAAATTCATTTTTACCCAGGTATTACATTTAACTAAAATGATTAAAAATAATATTCTTTTCATTTTTTGAACAAGGTAATTTTTATTTAATCGGTTAAAAAATACATTGTTCTAATGCTAATAGTATGAATGAAATTTCCCGCTGTCATAACCACTCTATTCTTTAAATATTCCTTTACATTTTTTCATTGATTTTTCAATGATTTTTTTCATAATATTCAAGAAATATGTGATATCTAAATTATTTTTTCAATGTTGAATGTCTATTTTCCAAAATATTGTTTAATGACCCTATGTTGTATTTATATTCATCTATGAAAATAGTTCTTGATATTACATATGATATATTGGGGATATGTTATACTGATACCATCCTTATTCTTTTTCAAATTTTATTATGATTGTTTCAAAGTGGTTATCATGAAACTCATTTCTTTTCCATGATAAAATCAATCTTTTAAGTAATAATGTTATTTTTATATTTAAAATTGAAACCCTTTATTTACTTTTTGATCATTATATGATACGTGGACTTTTTTATGAATCATTAAAGGGTTGTTTAGTTATAAACCAATGATGGGTTGTTCTAATAAATACCATGTATGGGTGGATACATTATAAAATAAGGATGGGTGTATCTGTTATAGCCCTCAACTGAATTTATAAAAGAGATAGATTTCACCAGTTATTGTTTTCATCTATGATATTATTTTCATTTTCCATGTATGTTATTAGATTTGTAAGAGTAATTTTAATAGTTATATAAAAATGGGGTCCCAAGAAACAAACATAATTTATTTATGATTGTATGAGTTTTTTAAGTCACCTTTGATCATTATTGACATCACATGGCTCATGATTATTGATTTTTTATGAGTCTTTCTTTTTTGATCCTTTATTCAATGAAAAATACTCAATAATCCATGCTATTATGGGTTTGAATTATCTTATGTTATACTAATTCAATTTCATCGTTTCCCCATACCCTTATTCTTATATTATTCTCAACGATGAAATTCATTTTTAAAATATTATTTTTATACTTATTGTATGATTGATCTCATCCTTCATATGTTTTCCATTCCCTCGAGTTATGAATAATAAAGTTAAATTAATTATTTTATAAAAGGATTCATGTGTGAATAATTTTGTGGAAAATTTTTAAGGCTTAATGTGTAATAATAAAAGTATTATTTAGTATTAAAAATGTTCTCTTATAGGAATCGGTGTTATTATATAGATGATTGTCCCAAATTTCAAAAACTCTATAATTTTTTTTATTAGTTACATATGTTACCCAAATTTTATACCTGATGTTGTATGTTTTTATAGAAAAAATTGAAAAATTATTTCCAATATCAGAGCTAAAAATATAAAAATTACATATTAGAATCATATTTAGTAGTATGGGATTCTTGTTATTATAGTTGATATTAGAGAAGTGTTTAGATAAAATATAGATTCTGATGTATTTAGGATGTTATTTTTTGTGTTATGGGTACCATCATATGTTTATAAGTTTAAGTCAGATCATAAATTCAATGGAATGGACACCCATTTTTGGTTTTAAGTGTTGATATTTTAAAATAATTAATGACATTTTGGGAGATGCTTGATTTGGTTGAGCTATATGTAAACCATAGTATTAATGTTAATGAATACATTAGAGGAATGTTATTACATTTTTTGGTAGTTTGTTGAATGGTATGAAAAAAATATTAATGTTAAAACATTCTATAATTTTAGGTTATTGAGGTCATATGGAAAATAGGGTTAATTATTTATCGATTGATTAATGTTGAACTTCGAGTATTGTTATTCTATTTTAGTGACTAATATATTATCCCTATGTAATAAGAATTATTAATTTGGTTTATTATCATTTAAATTTGTAAAATTTTTTCATTTAGTAATGATATGAATAAATATTTTCTAATTATTTTATTTACATCATATAAAATTAGAGTTTATTTATAGTTATTTTGGAAAGTAATATTCATAATCCTAATTTGGGGTAAAATGTGGGATAATGGTAGAAATAGATTGAAATACACAACCAAAGGATATAATTTTCATTATTTATTTGAAAAATTAAATTAATTATGTTTTCATATATTCTTAGTCGAGATAGTTCGAGAACTCCACAAATCTATAGAACTAATGTGAGAAATAAAATTTTTATCATATTACATTCTTTCTAAGTGAATCAATGATCCTTTTCACACCTCATGGACTTATTGTTTTATTTTAATTGACATTGTCAGGATCATTCAATTTATTAATGTTAAAACCATTTTTTTTGTTTAGGTATGAAATCATTAATTTGAGGTTATGTTCTTTAGTTTTATCCAATTATGAATTCATAATAAGGATATAAGTTAAATGAGGGTGTCTAAGGCCTATTCAGATCCTAAATTCATGACTTTTGGAAGAAACAACTTGTCCACACGGTTAATATAAACCATGTTTCATATTCCATATGGTTAGATAAATTGTGTGGGGTGTTTCGGGGCTCTAAATAGTTCTAAGAATGGAATTCGCATCATTTTTTCAACAATGCACAACAACCCATGAGGGGGTGTATTCCTTGAATTAAGGGAGAACAAAGAGAGAACATACTGGAAAAAACTATTCTCCCTCAACCATTAGGGCCACTATCCTTGGATAGTAACTGGCACACATTTGGCACATGGTTTGGCCAACCTTGAGACCAAACCATGCACCACTTTAAATATGGGTATTTTTACCTTTTTCACCATCTATTTATAACCTAAAACCCCCTATATATTTTTCCTCTATAGGGGATATATGCCTACCTATTCAAATATTTCAAAGCTCTGCCCTTTCCCTATGATAGTTTTTTCAATAAATTCTATAATCAACCTCTGAATAATAATTTATTTGTGACCTTGGATATCCACTGGTATTCTCTCCATTTTGTAGGATTAATTTTTTTCATCTTCCAATTTATGACAATACTTTAGTGTGATCTCATATAACCAACGATTAGGGAATTCATCTATTCTTATGTATTATTATAATCTTAGTAAAATAAAGGTATGATACTTTATGAGGCATCAAATACCGAAATAAGTCAGGTTATCTATGATGTTTCCCTCAAAGTTTCTTCATTAATAAATTATTACTATTATATACTTATTGATTTCACCTAGAATTACTTCTTAATATTAATTTGGTTTATATTTAATTGTCCAAGTTGTATTTTAGACTACAATGATACCTCATGACACCATTTTATGTTGAGACCTCAATGTTAACAACCCTCAGTAGGGTGTGTTCATTGTAATTCCTTTATTAGACTATATTGTGAATACCTCACACACCGTTCAGGTGTTCTTGACTTGATCATTTTAATGATAAGTGTTCAAATTTAATTAATAAATAATTATATTTATAAATCGAATGTATATATATTTATAGATAACACTTGGCCTTGGAAAATGTAATTTAATTGATAATTGGTTTCATGTCATTAATTTACCAAGTCATTAATGATAAATGGTAATTGAATGAACATAATGAGTTGAAACTTTAACGAGTATTACATTTCCTATGATGGAACTTGTTTACAAATGAATTTTGTATAAGTTTCCCTTTTCATATGAACTTTTTTCATCTTTTATAGGAATGGTGCTATTTTAACTATACATTGATTGCAAAGAAATTTTTTTGGAGAGTCATATGATTCCATTTTGATTCATTTATCCAATTTCCATTTTAGATACACATCTAAGAATATTTTCCATGTGTTATTATGTGAGTTTCTCAGCATTTTACTGACAAGTCACTTGAATCTTTACCACATATTTTAATTCAATGCCTAAAGTTTAGGATTCAGCTTGATTTATTTAGACACACGACTCCATCGATTCAACACGTTGAACCTAGTCATACATAGACTGGTATTACTGTGGACAACCTCCATAGACTCAATTATATTTTTTAAAATGGAATACCTTTTTTGTACCCCTTGGATTACACTCATACCCCATTCACTAGACTACATTAGTTACTACTATGAGTTGGATTGACCCATGAGGTCATCGATTCCTTGGTTATACATGGATACCATTTTACATTATCATCCTTATTACTCCTTTAGTACTAATATATCTTAATTATAATCCCCTATATAATAATAAAATGATCACATGTTTAGAGGCATTTCAAGTTAATATTAATTCTTAAATTTATTGTTTATATTATAACTTCTTTACATTTATATACTCACGAACTATGAAAAATTATTTTCACAGAATATATTTATATAGGAACCTTTGGATATGGACTAATGAGTTTATCTCACACCTTATTTAGGCCACAATTCGTATTTGGGAACCATTGGAAAATAGATCCAGTGCTTTGGATTATTGGATAGTCTTCCCTTTTGGATTATTTTTTATATCATGTATTTCATTCTCTGAATACTAGAATGTATGCCTCCTTTCTCTTTTTAAAGGGACGTGGCATCATATTTTTCATATGATATAATTTATATATTTTGGTGGTTATTCCATATTTTTATATTGATACTTATTTAAACTTCATTACAGATTATTATTATGAATCTATTTATTATTCATATATATTCACCATTATTCTCCAATATGACCTAAGGGAATATAATTTCAATAGACACACCCGAAACCCTCATAATAATTTGGAATCCCCTTGCATATGGGGAACCATGCTTGAGGCCAAGTTTCATGCCAGGTTTGGTTACTCAGGAGTGAACAGGGTCTGGGGAATAACAAATAGGCATCAAGGAGGTTTATTTTCATGTATTATTGTTTAGTAAATTTAGAAAATAGATTAGTTTCATGTTGTATCTTTGCCATAAACCATACCATGGAGTAGTTAAAACATGATTGGGGTAAACACCCTTTTTCCTTGGAATGGGGAATTTTAGGTTCTATATTCTTCTAATTAAAGTTGATATGTTAACACTATTGGGTGATGAAATTGAAATTTTTAATTTTTTTATGATTTATGGTGATTCTACCTTGTCCCAGTATAGAAAGGATCAATGTTTCATACATTATTATAAGAACCTAGGATTCACATTCCATGCATAATTCATACCATATATGTGAATTTTATTTCATTCATTTCCTATATTTCTAATGAATATTGGGTGTGGTTTGGATATCATATATTCATGTTCCAGTAATTTATTTTTTATGAAGGGAATTTGATTTTTTTAATTTCAACACCATTATAAATAGTAGTTTCTTATATAGATTGATGTTGAAATCTAAAATAGAAAATTTCAACCCTTCTATTTTTTGTACCCCCGGTTACATGGGATGAACTTTGTCTATGATTACACAAAAATAATTTAAATTTATAAATTTTATAGAACTTATGAAATTGGAAAGGGTAATTCATCATGCTGATCCATTGTATTATAACTAATACATTATGAGCCTGAATGTAAAATGTACATTGTTATAATTAAAGGGGTTTCAATTTCAATTTATAAATAGTGTGGGCCTTTATATACTAGGAATAAAAATCACTTTAATTTGAAAATGTATTATATATAAACTCGTTTATTGAATTAAGTGATAAATAATGACTTATAAATAAAATTGATTCAAGTAAATGGAGAATCCAAGTGCAATATAAAGATTTTTATTTTCCATAACATGTAATTTAACCACTATATCCTTAAACCATTGTAAATACTAGCATGAAAACTTAACAATACCATTGAATTAAAAGTGGGTGTTTGGGTGAGTATATTGGGTAGTGAAAGAATTTATTTTTTTCCTTATTCTATTAGAGATCCTATCTACATTGGTATCCTTTTCTAAGGAGTGTTCTTGTATTTTTTAGAGATATACCACCACGACATCCTAAATTAATTAGCCAAGAGGGTGGTAATGACATTTATCCAGGAGTGGTGAGTCCTAGGCCACTATTGTTACCTCTAGTAGTGAAACCAGTGGAACAAAAAGTTATTCCCAAACTAGGAACTGGATCTCATATTCAAGAGAGTTTCTACAATTGATGCATTCTATGTAGGGTGATTCATGACTTAAACCTACAATGTCTAACCTTACTCGGGGGTTCTAGTAGTACTGTCCTCCAATCTTCTCAGGGGATGGCAGTCCTCAGGCTATAGATTATTGTCTAGACCACATTTTATCAATATTAGAGAATATTGACATACCTCCAGAGTGGTGTTCAACTATTTTCACTTATATTTTTCTTTATTATACCAAGCGTTGGTGGGATGTAATTACAAAATATGGTCATACTTAAGGAATGGATTCTGTGGAGTTTTAGACCTATTTCAACAATTACCTTTTCCCAGATATGTTGAGGGTTAACTAAGCCAGGTAGTTCATGCACCTTATGAAGGGTTCTATGAGTGTCATTGACTATTCAAAAAAATTCACAAAGACTTAACATGTTTTGATACTTCTAGAAGTTGAGATATTTTGACCGAGATGCTTTGAGGAAGGGTAAAAGTATGGCATCCATACACAGGTGTATGAATTTTTCCTACCTATAGTTTATAAGATCATGAAAAAAATATCTTATCAGCAAGAAAAACCATAGGGATGTTTATTTTACTGGGCACCGAGGGTTATTGATGAGATATGGTGGTATTTCTGTTAGCACCAAGAATAATATCCCTAATGTTTCTCATATGAATATGTGTAGACATATTATTTACATTAGTAACCTAGTTGAATTCCATCAACATTGAAAGATGGTGATTGTGAAGACAATGTATTGTGGATTACCATTGGGGTACTTTTATTTTGTCCAAATGGGTCGTCATGAATGTATTTTTTGGAACCTTTCCATAAGCTTCTAACATAAGAGTACCCATTATAGCTCAACCTTAATGATTAGGATCAGTGACTCCATGCCATGTGGGAGGATGTAATATCACCGTTCGAATATACTATGGTGGGGGTCATGGATGAGGTATCTGAACATTTGATTTTTAGTGCCAGTGGATAAGACATGCTCGGGGTAGTCCAGAAGTTAATTTGTGCTATAGGCTTGTGAACATTATAGTAGATACCTAAGGAGTAAAATACATGACTATCTACTATATGAGCTACTATACCAATAACCTGCAAAATCTTATCTATTTTTTGATATAAGTAATTATCACTCCTTTATATTTTTATCAATCATGTAATGTCATGGGGTTAACATTATATAATTTCTTTTGGGTTATTAACCTTGAAAACCATTTGGTTTGTGGTCTTATTTTATATGAAAAAATAAGAAATATCTTCTAAATATTGGTGGTTATCTCTTCTTGTGGAATATCTTCATTATTAATATTATAGGGTTTGATGTAGTACTTGGGATTGATTCGTTCATTTCCTATCATACACAAATTCACTTTTACCACCATAGGGTGAAATTTAAATTTCTTTAGGGTAATAGATATGTATATAATGGAAAATTGGATGTTCAGACTGGTTGAGCTTGAAGAAAACATCATGGTTTGGGAGGAGTGATTACCCATATTTCCATCCTTTTCCATTAAAATCGAAGGGTTTATCTAATATATTTGTATCATATGGGGGATATTATTAGGGATGGTTTAAATTATATATTCATTGGACAACCTACCCCGATATTGGTGGATTTTACAATCAAGCTCATTCTAGGGGCTTCTCTAGTTTTTATTCCTCTATACACGATTGAACCAAGAGAGCTAATGGAGATGAATTCACAGTTAGAGGATTTAGAATCTAAGGGATTTATCGAACCAAGTACCTCACCTTAGTTTTCACCTATCATTTTCTCAATGATTATAAATGGAAACCATTGGATATACTATATTATTGATGGTTGAACTAGATTATAGTTACGAACCAATATATATTACCTAGAATATCAGATCTCCCCAACTAGCTCTGAGATCCTAGAGTATTCTTAACAATCAAACCGAGATTAGGGTATCATCACTTGTGAGATAGGACTTATAACATACAATGTATTTCTTTCTGAGGTCAGTATAGTTTATATGAGTGTTTGGTTTTTCCATTTGGTCATAAAAATGTTCCAACTGTCTTCATCGCTTTGACGAATAGTTGTTTTCACCCATATTTTTATTTCTTTGTAATGGTTTTTTGGATGAAATTATAGCCTATTATAAAATAGAAATCAACCATGAAAAACATATTGACATCATAATGAATAAATTGAGAGAGCAGTAGTTATATGCTAATCTCACAAAGTGCCCCTTTTAAATGTCCAATGTTCACCACATTGGTCATATAGTCTCATAATAAGAAGAATTTGTTGACTCAGAGAAGGTGAGTGTTATTGATTCCATGGAGAATCTCAAGAACATGTTTTATATATGATATTTATTTGGTATAGATGGATATTACTAGAATTTAATTCATCAATTCTCAGGCCTTGAGAACCCAATTTCCATACTGACTAAGATGGGTGTCATGTTCTTCTGTAATGAAGTGTGGGAGAAGGCCTTAAATAAGATGAAAATAAGACTTATTTCAACACTAAACATGATCTTTATTAATCCTAGAATAGGTTATAGAATGTTTTTTGATGCATCATGCATCATGATGGGTTCCAAAATGATGTTGTAGGATCGATTCATTGCATATGGGTATCACTAGTTGACATCTCATGAGCATAATTACCCAAAACATGACCTCGAGCATGATTCCATTGTTCATGCATTCCATTTTTTGGAGGAATTATATTTTGTGAGATTACCTTTTGGATTTTATGGACCATAATATGCTCAAGTATACCATTAAACTATGTGACATGAATATCCAAAATTTAAGATGCGTATAATTCCATCAATAATTTTACTTTGAGTTTTCCTATACTTCTAGAAAAGGGAAATGTGGTAGGTAATTACCTAATATTGATAATATAGTTACTAGTAAATAAAGAAAATTTTGGTGAATGGAATTTTATAGAACATATTTCTGATAAAAAAATGGAGTTTTAATAGAGTCCCAAGAAGCCTTTCTTTACAAACTTGTCAGGTAATTTTTCTCTCTTCAATATAGTGAAGGGAAGATAGTTATCATATCATAAAGATTTGGTCCTATGGGAGAGTATTTTTGGTGTGGAACCACTTTTGAATTGGTCTATTGATAAAGTGGACATCATGTGTGTAAATAGGAGTATATTAGTACCTACATACATGTAAGAGGAGATGATATAATAATCTCATGATTCTTAATGATGGTGAACCGATGTATCTCCAAGATTTATCGTGGTATGCACTGTTAGTATTGGTGGCCTAGGATGAAATGCCAGATCATGAATTTCATCAATAGGAGTTCCAAATATCAGTAGGTTAAAATGGAACCCCAATAACTTGAAAGATTGTTACATACATTAATGGTCCATGAATGGAAGTGGGATGACACCATGACGGATTTTTGTGGTGGTTTTACCAATTTCACCTAAAGGTGGCAACACTTTTTGGGTATACAACAATATACAGATGAAGGTATCCCACTTCCTTACTATCTAGGAGACATTATCAATTGTTGAGCTTTAAAGACAATATGTTTGTGATATTATACATCTCCATGGAGTCCCTCCTAAAATATTTTCATATATTAATGGTGATTCCACATTGACGTAATGAAAATGGTTGTAGAATGAAATGGAAAAATATCTGTTTTTGAGTAAAGAATTTCATCCCCAAAATGATGTAAAATTAGAACTGACCATATAGGTACTAGAGGAAATTCTATGAGCTTTCATACAAGATTTTAGGAGCTCTTATGAGAGACATATACACCTCATTTAATTTTCAAACAATAAAAACTCCTAAGAAACAATTAATATGGCTCTATATGTGGCCTTATATGGTAGGTCATGTTGTTTACCTCTCATTTGGATAGAGTAATAGGACATAAAACTACTGGGTCCTAATCTCTTGAAAGAGAGTTTTGGGTAGGTTCATTTGATCAGAAAGATCATTTAAATGACTCAGTATTGATAGAAATTGAATGTCGATCATCATCGACGACCTATGGAGTTTGATGTCACAGATCATGTCTTCTTTCTAGTATCACCCAAACATGGGTATAGAAGGATATGGAGGTAAGGGAAGCTATCATATAAATTTTTATGTACCTTTAGATATCTTGGATAGAGTCGGTCCAGTATCCTATTGGTTGTTATTACCTCATAGGTACCATACCAGGAATGGCATCCTCCATGTTTAACATCATCTCCATTACCATGCCAACCTAACACATGCATTTCATCCTATGAATGTTGAATTACATTTTAATTGTTATTTTAAGTAGAATCAAATTATCATCATGGAACATAACATGATGGAACTATGAGGTAGTTATGTCCCATTAGTGTTGTTGGTGTGGATGTACGTCTGTGTATAAGAAGAGATTCTGGAGCCTGAGGCTGACATACGTACTCAGTGTCCAGTTTTATACTTAGAATAATTATTACCTCCCATGGATGGGAAACTCAGGGATGAGTTCTTTTAAGGGGGGGGGGGGGGATTTTATGAACTTTTTTTCTATTCATGGTACAAAACCATTCCTTTTTTGTTTAATTCCTTGATTTTATCCAACTATGAATTCATAGTAAGGCTATATTGAAAAAAATGGTGTGTGGGAATTTTTCAAAGCCTACAAAACCAATTAAAGAGGAAAGAAAAAGGCCATATGATTAGTATAAACCATGCCCCATAGTCTGTATGTTTAGATAAAATGTGATGGGTACTACAGGGCTTCACGTACAAAAGTTCATGGGTTGAACACAATATTTCTAGTAGTGCACTGTATCCCATGCGGGTTGTGTTCCCAAGGCATAAGGGAAATCATTTCTGGAGTATTACTGGATAAACCATGCTCTCCTAAACATGTGAAGAATTTTCCTTAGAACTATTCTGGCGAATGCTTGGGGTATGGTCTAGCCAACCATGTGGCCACACCATGCACCTCATAAAAGTTGATAGTTTTTAACATTTTTTCATCACTCTTTATAACCTACCCCATATATTTCTATGAAAACTCTAGTAGAAATCATCCTTACCTTTCCTCTTATTCAAATATCCTACCATGTCCTGATCTAGTTTCTCTGATAAATTCTTTATTTGAATTCTGAATCAAGAACAATCTGTTATGTTGGGTATCCATCATTAGTCTCTTTATTCCTTTGGACCCATTCATCATATTTCTTCATGTTGAAAATTTTATTTTGGGAGGGGTTAGTATGACTTATTTTCTAGACATTCTTATATTCTTTCATAATCTTAATATCCAAACTAAGGTAAAATACATTATGGGGAATCTACTACTGGCATAAAGTAGGCTCTCTATGACTTTTACCTCAAATAATATCTGTTTAGAAACTATTACAAGCATGTTTATACTGTTTTCATATATCATTTCAACTTAAAATTCATATTCATTATTTATTTGTCTAGGTTTTATTTTAGACATTAATTATACCTCTTGAAACCATTAGAGGTTGATACCTCAATTTTAGCCACCCCACATATGGTGATTTCTTTGTTATACATTTAGTGGCCTATACTGTGAATATCTGAGACATTATTCTAGTGTTCTTCACCTGAACATTAAAAATTTATGTGTTCCATACATATAAATTAATATTTAAACTATTAAATGGAAAGTATATATATTTATAGATAACTCTTGGAATTAAAAATTTTAATTGAATTAATAATTAGTTTCATGTCTTTAAGTCACCTTATCGTGTATGATGAAAGCTAAGGGAATGAACCTGATGAATTGAAATTTCTATGATTATGACATACCCAATGATGAAATATGTATATAAATTCAATGTCGATAAGGTTACGTTTTCATATGGATTATTTCCACATTTATAAGAATTATTAGACTTGAGTGGGCTTTAGATTTCCAAGGAAATGGCTTGTGCACTCAGAGGATTCCATTCATATTCATTGATTCGATTTTCATGGGAGATACCCACCATATAATCCAGTGCTTATAAAACTATTTTAATTCCTTAGTGTTTTATTGATGATTACATGAATCTTTTCAAAATATTTGAATTCCATGGATATACTTCTTGGAATCAACATGATGTCTTACAAATTGTGATGCAATGGATTCACTCCATTAGGCCCAATCATGATTATCTAGGGATTTTGGTGAATGAGCTCCCTAGATTTTATTATACTATTTTATAGAGAAATTTATTTGTTGTTCCCCTTATATTATAATTAGACCCTTATCGCCAGATTACATGAGTTAGTAATGTGAGTTGGATTGACCCCTGAAGTCAGGGATATGTTAGTTTTACTTGAATCTTTGTTTTCATTATCATCATAATTATTCAATAATTACTGGTATATTATAATTATAAACCCATGTATAATAATAAACATACCATGTATTCAGAGACATTTTCAACTGGGGGTGATGTAGGTAAGTGATTTTCATATTAGCACTACATTACATTTATATACTTTCTCAATGTTCGAGTTTATATTCAAAAACTGGACTTATATTGACACAATGTATGGTACCCTATAGAGTTTATCTCACAAACTATCTACGTTTTTGTTGGAACCTAGATAGAATATGTGATCATAGGTGTGTACTAATTGATGTTTCACTCTTTGTACACATAAATTCTTAAAATAAGATGGTATCCTAGTAGTATATTACTAATCCATTTCCCATGATGAGAGGATTATTTTTTACATTTCTATTTCTTTTTTATATCTTTTATTTTATTATCTACTTCCACCAATGAATTCCTAAATTATCTTTTTGAAGATGAATTTCACAATATTTTGTTTATGAAATAGTTTAAAACTTTTCATGGTTATTCATTGTTTAAATTTTTATGCTTATTACCACTTATTTTCTTAGTATTATTATGCTTATGTTTTTTATTCATCTATCTTCACCCCAGTGCTCCACTCTGACCTAAAGGAATTTTCTCCCCTGGAAACACCCAAGGTCCTCACTGCTTGATTGTAGCCTCTAGTGTATGATGTCAATCATGTGAGGCCATTTTTTCAATGGTGCTTAGTTACCCAGAAGTGAGGCGGGTTTGGGAAGTCATGCATGTGATCATCATTCTCTATCGCTCTCCATCATTATTCAGACATTAATTTTTTTTCCTATATATATATATTTTCACTTCCCAATAATATTTTTCTATTTTGAAATAATGTTATGTGTTATTCAAAATGACCTTTATATTTATATTTTTTCTCTTTTTAAAGGGATTTTTATTATCTTTTTTTCAATGTGGGTTTTTAATAAAGATATTATAAAATATTAAACCATTGATTATCGATATCTAGTTGAAATTGTGAGGTCATGTTTTATTAAATATATTTTGGAATATATCAGCCTTATATTTAAAAAAACACCACAATTAATAGCTTTCCAAACACGCAACATCGATCTGTAAGTGAATTGCGATAAACTAAAAAAATTTCAATAGATTTCAATTTTATTGTTTTGATATAAAAATAAATTTAGAAGTACAAATAGTAATAATAAAATTATGAAAAAAATATTAATTTTGATTTTATATAGTTATATATTATTGATTAATCCATAATAAATATGTAACCAATGTTTAGTAATGTTATTTTATACTTCCAAAATAGTGTTTCTTCATAAATGGTTTTTGATTATTTTTCTGATATATATTTAATTATAGTTTTAGACCCCATAAAAAATTGTATATTTTAAAAAGGATAACATTTTTGAAATCTTCAAATCAAAATTAGTATATAATAATATATCTGGATTTTTTATAAATTTTTTACTATTTAGTGAATACTAAAAAATATGAATTTATTCAAAACAACCATTTTCTTTCATTAAATAAAGTAATATTATTGTCCTATTTAAAATTAAAATAACATAGTTCTCCTTATATTATAAATTATATTATTAATTACATATTTATCATCATTAAATATGATTTTGATATTAGTTTATTTTTTAGGACTAAAAATATATTTTTTTAAAAATAATTTATCATTGTTTTTTGCAATTTTGTCTCTAATTATTTAATGCACAGATTGAGATTGAATTTTTAGAAACTGATTATATATTTTTACTCAGTATGTTCAAATTTGGTAAATCGTTTCCTTTAATTTTTTTCATTATGAACAGTAAATGTAATAAATATTTTTCACCTTGGTAAGGGCAAATCGGGTAATTATGGATATAAATAATGTCATGAGGACTAAAAATAACCATAAAATATTCCATATAAATATTTTATGGGTTGGGTTTGACCAAAATCATTCACGATTCGTTTTTATGGTAAAGTTTTCTACTTTCCTTGTGAAATGACATAAATATTATTTGATGTAATGAAAAATACAAAGTGACACTCTCTTGATTTTATATTTCATTTATTGGTTCACATAGAGATAAAAAATATGTTTGGAATGAATATAAATTTTATTTTTGGTCAGATGAATTTATTTTTATAGTTTTAATATATTTCCGTTTTTAGTGATTATATAGTTCACATAAACACTTATAAACTGATAACATAATGCTTGTGGATGTAGTAGATAAATCAAAGTAAACAATTTATGAAAACCAACGTAATATTTTTTGGGTTAATTACGGCATCAAAAATATTTTATTGTTAATATTAATGTGAAATTTATATTTTATAATATTTTATCTTAATTACATATTATTTTGATGATTTAATATTAATAATATAAAAATAACCCCAAAAATTACATTAGTGATATTATATGTTTTATAATATTTTATTAAATTCTAAAAAAACTAATAAATCATGAAATAGGACATGTGGAATGGGAAATTGTATGAAATTTAATCCATGGACCATTTTTGAACCAATTTTAATCTTATAAGTAAATTTTTAACCTTAAATAATTGGAAAATATTTTGAAATAGGTAATGATGAAATGGTTTAAGAGGGGTTAAACTAAAGAGATTAGATTAAAATGAATTAAAAATGTTGATAATTCTTATTATAGTGGTTTATTTCAATCCTTTATAATATTAAATTCAAATTTAATCAAATTTATAACCAATTTTCATGAAATGTGACTTCAATGATATTTTTAATGTTATAAAAATAACTAAAGTGCCCCTCTCCTAATTTTTAATTTTTCTCCTTCTCTCTTCTCTTACTCACAATAGTTGAGAACTATAATGAAGCCAATAATTAGTCATGTATCTCCGAAAAATTAATTTTCATGAACTAGGGGCCATTTTTTCATTAAAATGCCAACCTATAAGGCTTAAGGTGTAATATAATAGTGTTTTTCTGAAAAAGATGTATAACTATTAATTGTTTTCTTTCATTTTACATCTTATTTAACATCATTAAAATATTATTAAACAATTATTTTATCATATCATAAGTATTTCATATATGATTACATTTTTTCAGGACTATGGTATAATCTTCTTCTATGAAACGAGGAACGAAAACATCCTTTGTGCATATGTGTGGAATACAACCTCTATGAAGCGATGTATTTTATTTTCTATCACCTACTCTCATATATAGTAATACTGATAAATTTAATTAGCATATATAGTATTAATTAATGAAATATAAATTTATATTTAATTTATCATATATTTTCTTACCTTTCCATCCATTGAAAAATGACAAAAGAATTCATTCATTTGTTCTGATTACCACATCCATTAAACGATGTGATTTTTTTCATCACCACATCACATGGATGGTATATAAATGTGTATTTAAAAATATTAAATTATTTTTATAAGTCCATACTTTTTTTAGAATAAAATAATACTTACCATCTTTAACTCATGTTTATTTAAAAATGGAAAAGTGACTCATTCGTACATAAAGCCTACTATCTCAATGATTGAAATGTAGTTTATTTTTCATAAAAATATATCAGGGATGGTTTTATAATTACAATTAACATATAAAAATTATACATATTCCATGATTATTATTCAAGATATGATGTAATTCTTACAAACTTTTCCATGTTCAACTTACCAAATCTGTTGTGAAACTATGATACCAATGTCCTCAAAACACATGAAGTTGATTTAAATGATTAAGTAATTAAATATGACATTAAAATAAATGAAATAAATGGTTTAATGATTAAGAAATTATAATTTAAAATTTTCCCAAATAATTAAATAATAAATATAAGTATATTATGTTGGTGTTAATTTAAAAACATTGAATGTCTAATCATTAGGTAACAGACCTCATCTCAATTTCCCATCACTGTGGTATGTTTAAATGTTATTCACTTAATTTATTTGTTATAGTGTATATAGTATCATTTTACATTATCATCTATTTTTTTTACAAAACAATGTAATTTTTTAAGAGGATTGAAAACAATAATTTTTTAATGATTACAACTTGAATAGAAAAATGAAACATCATAACCATTCAATGATTTAGATACTCATTTACAGGTATTAATGGTTCTTTTAAAATAAATATTTTTCCTAATATTTTGGAAAATTTTAATTATGAAATGTTATTTTCAATTTAGAAATTTTATTTTCCAAAATAATTTTTGTAATGATATTATAATTGTCTTTCTATTCATCAACGAAAAAAATAGTTTATATTAGTTATGCTCCACATATGATATATTACAATTATAACATCCTTTTTATTTTTTAGAATGGATCATAGTTATTTAAAAGTGATTTTCATAAAAATTGATTATTTTATATAGTAAACCATACATTACAAGCATAGATATTACAAAAAAATTAAAGAATAATAATTAAAAAATATAACATTTTCTTGACATGGCCGTATATGTATATTCTATTTTGAAACTGGGAAACATAAATAACTTACTCTTAAGACATCCACATTATCTCCCACTTATTCCTTTATTACCAGATCCCTCTTAAATATTGCATACTTAATACACTTCTTCATGACATGGGGAAAAAGAAACCAAAAAAGTGGTGAGCTCAAATTCATAGTAAGGGTAAACATGGAGATACCAATCATATCAAAATCATAATACATAAGAGCATAACATTTGAAAATATTTTCCTACATATGATAGATTGTGATATCATTCCATGGGATAAATCAGAAATGTTCATAAGAATAAATTAACAAAATGTCAAAATAAATAACATAAGACATGAATTTTTGGGGCATACCCATAAGAATATAAAATCATAACTGTCTCATTTCCAAGACCATCATAGTGAACAAATTCCATTACTCAACTAAGATCACTCCTAATTCAAGACCTATATTACTAAATAGAGATCATTCCCTATTCTAGACATGTCTATCTAGTGAGATATAAATCATTACCCAGTGAATCTTAGTGAGATATAGGTCACACCATTTTTATAATGAAAAAATTCTTATGTGTACAACAAAAACATAAATATGTCATCATAGCATACCCTAAGGAATAAAATGGGGTTCTTAAACATCATTCCATCATAACAAAATCCATGTAAAAAAAAATGATTTCATAAAAAGCATTCCATTAGAAAACAATAAGAATAAAGGGGATAGTATAATTAAAACATAAAAAAATTAATTAATTCTATCTTAGAAGAAGAACAGTTTTTATTGAACACATGAAATTAATCCTTGAGGAAAATATCCTTTCTTCTTCAAATAAAAATTCATTTATCAAAATGCAACAAATTATTAAAAGAAATGAATATTTTTGAAAATAACATTGAAATATTGTAAATTATGCTTCATAGAAATATTTTTTTATGAATATGTAAAAAACATGCATCTCGTATAAGTTATAAAAAAACATTCTTCTCGTACTTTTATCAGATTAGTCAAAAAGTACCTCATATCAAAAAATGACAAAAGATTACATTCATACTATTTAATAAAAATTCAACAGTGGGTAAAACTTTCTTCCAAAAAATTGTACAAGAATATAAAAATGATTACATATTTAGAAATCATGGGAGTGGACATTATATAGACCCCAAATAAATTCTTACGTATAAAAAAACTCAGATAATAACGTGATTGAGAAATTATCCCTTAACTTAGATTCGATAACCATTTTATGTATCCAATCCTCTTATATTATGATTTAAATAATGACATTTACTTATTCTAGAATCATATTCATTTTTATGATATTTTATATGGTCATATTAACATATGTTTGTTTGTAACATTATTACTCATCCATCGGGTATTAACATCATTATTCTTTTTTGCATGTTTTATAATATAAGATCTTATTCCTCTTCATAATATATAGTTATATAATTTACAAGATGATATTAATATAATATATATCATATTTATTAATTCAATTCATTTATATAATCATGATTTAATGAATATTATTTAGAATTAATCACATCGTGGAGACTAGAGGTCGTACGTACTCACGAGCGATGATATCATTCCCATAATTGTAGAATGGAATTGAAGTGGATGGTGTATAATAATTCTGAATCAATATAATGTTATAATAATATATATATATATATATATATATTATTTCCATCATTATACCAATACAAGTAAGGTGGTGGGGAAAAGAAGATTAAACGATAACGTGGAGACGATATGTCGCAAGTACGCATGCGTGGTGATTTAATTTTTAGTAGGATGGATAGATGGTGGAATATATTTGTTTCATAATCATAAAAACATATCAGTATATAAGTGATACTATAGTTATTTATTTATAATGAAACAACTCATGAATATTAATTATAAATAAGAATGAACTCTGAAAGAATCGGTAGGGGAGATTAACTCTTCATCAGCGTTCTCCTTCTAAATCTCATTTTAAATAACTAGATTTAGTATTTGGAGAAGACCATAACCCCTAAAATATTACTAGGTATGTTGATAATGGAAAATTTTAGGGTATATCCAATCTAGAAGGCTCAATGAGTTGTGAAGAAATCAGGTATGAGGTTCCCTTTTATATTTGTGGGGCGGGGAACTTTTGGAAACTCCAAGAAATATTAGTTTATAATAAAGTCAACCCATATCAAAAAACTGCAGAAATGTTCCAATATAGAATATGAGATGTGATTGGGTTTTAATCCCATCATAGAATAAATTTTAGACAAGTTTGTCTATCAATTTAAACCATATTATTTTAATTAACACTTAGTTATTCTACTTAATATTTAACTTGGGTAACAAATATTTTAATATTAAAAGGGTAAAGTTTTTACTTATTTTATGTCAGTTAGACCATAGAAAAATATATTTGAACATTTTATACAATATAATAATTAGTATATATTATTAGAAATATTTTTTTGATTTTTAAATAATTCAATAAAATATTATTTTGAGAAAAAATCAATAGTGGTCATTTTGACACTATTCCATTAATTGATTTTTTAAAAATATAAAAATAACATTATAAATTAAGAAAAAAAATTATATTTTTATGAGTTTAAGGTAATATAGAAAATATATAAAATATATTAATTATCCCAAATTATATTTATTATATTAATTTAATATCATTTATTCGTTATCTCCATTAATAAAATAATTACAACATCAGTTTTTGTAATTTTTTGATAATTTTTTTTTTGAATAAAAATTAAAAGTAAAATAATATCATGAAGATAAATCTACTATATTTCGTAATAATACTAGAATGTGAATATTACATCTGGAAAACCCTTCATTAAAAATGTCATACTTATTAAAACATGAATTTTCCAACTTTAACATCACTTTAAATAAGACAATATATGTGTCATAGTCCCTTTTATAAGCTTCCAAATGGACAATAAAAAGTCACATAGATGATTGTGGTCAATATATACTCAAAAAACAAGTTTTTGTCATGTGGTTATTTCTTTTAATGTTTATTATCATTTTAATAAAACTTTGTTTATTTTATTTCATCAATTAAATAATTTATGCATAATCAACGTATAAACCTTTAAGGTAATTAATTATTTCTTAAAAATTAAAAATATATTCCAATTATAAATTGAAACATTTTATCTATAAAATTAGTATTTATAATTGAATTTATCTTCTATATGACATAATATTAAAAAAGATATATTCATGAATATTTCAGTGAGACATATTTACCTCTTATTTACATAAATTAAATTATGTGTCTTAATCTCATCGAAGTTTCTTCAAAAGGATACCATTTTTGTCCAAGGAAGATTTCTGTTTAAAAAATAATAATCTAAGGATATTTGTAAAACTGTTAGGATTATTTTATAATATTTATTTTTTACTCTTAATTACCCAATTTACCCTTTTACTTAATTAATATGAAATACTGATGGTACTATTCATAAATCCTAAAAATAATATAAAAATATTTACAAAATTTTGACCTAATAATTCCAAATATTGAATCATTATTTAGAAATCAATAAAAATATAACTTTTAGCAATTAATTTAAAATTAATCCCATTATCAGAATGAGAAAAAGGGTTTTAAAATCAAAACATTGAAAATGATCCAAATGTTTTTACAACAAAATTTAATATAAAACTAATTCTAATAACCTAAATTAGATTAAATCTAAAAAATATACAATATTTATATGTTAAAACCATTCAGCAATATAATTTATCCATATTAGTTATTTCTATGAAAAAAGTTATTTTGAATAAATATTTAGTGTATTTTTACTATTCATGCTAACATGAATGTTTTTAGAAAATTATAAACTATTCATCAAAATTAATTTTTTTTATCCTTCTTCTAAACAAGAGTTATATTTTTCATATAAAAATTATTAATGTGTCAACATTTTAGTTCAGAATTGGTCCTCCATTAAAATGCTGTAAAATTTCCCTTTCGAAAAATATATGTTTTTATACATAATATATATTTTATTCATATAAAATGACTAAAATATCTATTGGATGTATATAGAAATTATTTTATTAAGTATATAAAATATTTATCATTAATTTCATTAACTAAGAGTAATTCACCCATTTTGTTATACAAAAATAAAAAATATATATTTGATATATATTTTTTTATAAATAATTTTCAGCCAATAAATTTAGTATAAATTTTCATGAGTTAGTTATAATTATTCACGCTATCATACTGGATAGGTTATGATGGTCTTTTAATATTATGTTTATCTCATGGTTCATTTAAACTCATGATTTCATGCAATGTAATATATTGAATAATTAAAATTATTTAATGAAAATATTTCATAAAAACATCTGGTTAATACATTCTACCCCCCCCCCCCAATCTAATTTCACCGTCAAAATATGTCCCTTCGATACAAAAAGATGAGGATACCTCTTTCTCTGCAAATCCTAATGTTCTGAGAAAGATTTCCCAAGTTTTTGGTTACACCATAATACTTTAACCACGTGAGTGGCCTTGTTTCCCAGAACATGTTCCCTATGATCTAGAATCTAAATCGGTTGTTCTCCATAAGAATTTTATTTCCCCAGAGGTATGACTTCTTAGATTAGTACACATGAAATATCAGTTATGTACGTTCTCATATCAAATACATGAACCACTTCATGAAATTCAGAGAGATTTGGTTAAAGAACCAATTGGTATGTTACCTTCCAAACCAGATCCATTATTTCAAAAGGACTGATAAACCTGGGGTTGGGCTTTCCATGCTATCCAAATGTCATTTCTCTCTTCCATGGAGATATTAGTAGAAAAAACATATCCCCCACATCAAACTCTAGGTATATTTTTGGTTTCCAACATAATGTTTTTTCTCTAATATTAGCTACTCTTATTTATTATTGAATATATCTAACCATTATACCATTTCATCAACAAGACCAGGTCCCAATAGCTATCATTCCCCAGATTCATCCCAACAAGTTGGATTTCTACACTTCTTTCCATAGTGGTCATCATAAGAATCCACATGAATATTGGAGTGAAATATATTATGTTATGAAAATTACACTAATGTTTGGTGTTGATCTCAACCACCTTTGAAATCCCTAGAGCATGATCTCAACAATCCTTTTAGAGTTTTAATTTTCTGATAAGACTGATTTTCTATCTGAGGATGATAAGCAGTACTGACACAAAACTCTATACCCTAATACTACTGAGGAATTATTTAGTAATATGAGGTAACCATCATATCCTGATCAAATACAATGGAATGGGGTAATCCATGAAATATTTCCACATCTATTATATATATCCTCTTATGGTGATCAATAGAGAAATCGTCTCTAATTTTAATTAATTTTACTAACTTCTTAAGGAAATCAAGTATAACCCTTACAGCATTAAGATCATTAGATGTTTTGGCAATGTCGATGAAAAAGTCCATAGTGATGTTTTCTCATTTTTATTCTGGTATGGGTGATGATTGTAACATCACCTTATACCCTTATCATTTAGCTATAACTTTCTGAAAAAAAAAGAACTGAGAGGTATATTGGGAAACATCTATTTTCAAGCAATCCCACCAGAAATACTCTTTTAGTTCCCTTAACATGTTTTTGCTTCAAATATGAATAGATAATGAAGAAATATGATCCTAATCCAATAGTTCCTTCATTAATTCTAGTATGGGAAGAATATAAACCTAGTTCCTAAACATTATTATTTAATCAAAATCAAGGTTAAATTCACAAACATTTCTCACATTCTTTTTCATATTTTCATCTTATTTTGTGGCTCCTTAGTCCTCTCTTGTATAGATAGTTGAACATTCATTTAAGAAGGATAATATTTATCCCCATCCTTAATGATATCAATATCCATTCATTGTAAATCCAAAAATATTAGATCTTTTTTGATCCTCATCATTGATCGGCTAGCGTGGTCCCTTCATCTCAAAGCATCATCCACCTTGTTGGTTTTACTAGGGTGGTAATGTATTAAGAAATCATAATTCTTAGTCCACTACAACCATATTCATTTATACATATTCAGCTCAATTTGTGTGATAATATAAATAAAACTTGTATGATCATTATAAATATCAACCCTTTCACCATAAAGATAATACCTCCATTTATTTAGTGCAAGTATTACCATAACTAACTCCAAATGTGAATTCGGTAATTTTTTCTAATGGAATTTCAATTTTTAGAGGCATAATCTATCACCATATCATTTTTCATGGGAAAACAACCCGAACCCTTCTTGGATGCTTTACTATAAATCACAAATATATCTACACTACAAGATAGTGTGAGAATAGGTGCACTGGCTAAAAATATTTTTAGATCTTTGAAATTATTTTCACATTAACCCATCCACACACAATTAACTCCTTTCATAGTCAACATGGTGAGTGGATTAGAAAATTTTGAAAAATATTTCACATATCATTGATAAGATCCTGCCAATAAAATAAAACTTTGGATCTCAATTACCATTTTTGGTCTAAGCTAATCTTCAATAAATTTTGATTTTATTGGATCCACAAATATCCCCTCTCTTGTGATTATGTGACCCAAAAATGAAACTTTCTGAAGCCAAAATTAACAAATGATATATTTTCAATAAATATTCTCTTTTCTTAGGTTATTTAGTAAAATTATCAATTGATTTTCATGCTTTTATTTACTCTTTTAATAGACAACAATATCACTTATAAAGTCTAACAATAACTAATCAATACAGTTTATAAAGACTCAATTCATTATAACCAAGAAGGTTGTGGGGGAATTTGCAAGACCAAAATGCATCACTATAAATTCAAATTGTATATACCCTGTACGTAATGTCATATTTGGTATACCCTAAATTGTGTCCCTTAATTGATAATATCATGAATGAAGATCAATATTCAAGAAGTAATTATCTTTACATAATTGGTCAAATAAGTCATCAATACAGGGAAGAGGAAATTTGTTCTTGATTGCAATCTTGTTATGTTCTCAATAATCAATGTAGTGTATCATTGATCCATTTTTCATCTTATAAAACAAAATAGGCGCACCCCAAGGTGACACACCGGGGCATCTGAATCCCCTTTCATGATTCTCATGTAGTTTCTTTTTCAATTCCTGCAACTTAGTTTGGGCCATCATATAAGTTTTCTTTGAAATTGGTATATCACCCCATATGAGTTCTATTGAATAATCAACATCAATATTTGGTGGAAGACCTAGAAATAATTCTAGAAATACATCATCATACATGCGTACAACGAGTGTAATATTAATTTTGAGTTTCTCACCAACCATTTGAGATAGATAACCATCATTTATCAGAAT